>JAEOAD010000017.1:24592500-25192500 GCA_036365145.1 Orientallactaga sibirica
ACCCATGTAAGCCAGATGCACAAGTTGGTGCATGCATCTGGAGTTTGTTTGCAGTGGGTGGAGGCCCTGGTGTGCCTATTCTCTCTCTCCTTCTCTCTGGTGCTATTAAATAAATAAATAAATAAATAAACAAACAAACAAACAAATAATAAGTTTAAAAAAAGGAAGACTGGGCCTGGAAAGATGGCTCAGCGGTTAAGGCACTTGCTTGCAAAGCCTAAGAACCTGAGTTAAATTCCCCAGTGGGCAAGTAAAGTCAGATACACAGCCTGGGACAAGATAGGGAGTTACAGATCAGCCTAGGCTGGCCGCAAACTCACTGACATCCTCCTGCCTCTACCTATAACATCTACTGGGATTAGAGGATTTTTAAAAATATTATATTTTTTATCATTTGTAAGAGAGAGAGAGAGAAGAAGCTAGAGAGAGAAAATGAGCACACAAGAGATTCCAGCCACTAAAAACAAATGCTAGACCCATGTGCCAGCTTGTGTATCTGACTTTAAGTAACCTTGGGATGGGGTGCAGCTCAGTGACAGAATGATTGCCTAGAATATCGGGGATTCTGAGTTCCATCCAAAATCACCAAAACAAACAAAACAAACCAAAAACAACTGAAATGCATGAAACTGATTGCAAAGTTTGATATTATTGAACTTGTGATTATACATTTGTTTGTTTATTTGTTTGTTTTGCTTTGCTTTGCTTTTTTCACGGTAGGGTTTCACTGCAGTCCAGGCTGACCTGCAATTCACTATGTAGTCTCAGGGTGGCCTGCTACCTCTGCCACCAAAGGGCTGAGATTAATCGCATGTGCCACCATGCCTGGCCCCTGATTATATCTTTAAAAAGAGTAATTCAACCTGCCTTTTTATTTTTCTTAAAGATTCTCATAGAGGGAAATTTCAACAACCAGCATTTGAGCGTTAGGGGTAGGAAGATTACTGTGAGTTGGAAGGCACCTGGAGACTACATAGTGAATTTCAGGTCAGCTTGGGCTAGAGTGACACCCTACATTGAAAAACAGAACAAAAAAATTTAAATTAAATTAAATTTAAAAAAATAAAAAGAAATCCTGGGCTGGAGAGAGGACTTAGTAGTTAAGGCATGTGCCTGCAAAGCCTATGGACCCTGGTTCAACTCTCCAGGACCCACCTAGGCCAGATGCAGGAGGGGGCACAAAAATAAAAGAGAGCCATCAATGCTCAAGATAGTGAGCAAAACCCAGCAGGTGTGGGGCAATATGGATAGGCACTGAATCCCTGCATGGATGAACTGCTGCTCCCAAATTTAGAACAAAAACCACATGGGAAATGCCCACCATCCCACAATGATGGGTCCTCCATCGCCTGGCATGAGTGAAGACGGGCATGAAGTTACCAGCGTATGATGTGTACTTACAATGTTCACTATGAAATGAAAAGAATAGAAGAATAACAAAAATAAGCAAATAAATAAGTGAGAGTGACCATGCAATTGGAGTTCAACCTTGGAATAAGGTTCCTACTGGCCTGGGTCAGCAGGTAGAAATAGAACACTGCTCTTCGCACATCACAGAGTCCTGCCTCTCCTTCAAGAATCCTGCACTGACAACCAAGTGCACTTTAGAAAAGCTGAGTCACTCTCATCATCAACAACAATGACAAGCGAGTCAGTAGTCCAAGTAATTGAACTCAAAGCTCCTGTAATATTTTTAAATCTCTCTACCTTAATATTTGAAGCAGGGTCTCACTCTCTAACAGCTGGCTTCTAAATCCTTGAGATCCTTGTCCATCAGCCCTATAAGATCTCTTTAGTTGTGCTGTGTTATTCCTAGGAAAACACACCCTTTGTGTCCTGGTCATTTATTTTTCAGACATCTCCATTACAGTAGGCTTGTAACTTCCAAGTGATGGAATGAAATCTAAGATATCGCTCAATTTCCAAAAAAAGGATTCCGTGCACCACCTGTCCCCTGACTCAGCAGTCCATTTTCAGTCGATCATTTTGACGATTTATTTGGAAAGAGCAGATTCTCTAACCTAGAACTTGCCATGGAAAGAGAATGCCAGGAAGACCCAGGGAATCTCTGTGTGATAGAAAAATGGGGCTCCTGACAAGCATCTGAGTCATCTGCTCACATCTGTCTGGGACCTCCAGAACTGACAGAGGATTTGAGATGTTCGGTAGGAGTTTTGAGCACCCTTTCTGCCTGAGGACCACCCTTCTGGTCATCCAGCAGAAATGGTGGAGACTCCTAAGTTCTCAAAGGAAAAAATAGGAGCATCTTAAAGCCATATGTGTCTATTGACATTCCTTTTGCCTTATAAGCCTTATGAGCTGAAGAGTGGGCACAAGGAATTGAGAACCTCAGGTTTGGAAAGTGTGCCCTGAGGCACAGTGTCTGCACAAGGAGGTGCTTGAGAACCTGACTGACGACACAGTGGATGCAGGTGTGGTGATGGACCACAATAAGGGTAAGCTATTGAAAATCACCAATATGCCATTTGTTCATTCAGTAACATTTGCAATCAGTAGTGAAAACATGGTAAGGACACAACACAAGGACTCCTATTAACTCACTGAGAACTTCTTGTGGCATGATTTGATACACAAAAGAATTAAAACTCCAGGGCTGGAGAGATGGCTTAGGGGTTAAGGCGCCTGCCCCCTAACCCTCAGAACGCTGGTTCCAATCTCCAGCTGTTCCAATCTCCAGGTCCCACGTTTAGCCAGATGCAAGTGACGCAAGGGCGCAATGCCGCACGTGGCCACAAGGGGGCGCGCACATCTGGATTTCGTTCTCAGCAGCTGAGACACTGCTCGCGCGCCCATCTCTGTCTTCCTCCCTCCCTCCCTCCCTCCCTCCTTCCCTCCCTCCCTCCCTCTCTCTGTCTCTCTCTCTCTTTCTCTCTGTGTCTCTCTAAAAAAAAAAAAAAAAAAAAAAAAGAATTAAAACTCCAAATCTGACACTGAAGAAAAAGAGCAAGCATAGTTAGGCTTTATGGTTATATGGAAAATATCATTTCAGACAGTGATTTCATTTTTTTAAGAAACACTTTAAAATGTTTCTCAGTAGAATTACACCTTTAATTCCCAGGACATGATCTCATTAGCAATGGGGACAAGTCTCTAGCAAATACATGTTCCTTTCCAGGGCATCTCAGTTACATTACAAGTACTGAAAACTATGTGTGACCTATAACACAATCTTTGCATTTTTATCTGTGATTTTCCACCATCAGGAGGGATGAGTATACTAAATCCCTTGAATGCACCTTTATTCCCAGCACTGACAAGGCAGATGTAGATGCTTAGCCATGAGTTCAAAGCCAGCCTGAGATTACATAGTGAGTTCCAGTTCAGCCTGGGCTACAGTGAGACCCTACCTTGTAAAACCAAAATATAACCAGGAGTGGTGGCACACGTCTTTAATCCCAGAACTTGGGAGGCAGAGGTAGGAGGATGGCTGAGAGTTCGAGGCCACCCTGAGACTACATAGTCAATTCCTGTTCAATCTCAGATCAAGTGAGACCCTACATTGATAAACCAAAAAAAGAAAATGAAAAACAAAAAAAAATAAAGAAAGGCCAAAGCGTCCGTTGGCATTCGAGTTAAGGGGTGCTGTGCAAGGTACCCTTTCCCTCTCAGGGGCTGGTGGGGGGGCAGGATTGGGTTTATGAATACAATTGACCCAGAGAAGTACTTGTGGGTGTCATGCAAGGCACTCTTTCCCTCTCAGGGGGGTGGTATTTGGTTTCTGGGGATACAATTGACCCAGAGAAGGGCTTGGAGGAGGCCACCAGGGAAGAGCCCCAGTGGCAGAGGAGGAGTTACCAGCCTTGCCAGGCAGTGGGGACAGGGAGTCTCTCTGGACCAAGGGGAGCTCTAGGGAGCTTGGAACGAGCAGATGCTGACCAAAGCTGGTGCTGCACTGGACCAAGGACCTTCGAGGGTTTCTGGGTGTCTGGGTGGAGTCACAGGAACCAGCGAGGGGATGCAGGTGGATGGCCAAGAGGAAAAGGGGAGGGTCAGAGCATCAGCTCAAGGGGCTTGGGGGGAGGGAGGATGCTTGGTCCAGAGAGGATGGAGTTTTGGGGTGATGTATGGATGGCTAGGCAGAGGGATGCTCTGCAGAGCCCCTCCACCCCTCAGTGGCATCCTCATGGGTGGTCTCAGAAGAGGCGACAAGCTTGGGCCAAGGGCCAGCTGGGTCTAAACTGACCACTGAAGAAGGAGGGACCCAGTGGCTGACCTTTGAGAGACATTGGGGTGGTGAGGGCGCAGGGAGAAGGAGGAGGAAGCCAGGGGAGGGTGTGATGGGTGTTGGAAAGGTGATGAGGGCCCCCCATCAGAACCCAGGCTTGAGCTGGTATCTTGGCTTCTCACAACACTGAGAGGAGGGGGAACCCTGTTGCACTGCCATCTGGGATCATGGGAAGAAGAGAACAGGAGACAGGAAAATTGGTGAACATGCCAACTCTGCTCTGGAGTCTTAAGTAAGGAAGGGACTTTTGGGAAGGCAGTGTGGCAGCCTCTGGGAGCTAACAGAAATGAGGAGCATGGGTGAACTTCTCTTTTAAAATTTTTTTAAAAATATTTTTATTTTACCTCTTTGAGAGAGAGAGAGGCACAGAGGGGAGAGAAAGAAAGAAAGAAAGAAAGAAAGAAAGAAAGAAAGAAAGAAAGAAAGAAAGAAAGAAAGAAAGAGGAAAGAAAGGAAGGAAGGAAGGAAGGAAGGAAGGAAGGAAGGAAGGAAGGAAGACAATAGGCACACCAGGGCCTCTAGCCACTGCAAACAAACTCCAGGTGCATGGGCCACCTTGTACATCTGGCTTATGGGGGTAATGGGGAATTGAACCTGGGACCTTTGGCTTTGCAGGCAAGCACCTTAACTGCTAAGGCATCTCTCCAGCCCAAGGGGTGGTGAACTTCTCTATCTCACCTTCCCAGAATCCAAATGGAAAAGAGTGGAGAAGGATAAAAGTTTTGTGTGTGTGTGTGTGTGTGTGTGTGTGTCTACAAGTGGATGCACACCTGTTCTGGGCCCAGAACAGAAATACAATGGAAGTTCTGAAAGGCCTTCTGTGGTAGTAGGAAGCCTTAGTGTGCTGGGAGCCAGAAGAGACATTTTGGGAAGGCAGAGGGGTCATAGAAGCGTCCTAGGTGTGGGTTTAGCTAGCAGTGAAGTATGTTCCTATTGGAAGATACAAAGTGGAACAAGGCAAAAATCAAAAGTGACCTCCAACCCAAGGGGTAAATCAGGTTTTATTTTAGTTTTTTCCTTTCCTCTTTATTTCTTTCTTCTCTTTTCTTTTTTTTTTTTTTTTTTTTTTTTTTTTTTGTTGTTGTTGTTGTTGTTGTTGTTTTTCGAGGTAGGGACTCCCTCTAGCCCAGGCTGACCTGGAATTCACTGTGTAATCTCACTATGTAGTCTCAGGGGCTGGCCTCGAACTCACAATGATCCTCCTACCTCTGCTTCCCGAGTGCTCGGATGAAAGGTGTTGTGCGTGACCACACCCCGAGATGTCAGTTTCTTCATCTACCCACAGCGTTGTAAGGATTAGAAGAAGATGTGTGGGAATAGCTTTGCAAATTGTAAATCTCTGTACAAGAGAGGGAGCTGTAGGTGCTGCCATGCAGATGCCTTCCTTCTGTTAGCAGTGGGACAAGAGGCCCTCTTCCCGATGTGCAGAAGGAAGGAAGTGGACACTTTCAAAGCCTCTGTTGCCTGATGGGTAGAAGGCCTCCAAAGCAGCAAGAAGATTTAGCAGGTGCTCAGGAGACAGTAGCTATTAAGATACTGTGTCTTGATCTGGAGAGATGGCTTAGTGGTTAAGTACTTGCCTGTGAAGCCTAAGGACCCTGGTTCGAGGCTCGGTTTCCCCAAGACCCATGTAAGCTAGATACACAAGGTGGCACATGCGTCTGGAGTTAGTTAGTAGTGGCTGGGGGCCCTGGCGCACCCATTCTTTATCTGCCTCTTTCTCTCTCTGTCTGTCGCTCTCAAAATAAAATAATAGAATAAAATAAAACAATAGAATAATATAATAAATAAAAATAAATAAATAAAATATACTGAGTCGCTAAGAGTCCCTGGAAAACCAAGAGGAAGTGGGCTGGGCTGGGCTGGGTTGTTCTGTTGTGAGGGGTTGGCTAGCAGTGGGTAATGATTTAAAGAAAAACCTGGGTGTGGTGGCACACACCTTTAATCCCAGCACTGGGGAGGCAGAGGTAGGAGGAGCATCATGATTTCAAGGTCACTCTGAGACTACATAGCAAATTCCAGGTCAGCCTGAGCTAGAGTGAGGTCCTACCTCGAAAAACCAAAAAAATAAAAATAAATAAATAAAATGATCTAAAGAAAGACTGAAATTTACAAGTATGACTAGGCTGAAGAGATGGCTTCATGGTTAAGGCTCTTGCATGAAAAGCAAAAAGACACAGGTTCAATTCCCCAGGACCCATGTAAGACAGATGCACAAGGCGGCACATGCGTCTGGAG
The DNA here is from genome assembly GCA_036365145.1 of Orientallactaga sibirica. Classification (NCBI taxonomy): domain Eukaryota; kingdom Metazoa; phylum Chordata; class Mammalia; order Rodentia; family Dipodidae; genus Orientallactaga; species Orientallactaga sibirica. Next base: position 24,598,985 of record JAEOAD010000017.1, read on the forward strand.
TTTGTTTGCAGTGCCTGGAGGCCCTGGCGCACCCACTCTCTCTCTGCTCCCCCAGTAAAATAAATAAATAAATTAATTAATTAAAGTATGACTTCTGGGAAGAAGGCCATACAATAGAGTGAAATCTACCTTTTCCCAATTCCCTCCTTACACCATTGACAAATGCTCCCTCATGGAGGACACAGTTACATTTATTGTGCACCTGCTGTGTTCCATATATTATGCTAAAATAAATGAATGACTCAGATTACCTACAATCATCCCTACAATGCTTGTTTTGAAAAGGAAGGAAGAAAACTGGGTCCCAATCATGTAAGATTTCTGGTCCACAGCTAATAAATTCTAGAACTGGAAAACTGAATCTTGTTTCTTTGATTTTTGAGCCACAAATGACTTCCATCTCTCAGATGACTGGCTAGAAGAAAACATGAAACACAGAGACAAAACAAGACAAAGAAAGGGCTGGAAGGATGGCTCAGGGGTTAAGGCGCCTGCCTGCAAAGCCTAACTGCCTGGGGTTCATTCTCTCTCTCTTTCTCTCTCCTTGCACATAAATAAATAAATAAATAAATAAATAAATAAATAAATAAATAAATAAATATTTAAAGAAAGGTTTGTCATATTCTGATTTTTATGATTACACTGGTTTAGCCAGGTAGCCTTATTTATTTATTTATTTAGTCTCAAGGTAGGGACTCACTCTAGCCCAGGCTGACCTGGAATACACTATGTAGTCTCAGGCTGGAACTCATAGTGATCCTTCTACCTCTGCCTCCCAAGTGTTTGGATTAAAGGCATGCACCACCATGCCTGGCAAGGAAGCTATTTTATTTGTTCACTTTTTTCAATGAAAGAGAGAGAAAGAATTGGTGTGCCAGGGCATCTAGCCACTGCAATCGAACTCCAGATGCATGTGTGACCTTGTGCACATGTCTCACCTTGTGTGTCTGGCTTACATGGGTTTGGGGGAGTTGAACCTGGGTCTTCAGGCTTTGCAGGCAAGCGCTTTAACCAGCAAGCCATCTTTCCAGCCCTTATTCACTCATTTTATGGATGATGAAACTGAGGCTCATAGTGTAATTTGCCTATACAATTACTAAGAAAGCCAGGTTCAACCCAGGTCTCTCAGACTTAATCTCATGGTCAGTCTTTTTTTTCTGTTTTCCAAGGTAGGGTCTCAGTCTTTCCCAGGCTGACCTGGAATTCACTCTGTATTCTCAGGCTGGCCTTTAACTCATGGTGATCCTCCTACCTCTTCCTCCCGAGTGCTGGGATTAAGGTGTGCACCACCATGCCTGGCTCATGGTCAGTCTTTTTTGACTCCATCAAAAGAAGTACAAGGGCTGGAGAGATGGCTTAGCGGTTAAGGTGCCTGCCTCCTAAGCCTCAAGAACGCTGGTTCCAATCTCCAGCAGTTCAACCTCCAGGTCCCATGTTTAGCCAGATGCAAAGTGATGCAGGGCGCAATGCCGCATTTGACCACAAGGGGGCGCACACATCTGGATTTTGTTCTCCAGCAGCTGAGAGGCTGCTAGCGTGCCCATCTCTATCTGTCTTCCTGTCTCTCTCTCTCTGTCTCTCTCCAAAATAAAAATAAATAAAAATAAAATATTTAAAAAAGAAGTACAAGCCAGGCATGGTGGCGCACACCTTTAATCCCAGCACTCAGGAGTTTAAGGCCACTCTGACACTACATAGTGAATTTCAGGTCAGCCTGAGCTAGAGTGATACCCTAACTCTAACTGCCCTCCCCCCAAAAGTTCAGGGTGAAGAGATGACTTAGCAGTAAGTATGACTTCTGGGAAGGCCAAGTACAATAGAGTGAAATCTATCTTTCCCAATTCCTCCTTACACCATTGACAAATGCTCCTCATGGAGACACAGTTACATTTATTGTGCACCTGCTGTGTTCCATATATTATGCTAAAATAAATGAATGACTAGACGCTCACAATCATCCCTACAATGCTTGTTTTGAAAAAGGAAGGAAGAAAACTGGGTCCCAATCATGTAAGATTTCTTGGTCCACAGCTAATAAATTTAGAACTGGAAAACTGAATCTTGTTTCTTTGATTTTTGAGCCACAAATGACTTCCATCTCTCAGATGACTGGCTGTGAAGAAAACATGAAACACAAGAGCGCAACAAGACAAAGGGCTGGAAGGATGGCTCAGGGTTAAGGCGCCTGCCTGCAGTTTCAACTGTCAGTTCATTCCCTTCTCTCTTCTCTCCTTGCACATAAATAAATAAATAAATAAATAAATAAATAAATAAATAAATAAATATTTAAAGAAAGGTTTGTCATATTCTGATTTTTATGATTACAATTGGTTTAGCCAGGAAGCCTATTTATTTATTTATTTTAGTCTCAGCGGTAGGGGACTACTCTAGCCCAGGTTGACTCTGGAATACACTATGTAGTCTCAGGCTGGAACTCATAGTGATCCTTCTACCTCTGCCTCCTGGCAGTTTGGATTAAAGGCATGCACCACCATGCCTGGCAAGGAAGCTTATTTTATTTGTTCACTTCTTTTTCTAATGAAAGAGAGAGAAAGAATTGTGTGCCAGGGGCATCTAGCCACTGCAATCGAACTCAGATGCATGTGACTCCAGCACATGTCTCACCCTAAAGTTCAATACATGGGTTTGGGGGGAGTTGAACCTGGGTCTTCGGAAGCCAGGAGCAAGCGCTTTAACCAGCAAGCCATCTTTTCCAAATCCTTATTCACTCATTTTATGGATGATGAAAATTGAGGCTCATAGTGTAATTTGGTCATGGTTATACACTAGCAGGTGCTCAGGAGACAGTAGCTATTAAGATACTGTGTCTTGATCTGGAGAGATGGCTTAGTGGTTAAGTACTTGCCTGTGAAGCCTAAGGACCCTGGTTGAGGCTCGGTTTCCCCAAGACCCATGTAAGCTAGATACACAAGGTGGCACATGCGTCTGGAGTTAGTTAGTAGTGGCTGGGGCCCTAGGCGCACCCATTCTTTATCTGCCTCTTTCTCTCTCTGTCTACAAGCTCTCAAAATAAAATAATAGAATAAAATAAAACAATAGAATAATATAATAAATAAAAATAAATAAATAAAATATACTGAGTCGCTAAGAGTCCCTGGAAAACCAAGAGGAAGTGGGCTGGGCTGGGCTGGGTTGTTCTGTTGTGAGGGGTTGGCTAGCAGTGGGTAATGATTTAAAGAAAAACCTGGGTGTGGTGGCACACACCTTTAATCCCAGCACTGGGGAGGCAGAGGTAGGAGGAGCATCATGATTTCAAGGTCACTCTGAGACTACATAGCAAATTCCAGGTCAGCCTGAGCTAGAGTGAGGTCCTACCTCGAAAAACCAAAAAAATAAAAATAAATAAATAAAATGATCTAAAGAAAGACTGAAATTTACAAGTATGACTAGGCTGAAGAGATGGCTTCATGGTTAAGGCTCTTGCATGAAAAGCAAAAAGACACAGGTTCAATTCCCCAGGACCCATGTAAGACAGATGCACAAGGCGGCACATGCGTCTGGAGTTTGTTTGCAGTGCCTGGAGGCCCTGGCGCACCCACTCTCTCTCTGCTCCCCCAGTAAAATAAATAAATAAATTAATTAATTATGACTTCTGGGAAATAAATGAATTAATTAATTAAGTGAAACTTCTGGGAAGAAGGCCATACAATAGAGTGAAATCTACCTTTTCCCAATTCCCTCCTTACACCATTGACAAATGCTCCCTCATGGAGGACACAGTTACATTTATTGTGCACCTGCTGTGTTCCATATATTATGCTAAAATAAATGAATGACTCAGATTACCTACAATCATCCCTACAATGCTTGTTTTGAAAAGGAAGGAAGAAAACTGGGTCCCAATCATGTAAGATTTCTGGTCCACAGCTAATAAATTCTAGAACTGGAAAACTGAATCTTGTTTCTTTGATTTTTGAGCCACAAATGACTTCCATCTCTCAGATGACTGGCTAGAAGAAAACATGAAACACAGAGACAAAACAAGACAAAGAAAGGGCTGGAAGGATGGCTCAGGGGTTAAGGCGCCTGCCTGCAAAGCCTAACTGCCTGGGGTTCATTCTCTCTCTCTTTCTCTCTCCTTGCACATAAATAAATAAATAAATAAATAAATAAATAAATAAATAAATAAATATTTAAAGAAAGGTTTGTCATATTCTGATTTTTATGATTACACTGGTTTAGCCAGGAAGCCTTATTTATTTATTTATTTAGTCTCAAGGTAGGGACTCACTCTAGCCCAGGCTGACCTGGAATACACTATGTAGTCTCAGGCTGGAACTCATAGTGATCCTTCTACCTCTGCCTCCCAAGTGTTTGGATTAAAGGCATGCACCACCATGCCTGGCAAGGAAGCTATTTTATTTGTTCACTTTTTTCAATGAAAGAGAGAGAAAGAATTGGTGTGCCAGGGCATCTAGCCACTGCAATCGAACTCCAGATGCATGTGTGACCTTGTGCACATGTCTCACCTTGTGTGTCTGGCTTACATGGGTTTGGGGGAGTTGAACCTGGGTCTTCAGGCTTTGCAGGCAAGCGCTTTAACCAGCAAGCCATCTTTCCAGCCCTTATTCACTCATTTTATGGATGATGAAACTGAGGCTCATAGTGTAATTTGCCTATGGTTATACAATTACTAAGAAAGCCAGGTTCAACCCAGGTCTCTCAGACTTAATCTCATGGTCAGTCTTTTTTTTCTGTTTTCCAAGGTAGGGTCTCAGTCTTTCCCAGGCTGACCTGGAATTCACTCTGTATTCTCAGGCTGGCCTTTAACTCATGGTGATCCTCCTACCTCTTCCTCCCGAGTGCTGGGATTAAAGGTGTGCACCACCATGCCTGGCTCATGGTCAGTCTTTTTGACTCCATCAAAAAAGAAGTACAAGGGCTGGAGAGATGGCTTAGCGGTTAAGGTGCCTGCCTCCTAAGCCTAAGAACGCTGGTTCCAATCTCCAGCAGTTCCAACCTCCAGGTCCCACGTTTAGCCAGATGCAAAGTGATGCAAGGGCGCAATGCCGCACTTGACCACAAGGGGGCGCACACATCTGGATTTTGTTCTCAGCAGCTGAGAGGCTGCTAGCGTGCCCATCTCTATCTGTCTTCCTGTCTCTCTCTCTCTGTCTCTCTCCAAAAATAAAAATAAATAAAAATAAAATATTTAAAAAAAAGAAGTACAAGCCAGGCATGGTGGCGCACACCTTTAATCCCAGCACTCAGGAGTTTAAGGCCACTCTGACACTACATAGTGAATTTCAGGTCAGCCTGAGCTAGAGTGATACCCTAACTCTAACTGCCCTCCCCCCAAAAGTTCAGGGTGAAGAGATGACTTAGCAGTAAAGGTGCTTGCCTGTGAAGCCTAAGGATCTGTGTTTGCCTCTCCTGATCCCACATAAGTCAGACACACAAAGGTGAGGCAAGTGCAAGGTTGCACATGCCCACTAGGTGTTGCAAGCTTCTGGAGTTTGACTGCAGTGGCAGAGGCCTGCCAATTCTCTCTCTCTGAAAAAAAACCAGGGCTAGAGAGATGGCTTAGCTGTTAAGGTGCCTGCCTGCAAAGCTAAGAATGCTTGTTCAAATCTCCAGGTCCCATGTTTAGACAGATGCAAAATTGACACAAGCGTGCAATGTCGCACATGTGCACAAGGGGGTGCACGTGTCTGGCGTTTGTTCACAGTGGCTGAGAGACTGCTGGCACACCCATTATCTATCTGTCTCTCTGTGTATCTCTCAAATAAAAAAAGATATGTATTTTAAAAAGTACAGCCCAGCATGGTGGCGCTCTTGGGAGGCTAAGGTAGAAGTATAACCATAAGTTTGAGGCCACTCAGAGACTACATAGTGAATTCCAGGTCAGCCTAGGGAAGAGTGAGACCCTATCTCTGAAAAAAAAAAAAAAAAAAAAGCCAGGAGAAGTGGCTCACACCTTAATCTCATCACTTAGACGTAGAGGTAGGAGGATAGCTATGAGGTCCAGGCCAGCCTGAGGCTACATAGTAAATTCCAGATCAGCCTGGGCTAGAGTGAAACCCTACCTGAATAAAACAAAAAAGGGCTGGGAATGGTGGTGCACACCTTTAATCCCAGCACTCAGGAGGCAGAGGTAGGAGGATCATCATGAATTTAAGGCCACTCTGAGACTACATAGTGAAGTCCAGGTCAGCCTGGGCTAGAGCAAGATCCCACCAAAAACAAAAACAAAACAAAACAAAAAAGGGTTAGAGAGTTGGCTTAGTGGGTAAGGCACTTGCCTGTGAAGCCTAAGAACCCAGGTTCAACTCCCCAGAACCCACATAAGCCAGACATACAAGGTGATGCATGTGTCTAAAGTTCGGTTGCAGTGGCTAGACACCCTGGCATTCCGGTTCTCTCTCATAAAAATAAAATAAAATACATTTCCTCTCCTCCCACCCCCAAAATAAAAGTGGATTGTGATTGAGGAAGATCCTCAGTGTTAACCTCTGCTCTCCACACATATGCACTTGTACTCACACACATACCAGCACACATATGCACACCACACATGTACACATACACAAAAAACACAAGTAAAAAATAGGAAAGGCGGGCTGGAGAGATGGCTTAGCAGTTAAGGTGCCTGCCTGTGAAGCTTAAGAGTGCTTGTTCAAATCTCCAGGTCCCACGTTTAGCCAGACACAAAAGTGACGCAAGCACAAAATGCCTCACATGTGCACAAGGGAGTATGCACATCTAGAATCCATTCACAGAGGTTGAGAGGCCCTGGTGCCCCCATTCTCTGTCTCTGTCTCTCTGTCTCTCTCAAATTAAAAAAATACTAAGTACATCCACTTCACTACATTTATTGATTTGACCTCTTCCTGCTGGATTTTACGGCTCTTTTTCCTCTTTCCTGACTGAAGTGGCTTCTTCCTTTAATGCTTATTTCTGCCATCTTTGAGACTGAGGGTTATTGTTTTTTTTTCCACAACAAAACTTTGAGGAGCCATTTATTTCTATTTTTAGTTTTGTTTTATGTATTTGAGAGAGAGAAAGAGGCAGATAGAGAATAGGCACACCAGGGCCTCCAGCCCCTGCAAAGAACCTCCAGACACATGTACCACCTTGTGCATCTGGCTTACATTGGTCCTGGGAAATTGAACCCTTGGTCCTTTGGCTTTGCAGGTAAGCATTTTAGCCACCAAGCCACTGCTCCAGCCCAGAAGCCTTTTTTTTTTTCTTCCCTCAGCCTGGTTTCAAGCCTTCATCTGTATTTCTTGTCACAGAAACAGTGTACTACCCAGCTTTATCATTTTCTGTGATGGTCACAAAAAGATAATGAAGATTTGATGGATCCTTATCATGCAGATGCAGCTCTGCAAGCACCTCTGGGCACTGACCTATCTGCTCAGATTGGCCTCAGGTGACTGCCTGATCAAATGCTTATTTTTTCTCTTTCTTTCTTTCTTTCTTTCTTTCTTTCTTTCTTTCTTTCTTTCTTTCTTTCCTTCCTTCTTTCCTTTTCTCTTTCTTTCTCTTTCTTTCTTTCCCTCCTTCCTTCTTTGTTCCTTTCTATCTACATTTATTTATTTGAGAGAGAGAGGAAAAAGCAGAGAGAAAGGGTGTGCCATGGCCTCCAGCCACTGGAAGAGAACTCCAGATGCATGTGCCACCTTGTGCATCTGGCTTAAGTGGGTCCTGGGGAATCGCCCTGGGTCCCTTGGCTTTGCAGGCAAGCACTTTAATTGCCAAGCCATCTCTCCAGCCCATCCTTAGATTTTTTTTGTGTGTAAGTTTTTGAGGTAGGGTCTGGTTCTAGGCCAGGCTGACCTTGAATTCACTATGTAGTCTCAGGCTGGTCTTGAACTCACAGTGATAATCCTGCCTCTGCCTCCCAAGTGCTGTGGTTAAAGGCATGCACCACCATATCCAGCTTAAATGAAAGGAAAGAATTTTAAAAAGATATTTTATTCATTTATTTTTATTTTTGATTTATTTAAAAGAGAGGAGAGAAGAGAGGAGAAGGAATGGTTGTGCCAGGGTGTAACAGACAGCTTCAGGTTTGCTGAGATGAACTTCCCGACCAGGCACACATATGGAGGAAGGGATATTTATTGAAGCTTACAGATCCAGGAGAAGTTCCATAATGGCAGAAGAGGCTGGCCTGCTCTTACAGGACCAGGCAGAGAGAGAGAGAGCCAAAAGCCAAAGCCAAAAGACACACAGCACAGCAAACCTCAGGAACTCCAGCTAGGCACACTTTGCATATCTTTAGATTGAAATCCTAAACCCACCACCACACCTTAAGATCCACCCAGAGACACTGCCTCCAGCCAGGTGGCTGCAGATGCAAACTATAAACTAATAAAACACTGAATATATTGGGGGCCACCAATTCAAACTACCACATTCTGTCCCTGGCCCCTAATAGATTTAAACCATCACACATTGTAAATTGTATTCAGTCCAGTTTAAAGGTCCCTGAGGTCTTGACCAACTAAGAATAGTGACTAAGATAGTGAATCCTGTAAAATCAAACAAGCAAAATACTTTCAACATATAAAGGCACAGAGTAAACATTTTCAACTGGTATAAGGCATAGCAAGGAGAGACTAGAACAATGTAAACTCAACCACCATCAAGCAATCATCAAACTGCTGCAGTTCAAGTTCAATATAACCAGAGACTGACAGTCTCCAGGTTTTCCAATTCTGCCCCTCCAGCTGGGCAGAGTAGCCAGAGAAAACTTCCATCCCAGGCCAACAGTGTACTCCATGGTAGCCTTTACACAGTCCTGGTATATCCAAAATGCCATAGGGTCTCCATGCAATCCACAGTCCATCTTCCAAAGGCTCTTCCAGTCTATTGGGGCCTCACGCCCTACCTCATGCTGCATCTCAGCAGCGGCTGATGGAACCATGTGCAATTCATGATCACTCCATGCATTTTCATGCTTCCAAAAATAAATACCAGGTGTGCAGGACACAGCCATATTCTTAATTCAGGGATGAAATAAATCATAGCTTTGAAAAGCAGATTCCTTCTCCAGTCAACTCTTTCCTAAAGAGTTTGCATTTCTATCATAGTCTTTCCTCAGGCATCGTCTCCATTGTTTTAATGTGAAGCAGTTGGGCCATCTTCCTTAAGAGTGCTAATGTGTTTCACAATTGCAGCTCCAGCAACCTAAAACCAGTCTCAGGGCCTCTAATTTTAACTTGTTTGAAGTTTTCCAACTGAAAATCTTAAATATCTCAGTCCAATACCTTTAGCTAAGCTCATCAGTCCATTACAAATTTAGCCTTGATCAAACTCTCTAAGCATGGGCAGCAGGATTCAGCCAGACCTTATGCCAGTAGCCCAGTTCTAACAAAGTCCTCTGCACTCTTTCCTTCCCCTTAGAAAGCTCATAAGACAAGTCTCAAAGTTCAATACTGTCTGAATTTAGCATTCTCAAACTCTCATCAGAATAGTCCATAATACTTGGCTTACCACTCCAGAAGGCATCTTCAGTTGCAAGCACCAAGTCCATGCCCATTCCTCCAAAACAAAGGTTCCAAAAGATGGTTAGGTTCATCTCACCCCACATTCTGGTACCAGCTTCTGTAACAGACAGCTTCAGGTTCGCTGAGATGAACTTCCAGATCAGGCTTGGGTATGGAGGAAGGGATATTTATTGAAGCTTACAGATCTAGGAGAAGTTCCATAATGGCAGAAGAGGCAGGCCTGCTCTTACAGGATCAGGCAGAGTGAGAGAGAAAGCCAAAAGCCACACAGCACAGCTTCCTCAGGAACTCCAGCTTGGCACACTTCGCATATCTTTAGATTGAAATCCTAAACCCATCACCACACCTTAATATCCACCCAGAGACACTGCCTCTAGCCAGGTGGCTGCAGATGCAAACTATGCCATCAATTCAAACTACCACACAGGCACACAGACACTACAAACGAATTCCAGATGCATACGCCACCATGTGCATCTGGCTTATGTGGGTCCTGGGGAATTGAACTGGGGTCCTTTGGCTTTGCAGGCAAATGCTTTAGCTATTAAGCCATTTTCCATCCAAAAGGAAAGAATTTGTTTTTGGGTTTTTTTTGAGGCAGGGTCTCAATCTAGCCATGCTGAATGGAATTCACTATGTAGACTCAGAGTAGCCTTGAACTCACAGCGATCCTCCTACTTCTGCCTCCCGATTGCTGGGATTAAAGGCATGCGCCACCATGCCTGGCTTCCAGCTTGATTTTTGACATCTTTATAAAGTTATAAATTGCATAGGGGTGTGAACATTCCTTAAAATTCCTTCCTTTCAACCAGTGAGACCCTGCCTTGAAAAAAAAAAACCAAGCCAGGTGTGGTGGCACATGCCTTTGATCACAGCACTTGGGAGGCAGAGGTACGAGGATGGACCTGAGTTCAAGGCCACCCTGAGAGTAAATAGTGAACTCCAGGTCAGCCTGTGCTAGAGTGAGACCCAACCTTGAAAAATCAAAAATAAAAAATAAATAAATAAATAAATCCTTTTTGCTAGTGTGTTTCATGGGATATGTGTGTGTATGTCATGTCATATGATATGTCATATGTCATATGATATCTGGTGTGTGTGTGTGTGTGTGTGTGTGTGTGGGGTGTGTGATATGCATCTGCTCTTCCAACATCCCATGAGTTTGCCTATGGTGGTAGGAGGTGCTTGCCTGAGGTGGCTGGAGCTGAACATTGGTTGTCCTTGCTCCATCACTGTTGTTGTTGTTGTTGTTGCTATTGTTGTTGTTGTTCTTCTTCTTCTTCTTTTGAAAATACATTTATATATTTATTTGCAAGCACACACAGAGAGAGAATGGATGCACCAGGGCATTCAGCCATTGCAAATGGACTCCAGATGCATCTGGCTCTGTGTGAGTACTGGTGAACTGAACTCTTGTCCTTAGGCTCTGAAGGCAAGCACTTTAACTGCTAAGCCATCTCTCCAGCCCACTGCACCGAATTTTGATATACAGGCAGCACAGGTTGGTGGGGAGAAGGATTAAGGGAAAAGGCTTAGAGAGTTGGTCATTATTTGTTTTCATTTTATTTATTTATTTGAGAGCAACAAACAGACAGAGATAGAGGCAGATATATAGAGAGAGCATGGGCTCCAGCCACTGCAAATGAACTCCAGATGCATGCACCACCATGTGCATCTGGCTCTCATGGGTCCTGGTGAATTGAGCCTCAAACTGGGGTCTGTAGGCTTCACAGGCAAGTGCTTATGTGCTAAGCCATCTCTTCAGCCCTTGGTCAGTATTTGAATGCTTGGTTCTTTGTCTAGTTGGATGGTTTGGGCTTGATAGGTGGAGTGTGGGGTACCATAGTATTTATATATATAAAACAGGACATCATGGCCCAATTCTGAGCCCTTCTCCTATAGGACAAGCTCCTTGATCATCCACTCACCTATTACTCTGTATTTTCTTGAGTATAGCCCATGGCCACCTAGAGATCAGTCATCTGTCTCACTCATGTTTATATGCCTACCACCCCATGCCTAGCACAAAGCTTGCCCCAGAGCAAGGTGCTCAGTAAATATTTGCTGAAAGAATGAAAGGACAGAGCTGTGTGTTCCATCCCAACCCTGAGACCACATGTGGGCAGATCGTGTGATGAGGTGACTCTGTATAGTATTTACTCTATGAGGCTGTAGTGAATGGCAGGTAACCATCAGAAAATTGATAACTTAGGGGCTGGAGAGATGGCTTAGCGGTTATGGCGCTTGTCTGCAAAGCCTAAGGACCCAGGTTCGATTCCCCAGGACCCATGTAAGCCAGATGCACAAGGGGGCACACGCATCTGGAGTTCATTTGCAGTGGCTGGAGGACCTGGAGCACCCATTCTCTCTCTCTCTACCTGCCTATGTCTCTCTCTTTCTCTCAAATAAATAGAAATAATTACAAAGAGTAATAATAAAAAGAATAGAATATTTATTTGAAAAAAATAAATAAAAAGAAAGTTAATAACATAAGAGTCACACTGGAATTGAGCTCTGGAGTGACTGACAGCCAGTTTCTCTTGCAAGTGGCCTCAGTGACCAACAGTAAGACTGGAGTCAAAGATGCCTCTGACCAGAATTTTGACTATATATTCAAACTGTTCATCATCAGCAACAGCAGCGTCAGCAAGACCTCCTTCCTTTTCTGCTATGCCAGTGACACCTTCACCCCGGCCTTCGTCAGCATCGTGGGCATCGACTTCAAGGTGAAGACCATCTACTGCCATGAGAAGCGAGTGAAGTTACAGATCTGGGTGAGTGCTGGGCTGGGCATCGCAGGCAGGATTGTCCTGAGATAGAATCTGCTCTGCCAACACAAGGTTTGGGAGGCGAGACCAGCTTAGAACACTGGGTCTTAACAGATGGAGTGTTAATGATGGATCAGGTCTGGTATGTGGACTGCCCATACTGGTTAAATGTGTTTGTTCTCCCCTGTTTTGGCTTGGATGGAGGAGTGAGCAAGAAGCCAGGCATCGGGGCTGGAGAGAAGGCTTATTGGTTAAGGTGCTTGCCTACAAAGACTAAGGACACATGTTTGATTCTCCAGATCCCACGTAAGCCAGATGTACAAAGGTGAGGCAAGCATGAGGTAGCACATGCCCACTAGGTGGTGCGAGTGTCTGGAGTTTGATTTCAGTGGCTGAGGCCCTGCTGTAACAATTCTCTCTCCTCTCCCTCTGTGTGTCTCTCTCTCAAAATAAATAAATGTCCCCAAAAACGAAACTGGGCATTGGAGTTACACAACCAGGTTCAAATTTTACATTTTGTTTTGTTTTGTTTTGTTTTGTTTTGTTTTGTTTTGTTTTCAAGGTAGGGTTCCTCTCTAGCCCAGGCTGACCTGGAATTCACTCTGTAGGCTCAGGGTGGCCTCGAATTCATAGTGATCCTCCTACTTCTGCCTCCAGACTGCTGGGATTAAAGGTGTGCGCTACCATGCCCAGCTACAAATTCTACTTTTTCCCCTTGCTGGCCATGGAAACCTGCATAGATTACTTGACCTCTCTGGACAATGCTTTAGTTTTGAGGGTGGTATTATATACATTATGATTGGGTGTTTAGTCTAGTTCCTGGAATGTAGTAAATGCACAATAAATATTAATTAGGAATCAGTTATCTATTGTTGTACAGCAAATTGTTTGGTAGTTTAAAATAACAGTAATTAGGGCTGGAGAGATGGAGGTGGTTTATTCCATTGTAAAGGCTGGCCAATTCTGTCCTACATCAGGTTCCAGATGCACAACGGGTGCATGCATCTGGAGTTTTGCTCAGACTGCTGGATTAAAGGTGGCTGGCACCCATTTCTCCTTTCTCCTCTCTTTTCTCTTGCTGGTCCTATTTCTGGATCTTCTCTCTCTCAAATAAATAAATAAATAATAAAATATTTAAAAAATAACAGTAATAGGGGCTGGAGGGATATATATATAGCAGTTTTAGGAATTGCCTGCCTGCAAAGCCAGAGGATCCAGGTTCTATTCCCTAGGACCTGGAATGTTAGCAAGATGCACAAGGGGGCTTATCTGTCTGTTAGGTATTGCACCTATACATCAAATTGTTTGGTAGTTCTCTACTTTTCTCTGTCAAATAAATAAAAATAAAGTTTGAGCTGGGCATGGTGCCACACTCATTTAATCACAGCATTTGGGAGGCAGAGGTAGGAGGATTGCTGTGAGTTCAAGGACACCCTGAGACTACAGAATGAGATCCAAGTTAGCCTGAGCTAGACTGAGACCCTATCAAAAAAGAAACTTTAAAAAAATAATGGGAGCCAGGCGTGGTGGCGCATGCCTTTAATCCCAGCACTCGGGAGGCAGAGGTAGGAGGATCGCCAAGAGTTCAAGGCCACCCTGAGACTACAGAGTAAATTCCAGGTCAGCCTGGACCAGAGTGAGACCCTACCTTGCAAAAACCAAAATAATAATAATAATAATAATAATAATAATGATGATGATGATGGGGCTGGAGAGATGTCTTAGTGGTTAAGGTGCTTGCCTGCAAAGCCATAGGACCCAGGTTCAATTTCCCAAGACCCACATAAGCCAGAAGCACAAAGTGGTACATGCATCTGGAGTTTGCAGCAGCCAAATGCCCTGGCATGCCCATTCTCACTCTTTATCCTCTTTCTCTTGGTCTCTCTCAAATAAATAAAATAAATAAAATAAACTTACTACAATAACAGTAATAATGTATTCCCTCTCAGTTCCAGCAGCTCTAACATTAGGGAGCAGACTTGGGGCCTGTCAGGAAGTGTGGTTGAATGTTGGGTTACACTTACCTGAAGGGGACCAGAGGATCTCCTTTCAAAGTGGTTTGCTTGAAGGTCTGCTGCTGGCTGTTGGAAGGAGGCCTTACTTCCTTGCCATCTGCCTCTTGGTGTCTTCATATGGTTGCATAAACACCTTTGCTGCATGGCAGCTGGCTTTACCCAGAGTGAAAGATCCAAGAAAACAAAGAAGATATGACAGATAGAGCTTAGTCTTCCTTTGGCCACAGGCTCAGCGTGGGAGAAGAAATACAGAGAGGGCTGAGTACTGGGAGGAAGGGATTACTGGGAACTGACCACCTTGGTGGTTGGACCCGAATACTATCGTTGTCTTGTCTATCAGTAGTACTAATAAAACATGTATTTCCAAAGATAGAGCAGTGAATAGATTATTTTCTTTTATTTTAATTTTTGGTTTTTCGAGGTTGGGTCTCACTCTAGCCGACGCTGACCTGGAATTCACTATGTAGTCTCAGGGAGGCCTTGAACTCATGGTGATCCTCCTACCTCTGCCTCCCAAGTGCTGGGATGAAAGGCCTGTGCCATCATGCCTTGCTGATCATATGCTTATTAATGAATTAGCACTGGGATTGGCAATTTTGAAAAATTGTAGAAGTGTTGAAAATATATTTTGTTAATTACCTGTTATTAAATGTACCTTAATTTATCATACCTCTATATCTTTGAACTAGTTTCTACACAGTAGTTTTTACAAATTATTTCTTATATATTAATATTATTCCCTGATAAAAATTATGAGGTGGTGTTTCAACACACCCCTGTTTTATATAAGAAAAAAAACCCTCAGGCTGGAGGGATGGCTTAGCTGTTAAAGCTCTTGCCTGCAAAGCCTAAGGACCCATGTTCGACTCTCCAGATCCCAGATAAGCCAGATGCACAAGGTGACACAAGCATGCAAGATTGCAAATGCCCATGAGGTGGCACAAGAGTGGAGTTGGATTGCAGTGGCTGAGGCCCTGGGGCCAAAGTAAAAAAAAGAAAAAAAATCTCAGAAATTAACTTCTCTTAGGTCAATCACATGGCTACAAAGTGTCATTTGAACTCAGATCATTTTTTTGAGGTAGTGTCTCACTCTAACTCAGGCTGACCTGGAAGTCACTATGTAGTCTCAGGGTGGCCTCGAACTCATGGTGATCCTCCTACCACTGCCTTCCCAGTGGTGGGATTAAAGGCCTGCACAACCACACCCAGTGAACTCAGATCTTCTAATTCTAGTTGTGTGATGTTTTTTCTACACTGTGCATTTGTGATATCTTTTATAACCCATATTTTCATTTAGGATAATGTTGAAAATATTTTATTTTCATTCACTTATTAGAGAGAGAGCAAGAGAGAGAACGGGCATACCAGGGTCTCCAGCCACTACAAACAAACTGCAAATCATGCATCACCTTGTGCATCTGGCTTACATGGGTTCTGAGGAATCAAACCTGGGTCCTTAGTCTTTTCAGGCAGATGCCTCAACTACTAAGCCCAATACATTTTTTTAAAGAAAAATGTGTGGCTCCAGGTGAAAGATACATGGAAATGAGGTAAAGGGACTGTGGTTCAGATCCAAATACATCAACTTGTGTGCTTCAATATGTGTACTTTTGTATGTCACATATGCTCCGTGAAACTATTTATAATAAAAACTAAGTGCTGGAGAGATGGCTCTGCTTAAGGTACTTGCCTGAGAAGCCTAAGGACCCAAGTTTGGTTCCTCAGTGCCTATGCAAAGCCAGATGTACAAGGTGGCACATGCATCTGGAGTTTGTTTGTAGTGGCTTTAGGCCCTGGCGTGCCCATTCTCTTGCTTTCTATCTGCCTTTTCTTTCTCTCTCTCAAATAAATAAATAAATTATAAATAAATAAAATATTTAAAAATACTGACCAAGTATAAAAGAAAGGACATTGAGTTACCAATGGCTTGGGTACCACCACACACAGTTTCTCAAGGATTTTTGACCTAAAGAAAAGGCAGCAGCCTGGCATGGTGGCGCACACCTTTAATACTAGCACTTGGGAGGCTGAGGTAGGAGGATCACCATGAGTTCAAGGCCACCCTGAGACTATATAGTGAACTTCAGGTTAGCCTGAGCTAAAGTGAGACTCTATCTAAAAAAAAAGGGGGGGGGGCTGGAGGGATGGCTTAGCAGTTAAGGCATTTGCCTGCAAAGCCAAACCATCTTTGTTTGACTCTCCATGACCCTCATAATCCAGATGCACAAGGGGTTGCATGTATCTGGAGTTTGTTTGCAGTGGCTGGTGGCCCTGGCACAGCATTCTCTCTCTGTCTCCCATTCTCTCTTCAAATAAATAATGAATCATGTTTTCTTGCAAAAGAGGTTTTAGCTTAATTTTTTTTCTTAGCCTTTCTGCTTTAAGTCAGTGGAAGGTGTTTCTATATTGTGTGCCCCTAGGTTCTCTGTAGTAGTGTCCAATGTTCCATTAAATCTCTGAGTCTGTCCTGGAAGCCAACCCTTAAACAAACAAAATCAGATGATATATATCCCAGTCCATTCCATTTTGTTCACAAGCTATATTGCTGTAGTTGGTATTTTGTCTCACTCATATCTGATCCAAATAAAGGTAGCTGCTAAAATAATAATAATAATAATAATAATAATAATAATAATAATAAGAAGAAGAAGAAGAAGAAGAAGAAGAAGAAGAAGTATTGTTGGGGATGGAATGGTTAAGGTGTTTGCTTGCAAAGCAAAAGGATCCCTGTTTGATTCTCCAGGACCCACATAAGCCAGATGCACAAGGGGGCACATGTGTCTGGAATTCATTTTCAGGGGCTGGATGCCCTGGCATGCCCATTCTCTCTCTCTCTGCCTCTTTCTCTCTAATAAATAAATAAATAAATAAATTAATTAATTAATTAACTAATATTTTTAAAAAAATCAACTGTCTCAGCCTGGAGATAAGGCTTAGTGGTAAGGCACTTGCAAGTGAAGCCTAAAGATTCAGATTCAGTTCCCCAGTACCCACGTAAGCCAGATGCACTAGGTGGAGCATGTGTCTGGAGTTGACCCTGGTATGCTCATTCTCCCTCTCTATTTGCCTCTTTCTCTCTCAAATAAATACATAATTTTTAAAAAAGACTCTTCTCTATCTCTCCCTTTGTGCTTGCAAATAAATTAATTAAATTAAATTAAAAAAATAAGGGGGGGGGAACAGTTAAAGGCACTTGCCTGCAAAGCCAAAGGACTCAGATTGGATTCCCTAGGACCCTCATAAGCTAGATGCACAAAGTGGCACATGCCTCTAGAGTTCATTTACAGTGGCTAGAGGCCCTGGCATGCCCATTCTCTCTCTCTGTCTTTTTTTATCTGTCTCTGCTTGCAAATAAATTAAATTAAATTTAAATTAAAAAAAATATATATATATGAACTGCCCCAACATGGTGTATATAACATGCCCCACCACTGAGCAGTTGCACAGCGAGTGGCAGTCAAGTTTGGCTTATGACTGTTCTATTGTTGTCACTGATCTTAGTGGTTTTAGGATTGTGGGCCATGGGTTTAACAAGACGGAGGGACCAGCAGAGAAATTAGATGTGACTCCCTTATCTCCATCTCAATGGGAAATGAAGCAAGCAGGGCTGGAGGGATGGCTCAGTGGTTAAGGCAGTTACCTGCAAAGCCAAAGGACCATGGTTCAATTCCCCAGGACTCACATAAGCCAGATGCTCAACATGGCGCATGTGTCTGGAATTCATTTGCAGTGGCGGAAAGACCTGGTGTGCCCATTCTCCCCACCCCCTGCCCCCGTCTCTGACTCTTTATCTGTCAAATAAATAAATAAATAAATAAATGAATAAATAAATAAATAAATAAATCTATTTGGAAATGGAGACAGCAGCTGGCCCAGAGGTTGGCAATGCTTTAGCTTTCTTGGTTTCCGCCTGATGCGTTGCTAAGGGAAGGGATGGGAGTAGCGGAGGCCATTCAACTGCGGGTTTATAAAACCCCTTCCAGGCTGGAGAGATGTCTTAGTGGTTAAGGCATTTGCCTGCAAAGCCAAAGGATCCTGGTTCGACTCTCTAGGACGTATGTAAGCCAGATGCACATGGTGGCATACGCATCTGGAGTTTGTTTGCAGTGGCTGGAGGCCCTGGCACACCCATTCCCTCCCTCCCTCTTTCTCTCCCTCTCTCTCCCTTTCTCTGTCTCTAATAAGTAAATAAATAAAAATAAACAATAAAATAAAATAAAATAAAATAAAACCTCTTCCTTGTGCAGCCACCACATGTAAAGAAAGTAAGAGAAAAGATAAAAAGAACACCCAGACTTATCTCTAGAGACAGACAGTTCATTGAGAGGTACAGCAAGGGGCAGCAGCCTTCTGGCAGGATGAAGGCTGAAGCACTGAGCCAGGCTGGGGTGCAAGCTTATAAGGAGGATCCTAAGAAAAACAGACCAGACCAGCTTCAGGTCCAAGGGAAGTAGATGATAAGGAACTGTAGTTATTTGTGTCTTTACTCAGAATAAGCTTTTTGTTTTTATTTATTTTTTATTTGAGAGAGAGAGAGCGGGGGGGGGGGGGGGAGGAAAAGGCAGAGAGAGAATGCGCACACCAGGGCTGTAGCAGACAGCTTCAGGTTCGCTGAGATGAACTTCCAGACCAGGCACAGTTATGGAGGAAGGGACATTATTTATTGAAGCTTACAGATCCAGGGGAAGTTCCATAATGGCAGGATAAGTGGCCTGCTCTTCACAGGACCAGGCAAGAGAGAGCAAAGCAAAAAGCCAACCAGCCACCACAGCACACAGAGCAAAACTACAGCCCAAAACCACAGCACACTTCAGGAACTCCTATTAGGTACACTTTGCATATCTTTACAATGGAATCTCAACCCACCACCACACCTTAAGACCGACCCCCAGTGACATTGCCTCTAGCAAGGTGATTGCAGACGCAAACTATAACTAATAAAACACTGAATATATTGGGGGACATATATTCAAACTATCATAAGGGCCTTTTCAGCCACTGTGAATGAACTCCAGATGCATGCTCCCCCTTGTGCACATGTGCCATATTTGCATGCTTGCACCACTTTGGCGTCTGGCTAAACGTGGGACTTGGAGATTTGAACAAGTGTTCTTAGGCTTCACAGGCAGGCTCCTTAACCATTAAGCCATCTCTCCAGCCCCTCCTTTTTTTTTTTTTTTTTTTTTTTAGCAAAATTGCCTAGAGAGGATATCCCATCAGATGGTTTCTGTTCCCTCAAGGTTGTCTGAGCTAAGGGAAGTTTATTACAGAGGAGCCATCAGGCCTGTCAAGGCCTCATGTTTCTGAGGCTTCTTTTTTGCCTGCTGGTCTTAGGGATGGTCATTAACTCTTGCTGTTTTTTTTGGGGGGGGGTGTTTTGTTTTTTGGTGTTTCAAGGTAGGGTCTCACTCTGGCCCAGGCTAACCTGGAATTCATTATGTAGTCTCAGGGTGGCCTCGAACTCATGGTGATCCTTCTACCTCTTCATCCTGAGTGTTTGGATTACAGGTGTGCACCACCACGCCTGGCCTAACTCTTTAGTTCCCTCTAGTTTTCAGGGAAGGCTTTTAACCCTTCACCACCATGGCCCCACATCTGGGTTGCCAGGTGACAGATGCACACCTTCACCCTCTCTGGATGCCTGTAGTTCTCGCTTTCCTCTGTGAAGTCTGTCAACTATGTGCTAATGACGAGGAGGCTCTAACCAGGCCCAGGAGGATAGGAGGTCAAGTCCAAGGAGCTCTTTCTCCTGCCCTTTGGGAATACCCCACATTTGCCTCACCTCTAAATGGAGGCACTCACATGCCCTCATCCATTGGGCCATGTGAATGCTCAGTTCTGCCTTCCCAGTTTTGCTTGAACATATCTCCTCAATTTTCTTCCATGATGTTTTTCTTTGAAAAAATATTATTAATTAATTTATTTATTTGAGAGAGAGGCAGAGAAAGAGAGAGACACACACACACAGAGAATGGACATGCCTGGGCCTCCAGCCACTGCCAGTGAACTCAAGACGTGTTTGGCCCCTTGTGCATCTGGCTGATGTGGGTACTGGGGAATTGAACCTGGTTCCTTTGGCTTTTCAGGCAAAGGTCTTAATTGGTAAGACATCTTCTCCAGCCCTGAAAAATATTTTTAAATTAATTTATTTTACTTATTTGGGGGGTTGAGGGAAGAAGATAGATGGAGAGAGAGAGAGAGAATGGGTGCACCAGGGCCTTCAGCCACTGCAAATGAACTCCAGACACATGCACCACCTTGTGAATCTGGCTTATGTGGGTCCTGGGGAAGTGAACCTGGGTCCTTTGGCTTTTCAGGCAAGTGCTTTAATTGCTAAGACATCCCTCCAGCCCCATGATTTTTTCCCCAAGGTCTTGCTCTTTTCTTTTTCCCTCCCTCCCTCCCTTCCTTCCTTTCTTTCAAGGCAAGCCTGACAAACTGGCCTTTTTTTTTTGTAATGAGAGAGAGAGCTAGGGAGACAGAGAATTGGTGTGTCCAGGCTTCCAGCCACTGTAATCAAACAGCAGATGTGTGCACCACCTTGTGCGCATGTGCAATCTTGAGTATATATCAACTTCTGTGGGATCTGGAGAGTCAAACATCGGTCCTTAGGGTTTCGCAGACAAGCACCTTAATCACTAAACTATCTCTCCAACCTTCTTCCCTTTCTTTCTCCTCCTCCTCCTCCTCCTTTTTCTTCTTTTCTTGAGGTAGGGTCTCACTCTAGCTCAGTCTGACTTGGAATGCACTATGTAGTCTCAGGGTGGCCTTGAACTCATGGTGATCCTCCTACCCCTGGCTCCCAAGTGCTGGGATGAAAGATGTGCACCACCATGCACTCCCGGCTCCTTCTCTTGTTTCTTGCCAGATTCCTGTTTTTCCCCCTTAGACTGCCTGAATGGAGCATCTTACCCCTCAGTGGTGCTTTTTCCAAATGTTCTCTGATTACTGTTTCTCTGGTTTAGGGAGAAGTCACACCTGTAATGTCAGCTCTTGGGATGTATAGACAGGAGAATCAGGAGATCAAGGCCATCCTTAGCTACTTAGAGAGTTTGAGGCCTGCCTGGAGTCATTAGACAACAACAGCAAGCAAACAAACAAAAAATGACTGAGAGGGAGGGAGAGGGAGAGTGGAGATGTGAAGGGGACAGTTGGGGGGTCAATTACCATGGTTTATTGTCTAAGACTATGGAAGTTGTCAGTAAAAAGTTAAAAAACTACAACCACAAATGAATACATAATAAACTCCCTTGTCTGGTATTCTAGGCCCTTTCTAGCCTTTCCATCATCTTAGTCAGTCCACCCTCACATTATACCTCCAGTCCCAACAGAGGTTGTGCCTAAAATGTTTTTTATTTTATTTTATTTTATTTTATTATTTTTATTTCTTTCGAGGTAGGGTCTCATTCTAGCCCAGGCTGACCTAGAATTCACTATGCAGTTTCAGGGTGCCTCAAACTCATGGCGATCCTCCCGCTTCTGCCTCCCAAGTGCTGGGATTAAAGGTGTGTGCCATCATGCCCAGCTTTTTTTTTTTTTTTTTTTATTTAGTTTTAGACTGGGTCGGGTGGTGTATTCCTATAATCTCAGTACTTGGGGGGCATCAGCAGAAGGATCAGAAGTTGAAGGTGATCCCCAGCTATATAGTAAATTCAAGGCTATCTAAGAATACATAGGGCTTGCTGGGCATGGTGGTGCATGCCTTTAATCCCAGCTCTCAGGAGGCAGAGGTAAGAGGATTGCTGTCAGTTCAAGGCCACCATGAGACTACATAGTGAATTCCAGGTCAGCCTGAGCTAGAGTGAGACCCTACCTGGAAAAAAACAAACAATAACAAAAAAAAAAACAACAGCAAAAAGGAATACATATGTTATGATGATGCATTTTGGTTTAGTTAATCCAATTTAGTTCATTTGATGAAGTTTATAATTTATTGCATTTTCTTTACATTTTCCCAATGTCCTTTTTCTGTTTGAGGAACCTATATCCAGTATGCCACTTATATTTAACTGTCCTGTCTCCTTAGGCTTTTATTTATTTATTTATTTATTTATTTATTTATTTATCTAACAGAGAGAGAGAGAATGGGTGCACCAGGGCCTCCAGCCACTGCAAACAAACTCCAGACTTCATGCACCACCTTGTGCCCCTGGCTTCTGTGGGACCTGGGGAATTGAACCTGGGTCCACTGGCTTTGCAGAAAAGTGCCTTAACTGCTAAACCATCCCTCAATACCTCCTTAGCCTTTTCTTGAGAGTGACAGTATGTACATTTTACTCTTTGCACCCCTTCCCAGGAGGTGAACTAATGGCGGGAGCTTGTCCTCTCTGATTCCTCCTCCTCCCTCAGTTCTCTGCCTAAAAACACCCATTTTATTTTATTATTATTTTTTTATTTGAGGGATAGAAAGAGAAAGAATGGACCAGGGCCTCCAGCCACTGCAAATGAACTCTAGACGCATGTGCCCCCTTGTGCATCTGGCTTATGTGGGTCCTGGGGAATTGAAACTGGGTCCTTTAGCTTTGCAGGCAAGTACCTTGACCACTAAGCCATCTCTGTAGCCCCCCATTTGATATTTAAAGACAGTTCAAGTGTCATCTCTTCTGGGGCCTTTGCTGGCTCATTTACCCAGCCTGGGTGTAAATTCTCTTTCTCTCTCTTTTGATTTTTCAAGGTAGGGTCTCCCTGTAGCCCAGGCTGACCTGGAATTCACTATGTAGTCTCAGGGCAGCCTCAAACTCAATGGCTATCCTCCTAACTCTGCCTCGCAAGTGCTGGGATTAAAGGCGTGCACCACCACGCCTGGTGCAAATTTCTCTGCTTACCTTTCCATACCTGTCAACCATTCTGCAAGTGTCTAGAACTTACCTGTCTCCTCTCCAGACTGCAGGTTCCTTGAGGACAGTATCCTGCAGTTCAGCACTAGGCACAGGAGCCTTGTGAAGACTAAGGGTTCAGTAAAGTGAGTGCTTGGGATGTGAGTTTAGGTCTCTCAAAATGTTGGTCAGCTCTTTTTGTGCCTCCAGACTTACCCTTCTGTTACTCCAGTCCAAGTCCTACCTCTTCATCCATTGGTTCTGCCCCGGCGGGGGGGTTGTCAGAAGTTCCTTTAGTATGGCATCTGTAGAATGGGTACACTGCTTTCTTTTCTTTTCTTTTCTTTTCTTTTCTTTTCTTTTCTTTTCTTTTCTTTCTTTCTTTCTTTCTTTCTTTCTTTCTTTCTTTCTGTCTGTCTCTTTCTTTTTCTTTGTTTTCTTCCTTCCTTCCTTCCTTCCTTCCTTCCTTCCTTCCTTCCTTCCTTCCTTCCTTTCCCTTCCTTTTATTCCATCTTGCAACTGGGCCTCAGTGTAGCCCAGGGTGACCTGGAATTCACTATGTAGTTTCAGGCTGACCTTGAACTCACGGTGATCCTCCAACCTCTGCCTCCAATGTGCTGGGATGAAAGGTGTGCGCCACCACACTTGGTTTTTTTCTTTTTATTTATTTGGAG
Source organism: Orientallactaga sibirica (assembly GCA_036365145.1). Lineage (NCBI taxonomy): Eukaryota > Metazoa > Chordata > Mammalia > Rodentia > Dipodidae > Orientallactaga > Orientallactaga sibirica. Next base: position 24,622,731 of record JAEOAD010000017.1, read on the forward strand.
AGAGAGAGAGAGCAAGCTAGGGCCTCCTGCCACTGCAAATGAACTCCAGATGCATACGCCACTCTGCATCTGGCTTTACCTGAATACTGGGAAATCAAACCTGGGCCGTCAGGCTTTGCAAGTAAGTGCCTTTAATGACTCAGCCATCTCTGATGGCCCTCCTTAGCTAGTCTTGTGGACAAAGAGATCAGGAAGGAGAGAAGAGAGGAGGTGAACTATGGAGTCCAGGGTGATTGTGAAGCTGAGTATTTTATGCAGTCTGCCTACAACAAGGCCCCAGCCTAAGATACTGGCTCACCAGTGTATTGCTGCATCAGATGATGGAGCCCAAAGGCTGGCCTGGAAACTTACCAACAACAGAGAAGCCATAATTAGCCTTTAAATTCCCTTCTATGGGAAATTTTCTCCAGCAGTTCTCAGTCTTTCTTCTTTCTTTCTTTCTCTTCCTTCTTTTTCTTTCTTTCAGCAGCTTAAACCCATATGTGTATTTACATTCCTTTTTTTCCTGAGGCAAAGATGAAAGCTTTTATTTGGGAAAATCATGAGCTGCCAGGGCTGGCTTACAAGAGGCCACCTGAGTTCCTCAGGCTTTATAGGGCTTTCAGTTGGGGGAAGGAAGAGCTGAGAAGACATCTGAGATACCCAAGGTGTGACACCAGAACAGTGACCAGGTGATTTACAAAATGAAGGGGGCATGAAACCATGACCTGGGGGCATTTCAGGCAAAAGGCTGGGTGGTTTCTTGAGGAATATGGATAATCCACTTCCTTATATCTCTGTGTCCATGCTGCTGTCCTTGGTGATTCTGTATTGGGACCTGTCAGACCTAACATTCCAGCCTTTTGTTAATATGAAAGCAAACATTAATTTTTTCATGCTGACCTTAGGGGCGATGAGTTCTTAGGAGAGAGGCTGGATAATGCAGTCAATGGGTCTCCCTTCAGGGAAGGTGATGAGGAGGCAGGTCCATGGTGGTTAGAGGTGGTGAGATCGACAGTGAGAACCCCTGTCAGTGCCAGTGTAGCAGGCCGTTATGATTTGGTCTTGAACAAAGCAGAGAGTTCTTTCATACCATCCCTGTATTGAGCTGGCTTCCGGACAGTCGCTGGCAACATCTGCTATAGAGAAGGTGAGGGAGATGGGCTTTGCACACCCCGTGACAGGACACAAGGAAGAATTAAGGAGCTTGTTAGGACATCAAAACACAAAGGGGTAAGGAGAGGATGAGCACTCAGGTGAGGGATAGAGGACTTAGGGCAAGAAAGAGCAGGCTGAGGGGCATCAGTGTATTTGAGAGGAGCATTTGGGGATCAGAGGAAGAGTAGGAACTCAGCTCAGAGAAATTCATGGAAATAGGGACAGAAAGATAGTGAGAGTCACAAGGTGGGACATTAAGCATGGAGACATTGCCTCTTCCCCATAACTGATGGCTACCCCAAAAGCACCACCCACAATCCCTATGGGGATTACTGGCATCCCCAATGAGAAGGGTCCCTTCATGGGGGGGACAGGGATGAGGATAAGGATGGTACAACACATGGTGTTTACACACTGAGTAGTTATATAACTAAAACAAATAAAAAAAATACCAACCCACCAATGCTCAGGAAATTGTGCGTAAGAGTGTGCAGAAGAGTTAGAGGGTGTGTGGCAATATGCTGAAGCACTGGCTCCCTCCATTGACGGACTGCTGCTCTCAAAAGTTAGAAACCAAAACAACGTGGTGAATGTGCACAATCTCACCATGACCGGTTCTCCATGGCCAGGCACAAGGGAAGAGGGGCATGATGGTACCTACATATGATGTGTACTTACGACGTTTCTTCTGAAGTAGCCAACACAAATATCTGTGTGTGTGTGTGTGTGTGGTGTGTGTGTGTGTATCTTAAGGAAAATCACAGTTTCAGAAGACAATTTTTTATTTATGTATTTGAGGGGGAGGGGATAATGGGAGCACCAGGGCCTCCAGCCACTGCAACCGAACTCCAGATGCATGCGTCCTGTTGTGCATCTGGCTTACGTTGGTCCTAGGGAATCAAACCTGGGTCCTTTGACTTTGCAGGCAAATGCCTTAACCGCTAAGCCACATCTCCAGCCTACTAAATAATTTTAAGTGTCCTTTCTTCTGTACCATCTTTCACCACTTGATGGCAGCATACTAAAGTAGCCTACACTTTAAAAGTACTAATAATGACTTAACACCAGCATCTTCTGAGAGAAGCTGCAGAATAACCTCCCCGGAGTGTGCTTGTCTCTGGTCGGAGGTTGGACTTCTGCTCAGATTATTGTAGGACTGCAGAAACACTCTGTCGGCTGAGGGCACTGGTCAGTACAGCGTTGCTTAGCCTGCCTGAGTGCTTCTCACAAGCACAAGCATCTTGATTTTCCAGCACAAATATTTCATTTCTTCACTACCTTTACTCCCATTATGTCTTCGTGAGATATTTTTACATGACAATGCAAATGCTTAAATGAGTTAAGCTGCTGGCTTACTTTATAAATCTCCACCTTTTGCTGTGGCTAGCTGAGGCCTGATTTCATCATTTATGTTGATAGTCCTCATAAAACAGGAAACTACCAACCCCTCCCCCCTTCTCCCAACAGGGTCTCACTGTGAAGCCCAGGCTGTCCTCAAGTTTTGATTCTCCTGCCTCAGTCTCCCAAGTGCTGGGATGACAGGTGCCCACCACCATGGCCAGCAAACAGCAACATGATTATAAATTCTGATGACTGTCCATTCTTCTGAAATCATCTTGCATTCTACTTAGCCTTGTTCTCAAGCTGCTGGAAGTGCCTGTATGTAAAATCCTGCTGTGAAGCCTAGTGTGGTGGCACAGGCCTTTAATCCCAGCACTCAGGAGACAGAGGTAGGAGGATCACCATGAGTTAGAGGCCACTCTGAGATGACATAAATTCCAGGTCAGCCTGGCCTAGCGTGAGACCCTACCTCGAAAAAAAAAAAAATCCCCAAAACATCCTGCTGTGAAACACTGTCCTCCAGGTATCGCATGGTCTCCAACTCAAAATCCTCCACGTATCACTTGGTCTCCAACTCAAAACCAGAGAGCAGTGGATAAACCCCAGGAGGCCATCACAAGTCTTATTCTTTTTTTGTATTTTTTAAAGATTTTTTTTTTTTTTTTTACAGTGAGAATGGGCATGCCAGGGCCTCTGTTTTATGTTATTTGCATGGGACCTAGATTGAACCTGGGTCCTTAGGCTTCACAGGCAAGCACCTTAACCGCTAAACCATCTCTCCAGTGCAAGATTAGGCTTATTCTTATTCTTTAGAGCGGGGGTGGTCATCAGTTCTTCATGTGAGACAAAATGGGCATGCTCCAGTCTCTGGCCATGGAAATCTACAGGAGGTGGAAGCTTAGCAAAAGAGTACACTGTAGAGAAACCACTCATCAAACAAAGGCCTTCCATAATGCAGCTTCCACAGTCATCCCCTTACAAGTGACCTGGAAACTCACTGGCTTGCCAAACAAGGCTCTAGGATGAGTAGAAACAGACTTTCTGACATGTCAGATAACAACTTTAGACATTCTTAAATATTTCAATTACTGTCATCTATTTTTTTTTTAAATAGGAACTTGCTATGAAGCTCAGGTTGGTCTTGAACTTTTGACGTGCCATATCTCCTGCCTCTCCTTCCTAAGTTCTAGAATCAGAGGAGTTTGTCCTCATGCCCAGCAAGTGCTATTATCTTTAAAGTAAATACAAAATCAAATGTTGATAAATTGGTATTAATGAAAAGTGATAACAACTCTCTCCAATTCCACTTCTACTTCCTTTGGGCATCTTCGTCCTCATTTAAATTCTTCTTCTTTCATTCTTTTGCTTATGGGTTTATTTTTTGGTTGAACTCACAGCAGTCTTCCTGTCTCAGCCTCCTGTATTATAAGCACACAGTACTACATCTGGCCTTCTTCTAGAAACATTTTTATTCGATTCTTCAGGGTCCTGTCTTCCAACTGCTGTCCTCCCCCATCTTGAAATCCTTACTGGACTCTTTGAGGGAAATCTGTCCCATTTCCAAAAGTTCAGGTGTTTTCCTTCTTGCTGGTGACTCCTGGACTTATAGTTTTAGCTCTGTAAAGCAATTTTATTTCATGCCTGCCTGTTCATATTTTCACTGGGGTTCCCAACAGACATGACAGATGGAGCAGGTCTGTATTGTGTTCCCATGCTGCCCTAACACCATTGCATTGTAGCTGCATGTTCCCATGTCTGTGCTCATTTTAGGGAGTGTATCCTACTCATTTAAACAATATTGTAAGGAGTCCTCCCCTTCCTTTGACTCTTACATTCTTTCTGTTACCTCTTCTGCAATGGAGTCTTTGCTTTGGAAGGTGTTTTAGAGATCTTTCAGTGCTGAGCACTCCTCTGTCTCTTCTTCTCAACTCCATGTTGCCTTCTGAGTCATCCCAAGGTCACCACCATCTGAAAAGAGAAGCTTCTTTAACCAAAAGTGAGAGTAGCATAACGGGCTGTGTAGAGAGCTGCGAGGTGCCGCGCCTTAAAGATGGCGCTGGCTTCTGCCTTCCGCCTTCCCGATGGCGAGTGCTCTCCTGGATAAACAAGTCCTTATTTGGCTTGGGCCGTGATCTAGGCTTGCTTCCGCATATGTGGACCTATCTGCATTCACCACGTGGCACACCAGGGTTGGCTGTTCAAAGGCTTCTTAAGCTTTGGGCGGGCTTGTCCTGGGGTCAGTCAGTGAGTGAGTCAGTCAGTGAGTCAGTGAGTCAGTGAGTCAGTGAGTCAGTGAGTGAGTGAGGGGGGTGAGTGAGTGAGTGAGTGAGTGAGTCAGTCAGTCAGTCAGTGAGTCAGTCAGTCAGTGAGTCAGTGAGTGAGTGAGTGAGTGAGGGAGTCAGTGAGTCAGTGAGTGAGGGAGGGAGGGAGGGAGGAGTGAGTGAGGAGGGAGGGAGTGAGTGAGTGAGGGAGGGAGTGAGTGAGTGTGGGAGGGAGGGAGTGAGTGAGTGAGTCAGTCAGTGAGTGAGTCAGTCAGTGAGTCAGTGAGTCAGTGAGTCAGTGAGTGAGGGAGGGAGTGAGTGAGTGAGTGAGTGAGTGAGTGAGTGAGTGAGTGAGTCAGTCAGTCAGTCAGTGAGTGAGTCAGTCAGTGAGTCAGTGAGTGAGTGAGTCAGTGAGTGAGTCAGTGAGTGAGTCAGTGAGTGAGTGAGTGAGTCAGTGAGTCAGTCAGTCAGTCAGTGAGTCAGTCAGTCAGTCAGAAGATTGTTTAAGGGGTCAGAAGATTGTTCAAGGTTCCTGAATAAACTGCTTCAAGAAGAGTTCCTGTGGTCGTTGCCTTATTCTGCTGGTCGGACTGGGTGACGACAGGGCTGGATATCCATGACCTCACAGTTCCTGGAAATACCTACAAAAGACCATCATAATAGGAGAAAAAGCCGGGCGTGGTGGTGCACACCTTCAATCCCAGCATTTGGGAGGCAGAGATAGGAGGATCACTGTGAATTGGAGGCCACCCTGAGACTATATAGTGAATTCCAGGTCAGCCTGGCCTAAAGTGAGACCCTACCTCAAAAAAAAAAAGGAGGAAAATATGATGACATCAAAACTAAAAGAGAGACTGATTGAGTGGGGGAGGTGATACAATGGAGAGTGGAGTTTGGAAAGGGAAAGTGGGGGAGGGAGGGAAGTACCATGGGATAGTGTCTACAATTAAGGAAGTTGTCAATAAAAGTAAATAGGGCTGGAGAGATGGCTTAGCGGTTAAGGCACCTGCCTGCTAAGCCTAAGTACCCGGTTCCAATCTCCAGGTCCCATGTTTAGCCAGATGCAAAGTGACGCTAGGGCACAATGTCGCACTTAACCACAAGGGGGCGCACACATCTGGATTTCGTTCACAGCAGCTGAGAGACTGCTGTTGTGCCCATCTCTGTCTGTTTCCCTCTCCCTCTCTCTCTGTGTCTCTTTCCAAAAATAAATAAAATAAACAAGTAAATAAATAGCCAGGTGTGGTGGCGCACGCCTTTAATCCCAGCACGCGGGAGGCAGAGGTAGGAGGATTGCTGTGAGTTCGAGGCCACCCTGAGACTACATAGTGAATTCCAGGTCAGCCTGGACCAGAGTGAAACCCTACCTCGAAAAACAAACAAACAAACAAACAAACAAACAAACAAAAACAAAAAAAGTAAATAAATAAAATAAAATAATATAAATAAAGAGCAGTCTGTTGGGCTTGCCTCAAAACTAACTAACAAAATAAGTAAAATCCAGGTGTTTCTAAAAAAACATTGTTTTTTTGTGCTGGTCATGGTGGTGCATGCCTTTAATTCCAGCACTCCGGAGGCAGAGATAGGAGAATCACTGTGAGTTCGAGGCCACCCTGAGACTACCTAGTGAATTCCAGGCCAGCCTGGGCTGGAGTAAGACTCTACCTCGAAAAACTTAAAAAAAAAAAAAAAAAAACAGTTTAGGCTAAAACAAAGTAAAATGGAGTTCATTGTTAGGGTGTCCTGACTATAAACATGATTGATATGCAAATTGTCATATCTTGCTAGTTCACTTGCCCCTCCCCTTGACTATAAAAACTATAAAAAAATAAAATCTTCAGTTGGGGCCACAACTTCTTTAAAAAGCTACCTAAAGTGCCCAGCACTGAAACACCTCTGTCACACCCTCCAAGGCTCAGGGACCATTGCAGAAGAGGGGGCGGATAGAATGGAAGAGCCAAAGGAATTGTAAGACTCCTTACAATGCAACTGTCCAGACAGAAATTGGCCTTGGTATCCATGACCTTGCAGTGCCTAGCAATCCCTTCACAAGACCCTCATAATAGAAGAAAAAGATGATGACATCAAATTAAAAGAGAGGGAGGGGATATGATGGAGACTGGAGTTCTAAAGGGGGCAGGGGAGGGAAATATCATGCATTTTTTGTATGTAAGTATAGAAGTTATCAATAAAAATTTTTTAAATATAAATAAAAATAAAAATAAAAAAAAGCTACCTCAGGGCTGGAGAAATGGCTTAGTGGTTAAGGCACTTGCCTGTGAATCCTAACAACCCAGGTTTAATTCTCCAGGTCTCACATAATCCAGATGCACAAGGTGGCATGAGTCTGGAGTTCCTTTGCAGTGGTTGGAGACTCTGGTGTGCCTATTCTCTCTCTCTCTCTCTCTCTCTCTCTCTCTGTCTCCAATAAATAAATAAATTAATTAATACAAATAATTCTTTTTTAAAAGGTACCTCAAACTTTTTGGCTCCCAGGTAATAAACTTCTCTACTTTCATTCATTACTGGTGTTAGAGTGATTTTCCATACAATTTCTACAACAGGGCCAAAACCAGTTCAGAAGCTGGAGCAGGCACACCTTTGGGGGCTAACTCTTGCTCTGGAACATATTGATCCTTTATGTTTTCTTGTTGGTAGTCAGAAAATAGATAACTACCTTGCCTCCCAGGTCAAGCAACAGACTCATTGAGATTTCTAGGGATAATAGCTGTCTGAGTTCTTTTTATATTTATTTGTATGTGTGTCTTTGTGTACATGAATGCCCATCTTTCTGAGTGCTAATCTTTATAAGTTGTTTACTTAAAGTTACTTGTATATTTGTTCTTGTGTATGGGGGGGTAAGTGTGTGTGTCTATGCATTGCCCCATGCAGTCATCTGTGGGGACGGGAGGGGGTCACTGACCAGCAGGGCCACAGGGGAATATTGGGCGTCCTGCTCTATCCCTCTTCCACCCATTCTGGAAGAGGCTCTTACTGACTCTGGGAATTTTTTTTTAATTGCTTGTGTGTGTGTGTGTGTTTGTGTGTGTGTGTGTGTGTGTGTGGTATATGCACATTATAATATCCTGTCCAAGGGCACTTTCCTGATGACCTAACTTGCTTCTAGAGGAGGTTCCAGCACCTTCCTAAATACCACAGGCTGGGGACTGCCCAATGACAGCAGCAACCTAAGACAGTTACGACAACTATAAGTGATTCCTTTGTAAATTAAGGTCTTATCAACAGAATGATACATGTTGCATTTTTTTCTTAAGATTTTACAAGTGAATTTATAAGGCAAAGGTTTTGTCCCAATATTTAACACATTAATAAAAAGATTATGAGCTGTGATAAGCAGTTGAGAGAACTGTTGCCTGCAGAAATTGGACCCTCTCAGTGGTACTATGAAAGTCCACTTCCTGATTTTCAGTGCTTCTCATCCCAGTACCTTTCCTTTCTCATCTCTGGAAAGGACAGTGGCATTTCTGTTTCTGAGCAGCGCCGTCCACTTCCTGAGTCAAGGCAGAGTTACTGCCCTTCTGCCCGGCTCTGCTGGAGCACTGCCAGGTTGTGTGATGTCTGAGGAGTGTGGGAAGAATGGTGGGGAAGATGTTCTGTAACCCCAGGGTGTTCATTTGGGCAAGTCATACTTACTAAGTCGTCAGAACAGTGCTTCCATATGGTAACAGTCGATGTTAATTAATTAGTGGTATTTGTGGTGAAATGACTCTTCACCTTAGCTTTTCTACTTAAAATAGATAAAAACCCCAAAAGTTAGGATTTTTTTTATTTTTTTTTTTTTTTTTTTTTTTTTTTTTTTTTTTTTTTTTGGTTTTTAAGGTTCTCACCTAGCCCAGGCTGACCTGGAATTCACTCTGTATTTTCAGGGTGGAGATCCTCCTACCTCTGCCTCCTGAGTGCTGGGATTAAAGGCGTGAGTCAACGCCCGGGACAGCATTAGAATTTTTAACCCTGGGCCTGGAGAGATGGCTCAGCAGTAAAGGCACTTACTTGGAAAGCCTGTAGGCCTGGGTTTGATTTCCCAGTGATACACGAATTTTGGGTTCCTTGGACACCAGTGTACCAGTAATTTGGGGGCGTTCCCAGCTCCTTTTCCTGTGAACTTGAAGAATGAAATCCACTGACCAGAGGACAAGTTTCAGAAAGACTTGATTAGAGTTTAAAGCTTTAGGAGGATGAAGAGAAAGGGGCTTAAGCCTAGGGAGGTGAGAGAGCTTTTGAGAAGCCCCATGAGGGAGAGGGCAGAGCTCTTGCCCAGAGAGGTAAGAGGAGGTTTGAGAAGCCCACCTTGAGACTCAGGTCTGGGTTTTTGTATGGGGAATGGTTACGTGAAGAGGTGGTACCAGGTCTGCAGGTTGCTATGAACAAAGACCAGCTTTTACAGCTGGGCCAGTCATCTTAGGTGAGGGTCAGAGTTTCTGTCCTCTAGCAAGAGTGCAAGTTTAATCTAGAGATCTTTCCTGGAGCATGCAACATTTTGGTTTCTGCAAGCTTAGTGACATTTCCTGCTTTTAGTCAAGGAATAAAACACCATTACTTTTGGGGACCTGTTAACCTGACTACATAGCCAATTTCTGTCTCCTATCACCAGTACCCGTGTAAAGCTGTATGCAAAAAGTGGTGTATGTACCTGGAGTTCCTTTGTAGTGGCAGAGGCCCTGGTGTGCCCATTCTCCCTCTCCCCCTCTCTCTCCCTCTCTTTCTCTCTCTCTGTCTTCTCTCTTTCTCTTGAAGAACAGGAAGGGAAGGAGGGCAGGAAGAAGGAAAGAAGGAAGAAAAACATTTTTACAAAAGAATTTTAACTCTGGTTCCACGTGGTTAATTACTTTTCTATTCTTCAGCTAAGAAGCTTATAAAGCACACATGTATATTTATGGAGGGAGATGCAAGTGTTTGTAACTGACAACTCTAGCACATGCATTTGAGTTTTGGTGATAGGTGATGATAGGGTTATTCGAACTTTGAATTTTCTGTTTGCTCCAGGGGCATAAGGAAGTGATGGCAGGTCCTTCCTCCTAACAAGAAGCAACTGCTTAAAGAGAGTGTGAGGAATACTCTGTGGAAGTTGTTCCTGGCTCTCAGTGGTTTTGGATTCCTGTTTGTAATGTTTTATTTCATTTACCTGGAAGTGAGTCCCGTCACAGGAAGGAGTAAACTGCTGCTTGCGAGGGAAAGAGCATTGCAGACTTCTGTCAGAGCTGGAGTACGACCTCGTAAGTCATGACAAGAGTGGCTTTTCATGAGATTGCTTCACGTAATGCACAGAGAGGGAGTTTCTTAAATATGGAGGATGCATTGCTTTGAACTTTAGTCTTGACAAGAAGTTAATTGAAAGCCTCAGACCTGGAAAAGGTGTTCCCACTGTGCATCCACTGTCTGCCCATGTGCACACCCCACTGTCACTTTCCTGAGAAAAGGAAGTGTTCCCACTGTGCACCCGCTAACTAGTGCTGTCAGCCCATGTGCACACCCCACTGTCACTTTCCTAGGAAACATCTTTGATGCTCAGATGGAGGGGTGCCTAGTGTGATGATGAGGGGACATCACTGGGCTGTGCCCTGGACTGTCTCCATGCATGTGGGCAGTCCTGGGGTGGGTCAGGCAGGGCTCGTGCTCTTTTCTTGTCTTGACCTTCTGTTCTCCTGCAAGCACGTACAGGAGGTGAAGGGATGATGGTCTTCCTCCTGACCTTTCACTGGGGTGAGCACAATGGAGCCAAGAACCTTCTCTGCTTTGTTTATTGTTTTATTTTTTAACAGTTTTATTTATTTATTTATTTTTTTTTGAGAGAGAAAAAAAGAGAGAGAGAGAGAGAGATGGAGAGAATAGGCACGCCAGGACCTTCAGCAAATGAACTCCATACACAAGTGCTCCCTTGTGCATCTGGCTTATGTGGGTCCTGGGGAATCAAACCTGGCTTTACAGGCAAGAACCTTATCCATGAAGCCATCTCTCCAGTCCTTTTTTTTTTTTTTTTAATTAAGAACTAGCACAGCATACAAAGTAATGCCCAATGTGTGTTAATTGAATGAATAAATAACTCTGTAGTGAGATTATTTATATTTTGAAAGCAAGGTATAATAAGATAGTATTTGGTCCTAAATGTCTTTTGGCAGTTTGTTGTGTTCCCTTCCCTCCTCACCACCTCTCTCCTGTCCTATTTTCCTCCCTACCTTTCTCTCTCTCTCTATCTCTCTCTCCTTTTCTCCATTTTTTTCACTTCTCTTCCTCTGTTCTTTCTTCCTTCCTTTCTTCTTCTTTCATTCCCTTTCTGTCTTCCCTCCTTCTTTCCTTTACCTCCCATCCCCTACCTGCCTGCCTTCCTTCCTTCCTTTCCTTTCCTTTCCTTCCTATTTTCCTTTCCTTTTTTTCTTCTCTTCTCTTCTTTCATCCCTTGCTATGTAGCCAAAGTTGACCTTCACTTTGTGATCCTCTTGTCTTAGGTTCTTCTCCAGGGCCCTCCACATACACAGTGTGCAGTGTGTGAGATCATCACTGTGCTCCAGGGCCCTCCACATACACAGTGTGCCATGTGTGAGATCATCACTGTGCTCCAGGGCCCTCCACATACACAGTGTGCAGTGTGTGAGATCATCACTGTGCTCCAGGGCCCTCCACATACACAGTGTGCAGTGTGTGAGATCATCACTGTGCTCCAGGGCCCTCCACATACACAGTGTGCACTGTGTGAGATCATCATTGTGTCCAGGGCCCTCCACATACACAGTGTGCAGTGTGTGAGATCATCACTGTGCTCCAGGGCCCTCCACATACACAGTGTGTGTGTGAGATCATCACTTTGCTCCAGGGCCCTCATACACAGTGTGCCATGTGTGAGATCATCACTTTGCTCCAGGGCCCTCCACATACACAGTGTGCAGTGTGTGAGATCATCACTTTGCTCCAGGGCCCTCCCATACACAGTGTGCAATGTGTGAGATCATCACTTTGCTCCAGGGCCCTGCACATACACAGTGTGCCGTGTTTGAGATCATCACTGTGCTCCAAGGCCCTCCACATACACAGTGTGCAGTGTGTGAGATCATCATTGTGCTCCAGGGCCCTGCACATACACAGTGTGCAGTGTGTGAGATCATCACTTTGCTCCAGGGCCCTGCACATACACATTGTGCAGTGTGTGATATGGTCACTGTGCTCCAGGGCCCTTCACATACACAGTGTGCAGTGTGTGAGATTATCATTGTGATCAGGGCCCTGCACTACACAGTGTGCAGTGTTTGAGATCATCACTGTGGCCCAAGGCCCTCCACATACACAGTGTGCAGTGTGTGAGATCATCATTGTGCTCCAGGGCCCTTCACATACACAGTGTGCAGTGTGTGAGATTATCATTGTGCTCCAGGGCCCTCCACATACACAGTGTGCAGTGTGTGAGATCATCACTGTGCTCCAGGGCCCTGCACATACACAGTGTGCAGTGTGTGAGATCATCACTGTGCTCCAGGGCCCTCCACATACACAGTGTGTAGTGTGTGAGATCATCACTGTGCTCCAGGACCCTCCACATACACAGTGTGCAGTGTGTGAGATCATCACTGTGCTCCAGGGCCCTCCACATACACAGTGTGCCATGTGTGAGATCATCACTTTGCTCCAGGGCCCTCCACATACACAGTGTGCAGTGTGTGAGATCATCACTGTGCTCCAGGGCCCTCCACATACAGTGTGCAGTGTGTGAGATCATCACTGTGCTCCAGGGCCCTCCACATACACAGTGTGCAGTGTGTGAGATCATCATTGTGCTCCAGGGCCCTCCACATACACAGTGTGCAGTGTGTGAGATCATCACTGTGCTCCAGGGCCCTCCACATACACAGTGTGCAATGTGTGAGATCATCACTTTGCTCCAGGGCCCTGCACATACACAGTGTGCCATGTGTGAGATCATCACTTTGCTCCAGGGCCCTCCACATACACAGTGTGCAATGTGTGAGATCATCACTTTGCTCCAGGGCCCTCCACATACACAGTGTGCAATGTGTGAGATCATCACTTTGCTCCAGGGCCCTGCACATACACAGTGTGCCGTGTTTGAGATCATCACTGTGCTCCAAGGCCCTCCACATACACAGTGTGCAGTGTGTGAGATCATCATTGTGCTCCAGGGCCCTGCACATACACAGTGTGCAGTGTGTGAGATCATCACTTTGCTCCAGGGCCCTGCACATACACATTGTGCAGTGTGTGATATGGTCACCTCCAGGGCCCCACATACACAGTGTGCAGTGTGTGAGATTATCATTGTGCTCCAGGGCCCTCCACATACACAGTGTGCCATGTGTGAGATCATCACTGTGCTCCAGGGCCCTGCACATACACAGTGTGCAGTGTGTGAGATCATCACTTTGCTCCAGGGCCCTGCACATACACATTGTGCAGTGTGTGATATGGTCACTGTGCTCCAGGGCCCTTCACATACACAGTGTGCAGTGTGTGAGATTATCATTGTGCTCCAGGGCCCTGCACATACACAGTGTGCAGTGTTTGAGATCATCACTGTGCTCCAAGGCCCTCCACATACACAGTGTGCAGTGTGTGAGATCATCATTGTGCTCCAGGGCCCTCCACATACACAGTGTGCAGTGTGTGAGATCATCATTGTGCTCCAGGGCCCTCCACATACACAGTGTGCAGTGTGTGAGATTATCATTGTGCTCCAGGGCCCTCCACATACACAGTGTGCAGTGTGTGCCCACTTGTTGCTGGTTGATGGAGAATCGGCCTGAGCAGACCTAGGTCTTTATGTAATTCTGTTTAAGGCAGTGCATCATTGTAGCCCAGGCTGGCCTGGAACTCATTATGTAGTCCAGGCTGGCCTTGAATGTAAAGTGATCTCCTACCTTACCCTCTGAGTGCTGAGATTAAAGGCATGAGCTATCACACCTGGTTCTTGTTTTTTATTTTGTTTTATTATTTTATTTTATTTTTGGTTTTTCAAGATAAGGTCTCACTCTAGCCTAGGCTGACCAGGAATTTACTATGAAGCTTCAGGGTGGCCTTGAACTCATGGTGATCCTCCTACCTCTGCCTCTTAAGTGCTGGGATTAAAGGCATGTACCACCACACTGGCTTTTTTTTTTTTTTTTTTTTTTGATACCTTTATAATACAAATGAATTTCTGACCTTATCCATTGGAGGGGATTAAAAACAGAAGCAACAATGAGGTTTTTTGTTTGTTTTTCAAGGTAGGGTCTCACTCTGGCTCAGGCTGACCTGGAATTGATTATGTAGTCTCAGAGTTGCCTGGAACTCATGGCGATCCTCCTACCTCTGCCTCCCAAGTGCTGGGATTAAAGGCATGCACCACCATGCCAGCTAACAGTAAATTCTTAATGTAAAACTTTTCTTAGTTAAGACCAGTATTTCAACACTGCACCTATAAAGATTTGAATTGTTTCATAGGATTTAGCCTAGTAAGAGGCAAGTTGAGAAAATATTTTGGGAAGAGGGAGGCAGGACCTCATATTAAATCGATGTATCTTATACCTTTTATCATTAAGAATATGTTAAAAAATTAAGAAACAAAACCTCAAAGTGTTAAAAAATTATATGTACATGTTTATCTGTACATATGCATGTACACATATAGACATAGATTTTTTTTTTTTTTTTTTTTTTTTTTTTTTTTTTTTTTTTTTTTTTTTTGTCCAGGTAGGGTCTCACACTGGACCAGGCTGACCTGGTTTTCAGGGTGGCCTCGAACACATCCAACCTCTGCCTCCCGAATGCTGGGGTTAAAGGCGTGCGCCACCACACCCGGCCATAGATGTTTTTAATGTACACATTCAAATGCCTGCTTGATATGAGAGTTAAACACTTCTTTATGAGATATTTTCAATGAAGTACTCTATTAAGTACCTGTGATCTTAAACATTATCAACTTAATTTATGTGTGAATGATGTTGGGCAGGGCTGTCCTCTGAGGTGGTGAGCAGGGGAGCAGGGTGCAGTGGTTACCCAGCTGGCATGGCTGAGGAGGCAGGGGAGGGGGTGGGGTGATGCATGGGCAGGGCTGCCCTCTGAGGCTGGAGACCCTGACATGCCAATTCTCTCTCTGTCCCTCCCTCCCTCCCTCCCTCCCTCCCTCTCTCTTTCATAAAATAAATACGCATTTCTCTTGGTGATGAAATCAGGTTCAAAAGAGCATGTTACTCATAATGTGTGCATTATGAAAGTTTCTTTACATTCTCCCTACCTACTGTGTTTGCCTTAAATGACTAAGCCACAAACCTAAGACAGTAACCCCTGTAAAATACAAGCATAGTTCGCTGTAATGAGGATGCAAAATGCTAACCTGGAAAACAAGAGCCAGATGTTTGGCTACTAACTAGACACAATATGAGATCAATCACTTCACCTCTTTGGACTCACTAGTCCCAATATGTAAATGGACAAGATGGATTAAATTACCTTCCATTTAATCCTTTTTCCAAAAGTCTATGCTTCAAGAATCCACTTTTTTTACAAGAAGTTTGAAAGTGCATTTTTCTCTTTTTTTTTGTGACAAAAGTAGACTCTGTGGTGACCTACTTCCCTCACTAGATGGTGTGATTGGCACAGCTATTTCAGGTTTCTTAAGGAATAACAGGGTTCTCCAAGCCTCTGTAGTATAGTCATTATTCCTACCCTCAGGTAACAAAGGAACATACCTCATCACCAGAGCACTTAAGGTGATCACATGATGCCATTTCAAGGGGCTGCCCTAGTATAGGTCCTAAGAAAAACAAAAGTAGTTTTCCTTTTCTTATTTCAGTATCAGACACTCAAAAATGAAAATGGATGTTTTGGTCATTTATGAAACTATCTTTAGAAAGCCATTTCTGTAAGTAATGTAAAGTGTCAAAATTTCTTTCTAGTGGCAATGAATGAACAGAGACCACAAAACCATGGATTTCGGACATCTCTGGTCAGTGGATGACTAGAATGCTGATACTGTCTGTTCAGTTCCCACGTCAGTCCTACTAGTGAATATGAACTCTGCAGTCATCACCCTGATGCTTGTTGTGATGCTGATCTCCAAAGCTGAAACTGAGACTATAAACATGTCAGTGTGAAAAACAAACTCACTCACAGCCACAGTGGAGCAGGGCACAAAGAACCTTGGGGAATGAGAGCTGAGTGTTTTGAAGCAAGTCTTCATTGTAACTTTCTTTTAGTGAGTTTTCCATGTGCTTTTGGCCTTCAGCCTTGAAAGATCATAACTCCAATGAAACAGCACATAACCAATGATCAACCTCCCAGAACACTTCCCATTAACTATGCTTGCAAGATGGACACAGACCCACAGTGCCAATGAGTAACTGCAGAGGAAAGTACAGCTGCCAGACCCACCACTTGCACCTCCACAGGCACCTGACCCAAGAGGGCCAACACACTTGTTGTCTTATAGGCATGTGGCAAAGGAAGTCAGGCTATAATAAGGAGGTCTGGAAAAGGAAAGCTATTCCATGATGTGAATATTAAATGGTAAAAAGCAGAGAGTCTGATGGAGAGAACTGGGGGTATAGCTCAACGAAGAGCACTTGCCAAGCACACAAGAGGCTCTGGGTTCTGTCCCAGTGCCTCAAACACAGAGAAGTGCCTAATATGCCAATGTCCAAAACAGCAGATACAGACCGTAAGTAAAAATTAAGTCCAAGGTACCCATTCTTCCTCTTCTGATTAGAACACAGGTGTAAAGACATTCAATTATACACCTATGGCCATGGAGAAGAAATTCAGAGTTCAAAGATCTGTCTGACATGAGCCCAACTGCTACGCTGCTCAAGGTCTATGATCACTGAAATCGGTGGCAAAAGAAGTCTCTGCCATCTGGGCTGGAGAGATGGCTTAGTGCTTAAGGCGCCTGCCTGCTAAGCCTAAAAACCCGGTTCCAATCTCCAGGTCCCACGTTTAGCCAGATGCAGTGACGCAAGGGCGCAATGCTGCACTTGCCCACAAGGGGGCGCACACATCTGGATTTCATTCACAGCAGCTGAGAGACTGCTGGCGTGCCCATTCTCTGTCTCCTTCTCCCTCTCTGTCTGTCTCTCTCCAAAAATAAAATAATTTTTAAAAAATTAAAAAAAAGAAGTCTCTGCCATCTTTTCCATTTGGTCTCCTGCTACTGTTGATCTTAAACTCTGGCACATGCCTGCGAAGCCTAAGGACCCCAGTTCGACTCTCCAGGACCCACATAAGCCAGCTACAAAAGGGGGTGCATGCGTCTGGAGTTCATTTGCAGTGGCTGAGGCCCTGGCATGCCCATTCTTTCTCTCTCCCCATCTTTTTCTCTCTCAAATAAATAAAAAATATTTTTTAAAATGTCTGAGGGGACTCAGTGTGGTGGTGGATGTGAGGTCAAGATGGGCTCCCAAGATGGAGTCCCCATGGTCATGAGAATGGAGGCAGAGGCATAGGACAGTGGATTATCCATATTCCTCAAGAAACCACCCAGTCCTTATCCCCTTCTTGCCTAAAAATGCTTCAGGTCATGGTTTCCTGCTCCCTTATCTCATAAGTGACATGGTCACTGTTCTGGTATCACACCCTTGCTATTTTTAATATTTTATTTATTTATTTATTTATGTATTTATTTGAGAGCGAGAGAGAAGAAGAGGAAGAGAAAGGCAGAATGGGTGCACCATGGCCTCCAGCCACTGCAAAGGAACTCCAGGCATATGTGCCCCTTGTGCATCTGGGTTACGTGGGTCCTGGGGAATTGAACTGGGGTCCTTGGGCTTCACAGGCAAATGCCATAACTGCTAAGCCATTTCCCCAGCCCACCCTTGCTATTTGGAAGGGTTAATGGAATGATCTCCCCTATAGGAAGTACGCTGTTCAATTTAACAAACCATTTCTTTTTCCTTCCACACCTTCCGCCAGCTGAAAAAGCCCTAGAAAGCCCACTCCTGAGGAACTCAGGTGGGCTGTGCTCTTCTCTTGTGAGCCTGCCCTGGCAGCTCATGCTTTTCCCATATGAAAGCTTTCATCTTTGCCTCGGATTGGTCTGCGTGGTTGTGGTTGCTCCTGAACCTCACAGTTCCTACATATACAGTTGTCATTCTTTGGTTCTCAGATGTACTTATTCACAACTTGTTTCCAGGAAAAGTAGGCACCAATTCAGAGAAGTATCAATCTCAGAATTAATCCCTTCTAGGGTCCTAACATATCATCCTTTTTATCCATGTTGAAGGAAGTCTTCCATAAGATGTTGTCATTTCAGTTGATGAAACCACTCTGTGCTGGTTTGATTCCCGTGTCCCCCATAAACTTGAGTGTTCTGAATGCTAGATTCCCAGCAGATGGAGATTTGGGAATTAACCCCTTCTGGAGACAGTGGATTGTTGGAGGCAGGCTTAGGGGCATTATAGCCAGTTTCCCCTTGCCAGTGTTTGGCACAGTCTCCTGTTCCTGTTGTCTACCTGATGTTGGCCATGAGGTGATGTCCACCTTCTGCTCATGATATTATTTCCTGCAAGTAAAGGTGAAAAACACATTAAAGTGTTTCCAAAAAATGTAATCACTCTCTGAAATGATATCTTCAATATAAGCATAAAGCAAAACTATGCTTGCTCTTTTTCTTCAATGTCAAATGGGGATTTTTAATGATTTTGTGGATAAAGTAATGCCACCACAAATTCTGTGTCAATGGTGGTCCTTGTATCCTATACTTATGGTTTTCTCATTAGCAATTGTGAATGTTACTGTATGAACATATGGCATATTGGTGGTTTTCCAGTAGCTTACGATTCTTGTGGTCCTTCATCACACCTGCATCAGCTGTGGGGTCATGAAGCTTCTCAAGAGGCTCCTGGTGGAGACACCACCCCTCAGGATACACATTCCATCCCTGTGGCTCTTAATTCTTTCACCCCAGTGTTCATCAATTTTCCCTGAACTTGTAAGACAAAAGGAATGTAGATATTTGCATATGGGTTTAAGGTGCCCATATTTTGTTCTATGAGAATTTAGGAGTCTTCTTGATGTCTAACACATCACCTGGAGTGTGGTCCTCAGGCAAGAAGGGACCTCAACACTCATATTCTATGTCTCAAGTGCTCTTTAAAGTCTGCAGGTCCTAGCCAGGTGTGGCTTGTCAGGTGCCTCATTTTTCTATCACACAGAGATTCCCAGGATCTTCCTGGTGTTAACTTTCCCCCCTGGAAGTTACAGATTCTCTAACCTAGGGTGATAGCTTAAGCTCTCTCCCTAGGTTAGAGAATCTGCTCTTTCCAGAGCAATTGTCAGACTGATCAATGGAAAATAGACTGCCAAGTTAGTGACCATGTGCTAGACAGAATCATTTCTTTTTCTTTCTTTCTTTTTTTTTTTTTTTGAAATGGAGCAACATCTTAGACTTCATCCCATCACTTAGAAATTTCAAGTCTAGCTGGGCGTAGTGGTGCATGCCTTTAATCCCAGCACTTGGGAGGCAGAGGTAGGAGGATCACTGTGAGTTCGAGGCCACCCTGAGACTACATAGTGAATTCCAGGGCTAGAGCAAGACCCTACCTTAAAAAAAAAAAAAAGCTGGGCATGGTGGCGCACGCCTTTAATCCCAGCACTCGGAAGGCAGAGGTAGGAGGATCTCCCGAGAGTCTGAGGCCACCCTGAGACTACATAGTTAATTCCAGGTCAGCCTGGACCAGAGTGAGACCCTACCTCACAAAACCAAAAAAAAAAAAAAAAAAAAAAAAAAGTTTTAAGCCTACTATAATGGAGATGTGTGATGTGTGAAATCTGAGTGAACAGGACACAAAGGGTGTGTTTTCCTAGGAGTAACACATCCCAACTAAGAAGATGTTATAATGCTGAGGGAGGAGAATCACCAGGAGTTCAAGCCAGCTGGCCAGTGAATCGTTGTTCCAGTTTTGTTGTCCTTGGATCTCGTTGCCTCTGTGCAAGAGAAAACAGGCACTCAACCATAGTCTGCATTGGCGACTATCACAGAAAGCACTGGGATTTTAAATTTAGAGCCACTGTTGTGGTTTCTGTACATTTCAGCTCCCCCCCCCTTTTTTTTTTCACCTATATGGCAGTGTACTCTTGGGTTGCTATGTAAAAATTCCAAATTACCAGGCCCAATCCAGGCTAAAGTTATTGTTAGGTCAGGATGGGCTCCAAAGATGGAGTCACCATTGATTGGGAGACAGTGGAAGGAGGATCAGCATGAATTTGATGCCAGCCTGAGACTACCTAGAGAATTCCAGGTCAGCCTGGACTAGAGTGAGACCTTACCTTGAAAAAATAAGAGTCTTTCTCTCTCTTTCTCTCAATCTCTGGCCCTCATTTTACTTTTTTTTTTTTTTGAGGTAGGGTCTCACTGTAGCTCAGGCTGACCTGGAATTCACTATGTAGTCTCAGGGTGGCCTTGAACTCTTGGCGATCTTCCTACCTCTGCCTCCTGAGTGCTGGGATTAAAGGTGTGTGTCACCACACCCAGATTTTTTGTTTTTTGTTTGTTTGTTTTGGTTTTTCAAGGTAGGGTCTCCCTCTATTTCAGGCTGACCTGGAATTTACTATGTAGTCTCAGGGTGGCCTTGAACTCATGTTGATCCTCCTACCTCTCCCTCTAGAGTGCTAGGATTAAAGGCATGTGCCAACATGCCTGGCTTTTTTTTTTTTTTTTTTTCAGTGCTAAGGACCGAACCCAGGGCCTTTGAGCCAAATCCCCAAACCCTTATTTTTATTTATTTTCTGATTGGTGAGAGAAAGAGGCAAATATATACAGAGAGAATGGGCATGCCAGGGCCTCCAGCCACAGCAAAAAAAAAAAAACCCTCCAGATGCATGCACCACATTGTGTATCTGGCTTACGTGAGTCCTTTGGCTTTCCAGGCAAGTGCCATAAGAGCTAAGCTATATCTCCATCCTCCCAGTTCACATAATTTTTTTAAATCTTCCCAAAAGTTTTTGTGCTTGGCTTAAGTAGTGGCTTTGGGAATTAAACCTAGACTGGCAAGCTTCTCAAGCAAGCACCTTTAGCCATTTTCCCACCTCCAACTCTTCAATTTGAATGTGCAATCTTTGCAGGATTTTTTGTTTGTTTTGTTTTTCAAGGTAGGGTCTCACTCTAGGCCAGGCTGACCTGGAATTTACTAAGTCGTCTCAGGGTGGCCTCAAATTCATGGAGATCCTCCTACCTCTGCCTCCTGAGTGCTGGGATTAAAGGTATGCGCCTCCATGCCCAGCTCATTTTAAAATATTTTTATTTACTTATTTGAGAGCTACAGAGAGAGAAAGAGAATGGGCACCCCATGGCCTTTTACCACTGCAAACAAACTCCAGGTTCATGTGCCACTTTGTGCATCCAGTTTTATGTGGGTACTGAGAAACTGAAGCTCAGCAGACAGGCTTTGCAAACAAGTGCCTTTAACTGCTGAGCCAACTCCCCAATCCTCCACCCTATTTTTTGAGCTAGACTTTCACTGAACCCAGAGCTCATGGGTTCAGCTAGACTAGTTAGCCAGTCAGTGAACCTAAGGGGTCCCCTGTCTCAGCCTCCCCAGGACTGGAGTTACAGGTATATGCCACCATGTCCCACATTTACATGAATGCTGAGATCTGACCTCAGGTCCTCACGCTTGCCTGGCAAACACTTTACCGACTCAGCTACCCTCTCAGTCCCTACATTAATTTGTTTTTGAACTAATGTCACTTGGAGCTAGAGAGATGGCTTAGTGGTTAAGGCACTTGCTTATGAAGCCTAAGGACTCAAGTTTGAGTCCCCAGTACCAGCTACAAAGGTGGCACATGCATCTGGAGTTCGTTTGTAGTGACTAGTGGCCTGGTGCACCCATTCTCTCTCTCTCTTCCTCTTTCTCAAATAAATGTTTTTTAAATGACTTTGATTATTATAATAAGTAAGAGTTCAAAGAAGAAAGTACCTAACATCTCAAGACCCAAACCAAAGAAATGAGCAGCATGTAGTTCCAAAGTGTGGGTTCATTGGACTTTTATAAGAGGAAAAAAACTGCTGACAGGGCTGGGGAAATGGCTTAGCAGTCAAGGCGCTTGCCTGTGAAGCCTAAGGACCCCAGTTGGATTCCCCATGACCCACATAAGCCAGATGCACAAGGGGACGCATGCATCTGGAATTCATTTATGCTGGCTACAGGCCCTGGTGTACCCATTCTCTCTTCCTCTCTGCCTGCCTCTTCCTCACACTTTCTCTCTTGCTCTGTCAAATAAATAAATAAAATATTTTGTTAAAAAAAAAAAAAAACTGCTGACAAACTAAAAGTACTCTGTGTCCCCGGAGTACAAAATGACAGTCAGTGTAGTCTGCATGTAATGCACAGTGCCCACAGAGTGACCACTGGACTAACCACCATGCCAAGGGAGGCCCATTGATTTTACCAGTGCAGTTCCAAACAGACTCTCAGAAGAACTTGTCGTGACTGGTTCCCCTAATGGAGGTAGAAAATATCCCGTAAATATGTGTGTGTTAGTGAGGGAGGGTGTTCTTTTTTTCAATATATTTTTATTTATTTATTTGCAAGCACAGAGATACAGAGGGACAGAGAGAGAATGGGCACTACAGGGCCTCTAGACACTGCAAACAAACTCCAGATGCATGTGTCTCTTTGTGTATCTGGCTTTATGTGGGTACTGGGGAATCGAACTCAGATTTTGCAGGAAAGAGCCTTAACCATTGAGCAATCTCTCCAGCCCTAAGGGTGTGTGTGTGTGTGTGTGTGTGTGTGTGTGTGTGTGTGTGTGCGCGCGCGTTTTAATGTAGCCCAAGGGCTTGAGAGATGGCTTAGTGGTTAAGGCACTTGCCTGTGAAGCCTAAGGACCCAGGTTCAATTGTCTAGTGCCCAGAAAGCCAGATGAACAGGGTAGTACATTCGTCTGGAGTTCATTTGCAGCAGCTAAAGGCCCTGGCACTCCCCTTCTCTCTCCCTCTCTGTACCTCTCTCTATCTCTCTACCTCTCTCTCATATAAATAAATATAGTATTTTTCTCCTTTTTTATTTATTCATTTTTTATTAGTTACTTTTTTAATTGATGACTTCCTTAATTGTAGAAAACATCCCATGGTACTAAATAAAGTATTTTTTAAAAAATGTAACCCAAGGGCCTTTACCTTTTGCTTCAGTTATTATTGAGGACAGGGTCTGATTCCCAAGCAGACAGGACTAAGGGCATGGACCATCGCATGCCCTGAGGGATTTGACCCTATAGGACTGTTTGGCTCAATTCTCACACTTATATACTCTGTGTTCATGTTAATTGAATGTGTATTTTGCTTTGTTGAAGTTTAGAACTTGCCTCTAAATTGTTCCACTAGTCCACTACAATACTTACTTAACAAGCAAACTCAACAGTTAGGAGTACCTCTGAGGTTGGACTTGGGTACAAGTGCTACACTTGACACCTTAAACTCATATCCTGAAATTATATAAAGGTGGATCACAACACCTAAGAACACTGAAGATAAATAGGAAACCTAAGCATCAAATCAATCCAGGATGCATAAGTCACTACATTATAATACAAGAAACACAAAGAATCAAGACAATGCAATCCCACCAAAAATTACAAATCCATCAGAAGGGTTCTCCAATGAGACTCTTTTAGATGAAATTCTGACAAAGATTTCAAGGGAATGATGTTATCTATGCTCAAAGAAATGAAAGAAGAAATGAAAGCAATCCATGAAGAAAACAAAGGAATTAGAGAAGAAAACAAACTGTTGAAGGAGATTACAGAGAAACAGTTTAATGAAATAAAAAGGTCATTAGAAGACATGAATAAGGAAATAGAACTACTGAAGAAAAACCAGGCTGAAATCCTGGCCCTGAAGAACACAGCCAGTGAAATAAAACACTCAGTGGAAAGTCTCACTAGTAGAATGGATGAAGGAGAGGACAGAATATCCAAGCTAGAAGACGAGGTGGCAGATCTATCACAGTCCAACAAAGAGAAAGACAAGCTAATAGAAAGGTATGAATGGGAACTCCAAGACATGAGGGACACTATGAAAAGATCAAACATAAGAATTCAAGGTATAGCAGAAGGGGAAGAATTTCAATCCAGAGGCTTAGTAGGTGTTTTCCATAAAATCATAGAAGAAAATTTTCCCCAAATTGGGAAAGAAATGCCAATGCAGATACAAGAAGCATTTAGAACACCAAACAGACAAAACCTAGAAAGAACCTCTTCTCGCCATGTTATAATTAAACTACTAAATACACAAACCAAAGAAAGTATACTGAAAGCAGTTAGAGAGAAAAAGCAAATGACATTTAAGGGGAAACCCATCAGGGTCACAGCAGATTACTCAACACAAACCCTAAAAGCCAGGAGGGCCTGGAGTGATGTATTCCAAGTTCTGAAAGATAAAACTGTCAACCAAGATTACTTTATCCTGCAAAGCTTTCTATCCAAATTGATGGAGAAATAAGGACATTCCACAACAAAGACAGGCTAAAGGAATTTATGACAACTAAGCCAGCTCTACAGAAAATACTTGCAGGAATCATTCATGCTGAAGAAAAAGCAAAACACACACAGCAGGAAATAGGAAAAAGAAATCATATTCAACTGTTAGAACAAGTGAGTAAAAAGAAAACCAGGAAGAACTACAAAACAAGAAAAATGGACAGATCAAATACATATCTTTCAATAATAACTCTTAATATCAATGGCCTCAATGCCCCAATCAAAAGACATAGACTTGCAGACTGGATTAAAAAGCAGGATCCTACCATCTGTTGCCTTCAGGAAACTCACATCCGAATAAAAGATAGAAACATTCTTAGGTGAAAGGCTGGAAAAAGATATATCAAGCTAATGGACCCAGAAAACAAGCAGGGGTTGCCATTCTAATTTCTGACAGGATAGACTTCAAACCAACATTAGTGAGGAGAGATAAAGCAGGTCACTTTATACTGATTAAAGGAACACTCCAACAGGAGGATATCACAATCCTAAACATTTATGCTCCCAACACGGGGCCCCCAATTACATCAAACAAACACTATCGGACTTAAGGTCAGAAATAACACCTAACACAATAGTAGTGGGTGACTTCAATACCCCGCTCTCATCACTTGACAGGTCTACCCAACAAAAATAAACAGAGAAACAACTGCATTAAATGATATCATGGAACAAATGGACCTAACAGATATATACAGAATATTCCATCCAAATACTGCAGAATATACATTCTTCTCAGCAGCACATGGGTCATTCTCTAAAATAGACCATATGATAGGACACAAATCAAATCTCAACAAATACAGGAAAATTGAAATAATCCCTTGTATGCTATCTGACCACAATGGGATTAAACTGCAAATCAACAACAAGAAAAACTACAGAGCATACAGAAATTCATGGAGACTAAACAGTACATTATTGAATGACGATGGGTCATTGAAGAAATTAAGAAGGAAATCAAGAAATTCATAGAATCAAATGATGATGAGAATACAACATATCAAAACCTGTGGGACACAATGAAGGCAGTCCTACGAGGGAAATTTATAGCTCTAAGTGCCTATATTAAGAAACTAGAGAGTTCACAACTAAACAATTTAATGCTTCACCTTAAGGCCTTGGAAAGAGAAGAACAAGGCAAACCAAAAATCAGTAGACGGAAGAAATAATAAAGGTTAGGGCAGAAATTAATGAAATGGAAACCAAAAAAACAATCAAAAAATCAATGAAACAAAGAGTTGGTTCTTTGAAAGGATTAACAAGATTGACAAACCCTTAGCAAATCTGACCAAAAGAAAGAGAGAAGAGACAAAAATTGATAAAATTAGAGATGAAAAAGGCAACATCACAACAGATACCAAAGAAATTCAGAAAATCATACGGACATACTTTAAGAATATATATGCCTCTAAGTTTGAAAACCTGAAAGAAATGGATGATTTCCTTGATTTATATGACCTACCAAAATTAAATCAAGATGAGATAAACCATTTAAATAGACCTATAACAACCACAGAGATCCAAGCAGTCATAAAAAGTCTCCCAATTAAAAAAGCCCAGGCCCAGATGGATTCACTACTGAATTTTACCAGACATTCCTGGAAGATCTAACACCAATGCTTCTCAAACTTTTCCATAAAATAGAAGAGGAAGGAATTCTACCAAAATCCTTCTATGAAGCCAGCATCACCCTGATACCCAAACCGGACAAAGACAGATCAAAAAAAAGAAAACTATAGACCAATCTCCCTCATGAACATAGATGCAAAAATTCTCAACAAAATACTGGCAAACAGAATACAAGAATATATCAGAAAGATTATTCACCCTGACCAAGTAGGCTTTATCCCAGAGATGCAGGGATGGTTCAACATACGCAAATCCATAAATGTAATACACCATATAAATGGTCTGAAGGACAAAAATCACATGGTCATCTCAATAGATGCAGAAAAGGCATTTGACAAAATCCAACACCCCTTCATGGTGAAAGTACTACAGAAACTTGGAATAGAAGGTACATATCTCAACATAATAAAAGCTATTTATGACAAACCTACAGCCAACATAATACTTAATGGGGAAAAACTTGAAGCTTTTCCTCTAAATTCAGGAACAAGACAAGGGTGTCCACTTTCTCCACTATTATTTAATATAGTATTGGAAGTCTTAGCCATAGCAATAAGGCAAGAGGCACTCATAAAGGGGATACAAATCGAAAGGAAGAGGTCAAATTATCATTATTTGCAGATGATATGATTCTATACATAACAGATCCTAAGGACTCTACCAGCAAATTATTAGAGCTGATAAACACTTTTAGCAATGTAGCAGGATACAAAATAAACACACAGAAATCAGTAGCTTTTCTATACACTAACAACAAACATGCAGAGGATGAAATCAGGAATCTCTCCCATTCACAATTGCCTCAAAAATAAAATACCTTGGAATAAACTTAACCAAGGAAGTGAAGGATCTCTACAATGAGAACTATAAAAACTCGAGCGACAAATTGCAGAAGACACAAGGAAATGGAAAGACATTCCATGCTCCTGGATTGGAAGAATCAATATAGTGAAAATGTCAATCTTACCAAAAGCAATCTACACATTTAATGCGATCCCCATTAAAATCCCAATAGCATTCTTCACAGAAATAGAAAAACAATACTAAAATTCATCTGGAAACACAAAAACCTCGAATAGTTAAAACAATTTTGCATAACAAAAATCAGGCAGGTGGTATAACCATACCCGATTTTAAGTTATACTACAAAGCCATAGTAACAAAAACAGCATGGTACTGGCACAAGGACAGACAGGTAGATCAATGGAACAGAATAGAAGACCCAAATATTAATCCAGATAGCTAGCTACCTGATTTTTGACAAAAACGCCAAAAATACTCATTGGAGAAAAGATAGTCTCTTTAACAAGTGGTGCTGGGAAAATTGGACATCTGTTTGTAAAAGGATAAACATAGATCCTTGTCTCTCTCCTTGCACAAGAATCAAGTCCAAATGGATCAGGGACCTTAATATCAGACCTGAAACTCTGAAAATGCTAGAGGAAAAGTAGGGGAAACTCTTCAACATATTGAATAGGCAAGGACTTTCTGAATATAACTCCAATTGCTCAGAGAATAAAAGCACTAATCAACCACTGGGACCTTATAAAATTACAAAGCTTTTGTACAGCAAAGGACACTGTGAATAGAGCAAAAAGACAACCTACAGAATGGGAGAAAATCTTTGCCAGTTATTCAACTGACAGAGGATTAATATCCAGAATATACAAAGAACTCAAAAACAGAATAACAAGAATTCAAACAACCCAGTTAAAAATGGGCTACGGAACTAAATAGAGAATTCACGGAAGATGAAATACAGATGGCATATAAACATCTAAAAAAATGTTCTACATCCTTAGCCATCAGGGAAATGCAAATTAAAACCACTTTGAGATTCCATATCACTCCTGTCAGAATGGCTGCCATCAAGAAAACAAATGACAATAAGTGTTGGCGTGGATGCGGAAAAACAGGAACACTTCTACACTGTTGGTGGAATGTAAGCTGGTCCAGCCACTGTGGAAATCAGTGTGGAGGTTCTTGAGACAGCTAGAAATAGATTTACCATATGATCCAGCTATAGCACTCCTAGGCATATATCCAGAGGACTCTTCTCACTTCCTTAGAGATACTTGCAAAACCATGTTTATTGCTGCTCTATTCACAATAGCTAAGAAATGGAAGCAGCCTAGATGTCTGTCCACAGATGAGTGGATAATAAAGTTGTGGTACATTTACACAATGGAGTTCTATTCAGCAGTAAAGAAAAATGAAATTATGAAATTTGCAGGGAAATGGATGGATCTGGAAAGGATTATACTTAGTGAGGTAACCCAGGCTCAGAAAGCCAAACGTCACATGTTCTCTCTCATATGTGGATCCTAGCTACCAATGTATAGACTTGGGTATGAACTGGAACCAAAAAGAGGTACCAGAAACCAGTAAGGAGGTAAAAGGCTATAAGGGAGGGAAGAAAGGGAAGGACTTAAGTGTATGGTAATACACATATGTAAGTAGAAGATCTGAGTTCAGGGGAGGGAATGGCCTAAGCGAGGCCATGGGAAGAGAATGCATACAAAAAGGGCAGGGGAGGGACAATCTAAACTCAAGATATTATCAATAAGACATATGTAAAACTACTTTTTGATTAAGGTCACGTCTAGAAGATGTAGACTGTTACTAGAAAATTTTCAGTACCTGGGATGGAACTCCTTCCAGTGAGATGTTGGCCAAGGAGGTCCCGGTAGCCTCCAAAACATTAAGGCTTTTGCCAAAGCCCTTGGTTTCCCTAGAGAAATAGATAGTAAGACCCTATTGCTGAAGACATCTCATGCCTGAGAGGCAAGGACACTGAGAAAGCAAGCTGGTGCTGAGCAGAAAACCTTCTCCCTGTAGACCAGCCAACTGAAAGCTGAAAGCTGCACTGCACGCAGCATATGGGAGACAGAAGCCATCAACAGTGAAAATAGTGGATGCTGAATATTCAAGCTTGGCCAGACAGGCCCAATGACTGAACGGGTGCAATAGTGGCGTGTCTACTCTTGGGGTAACCAACTGCTCCATAATTGACTGAAGGCCCTCTCACGGGAGGGAATACATACCCGGTACTGAAAAACCTAAGTAAAAGTCTATGGTAGGTGAGGTCATGAGCCTTGGGGTATAAGCCTGCTCATGTCTGACTAAATGTATATATTATTCCCACCAGGCTGCCCTGGGGACACTACACTAAATGTTCATGTCCACATATTAACGCTATTCTCACTTCTGGCTAGAGAAGCTTCTCTTTTCAGATGGTGATGACCACTGGGATGACACAAAAGGCAACATAGTGCTGAGAAGAAGGGATGGAGGAGTGCCCAGCACTGAAACACCTCTGTCACATCCTCCAGTGGCTCAGGGACCATTATGGAAGAGGGGGCGGATAGAATGGAAGAGCCAAAGGAAGGATATGACCTCTTTATCATGCAGCTGCCCAGACAGAAATTGGCCTCGATATCCATGATCTTGCAGTGCCTAGCAATACCTTTGCAAGACCCTCAAAATAGAAGAGAAAGATGATGTCATCAAATTAGAGAGAGACTAATGGAGAAAGGGAGGGGATATGATGGAGACTGGAGTTCTAAAGTGGAATGGGGAGGGAGGGAAATATCAGGTGGGGTTTTTTGGTATGTAAGATTAAAAATCAATAAAAAAATCACTTAAACACATGACTAAAGAAGAAAATCAAGAGGTGTTTAAAGGAGCAGCTAATTAAAATAAGTCATAAGAGTTGATGCATATTAACATAGCAGCCCCCATTTAATGAGCTTTTATTTTATTTGTTATTTAGTTTTATTTATTTGGAGCAATTAACATCATAACAGCCCTGCATAAGAATTATTGCACACCAGGTTTCCATCCAGTGAAATAGCTAACAACTCCAGATGCATGTGCCAGGACCTTGTGGTATTTTAGAATCTGAACCTAGATTGAAGGAATCTATAAGAATTTCTGGGGCTGGAGAGATCCTTAGTGGGCTTCACATGCCTGTGAAGACTAAGAACCCAGGTTTGATTCTCCAGGTCCCTGTTAGTTTACTTTTGCATTCATCCAGAGTCCATTTATGTGGCTAGAGGCCCTGGCATGCCCATTCTTACAGACTAAAACTCTCTCTCTCTCTCTCCTCTCTCTGTCCAAGATCCAGTCTGTGTCTCTAATAAATAAAATAAAATCTTTCCATGGTTGTCTTTCTGAAGAGGCTGTCTAAAAACTTTCTGGTGTGTGATGGTTTGTTTCTGTCAACTTGATTTGTTTACCAATCAAGGTCCATCATATGCATTTGCACTTGGCTCTGAGGCTCATCCCCAAGGGATGTGTACTGATCCTTCCCTGGGTGAGGCCTTCCATGGGAGTGTGGCCCCTCTTGCACTCTGGTTCCCCTGCCTGGGAAGAGGGGCACTTCCTCTTGGTTTGGCTGCTGGTTCTGCTTGTTCTACCTTAGCTCTCCTTTAATAAATCTTTGTTTGCTATTTACCCTGAAAAAAAAAAAAAAAGACCAGTTGACTAAAAAGAAAGGCTGTTCAGTAACTTTCCAGGCCTTCAGTTGATTTGGGAAGCCAGGCCTCCAGCCACGTGGACTTATCTGTTTAGGTTCCAGTCACTCTTGACCTCAACCTGCTATTGCTGGACTGTTTAAGCTAATCCAAGAAATCCCTTTAATACAATTCATTCTATCCATTCTGTTCCTCTAGAGTGCTAATACATGATGTTGACAGGAAGAAACTGCATGCAGTGTTCCCCATCAAGGTACTCTGGAGCTGCTTGGCTGGTCCCTGTTGTTCTCTCCTTCATGTTCTTTTGATTTTGTGAAATGGTGTTAGAGGTTAAGCCTATTACCTGCAAAGCCAAAGCTCCAGGCCTTTGATTATTTTAAAATTCATTTTATTATTCATTTGTGCATGCATGTGCATGTGTGTACATGTGTGTGTGTGAGTGTGGGTGTGCACATCCATAGTTCTCTGTGTGTGAATCTGGGTGTGCATGTGCTCAAATAAATGTGTAAAATATGTGTGAGTGTGGGTGTGCATGTGCTACAGTGCATGTGTGGAGAGCAGAAGACTTCTTCACTTGAGACAGGGCTTCTCAATCTGATTCCTTGCCCTGGGGTTCTTAGCTATACACACAGTGACCTTATGGGAATCCTGCTGCCTCCAACTCCCATCTCACTGTTATCCTCAATGTCAGGGTGCTGGGGTTACATAAACTCACTGTGGCTTCTAGCTTTTATGTGAGGTCTGGGGTTGAATTTAGGTACTCTAGCTTGAGTAGTGATCCCTTTATCCACTGAGCCACTGCCCCAGCCCCTCTCTCAGATTATTTAATAAAGATTTGCTGTGCATTGTTTTTGTCTACATTGTTTTGGTTTTCTCTATGATCTTTCTCTCCTGTTTGGTTTAGTTTCTGTTTTGATGTATTAGATTTTTTGTTTGTTTGTAAATTGTTTGGTTTGTTAGAAGTAGGAAGTTTTATCAGTTATCTTATTGCTCAGATATGCTGAGTAATAATCTATGGAGACAAAGTTGAATGTGTGCTTGGTTTTTTCCTGTAGATACCAGTTTAAAGGAAGCCAAGGAACTATACCATCATTTTTGTAAAGACAAGCAATACATTTAAAAACAACTCTTTAGTGTATGTCATGTATTTCAATACATGATGCTTATCCTTCTTAAATCATATTCAAATCTTTAGCTAATTGAATGATATTGAAATTTTCCTCTTAGTCCTTTGTACACATTTTCACAGTTTTAAGAGCTATAACAACACAATGTTCTAGGCCCATCTCATGCATACCCTGCCTGAGATACAGAGCAAGCATTTAGCATATCAATCCCTTATTGATAAACATTGTTCATGGGCTACTATGTGCATCCTTAGGTGCCCACTGCCTCTGGATTAGATAATAGTTTCAATCTTTTCAGTGGAATGGCCTAGAAAATATGTATTCTTGAACTACAATAAAATATGAGTCTATACTGTATTAATTAAAAATTTCTAGGTAGGGTCTTTAGGAGATGAATAAGTGTTAAGCCTTCTTCCTCATGAATAAGATTAAGCTCTGTGAGAAAGGGGCTTGTAGCAGACAGCTTCAGGTTCACTGAGATGAACTTCCAGACCAGGCACAGTTATGGAGGAAGGGATATTATTTATTGAAGCTTACAGATCCAGGGGAAGTTCCATAATGGCAGAAGAAGAGGCCTGTTCTCACAGGGCCAAGCAGAGAGAGAAACCAACCAGGCACACAGTACATAGAGCAAAACCTACAGTCAAGCCACAGCACACTTCAGTAACTCCTATTAGGCACACTTTGCATATCTTTACAATGGAATCTCAAACCCATCACCATACCTCAAGACCGGCCCCCAGTGACATTGCCTCTAGCAAGGTGATTGCAGATGCAAACTATAAACTAATAAAACACTGAATATATTGAGGGACATATATTCAAACTACCACAGGGCTTCCCATAGCACTCATTCCTTTTGCTCATACATCTCCTCTGCCATTGGAGGGAGAGTGCTGTCTATCTCTTTTGCCTGTAGGAGCACAGAGGAGGTGATGCTATCCTGGATGCAAAGTAGCTACAAGACAGGAACCTGCGTAGATCTTAGACTGCCTACATCTAAAACTGTGAGAAATAAATTTGTAAATTTTCCAGTCTCCAATATGTTGTTATGGAAGCACAAACAAAGACACCATTTAATCCTCACAACTCTAGAAGACAAATACTGTTGCTCTTCTGAAATTTTAGACATTAATTTAGGTAAAAATGGAGCTATGCAATAGCTCAATGTCACAATAAAAATGAAGAAAGACAGAATTTATACCCAGACAGGTTTTTTTAATGCCTATATTTCTTTTGTTGACCCTTAATTTGTTTTGTATACCCTGAATTGCCTTTGTTTTAAAATTTTTATTTCCTTTATATATTTTCTCAAAACTACTCTCTAAATATGATCTCTGCCTTTTGTGAGGGATCCCCAGTCAAAACCATACTCAAGGTTTCTTAGATGAAAATATTTTCAGTAGAGAAAGTGGGTTCTCTTTTCCCTATTCTGTACCAACCTGTCTTCTGTTTTCTCTCTGGACACTGTTATGGGCCAGCCTGCACCAGCAACTCCACAGAGAAACTTGAACTGCTTAACTATTGATAAAACTTCTTCTGGGAGCTGTAGTCCCATAATATTTAGGGGGTACAGAAGGATGATGGTCTATCTTCTATATCTTCTTGTATGCAGTTTGTATAAAGAAAGTGAGTTTTGTTAAGAGAGGAAGTTCATCTCATGTTTAATATTTAATGTTTAAGATCCAGATGGTTTCTAACTCCAGATTAAAAAGAAATAATGGAGGCTGGAGAGATGATCTTGATGGGCAGAGGACTCTTTCCTGCAAAGCCTAAGGCCCAGTTTATGCAGCCACTGAGTACTCCATAAACTGACGCCCAAAGAGGAGCACCTCAAAAAGTAGCTTGGGCTGGAGAGACAGGATTAACTTTCCAAAACAGGGATTTTCTTCTGACAGACTGCCACCCAAAGGAGGTGAAGCAATACTGATGGGAAAAGAACAAAAGGCAACACATGCACTTGAGTTTGTTTGCAGGTGCTAATCATTCCTCAATAGGCTGTTTGACTCAACTCTCTCTCTTTCTTTTTCTCTCTCCTCTTTCTGGCTCCTGCTCAAATAATCAATAAAATGGGGCTTCTGAATGACTCAAGGTGAAGAGTCTTCCATCATATCCCCTCCCTCTCTCCATTAGTCTCTCTTTTAATTTGATGTCCCAATTTCTGTCTGACAGTTGCATTGTAAGTCATACCTTCCTTTGGAGTCATACCTTCCACCTCCATCCCTTCTCAGCACTATGTTGCCTTTGGGTCATCCCAGTGGTCATCACCATCTGAAAAGAGAAGCTTTTATATGGCAGTGTACTCTTGGGTTGCTATGTAAAAATTCCAAATTACCAGGCCCAATCCAGGCTAAGGTTATTGTTAGGTCAGGATGGGCTCCCAAGATGGAGTCACCATTGATTGGGAGACAGTGGAAGGAGGATCAGCATGAATTCGATGCCAGCCTGAGACTACCTAGAGAATTCCAGGTCAGCCTGGACTAGAGTGAGACCTTACCTTGAAAAAATAAGAGTCTCTCTCTCTCTCTTTCTCTCAATCTCTGGCCCTCATTTTACTTTTTTTTTTTTTTTTTTTTTTTTTTTTTGAGGTAGGGTCTCACTGTAGCTCAGGCTGACCTGGAATTCACTATGTAGTCTCAGGGTGGCCTTGAACTCTTGGCGATCTTCCTACCTCTGCCTCTGAGTGCTGGGATTAAGGGTGTGTCACCACACCCAGATTTTTTTTTTTGTTTGTTTGTTTGGTTTTTCAAGGTAGGATCTCCCTCTATTTCAGGCTGACCTGGAATTTACTATGTAGTCTCAGAGTGGCCTTGAACTCATGTTGATCCTCCTACCTCTCCCTCTAGAGTGCTGGGATTAAAGGCATGTGCCAACATGCCTGGCTTTTATTTTTATTTATTTATTTTTTCAGTGCTGAGGACCGAACCCAGGGCCTTTGAGCCAAATCCCCAAACCCTTGTTTTTATTTATTTTCTGATTGGTGAGAGAAAGAGGCAAATATATACAGAGAGAATGGGCATGCCAGGGCCTCTAGCCACAGCAAAAAAAAAAAAAAAAAAAAAAAAAAAAAACCTCCAGATGCATGCACCACATTGTGTATCTGGCTTACGTGAGTCCTTTGGCTTTCTAGGCAAGTGCCATAAGAGCTAAGCTATATCTCCATCCTCCGAGTTCACATAATTTTTTAAAATCTTTCCCAAAGTTTTTGTGCTTGGCTTAAGTAGTGGCTTTGGGAATTAAACCTAGACTGGCAAGCTTCTCAAGCAAGCACCTTTAGCCATTTTCCCACCTCCAACTCTTCAATTTGAATGTGCAATCTTTGCAGGATTTTTTGTTTGTTTTGTTTTTCAAGGTAGGATCTCACTCTAGGCCAGGCTGACCTGGAATTTACTAAGTAGTCTCAGGGTGGCCTCAAATTCATGGAGATCCTCCTACCTCTGCCTCCTGAGTGCTGGGATTAAAGGTATGCACCTCCATGCCCAGCTCATTTTAAAATATTTTTATTTACTTATTTGAGAGCTACAGAGAGAGAAAGAGAATGGGCACCCCATGGCCTTTTACCACTGCAAACAAACTCCAGGTTCATGTGCCACTTTGTGCATCCAGTTTTATGTGGGTACTGAGAAACTGAAGCTCAGCAGACAGGCTTTGCAAACAAGTGCCTTTAACTGCTGAGCCAACTCCCCAATCCTCCACCCTATTTTTTGAGCTAGACTTTCACTGAACCCAGAGCTCATGGGTTCAGCTAGACTAGTTAGCCAGTCAGTGAACCTAAGGGGTCCCCTGTCTCAGCCTCCCCAGGACTGGAGTTACAGGTATATGCCACCATGTCCCACATTTACATGAATGCTGAGATCTGACCTCAAGTCCTCACGCTTGCCTGGCAAACACTTTACCAACTCAGCCACCCTCTCAGTCCCTACATTAATTTGCTTTTTGAACTAATGTCATTTGGAGCTAGAGAGATGGCTTAGTGGTTAAGGCACTTCCTTATGAAGCCTAAGGACTCAAGTTTGAGTCCCCAGTACCAGCTACAAACGTGGCACATGCATCTGGAGTTCGTTTGTAGTGACTAGTGGCCTGGTGCACCCATTCTCTCTCTCTCCCTCTTTCTCAAATAAATGTTTTTTTAAATGACTTTGATTATTATAATAAGTAAGAGTTCAAAGAAGAAAGTACCTAACATCTCAAGACCCAAACCAAAGAAATGAGCAGCATGTAGTTCCAAAGTGTGGGTTCATTGGACTTTTATAAGAGGAAAAAAACTGCTGACAGGGCTGGGGAAATGGCTTAGCAGTCAAGGCGCTTGCCTGTGAAGCCTAAGGACCCCAGTTGGATTCCCCAGGACCCACATAAGCCAGATGCACAAGGGGACGCATGCATGTGGAATTCATTTACGGTGGCTACAGGCCCTGGTGTACCCATTCTCTCTTCCTCTCTGCCTGCCTCTTCCTCACACTTTCTCTCTTGCTCTGTCAAATAAATAATCTAAACTCAAGATATTATCAATAAGACATATGTAAAACTACTTTTTTGAATAAGGTCACGTCTAGAAGATGTAGACTGTTACTAGAAAATTTTCAGTACCTGGGATGGAACTCCTTCCAGTGAGATGTTGGCCAAGGAGGTCCCGGTAGCCTCCAAAACATTAAGGCTTTTGCCAAAGCCCTTGGTTTCCCTAGAGAAATAGATAGTAAGACCCTATTGCTGAAGACATCTCATGCCTGAGAGGCAAGGACACTGAGAAAGCAAGCTGGTGCTGAGCAGAAAACCTTCTCCCTGTAGACCAGCCAACTGAAAGCTGGAAAAGCTGCACTGCAAAGCGTATGGGAGACAGAAGCCATCAACAGTGAAAATAGTGGATGCTGAATCCTTCCAAGATGTTGGCCAGACAGGCCCAATGACTGAGTGGGTGCAATAGTAAGGCGTGTCTACTCTTGGGGTAACCAACTGCTCCATAATTGACTGAAGGCCATCTCTGCCGGAGGGAATACATAGGGTACTGAAAAACCTAAGTAAAAGTCTATGGTAGGTGAGGTCTTGAGCCTTGGGGGTATAAGCCTGCTCATGTCTGACTAAAGGTATATATTATCCCCCACCAAGCTGCCCTGGGGACACTACACTAAATGTGGATGTCAACATATTAACGCTTATTCTTACTTCTGGCTAGACTGAAGCTTCTCTTTTCAGATGGTGTGACCTCTGGGATGACACAAAGGCAACATAGTGCTGAGAAGAAGGGATGGAGGAGTGCTGAAAAGCACTGAAACACCTCTGTCACATCCTCCAGTGGCTCAGGGACCATTGCGGAAGAGGGGGCAGATAGAATGGAAGAGCCAACACTAAGGAAGGATATGACCTCTGGCGATGCAGCTGCCCAGGCAGAAATTGGCCTCGATATCCATGATCTTGCAGTGCCTAGCAATACCTTTGGAAGACCTCAAAATAGAAGAGAAGACATCCTCCCATGTCATCAAATTAGAAGAGAGACGGATAGAATGGAAGAGCCATATGATGGAGACTGGAGTTCTAAAGCTGCCCAGACAGGATTGGGAAATATCAGGTGATCTTGCAGTGCCTATGTAAGATTTGCAAGACCCTCAAAATAGAAGAGAAAGATGATGTCATCAAATTAGGAGACAAGACTAATGGAAAGGAGGGGATATGATGAGACTGGAGTTCTAAAGTGGAATGGGGAGGAGGAAATATCAGGTGGGATTTTTTTGGTATGTAAGATTAAAAGTCAATAAAAATAATAAAAAAAAAAATTGATTTTACAAGTGCAGTTCCAAACAGACTCTCAGAAGAAAATGTCAGTCACTGCCAGTTCCCCTAATGGAGGCAGTAGAAAATATCCACTAGTTAAATATGTGTGTGTTAGTGAGTGGGAGGGTGTTCATTTTTCAATATCTTTTTATTTATTTGCTTTGCAAGCACAGAGATGACAGAGGGACATTCAAGAATGGGAAAATAGTGAGGCCTCTAGACACTGAAAAAACAAACTCCAGATGCTGTTCTTTTTCAATATATCCATTTATTTATGTGGGTACTGGGGAATCGAACTCAGATTTTGCAGGAAAACATCTTAACCATTGAGACCCCTCCAACAGAGAATAATAACTCCAGGGTGTGTGTGAGTTTGTGTGCGATGTGTGTTGTGTGTTAAAAATTTGTGTGTGTGTGTGTAAGGGTGGCTGTTGTGTGTGGACAGCCCATGGGCTTCACAGATGGCTTATTTGGTTAAGGCACTTGCCTGTGAACCCTAAGGACCCAGGTTCAATTGTCTAGTGCCCAGAAAGCCAGATGAACAGGGTAGTACATTCGTCTGGAGTTCATTTGCAGCAGCTAAAGGCCCTGGCACTCCCCTTCTCTCTCCCTCTCTGTACCTCTCTCTATCTCTCTACCTCTCTCTCATATAAATAAATATAGTATTTTTCTCCTTTTTTATTTATTCATTTTTTATTAGTTACTTTTTTAATTGACAACTTCCTTAATTGTAGAAAACATCCCATGGTACTAAATAAAGTATTTTTTAAAAAATGTAACCCAAAGCCGGGCGTGGTGACTCACGCCTTTAATCCCAGCCCTCGGGAGGCAGAGGTAGGAGGATCGCCGTGAGTTCAAGGCCACCCTGAGACTACCTAGTGAATTCCAGGTCATTCAGAGGACAGAGGAGTTCAAGGCCACCCTGAGACTACTAGTCTCACAAAACCAGAGTGAGACACTATCTCAAAAAAAAAAAAAAAAAAAAATGTAACCCAAGCTTGTCTTAAACTCTCAATCTTCCTTCCTCCACCTCCCAAGACTTGTGATTACAAGGTGTGCATCACCACACTCACTTAAACACATGCTTAAAGAAGAAAATCATCCCGGAGGTGGTTAAGGAGCAGCTCATTAAGTATAAGTGAATAAGACTAATAACATAATAACATAGCAGCCCCCATTTAATGAGCTGACATGTGTCAAGTCCTAAGCCAAGTAGTTTTCATTACTGGTCCAATTAACTATCATAACAGCCCTGCATAAGAATTATTGTTGTCAGTTTGCATCTAAGGAAATAGCTAACAGGTGCAGATGACCTGCCAGGATCCTCTAGGTGGTATTTTAGAATCTGAACCTAGATTGAAGCTATCTATATAGAATTTCTGGGGCTGGAGAGATGGCTTAGTGGTTAACGTGCATGCCTGTGAAGACTAAGAACCCAGGTTTGATTCTCCAGGTCCCACGTAAGCCAGATGCACATGGTGGTGCATGCATCCAGAGTCCATTTGTAGTGGCTAGAGGCCCTGGCATGCCCATTCTTACTCTCTCTCTCTCTCTCTCTCTCTCTCTCTCTCTCTTGGTCTCTAATAAATAAAATAAAATCTTAGAATGTCTGTCTTTCTGAAGAGGCTGTCTAAAAACTTTCTGGTGTGTGATGGTTAAGTTTGTGTCAACTTGATTTGTTTAGGAATCCACAGACATTCCTCATAAGTGTGTCTCTGAGGCTGCCTCTAGGAAGGATTAACTAAAGGAAGGATCCTTCCCCCAGGGTGAGCCCTTCCCCCAGAGTGTGTGGCCCCTCTTGGAGGAGGGGGCTGGTTGATAAAAAGAAGCTCTGGGAAGAAAGGCTCTCTCTCCTTCCCACCTGGCTGCTGGTGCTGCTCCTGTTCTCTGCTTGGTGCTTGCTGCTCGCTGCCTGGTGTTTGCTGCTTTCCAGTGTGGACTGAAGACCAGGGTGGACTGAAAAATAGCGTCTCTCCAGGACGCCTCCAGGCCTTCAGTGCCGGATTGGGACTGCTTAGGCCTCCAGCCACGTGGACTGAGCAGCTACCAGGTTCCTTGACTCTTGGACCTGCAACCTGCTATTGCTGGACTGTTTAAGCTAATCCAAGAAATTCCCTTTTAATACAATTCATTCTATCCATTCTGTTCCTCTAGAGAACCCTGACTAATACATGATGTTAGACATTAATGCAACAGCATGCAGTTTCCCTCCCCATCAAAAGACTTGGCTCACCAAGACACATAAATTGGCTCTGTCTAAAACCAATATTAGAGCTGGAGAAATGGCTTAGAGGTTAAGACACTTACCTGCAAAGCCAAAGACCCAGGTTTGATTCCCCAGGACCCACATAAACCAGATACACAAGGTGGCACATGCATCTGGAGTTTGTTTGCAGTGGCTAGAGGCCCTGGCACATCCATATTCTCTCTCTCTCTCCCTCTGGTTCTTTCCCTCTCTCAAATAAATAAATAAAATATTTTTTAAATTTTTTTAATGGCCGGGCGTGGTGGCACACGCCTTTAATCCCAGCACTTGGGAGCCAGAGGTAGGAGGATTTCCAAGAGTTCGAGGCCACCCTGAGACTACATAGTTAATTCCAGGTCAGCCTGGGCCAGAGTGAGACCCTACCTTGCAAAACCAAAAAAAAAAAAAATTAATGAATCTGTCAAAAAGTTTTTGATTTTTTTACATTTTTTATTGACAACTTCTATACTTAGAGACAATAAACCATGATATTTCCCTCCCCTCCCCCATTCCCCTTCAGAACTCCACTCTCCATCATATCTCCTTTCTCTCTCCATTAGTCTCTCTTTTAATTTGATGTCATTATCTTTTCCTCCTATTATGAGGGTCTTGTGAAGGTATTGCTAGGCACTGCTAGGTCATGGATATTGAGGCCAATTTCTATCTGGACAGTTGCATTGTAAGGAGTCATATCCTTCTTTTTGCTCTCACATTATTTCCACCCCCTCTTCCACAATGGACCCTGAGCCTTGGAGAGTGTGATAGAGATGTTTCAGTGCTAGACACTCCTCCATCCCTTCTCAGCACTATGTTGCCTTTTGGGTCATCCCAGTGGTCATTGCCATCTGAAAAGAGAAGCTTCTCTAACCAGAAGTGAGAGTAGCATTAATATATGAATATGAACATTAAGTGTAGTGCTTTCAGGGCAGTTTGGTGGGAATAATATATACATTTAGCCAGACAAGAGCAGGCTTTATACCTGTAAGGCTCATGACCTCCCCTGCCATAGACTTTTTTTTTTTTTTTTTGGTTTTGCAAGGTAGGGGGTCTCACTCTGGTCCAGGCTGACCTGGAATTAACTATGTAGTCTCAGGGTGGCCTCGAACTCTCGGCAATCCTCCTACCTCTGCCTCCCTAGTGCTGGGATTAAAGGAGTGCACCACCACGCCCGGCTGCCATAGACTTTTTTTATTTTTTTTTGTTTATTTTTATTTATTTATTTGAGGTGACAGACAGTATTCCCTGCCTTAGGAATGGGAATGCCAGGGCCTCCAGCTACTTCAGTCCATGCTTTGGCCCCTTGTGAACAGTTGGTTTAGGCAAGCGTTTTAACCGCTAAGCCATCTCTCCAGAGCAGACATGCCACAGTACCAGGCATGTATTCCCTGCCTTAGAGCGGCCTTCAGTCCAATTAGGGAACAGTTGGTTTCCCCAAGAGCAGACATGCCACTATTGCACCTGTTCGGTCTTGTTGGGCCTGTATGGCCAAACTTGAATTTTCCAGTGTCCACTGTTTTTAATTTTTAAATTTTTTTTTTATTTTTAGAGAGAGACACAGAGAGAGGCAGACAGACAGAAAGGGAGAGGGAGACAGATAGAGAATGGGCACGCCAGCAGTCTCTCAGCTGCTGTGAACGAAATCCAGATGTGTGCGCCCCCTTGTGGGCAAGTGCGGCATTGTGCCCTTGCGTCACTTTGCATCTGGCTAAACATGGGACCTGGAGATTGGAACCAGGTTCTTAGGCTTAGGAGGCAGGCGCCTTAACCACTAAGTCATCTCTCCAGCCTCAGTGTCCACTGTTTTCACTGTTGATGATTTCTGTCTCCCTTACGGCTGCATGCAGTGCAGCTTTTTCCAGCTTTCAGTTGGCTTGTCTATAAGGAGAAGGTTTTCTGCTCAGCACCAGCTTGCTTTCTCCGTGACCTTGCTGCTCAGGCAAGTGAGGTCTTCAGCAATAGGGTCTTACCATCTGTTTCTCAAGGAAAACCAACGGCCTTGGCAATAGCCTTTAATGTTTTGGAGGCTATAGGGACCTCCCTGGCCAACAACTTACTGGAAGGTATCCCATCCTAGGCACTGAAAATTTTCTAGTAACAATCTATGGCTTCTGGATGTGCCATTATTCAAAAAAGCAGGTTTACATAAGTCTTATTCAGAATATCTTGAATTTAGATTGACCCTCCCCCTGCCCTTCTTTTACACATTCTCTTCCCCTGGCCTCACTTAGGCCTTTCCCCTCCCTGTAATCTGTTCTTCTATTTACATATGTGCAATACCATCCCCTTAAGTCCTTCCCTCTCCTCCCCCCCTTATAGCTTCTTTTCAGCTTTCTGGCCTCTGCTACCGATTTTT
Source organism: Orientallactaga sibirica (assembly GCA_036365145.1). Taxonomy (NCBI): domain Eukaryota; kingdom Metazoa; phylum Chordata; class Mammalia; order Rodentia; family Dipodidae; genus Orientallactaga; species Orientallactaga sibirica. The sequence goes on from JAEOAD010000017.1 coordinate 24,664,538, forward strand.
GTTCCAGCTTACACACAAGTCTATACATTTATAGCTAGTATCCACATATGAGAGAGAACATGCGATGTTTGGCTTTCTAGGTCTGGGTTACCTCACTTAGTATAATCCTTTCCAGGTCCATCCATTTCCCTGCAAATTTCATAATTTCATTTTTCTTTACCGCTGAATAGAACTCCATTGTGTAAATGTACCACATCTTTAAAAAATATATCAGGGAGCTGGAGAAGTGGCTCAGTGGTTAAGGGCATTTGCTTGCAAAACCTGCTGGCCTGGGTTTGAGTCTCCAGTAAAGCCAGATGCACAAAGTGGCACATATGTCTGGAGTTCATTTGCAGCAACAGGAAACCCTGGCACTCGTTCTCTTTCTTTCTAATAAATAAATATTTTAAAAATAAAATCAATATTATCTAGATATAGTACTACATACTGTAATCCCAGTACTCGAGCACTTGAGGCAGGAGGATTGAGAGTTCAAGACCAACTCGGGCTATATAGTAGGACCATCTCAAAAAATAAAATAAAACCAATCTTAATAGTTTATAATCATGTCACACCCAACCCCTAAGATTTTATTTTTTAATGATTTTATTTATTATTTATTTAACATGTGCTTGTGTGCCAGGGCATGCATGTGGAGGTCAGAAAACGACTTTCTGGTAGGTCCTCTCTTTCTTTGTTATTATTATTTTTGTTTTGTTTGTTTTTCAAGGTATGGTTTCACTGTATCTCAGGCTGACCTGGAATTTACTATGTCGTCTCAGGATGGCCTCGAACTCATGGCGACCCTCCAACTTCTGCCTCCCAAGTGCTGGGATTAAAGGTGTGCACTACCACACCTGGCAGGTCCTCTCTTTCTGGCAGGCCCTCCCCACTGTTGTTCTCTGCTCCCTTCATGAGCCTCCTGGAAATGCTATCTCTGCCTCCCTTCTCACAATAGGCTCACTGGGATTACAGAAGCCCACCACAGCTTTTACATAGAATCTGGGAATCTGAATTCAAAGCACTCAGAGTTGCACAGCAAGTGCTTTATCCACTGAGCCATCTCCCTAGCCCCTAACATGATCTGAGTGGCTTAAAGGAATACCAGAATGATCCAGTTTAAAACATACCTTGTTAAAACACACACCCTGCTTCCCAGGAAGGAGTGATTTTCATCCCCTGCTCTGAGGAATCATTTCTCACCTACTACTTATTTTAATTTATTGGCTATGTTGGATTTGTGCCTTGAGGAAGGAAAGGAGGGCTGGACGGTGGAAGACATGGAAACGCAGAGTGCTGCCAAAAGCCTGTGCAGGGTCCCCTTGGAAAAGGTTGTTTCACTCAGGAACAGCAGCAGAGGGAAGGGGCACAAGAGGAAAGATGACTCTACCTTCAGCAGGAGAAGTGAGGTCCTGGAATGATCATATACAGGGAAATGCTTTGTTTTTAATATTTTATTTATTTATGTGACAGGGAGAGAGGGTCAGAAAGAATGAGAGAATGGGCGTCCAGCCATTGCAAACAAACTCCAGACACATGTATAACATTGTGCAGCTGGCTTTATGTGGGTACTGGGGAATCAAACCTGGGTCCTTTGGCTTTGCAGGCAAGCGCATTAACTGCTAAGCCAGCCATCTCTCCAGCCCCCTATTGGGTTTGTTGTTGTTGTTTTTAAATATTAGGGTTCTGAGGTTTTGTTCTGCCTGCCCTTTCCTTGATCTCTCAAGTTCCCAGCTCACACACTGAACTTTGTTAGCCCCAGGGGCTCCCAGTGCCAGCCTTACCAGCAGTCACCAGTCCGAGGGCTTTTGTGAGGAGTACTACAAGTACAGACCCAGATTCCAGCCCTAGAACTAGCTGCCACAAAACCATGTCTCCTGCTGGCCAGAGGGAGAGGGTGGTGATGGTCTGTCATGGCAGGACTCCCTGGAGAACCACAGGCTGCTGCACACACACACACACACACACACACACACACACACACACACACATATCCCACCCCTGAGGCTCTATGAGAGTCTGGATACATGCAGGGCAGGGCAGGGCTGGGAAGAGCTGGGGGAGACTCATGGTGTCTATGTCCCCATGTTATCCCTGTCATCTACCTTTTTCCGTGGGATTCTACCTCCCAATGGAAAGCGCAATGAGAGAGGCTCTTTGTATCCTCGTGATGGTTTTAGTGGTCTTATGGCCATCTGAACTCTAAGAAGATTGTTTCTGGAGATGACTGGGACAAAAGGGGAGGGGAGTTAGAAACAATCCCCAAAGCTTGGGACACCTAATGAACCCCCTGGCTTCTGAGATGGAAGGATGAACAAGAGACTGAAGAAGAGCCAGGCCAACAGCAGAGAACCCCCACCAGAAGCCAAATCTTTTTTTGTTTTGTTTTGTTTTGTTTTGTTTTGTTTTGTTTTGTTTTGTTTTGTTTGTTTGTTCTTTTTGAGGTAGGGTTTCACTCTAGCCCAGGCTGACCTGGAACTCACTACGTAGTCTCAGGGTGGCCTCGAACTCACAGCAATCTCCTCTTACCTCTTACCTCTGCCTCCCGAGTGCTGGGAAGCCAAATCTTGAGGAAGCAGCCCTGTAACCCAGGTTCAGCTCCATTCCTGGGGCAATACATCCAGAGCACAGGTTCTCAAAGAGTGAGACACAGACCAGCTCCATCAACGTCATCTGCAAGATATCTATTTATAATGCCTTTCACCTAACCTGCCCCCACCGCCCACTGAATCAGGCAAAAGGATCACCATGAATTTGAGGCCAGCCTGGATTATATACAGAGTTCCAGGCTACCCTGGGCTACATAGAGAGTTCCAGACCATCTTGGACTGCAGGGTGATACCCTGTCTCAAACACCAAACCAAACAAACAAAAATATTATGACCCTAGAGGCTTACAAAACTGAAGGTCTCAGAAACAAAGGAGAACAATCAAATCCCTCACTTCCTGCCCTATATTAATCACAAGTGCCACAGAGCCCAGAGCACCTGGCAAGCCCAGGGAACAACAGGTTGAAGGTGGGTTCCTGCTGTCTGTGAAGAACTGAGTGGCATTTCCTGTGCCTCATTAGCACATTGGTGGTGTTGCTTCCTGTCACTGACTCTCTGTTTCCATTCTGCCAAAGTGGTTTGCTGGTTTTGTTCTGTTCTGGGGGTTGGAGGAAGAAGAGTTTCTCACGGAGCCTCTCCTGGGCCTGTTGGCAGCTTTTTCCTTTGTGCCCCTCATGTTTCCACCAGCAAACAGAGACCAGAGAGCCTCCCCCGGCCACCTTCTGTTGGGAGTGCCAGCACCAGAATGAAAAACAGCTCATCTCCTGACGTGAGCGTCACGGCCAAACCGGATACTTTTTGCGCCTTGAGTCAACTCAGACTGGCATTTCAGGGGAAGGTAGAGACTTTGTTAGGAAAGTTCTAGAATAAAAGGTTGGAAGCTTTTTATTGGAAAATAAAAACCAAAGATTTTGTTGGGCAGGGAGACTTTGGTGAATAAAGATTTAGAAAGAAGGGCTGGGGGTGTAGCTCAGTTGGAAGTACTTGCCTAGTATGAGAACTTGTGTCCAAAAAAAAAAAAAGATTTAGGAAGAAAAAAATTGACCATAAAAGTGATGCATTAGGGATTGTTTGGAAAGCAAGAAGATGAAAATTTTCTGTCATTCTTATATTAGCTACTGAAAAGAAAAGGTGATTGTATGCAAGACAATTTGCTTTTCTCCGGGGAGTCTTGGGAAAAGCAAGGGTAAGTGGCAGTCCATGCTGGCTAGCCAATTGTGACTCAGAAGAAGGCTGAAGCCAGAGGACCCCTCAAGAGGTCCCGATGATGGATGCCACCCCAGCCCTTCCAGATGTCACAAGGAGGACCTTGGAGCGCAGCACTCTACGAGTGACTCACGGCAGCCTGGAAGGGTGAGTGATTTGGGGAAGTAAACTCCACTGTCCCCTGATTTGCACAGAAAGCCCTGGGCCAATCCAAGAACTCCCCTGCTTACAACCAGGCTCAGGTCCAGTAGGACCAGAAAACCGGGGCTCAGAGTCATTTGCTCAGGGCTTCTGGAAAGAAAGGAGATACTGGGAGGAATAAAACTGGTGGTTGGATTTCCTGGCTAGATTTTTCTCCTCTCTGAGGCCCTGATGTCTGGCCCTAATCTTTCCTCTCTCAGGGCCCACCATAATAGAAGCAAAATACTCAGTTACCCAACAATGAGTGCTTAGATTCTAAAACCTTGTCGCAAAGAGGGAATGTTATGTTACAAAGATGAATCGTTAGTACCTAAGATTTCGCAAAACTAACTAATCATGAATGTAAATTCACTTCCGTTTTCAGACTCATGTAAACAAAACTAAAAGGTACATCTTGTGTTGAAACTTCAGAACAGCAAGTATAAATTTCAGTGCTATTATGAAAATAGAACCCAGTGAGCCATGCATGCATGCATGGTAGCTCACACCTATAATCCCAGCACTTGGGAAACTGAGGCAGGAGGATTCAGTTTAAGGCCAGACTGGGCTACAGAGTGTGTTCTGTGTCAGTCTAGGTTAGAGAGTTGAGATACTGCCTCAAAATAACAAAACCCAATGAAAATGTATTTTTAAATATTCTTCAGTTTAGGGAAATAAATGTTATTACCAGGTAAAACTCATGTCTCTAGCAAGTAAAATATGGTCTTTGATGAGAAATGCTTTCATAGACACTGTCAAAAGCCTGAAGCACTCCCCAAAACAACTTAGTTTTTAAGGTTATTTTTTACTTTTTTGTTTTTTTATTTTTCACTTTTTTGTTTTGTTTTGTTTTTTGAGGTAGGGTTTGGCTCTAGCCCAGGCTGACCTGGAATTCACGATGGAATCTTAGGATGGCCTTGAACTCACGGCAATCCTCCTACCTCTGCCTTCCAAGTGCTAGGATTAAAGGCATGCACCGCCGCGCCCAGCTATTTTTCACTTTTTAATTGATAAATAAAAATTATATATTTATTATTTATAGCATACTGTTTTGAAGTTTGTGTGTGTGTATGTATGTATATGTATATGTATATATATAAATGATACACAATGACTAAATTGAACTAAGTAACATGCATAACTTGACATCTTTTTATGATAACATGAAATAGACTCTAAGCAATATTTAAGAATATATTAGTTGGGCATGGTAGTGTATGTCTTTAATCCCAGCACTCAGAAAACTGAGGTAGGAGGATATCTGTGAGTCTGAGGCCAATTTGGGACTATAGAGTGAGTTCCAGGTTAGCCTGGGCTAGAGTGAGACCCTACCTCAGAAAAAAAGAGAAAGAAATATATTGTTTTTAATAATACCACATTGAACTTATTCCTTTGTGGGTCTTGTTCCATTCCCGTTTCCCTGGGGTTGTTGGCCACTGACGTCCTGGGCAAGGGAGAGAGGAGTTGGGAGGGAAGCAGCAGGGTCTTTCCTGGAGCAGCGGGTGAGTGTGACACACGAACACATGACGGGGCAATGAGCACCCGGGAGACCATCTGATGGACAGCACTCATTTATTCAAAAGGGGAGTGGGTTTATAAACACTTGGGGAAGGTTGAGATGGCACGTACAGACTATATGGCAATCGGATGCATAGTTTATGGGCTATTATCTAGATGGTGGAAGGACTAGTAATTTCAAAGCTATGGGGAAGGATAAGGGAATGTAGGGGGAAGGGCAGAAGAGGAGATTAACAGAGGGCTGTGACTTCAAAACTGTGGGGGGTGGGAAGGCTATGTGACTTTAGCCACATGAGGGTCTCTTGGGCAGCTAGCCACAAGGTCAGGAACTGTGGGGGGCAAAGTCTGACTTATGGAATTCAGAGCCTTTTGGAGTCTGGGGGGAGCGCCTCACCAGTTCTGCCCACTCTGGGCGATGACAGCTCACTACACCCTACAACACAGGGAAGGCCGTTACCATCGCCAGGGACTAACTGACAGAGGGCCAGCTGCAACCCCACAGCCCAGGGTCCCTGGCCATGTCCAATAGTTCAGGCTATCCTCCTCACAGGTCCAGCCCGTTTCTAGCAAGGCCCAACATTCCTTCCACCTAAGTGATGTTTTGTATCCTTTGATCAACAGCTTGAGATCCTTCCCCTTCACCCTTGGTAATCACCATTCTACTACCTGCTCCTATGAGTTCACTTTTTATTCCATACGTAAGTGAGATCATGCAATGTTTATCTTTCTCTTCATGGCTTCTTTCATCATATCCTCCAGGTACATCCATATTGTCACCAAAGACAAGGTTTCTTCCGTTTAAAAAAAAAAAATTATTTTAGCCAGGTGTGGTGGCACATGCCTTTAATCCCAGCATTTGGGAGGCAAAGATAAGAGGATCGCCATGAGTTCGAGGCCACCCTGAGACTACATAGTGAATTCCATGTCAGCCTGGGCTACACTGAGACCCTACCTTGAAAAACTGAAAAATGAAAAACCAAAAAAAAAAATAAATAAATATTACTTTATTTGTTTATTCGAGAGATAAAGGAAGATGCAGAGAGAAAGAGAGAATGGGCATGCCAGGGTCTCCAGCCACTGCAAATGAACTCCAGATGCATGCGCCCTCTTGTGCATCTGGCTTACATGGGTCCTGGGGAATCGAACCAGAGTCCTTAGGCTTTGCAGGCAAACACCTTAACTGCTAAGCCAATTTCTCAGCCCAGTTTCTTCCTTTTCAAAGCTGAATGGTATCCATTGTTTATGTATACCACATTTTTCTATCCATTCATCTGCTGGCATATACTTGTTTTGATTCTATATCTTGGCTATTGTGAAAAATGCTGTAGCAAACATGGTAGTGCAACACTATCTCTAATAAACATGGCAATATAGAGAGATACTGCTTGCTTTTGCTTTTTTTTTTTTTTTTCTTTTTTTTTTTTTTTTTTTTTTTTTTTGGTTTTCAAAGTAGGGTCTCGCTCTCACCCAAAAATGGCCTGGAATTCTCAGGCTGGCCTCAAACGCACATAGATCCTCCTACCTCTGCTTCCCGAGTGCTGGGATTAAAGGCATGCACCACCACATCCAGCAAGTCTGTGACTTCTCAGAGCACACAGTCAAATTGAATTATGGATGAGAAATAGATCAATTCATGCATAATGTAACATATATGTAAAACAGGTAAGATTTGTCTAAAGATTAAATGAGCTTCACATGCATGTTTTGAAGAAAAAATAGAGCAAAATAAGAAAATTGTGATTAATAGAATATGACCAAGAAGGACCAATCTAAGATTACATTTCAGAAGAGATGAATGAAATGGACTGAGCCATGCAGACAGTTGGGGCAGGAGAGTTCCTGGGAGAGAGAGAGGCAGATCTGAGACAGAATGGTGCTTCACATGGGCAAAGAACAGCCAGGAGTCCTGGTGGTCAGTGTCAGAGGGAAAGAGTTAGGAAATGAAGCCAGAAGCCAGTTACGAGAGGCAGATCACACGATGCCGAAAAGCCCTTGCTGGTGTGGAATAGAGCCTCCTTCTTAGTGTGATTGGAAGCTGTGGGAGGTCACCAGGCAAGAGGGGACAGGATGTGACTTACTGTTTTCAATGATCATGCTGGCTCATGGGTAAGGATATGTTGAGTCCAGTAGGGTGTGGTGGCACATGCCTTTAATCCCAGCACTTGGCAGTTTGAGGTAGGAGGCTCGCCAAAGTTTGAGGCCACCCTGAGACTATAGAATGAGTTCCAGGTCAGCCAGGCTAGAGTGACACCCTACCTGGAAAAAAAAGGATATGTTGGGTCCAAAAGTGAAAGGCAGGAAAGCCTTCAGAGAAGTCACTACAAATGTCCCCATGAAACTCATGCTGGTTTATCCCAAGGTGGTGACAGCAGAGAAGCAAGAAATGACTGGGCTTGGGGCAGATGCCCTTACCTAGTGCAAAGCTGGTTGAATGGAGTACACCATGAAAGAAAAGTAAAAAAGTGAGAATGGTGCCATGTTTTTCGACTGTACTGCTAGGTGGTGGGAAATGCTACAGGAGAAGCCAGTGTATCTTGGTTTGAGAAGTCTGTTGTGCAATCTACTGGAAATGACCAATAGGAAGTTGGATAAGGGCTGAAGAGATGGCTTAGAGGTTAAGGCACTTGCCTGCGAAATCTAAGGACGCAGATTTGATTTCCTAGTGCCCACATAAGCCAGATGCAAATGGTGGCACATTTGCAGTGGCTAGAGGTCCTGGTGTGCCCATTCATTCTCTCTCTCCCGACCTGTTTCTCTCATAAGTAAATAAAAGTTTTAAAAAGGGAGGGCTGGAGCCAGGCATGGTGGTGCATGCCCTTAATCCCAGCACTCAGGAGGCAGAGGTAGGAGAATGACTGTGGGTTTGAGGACACCCTGAGACGACATAGTGAATTCCAGGTCAGCCTGGGCTAGAGTGAAACCTTACCTCGATAAACCAAAAAAAAAAAAAGGCAGGAGGAGGCTGGAGAGATGGCTTAGCAGTTAAGGCACTTGCCTGTGAAGCCTATGGACCCAGTTTCAATTCCCCAGGACCCACCTAAGCCAGATGCACAAGGTGGCACATGTGTTTGGAGTTTGTTTGTAGCAGCTGAAGGCCCTGGCATGCCCATTCTCTCTCTGTACCTACCTACCTCTCTCTCTCTCTCCCTCTCTCAAATATTTTAAGAGTGCTTCTTCTTTAAAAAAAAAAAAAAAAAAAAAAAAAAAAAGCCAGGCATGGTCTTTAATCCCAGCACTCGGGAGGCAGAGGTAGGAGGAATGAGTTTTACAGAGTGAATTCCAGGTCAGCCTTTAGAGTGAGAAAAAAAAAAAAAAAAAGCCAGGCATGGTGGCGCACGCCTTTAATCCCAGCACTCGGGAGGCAGAGGTAGGAGGATCGCCATGAGTTCGAGGCCACCCTGAGACTACAGAGTGAATTCCAGGTCAGCCTGGGCTAGAGTGAGACCCTACCTCAAAAAAACAAAAAAACATGCCAGGCGTGGTGGCACACGCCTTTAATCCCAGCACTCGGGAGGCAGAGGTAGGAGGATCACTGAGACTACATAGTTAATTCCAGGTCAGCCTGGACCAGAGTGAGAAAAAACAAAAAAAAAAAAAAAAAAAAAAAACAAAAAACAAAACAAAAAAAAAAACAACAACAACAACAAAAGCCTAGAACTCAGAAGTACAAACACCTTTCCTGGAAGGTGGCCTGGCTTCTGAAATTTGGGAACTTGGCTGCTGGTTCCCACTGCAACTCCTACTACTTACTTCCTGTTGTAGTGAATATAGCTGCCTCGGGTGGCAATCAACTGGCTGTATTGCAACACCCAAGTAGAGTGTGACTCCAGCCTTGTCAGGGAATTGCAAGACAGCTTGGAGTTTGATGTTAGTTACATTCTACCCAACAGCCAAGTGTTGCTTAGAGACCAGCTCTACAATTTGGGGTTACTCAAGTTCATACAAGCTGGACTCTGTCACAGAGCCACTCCTTAATTGTGAGTTGAGTAATCCTCTCCTCCGAGCAAGCCAAGAAACCTAGGAGTGGGAACAAGAGAAAGCAGGGCCAGATGCACTGCACTTTGGAAGTCTGGAGACACTGGTAGAGTGGAGAGAGAATGCTCTCCAGACCTAAGCAGACCTCAGCTCATTCTGTCTCTTCACCTTCCTGTCTATGCAGTCCTGGACATGTCTCCTTTTAAGTCAAAATCTCAGGTTTCTTGGCCACAACAGCAGGATAAGATTTTTCTTTTTATTTATTTATTTATTTAACAGAGAAAGAGGCAGACAGAGAGAGATTGGGCACGCCAAGGCCTCTATCCACTGCAAACAAACTCCAGATGCATGCACCACCTTGTGCATCTGGCCTATGTGGGTACTGGGGGATTGAACCTGGATTCTTAGGCTTTGCAGGCAAACACCTTAACTGCTAAGCCATCTCTCCAGCCCACAATAGGGTTTTGTTGTTGTTGTTGTTGTTGTTGTTTTGTTTTTCTGAGGTAGGGTCTCACTCTGGCCCAAGCTGACCTGGAGTTCACTCAGTAGTCTCAGGGTGGTCTCCAACTCACAGCGATCCTCCTACCTCTGCCTCCGCAGTGCTGGAATTAAAGGCGTGCACCACCACACCCGGCTAGACGATAGGGTTTTTCTAATGATTAGATAGTTTCACCTACAAGCCCTTAGCACCTGGTAAGGCCCCCTTCTCCCTTATGTAAATCTCTCTCCATGAAGTTGGTATTTGGAGATTACCCACTCTTTCACTACTCTGCCCCCTCCACTTCGGCCTCCGTTATCAGGTTCTCCATTCTATATCCTTGAGCTTTAACTCCCAAGGAAAAGTCTCCTCCCACACGCCCAGCCTGGGGCATGGCACTTGGTTTTCCTCCTAGAGAAAAAGACCAGAACAACAGCAACAGCATCCCTGGCTTTGTGGGAATCCCGGTCATCTTCCTGGTCACCATAGCTGCCTGCATCCTGTGGAGCTGGAACAAGCGGAAGAAGCGTAAGTCCTTTATTCATCCCAAATAGAATCAATCCTCAGCCCAGAGTTTAAAGACAGGTGCATTGTCTAATGATATGCTGTTGTGCTGGGGAGTCCTTTGTCCTGAGCTATGTCTGTTAAAGGGCCACTGAGAAGACATTGCCTGGTGTCCTTGCGCCCAGTTTCCTCTTCCTGTCCACTGAATCCTAGCACAAGTAGAAATTCTTCTTTAAAAAAAATATTTTAAGCTGGGCGTGGTGGCGCACGCCTTTAATCCCAGCACTTGGGAGGCAGAGGTAGGAGGATTGCCATGAGTTCGAGGCCACCCTGAGACTACATAGATAATTCCAGGTCAGCCTGGACCAGAGTGAGACCCTACCTCAAAAAAATATATATTTTATTTATTTAGAGAGAGAGAGAAAATGAATAAATGAATGAATGAATGAATGAATGAATGGAGTGGGCACACCAGGGCCTCTAGCCACTGCAAAGAAACTCCAGAAGCATGCATCACCATGTACATCTGGCTTACATAGGACATGGAAAATTGAATCTGGGTCCTTTGGCTTCTCAGGCAAATGCCTTAACTGCTGAGCCATCTCTCTAGCCCTTACAAGTGGAAATTCTTATGGTTCAAATCTGAAAATATATCTTTTGTGATACCTTGAGAGGTTGGGACATATTGCAAGGGAACGTCTCATCCCCAAGTGTCCACATGCTATGCTCTGACTGCCACCTCTTCCATTACCTGACAGGGCAAGTGCATTACCTCCAAGTCACTCCCTCCCTGACTCTGCCTCCACTCAGACAACGAGCCAAAAATATCTATGACCTCTTGCCTCGGCAGCAAGAAGAGCTGGGTAGGTTTTTCCTAATTCATGGGGTCTTGATGCAAAATGTCTGCTCTTGGAATGTGCCTCTCATCACTGAAATGCAACTTTCGCTAAGCCCCCAGAGTGTAGAACAGCACTGAGGAGACTGGGATAGACAGACTATGGAGGCTGTATCTCCAGTGGGAAACTGGCGAGCTCAAAAAATGAAAGAGAGGGGCTGGAGAAATGGCTTGGCAGTTAAGGCTTTTGCTGCAAAGCCAAAGGATCCCAGTTCGATTCTCCAGGACCCACATAAGCCAGATGCGCAAGGGGGGTGTAGCAGACAGCTTCAGGTTCGCTGAGATGAACTTTCAGACCAGGCACAGTTATGGAAGAAGGGATATTATTTATTGAAGCTTATAGATCCAGGGGAAGTTCCATAATGGCAGGAGAAGTGGCCTGCTCTCACAGGACCAGGCAAGAGAGCAAAGCCCCAGCCACACAGCACACAGAGCAATACAGTCAAGCAACAGCACACTTCAGGAACTCCTATGGGCACACTTTGCATATCTTTACAATGGAATCTCAAACCCACCACCACACCTTAAGATTTGCCCCCAGTGACATTGCCTCTAGCAAGGTGATTGCAGATGCAAACTATAAACTAATAAAACACTGAATATATTGGGGGACATATATTCAAACTACCACATTCTGCCCCTGGCCCCCAATAGATTTATAACTATCACACATTGTAAATTGTACTCAGTCCAATTTCAAAGGTTCTCACAGCCTTGACCAACTTAAGATAGTGAGTCCTGTAAAATCAAACAAGTTAAATACTTTCAACCATGTAAAGGCACAGAGTAAACATTTTTAACTGGTATAAGGCATAGCAAGGAAAAACTAGAATAATGCAAACTCAACCATCATCAGCAGTCATCAAATTTCTGCAGTTCAAGTTCAATATAACCTGAGACTGACAGTCTCCAGGTTTTCCAATTCCACCCCTCCAGCTGAGCAGAGTCGCCAGGGAAAACTTCGATCCCAGGCCAACACTGCACTACATAGGAGTCCTTGCATAGTCCTGGTACATCCAAAACATCTTCAGGTCTCCATGCAAACCACGGTCCATCTTCCAAAGGCTCTTCCAGCCTATTCCCTGAGTGTCTTCATGCCCTGCCTCATGCCGCAACTCAGCAGCGGCTCCTGGAACCATGTGCAATTCATGACCACTCCATGCATTTTTCATGCTTCCAAAACTAATACCAGGTGTGCAGGACACAGCCATATTCTTAATCCAGGGACAAAATAAATCATAGCCTTGAAAAGCAGGTTCCTTCTCCAGTGAACTCTTTCCAAGAGTTTGCATTTCTAAGTCTTTCCTCAGACATCCTCTCTATTGTTTTAATGTAAAGCAGTCAGGCCACCTACCTTAAGATTGCTAATGTGTTGACAATAGCAGCTCCAGTAACCTAAAACCAGTCTCAGTGCCTCTAATTTTAACTTGTTTGAAGTTTTCCAACTTAAAATATTAATAAGTCTCTCAGTCTGATATCTTTAGCCAAGCATATCAGTCCATTACAAATTTAACCTTGATCAAACTTTCTGGGCCTGGATAGCAGAACGTAGCCATCCTTTATACCAGTAGCTCAGTTCCAACAAAGTCCTCTGCACTCTTTCCTTCCCCTTAGAAAGCTCATAAGCCAAGCCTCGAAGTTCAATACTGTCTGCACTTATCATTCTCAAACTCTCATCAGAATAGTCCATAAAACTTGGCTTACCACTCCAGAAGGCATCTTCAGTTGCAAGCACCAAGTCCATGCCCATTCCTCCAAAACAAAGGTTCCAAAAGACAAATATCCCCATGGTCAGGTTAATCTCACCCCACACTCCTCGGTACCACTTTACTGTAGCAGACAGCTTCAGGTTCGCTGAGATGAACTTCCAGACCAGGCACAGTTATGGAGGAAGGGATATTATTTATTGAAGCTTATAGATCCAGGGGAAGTTCCATAATGGCAGGAAAAGTGGCCTGCTCTCACAGGATCAGGCAAGAGAGCAAAGCCCCTAGCCACACAGCACACAGAGCAATACAGTCAAGCAACAGCACACTCCTATTAGGCACACTTTGCATATCTTTACAATGGAATCTCAAACCCACCACCACACCTTAAGATCTGCCTCCAGTGACATTGCCTCTAGCAAGGTGATTGCAGATGCAAACTATAAACTAATAAAACACTGAACATATTGGGGGCCATATATTCAAACTACCACAGGGGCGCATGCATCTAGAGTTCATTTGCTGTGGCTGGAGGCCCTGGAGCACCCATTCTCTTCCTCCCTTCTTCCCTCTTTCCCTCTCTCTCTCTCTCTTTCTCTCTGCCTCTTTCTTTCCAGTAATAAATAAATAAATAAAATATTTTTCTCTGCCTCTTTAATCCCAGCACTTGGGAGGCAATAAGGATTAAATCGAGGCCACCCTGAGACTACATAGTTAATCCAGATCAGCCTTTTAAAAAAAAAAAAAAAAAAAAAAAAAAAAAAAAAAAGAAGAAAGAGAGAGAGAGATAAAGAAAGAAAGAAAGAAAGAAAGAAAGAAAGAAAGAAAGAAAGAAAGAAAGAAGAAGGCAGGCAGGGAAGCAGTGGCCTTTGGTTTCTCTTGCTGTTAAAACAGCTGAGGGAAGCCAGGTAGGTCCTGAATGGGGAAGACATGAATGAGAAGACCATGGCGGCAGCATTATAAGCAAGGGAGGGGGTCCTCTTCAGAGCATCATCTGTGTCACCCTGAGCCTCTCACCACAGAACACCAGGACTGGATTCCAGGTTCTCACCTGGAACACCAGCACCAGATGCCATACAAACCCAGTTCACCACCACCCCCATGAGAGCATTGTCTTCAGGATTCATTCTGTCATTCCAGGGAGACATCATTCAAGCAGACATGTTTTCAGTACTGACAGCCTCGTCTCCAGAAATTTTGATAGCCCTGAGCATGAGGTAAGAGTCAAGTGAAAAGACAAGCCCCCTGAGAGAATGGCAGGCTTATGACAGAGGAACCAAGAGGAATGAGTTCTAAGTCTCAGATCTTGTTTCACAGAAACAAGTGTCCTTTGGCACACATCCTATGGTCCTATTAATAAGTCAGACCAAAGCTTGGCATGGTGGTGCATGCCTTTAATCCCAGCACTAGGGAGGCAGAGGTAGGAGGATCCCCATGAGTTCAAGGCCACCCTGAGACTACATGGTGAATTCCAGGTCAGCCTGAGCTAGAGTGAGACCCTATCAAAAAAAAAAAAAGTCAGACCTCCCTAGTACCCAAAGAGAACACTTAAGAAAGAGAGGAGGGGGCTGGAGAAATGGCTTAGCGGTTAAGACGTTTGCCTGTGAAGTCAAAGGATCCCAGTTCGAGTCTCCAGGGCCCGTATAAGCCAGATGCACAAAGGGCACATGCATCTGGAGTTCATTTGCAGTGGCTAGAGGCTCTGGCCTGCCAATTCTCTTTCTTGTCTGCTTCTCTTCTATCTATCTATCTCTCTCTCTCTCTCTCTCTGCTGGCAAATAAATAAATAAAAATTTTTTAAAAGAAAGAAAGAGAGGAGGGGGCTGGAGAGATGGCTTAGCTGTTAAGGTACTTGCCAGCAAAGCCAACGGACCACAGTTTGATTCCCCAGTAGGTGGTACATGCATCTGGAGTTCTTTGCAGTGGCTGGAAGCCCTAGTATGCCCATTTTCTCTCTCTCTCTCTACCTCTTTCCCGCTCTCAAATAAATAAATAAAAATAAAAATAAATTTATAAAGAAAGAGAGGAGAGCTGGGGAGATGTCTCAGTGGATAAAGTGCTGACCATGCAATCCTGAGTACCTGAATTCAGGTCCTCAGGCCCCATGTGAAAGCTGGAAGCTGCATTGGGCTTCTGTAATCCAAGTGTGCCTATAGCAAGAAGGGAGGTGGAAACAAAAGAATTTCCTGGAAGCTTGTGAACTCAGCATTGAACTATGAGAGACCCTGCCTCAAATGACCCAAAAGTTTTCCTCTAACTTTCATACATGCAGTGTGGGGCATGTGCACATGCATGCACACGCACACACACACACTGCAAATCAATCAATCAATTAATAATTAAAAAGAAAAAATAAAGAGAGAGCACTAAGTGTTTAAAGGAAGGCCTATGCAGGGGCTGAGGAGATGGTTCACTGGTTAAAGGTGCTTGTTTGCAAAGCCTGGGTTCAATTCTCCAGCCACCCACATAAAGCCAGATGGGCATTTGTTTGCAGTGGCAAAAGACTCTGGCAATGTACACACAAACAAATACTTTAAGAAAAGTCCATGTATCCAAGTACATGATATTAAAACTAAAATCGATCATTTTAACAAAAACCTAATAATTTGCTTACCCAATAAGTGTCACTCCGTTAAGGATGATCACTTCAGGAGGGTACACAAATGTTTTAACAATGCTGTTGATGTTCTCAACACACTTACAACCCAGCTTTGGCAATTACTTTTAGGGCTAATGTCAAATCATATCAGTTCTCCTCAATAGCAGTGATTTCCATAAGCCATTCAGCACCAAAGCTGATGGAGAGTGTTTGCTCAAATGAGAGTGTGTTGGTCCATTCTGTGTAATACCTCATGAACAGAAGTTTATCTGGCTCACCATTCTTTTTTTAAGTTTTTAGAGGAAGAGGTAGAGAGAGTGAGTGTGCCAGGGCCTCTAGCCACTGCTAACAAACTCCAGATGCATGTGGCTTACGTGGGTCCTGGGGAATCGAGCCAGGTGCTTTGGCTTTGCAGGCAAATGCCTCAACTGCTAAGCCATCTTCTCCAACCCATAATATATATATATATATTTTTTTAATTAACAACTTCCTTAGACAATATCCCATGGTACTTCCCTCCCTCACCCCACTTTCCCCTTTGAAACTCCACTCTCCATCATATCCCCTCCCCCTCTCAATCAGTCTCTCTTTTAATTTTGATGTTATCATCTTTTCCTCCTATTATGATGGTCTTGTGTAGGTATTGTCAGGCACTGTGAGGTCATGGATATCCAGGCCATTTTGTGTCTGAAGGAGCACGTTGTAAGGAGTCCTACCCTTCCTTTGGCTCTTAAATTCTTTCCGCCCCCTCTTCCACAATGGACCCTGAGCCTTGGAAGGTGTGTTAGAGATGTTTCAGTGTTGAGCACTCCTCTGTCCCTTCTTCTCAGCACCATGGTGCCTTCTGAGTCATCCCAAGGTCACCACCATCTGAAAAGAGAAGCTTCTCTAACCAAAAGTGAGAGTAGCATTAATATATGGGTCTGGACATTAAGAGAAGTGCTTACTGGGCAGTTAGGTGAGCATAGTATATACATTTAGCCAGACACCAGCAGATGTTACATCCCTAGGACTCATGACTACCCCTGTTGTAGGTTTTCAGTATCAGGGATGTATTCCCTCTTATGGAGTGGGCCTCCAGTCCAGTTAGAGAGCAGTTGGTTTTCCCCCATAACAGACATGTCACTATTGCACCCATTGGCTCATTTGGCTGGCCAAATGTAAAGCTTTCAGTGTCCACTATTGAATATCTTCATTGGTGATTTCTCTCTCTCCCATTGAACTGCATGCAGCAAAGCCTTTTCCAAGTTTATGTCAGCTGGTCTACATGGAGGAGGCTTTCAGCTCAGCTCCAGCAGGATTTCTCAGTGACCTTGCAGCCCAAGTATGTGGAGTCTTCAGCAATAGAGTCTTACCATCTATTCAATCTATTGGTGGGGATTACCATCTATTGGTGGGAAACCAAGGGCCTTGCAATGACCTATAATGTTTTGGGGCTATCTGTGACCTCCCTGGCCAACAACTCACTAGAAGGTTATCCCATCCCTGGTACTGAAAATTTTCTAGTAACGATCTATGGCTTCTGAGTGTTCCGTTGTCCAGAAAAGTAGGTTTCCATATGACTTACTTATATCCTCTTAGATTTTGATTAGCCCTCCCTCCCCCTTTCCTTTACTCAGTCTCTTCCCCTGATCTCACTTAGGCCTTTTCACCCCCATTAAAATCTGTTCTACTTACACATATACAATACCATCTTATTAAGTATCCCCTCCTTTTCTATTCCCTTTATATCCCCTTTGTAGCTTACTGGCTTCTGCTGCTGACTTTTATTCCTACTTATATAGAAATCCAATCATTTGTAGCTAGGATCCACATATGAAAGAGAACATGTGACATTTGGCTTTTTAGGCCTGGGTTTCCTCACTAAGTATAATCTTTTCTAGATCCATCCATTTTCTAGCAAATTTAATAACTTCATTTTTTTTACTGCTGAGTAGAACTCCATTGTGTAAATATGCCATATCTTCATTATCCACTCATCAGTTGAGGGACATCTAGGCTGGTTCCATTTCCTAGCTATTGTGAATTGAGCGTAGTCAAGCAAGTATCTCTAAGGTAATGAGATGAGTCCTTAGGATATATGCCTAGGAGTGATATAGCTGGGTCATATGGTATATCTATTTTTTAACCATCAGGAACCAACACACTGATTTCCATAATGTACAGCCCTTTTAAAAATTTATTTTATTTTATTTATTTGAAAGAGAGAGAAAGAGAAAGGGGTGCCAACGCCTTCAGCCACTGTAGACAAACTCCAGATGTATACACCACCTTGTGCATCTAGCTTGCATGGGTCCTAGGGAATCAAACCTGGGTCCTTTGGCTTCATAGACAAAAATCTTAACCACTAAGCCATCTCTCCAGCCCTGCCTCACCATTTTGAAGGCTGGGAGGTCCCCAACCAGGGGGCTGCATCTTGTGAGGTTCTCATGCTGTGGCATAATTTGGCAGAAAGGCATCTATCTACTACAGGGTCAGGGGGACTGAACTCATCCTTTTGTCAAGATCCCACTGCTTCAGTGATCACAGAATTCAATCACTGCTTAAAGGTCCTATTGTCAGCACTGCTGCACAGGGATTAAGATTCCAGCACGTAGCCAGGAGTGGTGGTGCATGCCTTTAATCAGCACTCAGGAGGCAGAGGTAGGAGAATTGCTGTGAGTTCAAGGCCAGCCTGAGGCAACATATTGACTACAGCAGGACCCTACCTCGGGCGGGGTGGGGTGGGAGATCCAGCATGTGAACTGTGGGAGTCATTCAAACTGTAGTAGGGAGTAACCTTGAGGTTACGGTTAATCATCAGATGTGCCCTGTGACTGGTTCTGAAGACAACTCCCGAGAGAAGTCCAATAGCAGTGTGGTCCACAGACAACAGAGGGACTACTCCCAAGATCAGGGTGGTGGTTTGCATAGATATGTTATTTGTTTGTTTTTTAAAAAGTCAAAATGTTGTGTGGTGGTACACCTATATTCAGTCCTAGTGCTGAGGAGGCAGAAATAGGCAAAGCCCTGGAGATCACCAGGCAGTCTAGCCTAACTGGTGAGCTCCACGCCAATGAGAGACACTGCCACCTCAAAAGGAGGTGGGGTGGCATTCCTGAGGACAACAGCTAAGATTGTCCTCTGGTCTCCATACAGACACACACACATATGCCCACATACACATGAACATGCATATAACACATACATATGTGTTCGGGTCCCCCCTAAGGCCAGCCCAGGAGGGGCGGCAGGGTCTCTGCCGAGTTGGGGGGTGAGAAACGCAGAATCACGGCACAGTCTCTGGGAGTTGGGTGAAAGTAGGCAGAGGGCGAGCTGTAGCAAACTCATTTATTCAAGGAAGTGCAGGGGTTTTAAAGGGGTTTGGCTGGCCAATCATTGTATGGGGTGGTCCCCTTTTTGTGACCAATGACAGCCTGTCTCCGGACAGATCATCTCGTAGCAGGTTTCTGGTGAGCGTGGGACTGTAGCTGTTGTCATGCTAGGCCTGCTCAGGATGCCACGTTCACAAAAGCCACTTCCTAGTTTCTTTTGCCATGTGATCTGGCTAGGGCCAGATCTGCATTATGCCATACACATATGCACATGACAAAATAAATAAAAATGATATTTTTCCAGGTGTGGTGGTGCACACCTTTAATCCCAGCACTGGGGAGGCAGAGGTAGGAGGATTGCTGTGAATTTGAAGCCAGCCTGAGACTACATAGTGAATTCCAGGTCAGCAGCATGGGCTAGAGTGACACCCTCCCTTGAAAAACCATTTGATAACGTTTCTCATTGAAAGTTCACATGTCCAGATTTTTTTTTTTTTTTTTTTTTTTTGGCTTTTCAGAAGTCCTAGAGAAACATCAGGCCAGCATCCCTCAATGGCGGCAATCAGCTGAGTCTGTGCATCAGTAGTTACTTATTAATAGCAAGCACTTTTTAAATGTTTTTTTTTTTTTTTTTGGAGAGAGAGAGAGACAGAGAGGGAGAGGAAGACAGAGATGGGTGCACCAGCAGCCTCTCAGCTGCTGCAAACGAAATCCAGATGCGTGCTCCCCCTTGTGGTCAAGTGTGGCATTGCACCCTTGTGTCACTTTGCATCTGGCTAAAGGTGGGTCCTGGAGATTGGAACCGCTGGAGATTGGAACCAGTGTTCTTAGGCTTAGGAGGCAGGCGCCTTAACCCCTAAGCCATCTCTCCAGCCCACTTTTTCAATTTTTTAAAAATATTTTATTTATTTATTTATTTGCAAGGCAAAAGAGGGAAGAAGACAGAGAGAGAAGGAGGGAGGGAGATGATGAGCACTGGACTAGAGAAATGACTTAGTGGTTTAGGAGCTTGCTGGCAAAGCCAAAGGACCTAGGTTCAATTCATTAGTACCCACATAATGCCAGATGCACAAGGTGGCACATGCATCTGGAGTTTGTTACAAAGCAAAGGAGGGGCTGGAGGGATGGCTTAGCGGTTAAGGCATTTGCCTGCAAAGCCAAAGGACCCCGGTTCAACTCTCCAGGACCCACGTAAGCCAGATGCATAAGGGGGCGCATGCATCTGGAGTTCATTTGCAGTGGCTGGAGGCCCTGGTGTGCCCATTCTCTCTCTTTCTCTCTACCTGCCTATTTCTGTATCTCCCTCTCTCTCTCAAAATAAATAAATAAAAATAAAATATTTTAAAAAAATTTTTTTAAAAAGCAAAGGAGGGCTGGAGAAATGGCTTAGTGGTTAAGCACTTGCATGTGAAGCCTAAGGACCCTGGTGTGCAAGGCTCAATTCTCAGTTCAAATAAATAAATAAATAAATAAATAAATAAATAAATAAATAAAAATAAACAAAAGAAAAGGAAAGGAAAAAAAGACAAGATGAGCATGCCATGGCTTCTAGCCACTGCAAACAAACTCCAGACACATGTGCCACTTTGTGCATCTGGCTTTATGTGGGTACTAGGGCATCAAACCTGGATTGTTAAGCTTTTTAGGCAACCGCTGAGCCATCTCTCGAGCCCTTTTTAGGTGTTGTGCTTTGTTTAGTTTTTCTGAGACAAGACCTTTCTATATAGCCTAGTTGGCCTGGAACTTACTCTGCAATCTAGGCTGGCCTACAACTCATGATGCTCTTGCCTCCAACTCCCAACTGGTGGAATTATAGACATATCCCACCAAGCCCAGCTTTTTTTTTTTTTTTTTCATTTTTAATATTTTGTATATGACAATGCTATTCTAAATACATTATACATAATAACTCACTTACCTCTCACCAGAATCTCACCAGAAGTGGCCAGGGTAACCCTCATTTTATAAACTAAGAAATGAAATAGGAATGGGGAGGGCGTGAAGTGATCATCCTAAGATCCTTCCCATAAGGGCAGTCCTGATCCTGCATAGTCACAAACTACCTGCCTATTCCTGAACCCTCCCACTCACCACCGAGCCCCTGACTATAGCCAAAACCCTGTTACAATTGCTTTGTCATCTCATCTCCAGTGCTTTGCTTTTCTTGTCTTTCATTTTTTTTTTTTTTTCAAGGTAGGGTCTCACTCTAGCCCAGGCTGACCTGGAATTCACTATGTAGTCTCAGGGTGGCCTTGTACTCACGGAGATCCTCCTACCTCTGCCTCTCAAGTGCTGGGATTAAAGGCATGCATCACCATGCCCGTCGTCTTGTCTTTCTTTTATTCTTGTTTTTCATTTTTTTAAGTTTGTTTATTCATTCATTTATTTATTTTTATTTGAGACAGAGAAAAAGAGAGAGAGAATGGGCACAACAGGACCTCTAGTCACTGCAAACGAACTCTGATGCATGTACCACCCTGTGCATCTGGCTTACGTGGGACCTGGAGAATCGAACTTGGGTCCTTAGGCTTCACAGGCAAGTGCCCTAACTGCTAAGCCATCTCTCCAGCCCTTTTTTTTTTTTTGAGGTAGGGTCTCACTCTAGCTCAGGCTGACCTGGAATTCACTATGTAGTCTCAGGGTGACCTCAATCTCACAATGAACCTCCTACCTCTGCCTCCCTATGGCTGGGATTAAAGGCGTGCACCACCATGCCCAGCCAGTGCTTTTCTTATACTCAGCCCACTTCACACATGCACTGGAAATGACTGGACATACAGAACCTTTCAGGGTGAGACTGATGTAAAGTGGAGGACCACATGAAAAGACAATGATGCAGTGAGGTGCAGGGAAGAAGAGAAGCTGTGTCCTTACTTCTGCTTCCATCCTGTCATTTTCTCTTCTTCTTCACAGGCCTCCCAAGCGGATGATGCCCCCCAGATGCACAGAGCTCACATTCATGCTGCGGAGTATATGGTGGTTATCTATGACAGCGCCACAGTGCCCCCAATGTGTGAGCTCCTCACCCCTTCAGCACACTTCATCAATGTCAGAGCTGCCAGAGATAGCTCAAGCATTTCTTCAAATGACTATGTCAACATCTCCACAGCTGAGACTCTGACTTCCTCCAACAGCACACCTGAAAATCATTTTGTTCTTACAAGTGACCTGGAGCTGAAGTTCACTGAAGAGAGGTGTGCCAGCTGTGGGGATGCTGGTGACCACATTCGTTTTGGAGATCCAGGAACTAAGGGTAGTGACAGTGAAGGATCATCTCAGACCTCACATGACTATGTCAACATGACAGGTTTGGATCTTGGAGACATCCAAGAGAATCAGCCCTGCATGGCTTTTCACTGCCACAGAGATTATGAAAATATCCCATCCATGGATCCCAATGGAGACCAACAGCAGGTTAAGGAAGCAGTGACAACCTCAAACACAGGAGAGGACAGGACACATGCTCCAGTAACCCACACCCTATCTGTCGCCCGAGCCCCGGCATCAGTACATTATATGGACTTTCAGCCATCCATATGGAGTGAGGACAGTCAGACAATGCAGACAGAAGAGATGTCAAGTGAAGACTCTGGTGACTATGAGAATGTGCTAGCTCCGGAGTTAGAGAGCAGAGACTGGGAGCAGGGGGCTTGGCCTCAGCTAGCTCCTGCTGAACGAACATCAATGGGAAGGCTGCATGACATAGTCTAGTCTGCCCCGTCCTTCACCACTGGAGAGACTAATGAAGAAGCTGGAGTGGTCTAGCACTGCAGTGGGTTACTTGAATATGCTAAGCAAGGGCTGACAGGGGTAGGGGACTATCATGTTTCACAAAAGTAAATGATTAAGCAATCCAGAAAGGAATTCTCAAGCATTGTGCTCTCAGACCAACTGAAGAAAGTCTGCCGCAGCTGCTTCCCTGAGCTGTTAGAAAAGGAAGACCTAGGGCTGGGGAGATGACTCATTGGTTAAGGCACTTGCATGCCTCCAGAAAAGGAAAACCTGCCCAGTGCTTAGTGAGAGTAAAAGTGCAGTGTGGTTTCAAATAACCTCCCTCAGCCGGGCATGGTGGCACATGCCTTTAATCCTAGCATTAGGGAGGCAGAGGTAGGAGGATCGCTGTGAGTTCAAGGCCACCCTGAGACTACATAGTGAATTCCAGGTCAGACTGGGCTAGAGCAAGACCCTACCTCGAAAAAAAAACTTTAAAAAAATACTCTGTTACTAACACCAGCAGGCTGCAGAGCAAGAGGACAGATGATTTTGTGATTTCCTCCAAAAGGAGGAAGAATTTGGAGTAAAGTAGGTATTTCCATCCCAGCATGGGAACAACCAAAGACTGGCGAGGCAGAACAGTAGGACTTCTCTGCTGTGTTAGTGTAGCCACAGTATACACCATCACGTGACCCCTCCATCCCACTGCTAGGAATTGAAACCCAAATGAATTGAAGATTTATGTCCAGCACCCAGAAACCATAGATTTTACTAGAAATTTTTCAGTGCCAGGGATGGGATACCTTCCAGTGAGTTGTTGGCCAGGGAGGTCCCTGATGCCCCCAAAACATTCCAGGCTATTGCCAAGGCCCGTGGTTTCCCACCAAGAATAGATAGTAAGACCCTGCTACTGAAGACTCCACATACTTGG
Organism: Orientallactaga sibirica; assembly: GCA_036365145.1. NCBI lineage: Eukaryota > Metazoa > Chordata > Mammalia > Rodentia > Dipodidae > Orientallactaga > Orientallactaga sibirica. The sequence goes on from JAEOAD010000017.1 coordinate 24,688,086, forward strand.
GCTGCAAGGTCACTGAGAAATCCTGCTGGAGCTGAGCTGAAAGCCTCCTCCATGTGGACCAGCTGAAAGACAGCTGGAAAAAGCTACACTGCATGCAGTTCAATGGGAGAGAGAGAAATCACCAGTGGTGATACTCAACCATGGACACTGAAAGCTTTAAATTTGGCCAGCCAGGCCAAATGAGCCAACTGATGCAATAGTGGCATGACTGCTTTGGGGGAAACCAACTGCTCTCTAATTGGACTGGAGGCCTGCTCCATGGGAGGGAATAAATGCCTTATACTTGAAACCTACAACAGGGATAGTTATGAGCCCTAAGGGTGTAATATTTGCTGGTGTCTGGCTAAATGTATATACTATGCTCACCTAACTGCCCAGTAAGCACTTCTTTTAATGTCCACACCCATATATTAATGCTACTCTCACTTTTGGTTAGAGAAGCCTCTTTTTCAGATGGCAGTGACCTCTGGGATGACTCAGAAGGCACCATGGTGCTGAGAAGAAATGACAGAGGAGTGCTCAGCACTGAAACATCTCTATCACACTTTCTAAGGCTCACGGTCCATTGCAGAAAAGGTGGCAGAACGAATGTAAGAGCCAAAAGAAGGGTAGGACTGCTTACAATGCACTCCTCTGGACACAAAAATGGCCTGGATATCCATGACCTTGCAGTGCCTGACACTACCTACACAAGACCATCATAATAGGAGGAAAAGATGATGACATCAAAATAAAAGAGAGACTGATTGAGAGAGGGAAGGGGTATGATGGAGAGTAAGAGTTGCAAAGGGGAAAGTGAGGGAAGGGAGGAGTTACCATGGGTTATTGTCTATAATTATGGACGTTGTCAATAAAAAAAATAAATTTTAAAAAAAGAAAAGAAAATTTATGTTAAGCGGACTGGATAGATGGCTTAACAATTAAGGCTCTTGCCTGCAAAGAGTAAGGACCCAAGTTTGATTCCCCAGTACCCATATAATCCAGATGTACAAGGTGGTGCATGTACCTGGAATCCATTTACAGTGGCTATAAGCCCTGGCATGCCCATTCTCTCTATCTGCCTCTCTCTTTTTTTAATAAATAAAAATATTTTTAAGAAGAAAGAAAAGAAAATTTATGTTCAAACCTGGCATGATGGTACACACCCATAACCGCCAACAATCAGGAGGCTGAGGCAGTAAGGATCACCACTCATTCAAGAGCAGCCTGGGCTACAAAGTGAGACTGTCTACAAAACCATTTTTGGCCCTTTCCTCTGGCTGGCAGCGCAGAGGCCCCACGATGCCTGGAGTCACTCTAAAAAGATGTAAACCAGCAGTTCCTCAGAGCCTGGCAACCTTCCTCAAAAAGTCCAGGAAGTTGTGCTTGCCTGTGAAGCCTAAGGACTCCAGTTTGAGGCTTGATTCCCCAGGACCCACGTAAGCCAGATGCGCAAGGTGGCACATGCATCTGGAGTTTGTTTGCAGTGGCTGGAGGCCCTGGCACGTCCATTCTCTACCTATGTGCCTCTTTTTCTGTCTGTTGCTCTCAAATAAATAAACAGCAACAAAAAAAAAGTCTGGAAGTTGAAAGTTCCGGAATGGGTGGACACAGTCAAGCTGGCCAAGCATAAAGAGCTTGCTCCCTACGCTGAGAATTGGTTCTACACGCAAGCTGCTGCCACAGTGCGACACTCGTACCTTCGCAGCGGTGCTGGGGTCAGCTCCATGGCCAAGATCTATGGAGAACGTCAGAGAAATGGACTCATATGCCCAGCCACTTCAGACGAGGCTCCAAAAGTGTGTGGCCTGTCTGGCCCTCCAAGCCCTGGAAGGGCTTTTGAAAAGGGTGGAAAAGGACCAAGATGGGGCTGCAAGGAGATCTGGACAGAATTGCTGGCCAGGTGGCTGCTGCCACCAAGAAACAGTAAAACAAGGATCCTCTCTCTCTACCTCTCTCTCTAAAAAGGCTAGACAGATGACTTAGCAATTAAGGGACTGCGAAGCCTAAGGACCCAGGTTCAATTCTCAACATCAATTCTCCAGATCCCATGTAAGCCAGACACACAAGGTGATACAAGTGTGCAAGGTTGCACACATGTGCACAAGGTGGCACATGTATCTGGAGTTCAGTTGCTGTGGCTGCAAGCCCTGGCACACCAATTCTCTCTCACACTCATGCACGTGCAAGCTCTCACTCTCTCACTAAAAAAAGGGCAGGGGCAGGCGTGGTGGCTCATGCCTTTAATCTCAGCACTCGGGAGGCAGAGGTAGGAGGATGCGCAAGGGGGCACATGCATCTGGAGTTCGTTTGTAGTGGTTGGAGGCCCTGGCATGCCCATTCTCTTTCTCTCTTCCTCTTTCCCTCTCTCAAATAAATAAATAAAATATATATTTAAAAAAAAAAAAAAGGATGCTGAGTCAATAAATTGCCTCACTTGTTTAACAAAAATTTTTTAACCTCTTTCTAAGCCAGGGCTCCTCAAGGACAAAGCCATGTTCAGCTCAAGTGCCAAGACTGTGAAGCTGAATGGCAAGAAGGCATTCAGCTGCAGGAGCTCAACATCACCACGGATCAAAATTGGTGGTGGTTGAAATGCTATCTTTTTTTTTTTTTTTCCAGTTCCTCAACTGAAATCTTTCCAGAAAATCCAAGTTCGGCTAGTGCATGAGTTGGAGAAAAAGCTCAGTGAGAAATATGTCTTCATTGCTCAAAAGAGAATTCTGCCTAAGCCAGCAAGAAAAAAGCCCCATGAAAAATAAGCAAAAGCACCCTAGAAACTGTTCTCTGACTGCCGTGCCTGATGCCATCCTTGACGACTTGATCTTCCCAAGTGAAATTGCGGGCAAGAGAATCCGTGTGAAACTGGACAGCAGCCAGCTAGCTCATAAAGGTTAATTTAGCCAGGCGTGGTGGCGCACGCCTTTAATTCCAGCACTCAGGAGGCAGAGGTAGGAGGATTGCTGTGAGTTCGAGGCCACCCTGAGACTACATAGTTAATTCCAGGTCAGCCTGGACCAGAGTGAGACCCTATCTCGCAAAACCAAAAAAAAAAAAAAAAAAAAAAAAAGCCCAGCAGAGCAATGTGGAATGTGGAACACAAGGTTCAGACTTTATCTGGTGTCTGTAAGAAACTCACAGACAACAATGTTAATTTTGAATTCCAAGAGTTTCAGTTGTAAACATATGACTAAAATGTCATTCACAATAACAAATTTTTTTTTGAAAAAGAAAGGAAACAGTCCCTCTCTCTCTCTCTCTCTCTGCCTCTCTTAAATAAATTTTTAAAAAGCAAAGAAAACTTAGGGTCACACAGAAATCTCACAGGAAACCGGGCGTGTTGGCACATGCCTTTAATCCTGGCATTAAGGAGGCAGAGATTGGAGGATCTGTGCGTTTGAGGCCACCCTGAGACTACATAGTGAATTCCACACCAGCGTGGACAGGAGCAAGACCCTACCTCAAAAACAAAACAAAAAAATCTCACACAAGATTGTTTCTAGCAGCTTCACTCATAATGAACCAAAATTAGAAATAGCCCAGATGTGCTTTGCCAAGCAAATGGATAAACTGTGGATATCCATTCCATGAGTTTACATTTATTAATTTATTTAGGTAAACATAAATAACTGGAGCTGGAGAGAGAGAGCTCAACAGTTAAGAGTGCTTTCCACACAAGTATGAAGGCCTGAGAGGGCCTGGGACTGCCAGAGTTTGATTCCCCAACATCCACATAAAAAATCTGGGTTTAGGGCTGGAGAGATGGCTTAGTGGTTAAAGTGCTTATCTGCAAAGCCTAAGGATCCATGTTCAACTCTCAAGATCCCATGTAAGCCAGGTGCACAAAGGTGAGGCAAGCACAAGGTCGCACATTCCCACTAGGTGGCACAGGCGTCTGGAGTTTGATTGCAGGGGCTGAGGCCCTGGCATGCCAATTCTCTCTCCCTCTCTGTCTTTCACTTTCTCTAAAATAAAAATTTTTTTAATTAAATTTTTTAAAAAGCTGGATTTAAGCCAGGCATGGTGGTGCACACTTTTAATTCCAGCACTTGGGAGGCAGAGGTAGGAGGATGGCTATAAGTGTGAGGTCACCCTGGGCTAGAGCAAGAAGGCCTTACCTCAAAAAAAAATTTTTTTAACTAAATAAAAATTAAAAAAAGATGGCTTAGCAGTTAAGGCACCTGCCTCCTAAGCCTAAGAACGCCTGTTCCAATATCCAGGTCCCACATTTAGCCAGATGCAAAAGTGATGCAAGGGTGCAATGCCGCACTTGACCACAAGGGGCGCACACATCTGGATTTCGTTTGCAGCAGCTGGCGCGCCCATCTCTATCTATCTCTCTCTGTGTCTCTCTCTAAAAAAAAAAATAAATAAATAAATAAAAGATGGGTTTAGCTATGCACACTGTAACCCTAGTCCTGTGGGGATGGAGTGTGGGGGTAGAAACTTGCTGGATGTTGCTGACCCAAAAAAATAACAAAAACAGCAGTTCTGGGTTGAGTGAGGAACTCTACCACAAGGAAACAGGTGGATGAGCAAAAAGGAGGACACCTATTGCTCTCCTCTGGCCTCTACACACTTGCACACAGGGCACATACTTGTATATGCCACAAACATCACACCATACATACTGCACATGCATGCTGAAAAAGGAAATAACTACTGGTTACACACCACATGGGCAAATCTTGAATGCATGTTGCTAAGCGAAAGATGCTTAGACTCAAAAGTCTGCATATGGTACAGTTCCATTTATAGTACATTCTAGAAAAGGCTAAGCTATAGGAATGGAAAATAGATCATCAGTTGTAGACTTGGGGAGAAGAGCAATTTACACAAAGGACCACACATGGGAAAATGGAGCTATTCTGTGTGGCATATGATGGTAAATACACAACTATATACATCTGTCAAAATACAAAGAAGTCTATATTATGAAGATGGACTATTTTAGGGTTTTTCGAGGTAGGGTCTCACTCTAGCTCAGGCTGACCTGGAATTCATTATGTAGTCTCAGGCTGGCCTCAAACTCTTGGCGAGCCTCTGACCTCTGCCTCCCGAGTCCTGGAGGCATGCACTACCACACCCAGCTCAGACATTTGGTTATGTGAATTTTTAAAAAATTAATCAGGGGCTGGAGAGATGGCTTAGAGGTTAAGGCACTTGCCTGTGAAGCCGAAGGACCCAGGTTCAATTCCCCAGTACCCACAAAGCCAGATGCACAAGGTGGCATATGTATATGGAGTTTGTTTGTAGTGGCAGGAGGTCCTGACATGCCCATTCTCTATTGGCCTCTTTCCTTCAAATAAAATTATTTTTTAAAGATTATCCAGGCATGATGTCACATGCCTTTAATCCCCAGCACCCTGGAGACAGAGGTAGGAGGATCACTGTGAGTTCAAGGCCAGCCTGAAAAAACTACATAGTGAATTCTAGGTCAGCTTGAGCTACAGCAAGACCCTACCTCAAAAAAAAAAAAAAAAAAACCAAAAAGTAATCAGAACTTGGGTGGCTAAATCAGGATTTTTCACTGTAGGTTTGAGGCCAGCCTGGACTACACAGAGTTCCTCCAGGTCAGTCTGAACTACAGAATAAGACTTTGCCTTAAAAATAAAAAATAAATGGGTTGTGAGGGGAACACAGAGTAGAACAATTGAATTTAATTGTATAACAAATGTGTGACATAGCCTCACTAAGAAGGAATGTGGGGAGAAGACAATGTTGGCTATGTAACATGCACTAAAGTTGCCAAGTTGTCTCATAGATTGGCAATTCTAAAACTGCTTTGTACAAGTAAATTACAGTAAATAAGGAGAAGTAGGTTTTTAAACTTTCTTATTTTATTAAACCAAGTCACATCAAATCATTTTCATTCAAGTATGTAAATACTGAGTGTAACCTCCCATTCCCCACTATCCTGACCTTCCTCATCTCACTTTACCTCCTGTTACTCCCCTTCATCTCCTTAAACAGTTTCACTTCTACTTTCATACCGTCTGCATGCATATGATTTGCGCTATCTATATAAAATCTACTGCCCACAAGTGAGTGAAAACATGCGGCATTTGTCTTTCTGAGATGACTTAATTCACTTTCTATGATTATCTTCAATTGTATCCATTTTCTTGCAAAGGATATAATTTCATTTTTCTTTATGGCTAAAAGAATTCCATTGTGTATATGCACTGCTTTTTATTCATCCATTCCTCTGCGGATACACCACTAGACTGGTTCCATAACTTAACTTGTGAGCAATGCTGCAATAAATGATATGCAAGCATCTCTGTGATCTGTTCACTTGAATTCTTTCTATTGACTTATTTAAGAGAGAGAAAGAGAGAGAGGAAGAGAATGGGTGTCCTAGGGCCTCCAGCCACTACAAATGAACTCCAGACGCTTATGCCACCTTGTTCATCTGGTTTACGTGTGTTCTGGGGAGTTGAACCTAGGTCCTTAGGCTTTGCTGACGAGCGTCTTAACCACTAAACCATCTCAGCCTCACTTGGATTCTTTAAGATTTTTATTTATTTTTATGAGACAGAGAGAGGGAGAGAGAGAGAGAATGGGTGTGCCAGGGCTTCTAGCCACTGCAGACAAACTCCAGACACATGCGCCACCATGTGCATCTGGCTTATATGGGACCTGGAGAATCCAACTGGCTTAGACTTTGTAAGCATGTGCCTGAACAACTAAGCCATCTCTCCAGCCCCCCACCCCCCACCACTTGGATTCTTTTGAGGTAAATACTCAGGAGCTCAGGAGTGGTTTAGTTGGGTCATATGGTAAGTCTATTTTTGTGATGGCTTTTATTTAAAGTTATTTTATTTTATTTATTTTTGGAGAGAGACATAGAGAGGACAGAGAGGGAGAAGGAGACAGATAGAGAATGGGCGCGCCAGCAGTCTCTCAGCTGCTGTGAACGAAATCCAGATGTGTGCTCCCCCTTGTGGGCAAGTGCGCCCTTGCGTCACTTTGCATCTGGCTAAACGTGGGACCTGGAGATTGGAACCGGGTTCTTAGGCTTAGCAGGCAGGCGCCTTACCCGCTAAGCCATCTCTCCAGCCCGTGATGGCTTTTTTTTAAGGATTCTTCATATTGATTAACATAGTGACTGGGTAGTTTACATTCTCCCCAGTATTGTGGAAGCATTCCCTTTTGTCCACATGCTCCCCAGCATTTGTTATTTTTCTTTTTTAAAAAAATATTTTTTTATTATTATTTTATTTATTTTTGGAGAGAGACACAGAGACAGACAGAGAGGGAGAGGAAGACAGATAGAGATGGGCGCGCCAGCAGTCTCTCAGCTGCTGTGAACAAAATCCAGATGTGTGCGCCCCCTTGTGGTCAAGTGAGGCATTGCACCCTTGCATCACTGCATCTGGTTAAACATGGGACCTGGAGATTGGAAACGCTGGAGATTGGAACTGCTGGAGATTGGAACCGGCGTTCTTAGGCTTAGGAGGCAGATGCCTTAACCACTAAGCCATCTCTCCAGCCCTGTTATTTTTCTTAATCCATGCTATCTCACTGGGGTGAGATGGAATCTCAATGTAGTAATGTAGTTTGAATTTGCATTTCTCTGATGGCTAGTGAAGCCAAACAATTTTTCATGTGTTTATTGGTCACTTGTACACTTCATTTTTTTTTTCTTTTTTTCTTTCTTTTTCTTTTCTGAGGTAGGGTCTCGCTCTATCCCAGGCTGACCTGGAACCCAATATGTAGTTTTAGGGTGGCCTCAAATTCATGGTGATCCTCCTACCTCTGCCTCCCCCCGAGTGCTGGGATTAAAGGCATGCGCCACCATGCCCAGCTATTGTGCTTGATCTTTTGAGAACTGATTCCTTGTTTCATTAGCCCTATGAATGAATGAATAATAGAATAATAGAAGCAACAATGCTCTAGGATCAATGAGTACACTTAGCACTTGGATCTATCTTTCTTTGTTTCTTTCTATCTTCATTTCAGTGTGTGTGTAATGCCTATACAGTGTGTGTATGGGGGGGGTGTATTTGCAGATGCATATGACCATGCACATGCGTGCAGAGGCCAGAAGAGGACGTCTTCCTCCTTATTTCCCCAAAACAGCCTGTCACTGAACCTGAAGCTCACCATCTTCCCACTGGACTAGCTCCCTAGAAAACCTCAGTGAATCTCCTGTCTCTGCCTGTCCTCGGCACTGAGGTCAGTGGTGTACGCAGCTGTGCCTGGCTTTTTACACGGGTGCTGAGGATGGAACTGTGCAGCAAGAACTCTTCCCATGGAGTCACCTTCCCAGCCCCTCACATCTCCATTCTAAATGCCATTCTCCAATAAAAGGAACCAAAACTCCTTGGAGAAATGGCTAGGTTTTTTTTTTTTTTTTTTTAGTATTTTAAAAATATTTATTTATTTATTTGAGAGAGAGAAGCAGACAGGCAGAGACAGAGACAGAGAGAGAATGGACACACCAGAGTCTCCAGCCACTGCAAACGAACTCCAAGTGCTCTTACCTAGTGAGACATATCCCCAGCCCCAACACCAGTTTTTATGTACTTTTCCTGGGGCTTAATCTTTTTTTTTTTTTTTTTTTTTTTTTGAGAGTAAGAGAGAGAGAGGAAGACAGAAATGGGCACGCCAGCAGTGTCTCAGCTGCTGCGAACGAAATCCAGATGTGTGCGCCCCCTTGTGGTCAAGTGCGGCATTGCGCCCTTTCATCACTGCATCTGGCTAAACGTGGGACCTGGAGATTGGAACCGCTGGAGATTGGAACCAATGTTCTTAGGTTCAGGAGGCAGGCGCCTTAACCCCTAAGCCATCTCTCCAGCCCTCTTGGCTCTTTTTTAATGAAAAGAATATAGAAAGGGTACAACAGTAACTGATTTTGAGGGGTGTGTGTGTGTGTGTGTGTTTGTTGTTTTTGTTTTGGTTTTTTGAGGTAGGGTTTTGCTCTAGCCCAGGCTGACCTGGAATTCACGATGTAGTCTCGGGGTGGCCTTGGATTTACAGTAATCCTCCACCTTTGCCTCCCAAGTGCTGGGATTAAAGGTTTGTGTCACCACGCCCAGGAGGCAGAGGTAAAAGGATCACCATGAGATCGAGGCCACCCTGAGACTACATTGTGAATTCCAGGTCAGCCTGGGCTAGAATAAGACCCTACCTCAAAAAAACAAAAACAAAAAGTAATTTTAGGGGGCTGGAGAGATGGCTTAGCTGGTAAGGCACTTACCTACAAAGCCTAGCGACCTGGGTTCAGTTCCCCAGTACCCATGTGAAGCCAGATGCACAAAGTAGCACATGCATCTGGAGTTTGTTTGCAGCAGCTAGAGATCCTAGTGTGCCCATTCTCTCTCTCTCTCTTTCTCTTCTGTCTGTCTCTTTCTGTCTCTGCTTGCAAATAAATGATTTTTTAAACTTTTTATTGACAGCTTCCATAATTACAGACAATAAACCATGATAATTCCCCCCATCCCCACTTTCCTCTCTCAAACCCACCCTCCATCACATCTCCTCACCCTCTCAATTAGTCTCTCTCTCTCTCTCTCTCTCTCTTTCTTTCTGGGCTTTTTGAGGTAAGGTTTTGCTCTAGCCCAGGCTGACCTGGAATTCACTATGTGTCTTGTTTGTTTTTTAATATTTTATTCATTTATTTCTTTGAGAGAATGAGAGAATGGACATGCCAGGACCTCTAGCCACTGCAAACAAACTCCAGACACATGTGCCATCTTGTGCATATGGTTTACATGGGTACTGGAAATTGAACCCAGGTCCTTAAACTTTGCAGGCAAGCACCTTAACCTCTGAGCCATCTCTCCAGCCCTCACTATGTAGTCTTAATGTGGCCTTGAACTCACAGCAATTCTCCTACCTCTGCCTCCTGAGTACTGGGATTAAAGGTGTGTGCCACCATGCCTGGCCTTAGTCTCTCTTTTATTTCGGTATCATCATCTTTTCCTCCTATGACACTGGTCTTGTGTAGGTAGTATCAGACACTGTGAGGTCATGAATATCCAGGTTATTTTGTGTCTTGAAATATGCATTGTAAGCAGTCCTATCCTTCCTTTGGCCCTTGCATTCTTTCTGCCACCCACCTCTTCTGCAATGGACCCTGAGCCTTGGAAGGTGTGATAGAGATGTCTCAGTGCTGAACACTGCACTGTCATTTCTTCTCAGCACTATGGTAACTTGAATCATCCCAGTGGTCACAGCCATCTGAAAAGCTTCTGTAACCAAAAGAGAGAGTAGCATTAATATTTAAATATTTTTAAAAGTGCTTACAGGACAGTTTGGTGGGCATAATATATGCATTTTGCCAGACAGCAGCAGGTGTTATTCCCCTAGGGCTCATGACCTCCCCTGCCATAGGCTTTTGACTAGGTTTTCAGTACCAGGCATGTATTCCCTCCCATGGAGTGGGCCTCCAGTCCTATTAGAGAGCAGTTGGTTTCTCCCATAACAGACATGCCACTATTGCATCAGTTGGCACGTTTGGTCTGGCTAGCCACTCCTGAAGCTTGCAAGGTCCACTGCTGTTTATCATTGTCGATGACTTCTCTGTCCCATAGGGCTGCATGCAGTGAAGTTTTTTCCAGCTTTCTGTCAGCTGGTCAACAGGAAGGTTTCCAGCTCAGCTCCAGCTTGATTTCTCAGGGACCTACAGCCCAAACTTGTGGAATCTTCAGCAATAGAGTCTTACCATCTAGTTGTGGTGGGCAACCAAGCACCTTGGCAATGGTCTGTAATGTTTTGGGGGCATCAGGGACCTCCAAAAACAAAGTAATTTTAAAGCATAGATATAAGGGAGAGAGAAGACATCTAGGGTCATTTCAATTAATTAAATGTAAGCCATTTTGTATTTTTCGTTTGTTTGTTTGTTTTCCTAATCTAACCCAAACTGACTTGGAACTCACTCTGTAGTTCCAGGCTGGCCTCGAACTCATAGAGATCCTCCTACCTCTGCCTCCCAAGTGTTAGGATTAAAGGCATGTGCCACCATGCCCGGCCATTTTGTATTTTTGTTCCTTCTGCAAAATGGACATTGTAATGTGATTATTCCAAGTTCTTGTGTGTTTTCTGTTTTGTTTCATTTTTTTGTTATTGCTATTGTTTTGGTTGAGTTTGTTGTTTTGAGATAGGGTCTCATGTAGTGCAGGATGGCCTTGAACTCTCTGTGTAGCTGAAGATGACCTTGAATCCCTGATCTTCCTGCCTCCACCTCCAGAGTGCTGGGATTACAGATCTCCATTACCACTCTTAGTTTATATAGATCAGGGATGGAACCCAGGGCTTTGTGCATGCTAGGCAAGCACTCAGCCAACTGAGATGTAACTCCAGTCCTATATTTTATGTTTTGTATTGTTTTCTTTTTTCTTTTTCCTTTTAAAGACATTTTATTTATTTGAGAGAGAAAATGAGACAGACACACCAGATGCACATGCCACTTTGTGCATCTGGCTTTATGTAGGTACTGGGGAATCAAACCTGGGTCCTTTGGCTTTGCTGGCAAAGTGCCTTAACCACTAAGCCATCTCTCCAGCTTTTTTTTTTTTTTTTTTTTTTTTTTTTTGGTTTTTCGAGGTAGGGTCTCACTCTGGCTCAGGCTGACCTGGAATTCACTATGTAGTTTTGTTTTGAGACAGGGTCTTGCTATATAGCCCTAGATAACCTGGAACTCATTATGTAGCCAGTTGAATTTGTAGTCCTTGGCCTCCTAAGGACTGGGACCATAGATGTTTCTGCTTTGTCTTATTAACATATATGCCCAATCTCCTGAAAGTGTCCTTCAAGTCCTTTGTGGTTAGGTTTTGTTTTTTTTTTTTTTTTTTTTATGGGGGAAGGACATTGAGACTGGTTTTACTTCACAGCTCAGGCCGGCCTTGAGTTCAACATCCTCCTGCCTCAGCCTCCTCAGTGCTGAGCTTACAAGCTTGTGCCACCACATCTAGCTTAAGTCCTCTATGTTTAACCTAACTCTTAGTCCAAGGCTTGAAGGAAAAAAGCAGAAATTAATCACTGATGGCTAATGATGTGGTTCAGTGCCCTTCTGCCATAAAATATTGAGTGAAGTTTTTTCCTGTAGTTCAATCTGAAGCTGAGTTCCTAAGGTATAAAATACTCCGCATTCTGAATTTAACAATGTAGTTTCAAGGTGGCCTCGAACTCACAGCAATCCTCCTACCTCTGCCTCCCAAGTGCTGGGATTAAAGGTGTGTACCTCCACATGCGGCTCCACATTCTAAATTTAGATCACCACCAGTAAGGGGTCCACCAGCCAACTGACCAGGGAATGAGGGATCTGGTCTTCCCACAAACTGTTTCCCACTGCATTAAGTGCCTGCTCCACAACTGAGAGGTGATGAGCAAGACTGCTTAAAACAAAAAGGGTTAGCCAGGCATGGTGGTGCATGCCTTTAATCCCAGCCCTCGGAAGGCAGAGGTAGGAGGAGCTTCATGAGTTTGAGGCCACCCTGAGAATACAGAATGAATTCCAGATCAGCCTGGGCTAGAGTGAGACCCTACCTTGAAACAACAAAAAAAAAAAAAAAAAAAAAAGCTGGGCATGGTATGCCTTTAATCCCACCACTTGGAAGGCAGAGGTAGGAGGATCACCATGAGTTCAAGGCCACCCTGAGACTACACAGTGAGTTCCAGGTCAGCCTGGACTAGAGTGAGACCCTACCTTGAAAAATCAAAAAGAAAGACAAGGGTTTTCATCTTATACTGCCCCATCCATGGGCTACGGTTGCCAGCTCTCTGTAGCTCAGAAAAGGAAAAAAGGAGACAGTACTACCAGGACCCAGAGGAATGGTTGTGAAGCAGCTGGCCAGCCTCCCCACACCAGACAGGGCAAGGGTAGAGCTGTGAGTGGGGAGGGCAACTACCTGGGCCATCTTATTGATAACTGTCAACAAGTACTGTGGAAAGCAAAATGGAAAGTGCACATACTTTTACTATGAAGCATCTGAATCATGGGACCTTGATTATGGTTTTTGCAGGTGTTGAGCTGAAAAGAGCATAGGCAGTGATTGAGACACATATCTTTGAACAGGATATAGCTGTCTGAAAGCTAGCTATTTTTGGTACTTGGAGGAAAAATAACTCGGTACATGGGTTCTAGAGAAGTTGGTTGATGTCTTTATGTCTGGTGATGATCTGTTGCAAGTTTGTGGTTTTTTCCTATATAAACTTGTGTGTTCAATAACAAAGTGGCTTTCAGCCTTCTGCCTTCAGCCTCCTCTAAAGTAATGGTCATTCTTTTCATCCTCACTCTCCCTCTTGAGAACCTCGTTGACTGACCAATCAGGCTTGGTCAAAGTACCAAAGCCGGGGCCTTTAGATGACTGTGAGATGTACAGCATGTGGAACAGCAATAATTGTTGCAGAAGCCAGTAACTTTATTACTGGGTTGATTTCTTCAGAACTCTTAGATTTACAGTCTATAAGCATTAAAACTAAATATTTGGGGGCTGGAAGGATGGCTTAGTGGCTAAGGCGTTTGCCTGGAAAGCCAAAGGACCAGGTTCGATTCCCTAGGACCCATGTTAACCAGATGCACAAGGGGATGTATGCGTCTAGAGCTCCTTTGCAGTGGCTGGAGGCCCTGACACACACATTCTCTTCCTCTATTTCTATCAAATAAATCAATCAATCAATAAATAAAAATAAAATATTTTAAATAAATAAATATTTGGCCAGGTGTGGTGGCACATGCCTTTAATCCCAGCACTCGGGAGGCAGAGGTAGGAGGATCGCCAGAAGTTCGAGGCCACCCTGAACTACATAGTGAGTTCCAGGTCAGCCTGAGCTAGAGTGAGACCCTACCTCAAAAAAACAACAATAAATAAATTTTAAAAAAATATTTGGAGCCGGGCGTGCTGGTGCATGCCTTTAATCCCAGCATTTAGGAGGCAGAGGTAGGAGGATCACCGTGAGTTCGAGGCCACCCTGAGACTACATAGTTAATTCCAGGTCAACCTGGACCAGAGTGAGACCCTACCTTGAAAAACCAAATATATATATATATTTGGCTGGGAGTGGTGGCACATGCTTTTTTAATACCAGCACTCAGGAGGCAGAGATAGGAGGATCACCATGAGTTCAAGGCCACACTGAGACTACATTGTGAATTCCAGGTCAGCCTGGGCTAGAGCAAGACCCTACCTTGAAAAATCAAAAATAAATAAATATTTCATAGGAAGAAAAGAGGATGACATCAAAATAAAAGAGAGATAGCTGGGCATTGTGGCACATACCTTTAATCCCAGCACTTGGGAGGCAGAGCCAGGAGAATTGCTGTGAGTTCAAGGCCAGCCTGGGCTAGAGTGAGACCCTACAAATAAATAAATAAATGAGAGGCTAATTAAGAGGGGGAGGGGATATAATGGAGGGTGGATTTGTGAGGGGTAATGTGAGCATAGGGAGGGAATTATCATGGTTTATTGTCTATAATTATAGAAGCTGTCAATAAAAAAGTTTAAAAATAAACAAATAAATATTTGGGTTTTGTCCCTAGTTCCTGTCAGAAGCAGGTAACCTGACACTTGTGATGGTCTCTTAAGTGGACATCAGACTTATGGGACTAAGTTGTTAACTTGGGGAGTCTGTAATTCCAAGACTGAATTGAATTGTAGGATACCCAAATGGTGTCCAGAAGTTGGAGAACTGGCTGGTGTGGGGACAAAAAGTGGTGGTAGAAGTGTGAATGAAAACAAAAGTTTACTCCACAAGTGGCCAGCATTTGAACTCATGCCACACCAACAGCATCATGACAGTTGGATAGTGATGGCCAACTAGGTTAGTCAGGGCAATAATAAGCATAGAGAGAGGAGGGAAGCCTCTAGTCAAGAATGGGGAGATTTGCACTAACTGAGAATAAAACAAAAATGGACAGAACAGGGCTGGAGAGATGGCTTAGCAGTTAAGGCGCCTGCCTGCTAAGCCTAAGAACGCTGGTTCCAATGTCCAGCGGTTCCAATCTCCAGGTCCCACGTTTAGCCAGATGCAAAGTGACACAAGAACGCAATGCTGCACTTGCCCACAAGGGGGCGCATGCATCTGGATTTTGTTTGCAGCGGCTGAGAGGCTGCTGGTACGCCCATTCTCTATCTGTCTTCCTCTCCCTCTCCCTGTCTTTCTGTGGGTCTCTTCAAAAAAAAAAAATGGACAGAACAGGGCTGGAGAGATGGCTTAGCAGTTAAGTTGCCTGCCTGTCAAGCCTAAGAACACCCATTCAATCTCCAGGTCCCATATTTAGCCAGATGCAAAATGATGCGGCACACAATGCCGCGCTTGCCCACAAGGGGGCGCACATGTCTGGAGTTCATTCACAACGGCTGAGAGGCCTCTGGCACGCCCATTCTCTCTCTTTCCCTCTCTCTCTTTCTCTCTCTCTCTCTGCCTCTTCCTCTCTGTCTCTGTCTCTCTCAAATTAAAAAAATAATAACTTTTTTTTAAAGGACAGAACAAGCCAGGTATGGTGGCCCATGCCTTTAATCTCAGCATTCAGGAGGCCAAGGTAGGAGGATAATCATGAGTTCAAGGCCATCCTGAGAATACATAGTGAATTCCAGGTCAGCCTGACTGAGAACAAGACCCTATCTCAAAAAAATGGACAGATCAAAATGCAAATGGAACCAATAGAACTTGTAACTAAAGAGTGGATGAAAAATTATGTGATTTAAATTAGATCTAAATGACTATTAAGAAAGCTACCATGGGGCTGGAGAGATGTATCAGCGTTGAGGTACTTGCCTGCAAGGCAAAACAACCTGACCCAGGTTCAATTCCCCGGTACCCATGTAAAACAGAATACACAAAGTGGCACATGCATCTGAAATTCATTTATAGTGGCTAGAGGTCCTGGGATGCCAATTCTCTCTCTCTCTCTCTCTCTCTCTCTCTCTCTCTCTCTCTCTGTGCTTGTAAATAAATTTTTTTTTGAGGCAAGTCCAAAGACTGGCCTTTTTTTATGCGAGAGAATGAGAGTAAGAGAGAGAGTGAAAGAGAATTGGCACACCAGGACCTCCAGCCACTGTACTCAAACACCAGACGCATGTGCCACTTGTGCACATATGCAACCTTGCATGCTTGCATCACTGTGCATCTGGCTTACATGGGATCTGGAGAGTCAAACATGAATCCTTAGGCTAAAAAAAAAAAAAAAAAACAAACAAGAAAGAAAGAAAGATGGGCTGGAGAGATGGCTCAGAGATTAAGGTGCTTGCCTACAAAGCCTAAGGACCTGGGTTCAATTTCCCAATACCCATGTAAAGCCAGATGCACAAGCTGGTGCATGAACCTGGAGTTCATTTGCGGTGGCCAGAGTCCCTGGCATGCCCATTCTGTCTTTCTCTCTGTCTGCCTCTCTCTCTCAGAAAAATAAATATTTTTTTTACAAAAAAGAAAGAATTATAGGCTGGAGGGATGGCTTAACGGTTGAGGTGTTTGCCTGCAAAGCCAAGGGACCCAGCTTCCATTCCCCAAGATCCACATTAGCCAGATGCACAAGGGGGCGCACATGTCTGGAGTTCGTTTGCAGTGGCTGGAGGCTCTGGCATGCCCATTCTCTCTCTCTCTCTCTGTCAAATAAATAAATAAAGATAAAATATTTGAAATAAAAGAAAGATTTAGGTCATATATGGTGGTACACACCTTTAGTTCCAGCTCTTGGGGTGAGGCTTTAAGGCCTCCCTGAGACTACATAATGAATTTCAGGTCACTCTGGGCTAGAATGAAACCCTACTTCAAAAAACCAAAAATAAAGCCGGGCGTGGTGGTGCACGCCTTTAATCTCAGCACTCGGGAGGCAGAGGTAGGAGGATCGCCGTGAGTTCAAGGCCACCCTGAGACTACATACTTAATTCCAGGTCAGCCTGGACCAGAGTGAGACTCTACCTTGAAACCCACCCCCAAAAAAAACCCCCCAAAAAAGCCGGGCATGATGGCGCACACCTTTAATTCCAGCACTTGGGAGGCAGATGCACTAGGAGGCACATGCATCTGGAGTTCGTTTGCAGTGGCTAGAGGCCCTGGCATGCCCATTCTCTCTCTCTCTCTCTCTCTCTCTGCCTCTTTCTGTCTCCTAAATAAATAAATAAAAGTAAAATATTTTTAAAGTACAGAACTAAGCTGGGCATGATGGCGCATGCCTTTAATCCCAGCACTCAGGAGGCAGAGGTAGGTGGATCGCCATGAGTTTGAGGCCACCCTGAGACTACATAGTGTATTCCAGGTCAGCCTGGGCTAGAGTGAGACCCTACCTCAAAACAAACAAACAAACAAAAAAAAGTATAGAACTAGGGGCTGGAGAGACAGCTTAGTGGTTAAGGCACTTACCAGCAAAGCCAAAGGACCCAGGTTCCATTCCCTAGTACCCACATACAGCCAGATGCACAAGGTAGTGCATGTGTCTGGAGTTCCTTTGCAGTGGCTAGAGGCCTTAGAATGCCTCTCTCTCTCTTTCTCTCTCTCAAATAAATAAATAAAGTATTTTTTAAAAAAAAATACAGAACTAGGGAAGGAGTGATAACTCAGTGGTAAGAGTGCTTGCCATAACTCTGGCATGAACAGGACACTTGAGTTTGACCCGCAGCTATGAAGTATATATACTTAGTTCCTACTTTTGAATATAATACCTATTGTGATTATTTAATATGTGTGTAATAAGAACTTAGAGGCTGCTTGTGCTAAAAGCACTGGCACTTCATTTGGCCTGCAAATGTCCCATAGGTAACTAAAAGCAGGATTAAAATCTTGGCTTCAGCTGAGCATGGTGGTGCACACCTTTAATCCCAGCACTCAGGAGGCTGAGGTAGGAAGATCACTGTGAGTCTGAGGCTAGCCTGAAACTATGTAGTGAATTCCAGGTCAGCCTGGGCTAGAGCAAGACCTATCTCAAACCAAAATAGAGCCAGGCGTAGTGGCGCACACCTTTAATCCCAGCACTCGGGAGGCAGAGGTAGGAGGATAGCTGTGAGTTTGAGGCCGCCCTGAGACTACATAGTGAATTCCAGGTCAGCCTGGGCCAGAGTGAGACCCTACCTCGAAAAACCAAAAAAAAAAAAAAAAAAAAAAAAAAGAAAAGAAAGAAGAAAGAAAGAAAGAAAGAAAGAAAGAAAGAAAGAAAGAAAGGAGAAAAACCAAAATAAAGAAAAAAAATTAGGGCTAGAGAGAGATGGCTTGGTGGGTAAGGCACATGCCTGCGAAGACTAAGGACCCCAGTTCCATTCTCCAGGTCCCATGTAAGCCAGATGCACATGGTGGCGCATGTGTCTGGAGTTTGTTCCCAGTGGCTAGAGGGCCTGGTGCACCCATTTTCTCTCTCTGTCTCCCTCTCTCTGTCTCAAATAAATAAATAAATAAATAAATAAATAAATAAATAAATAAAAAAATAAAATCTTTTAAAAAAAAACTGAGAAAAGAAAAAAAATTAAAAAGAAAAACTTGGCATAGTTAATGTCCTTTCCATGAGTCAGGTGACTGCCCCCCAAGGAGCACAGCCCATTGTCAGGTCTATGCAGGTAGTGAGAAAGAGTTTCCTGTTCCTAGTCTTTGTAGGGCCTGGTACCTGCTCCACATTAGCCACATGTTCCCTGTGTGCCTGTCAGGCCCAAGGTCTCCACACTCATTCTGTTTCCACATTGGGTTTATGGTCATTTTTTTACACCTACATCAGGAAAGCAAGCTTGGAGGGCAATTTGGCAGCCAAAGGCACTGGCCTTGGGGCAAAGAGGTGCTAGAGTTCAGAAAACCACAGGATCCCTGACCCCTATGTCCACATGGTCTCAGATGACAGTAGTGCAGATTTTCAAAGCCCAGGAGGAATACAGAAGGCTATGGGAGCTTGTACACACCTTACCACTTGCCAGACATGTGCTACGGCCTCAGGTAACTTCTGTGAGGTCTTGTCTATAAACCTGGAGGATATGGCTATGACATTCATCCAACAGGTATGGAAGCAGCAAGACTTGATCCAGAAGACGTTGCTCTGAACACCTGTGGGCTCCTGATCTCTCTGCACAAAACCTAAAACTGTTGGGAGGTTGGGAGACTGGTTTCGGGGGGTGGGGGGAGGGTTAGAAGTCACTAAGCCAGTGGCTGTCAAGTCTTAAGTTCTTATCTATTATTAGCAAAGAATTGAATTAGAGACAGAGAAAGGGAGAGAGAGAGAGAATGGGTGCACCAGGTCCTCTAGCCACTGGGAACGAACTCCAGACACATGCGCCACCATGTGCATCTGGCTTTCGTGGGACCTGGAGAATGGAACTAGGGTCCTTAGTCTTTGCAGGCATGTGCCTTAACCACCAAGCCATAGTGAATTCCAGATCAGCCTGGGCTAGAGTGAAACCCTACCTTGACAACCAAAAACAACAACAACAACTCATGGAACCAGAATCAAGCTTCAGGAAGAGAAGCTCCCTGGGAAATGAGCCCTGGGCACAGTGTATGTGTGTTCTAGGACTGTCCAGGAGCATCCCTTCCCGGGTGATGGTCCCTGTCTACGACTCACATGGACCAGCTACAGACCCTTGATGAGTGAAGAGTAAACTCCCTCCAAATGCAAGGAATGCAGGAACATATTTAACAAGAAAAGCCTCCTTGCTTAACATGACAGAATCCACTGCACTTAAACCCTGAGAACCATAGTGTGGGAAGACCTTCAGCAAGAGCACATACCTCCTTCAGTACTACATGGTCCCTCCTAGGGAAGGTCCCAAGAGTGCAGGGAGTGTGAGAAGGCCTTCAACCACAAGTCACACCTATCGTGGCACCAGCAGGTTTACATGGAAGGAAACCTTACAAGTGTAATGAGTGTGGAAAGGCCTTCTCCGAGTGTTCCACTTCTCTCTTGTGTAACAAGAGCCACATGAGAGAAACTTTTTGGGGTGCAAAGAATGTGGCGAAGCCTCTTGAGATAGGCCAGGTTTCATTTGCACTATATCATCCACGCAGCTGAAAATTCCTGTTGTGTGTATGTAGTATCAGATCATGATTCAAGCAGCAGCAGCGGATTCACTGGGAGAAATCATAAAAGTTCAATAAATATAAAAAGACCTTGCTGGGCATGGTGGCGCACGCCTTTAACCCCAGCACTCTAGAGGCAGAGGTGGGAGGATCTCCATGAGTTCGAGGCCACCCTGAGACTACATAGTGAATTCCAGGTCAGCCTGAGCTAGAGTGAGACCCTACCTCAAAAAAAAAAACAAAAAAAAAAAACCTTCACTTGGTACTTCACTTTTGTCACTTTTGTCATGCATAAAAGGGCCTGCTCAGGAGGAAAGCCTTGTAAATGCATGGAGAGTGGAAAGGCTTTCAACTGCAGGTCACACCTCACAGGGAAACTGCAGGTTCATAAAGGGGACATGCCCTATGAATGTGTTGAGTGTGGCAAAGCCTTTCCTAGAGTGCAAACCTCACTTGGCAGTCTGTCATCCACACTGCTGAGAGGCCCTGTGAGTGCAGTGAATGTGGAAAGGCCTTCAGTAGCAGCTCATCTCTCACTCATTATCAAAGAATTCATACTGGGGGTGGGGGGGACCCTATCAGTGTAAGCCATGTGGGAAGACAGATCACAAGTAGGTAAAAACTACAGTCAGGGCTGGAGAGATGGCTGGAAAGAGTGGTTAAATGTGTTTGCCTGCAAAGCCAAAGGACCCAGGTTCAATTCCCCAGGACCCACGTAAGCCAGCTGCACAAGGTGGCACATGTGTCTAGAGTTCATTTGCAACACCTGAAGGCCCAGTGCACTCATTCTCTCTCTCTCTCTCTCTCTCTGTCACAGTCTGTCTCTCAAAATAAATAAAAATAGATAAATAATTGAATAAAAATAAAGTTAAAACACTACAGTCAACATCTCAGAATTCATATTAGGGAAAGATTTCATGTAACTACTGAGGAAAATTGGTGGTCAGAAGAAACAGCTAACCAGCTTCTGTCTATTCATACTGAAGAAAAACTCTATTAGCATAATCTCTATGTGTTTTTTTGTTTTGTTTCCCCCCCCCATGGGGTCTCACTCTAGCCCAAGCTTACCTGGAATTTACTCTGTAGCCCCAGGCTGGCCTCGAATTCACAATGATCCTCCTACCAGTTGACAATCCTTATGGAAAAGATGTAGATGGTGCCAGACATGGTGGTGCACACCTCTAATCCCAGTACTTGGGAAGCAGAGTTAGGAGGATTGCTGTGAGTTCTAGATCACCCTGCGACTACATAGTGAATTCCAGATCAGCCTGAGCTAGTGCAAGATCCCATCTCCATGAGCTGGGCGTGGTGGCGCACGCCTTTAATCCCAGCACTTGGGAGGCAGAGGTAGGAGGATTGCCGTGAGTTCGAGGCCATCCTGAGACTACATAGTTAATTCCAGGTCAGCCTAGGCCAGAGTGAAACCCTACCTCAAAAAACCAAAAAAAAAAAAAAAAAAAAAAAAGACCCATCTCCAAAAAAAAAAAAAAAGAAGAAGAAGAAGAAGAAGAAAAGAAAAGAAAAAAGGAAAGAGAAAAAGAAAAAGAAAAAAAAGATGTAGATGGGGCTGGGGAGATGGCTCAGCAGTTAGAGGCACTTGTTTGCAAAGCGTGTTGGTCCAGGGTTGAATTTCCCAGGAACCACGTAAAGTCAGATTCACAAAGTGGTGCATGTGTCTGGATTTTGTTTGCAGTGGCAGGAGGCCCTGGCACACCCATACACACTCTCTCTCTCCCTCTCTCTCAAATAAATAAATAAAATATTTTTTTTAAGATGTAGAGGTGCTGGGCGTGGTGGCGCATGCCTTTAATCCCAGAGGTAGGAGGATTGCCATGAGTTCGAGGCCACCCTGAGACTACATAGTTAATTCCCAAGGTCAGCCTGGGCCAGAGTGAGACCCTACCTTGAAAAACCAAAAATAAAAATAAAAATAAAAATAAATAAAAGATGTAGAGGAGTATCCAGGCATGGGTGGCGTATGCTTTGAATCCTAGGACTAGGTATACACTGAGGCTGAGATAGGAAGATCACTGTGAGTTCGAGGCCACCCTGAGACTACATTAGTGAATTCCAGATCATCCTGGACTAGAAGGAGACCTTACCTGGAAAAACCAAAACAAACAAACAAACAAAAAACAAAATGTAGGGCTGGAGAGATGGCTTAGCAGTTAAGTTGCCTGCCTCCTAAGCCTAAGAACGCCAGTTCCAATCCCCAGTGGTTCCAAACTCCAGGTCCCTCGTTTAGCCAAATGCAAAGTGACGCAAGGGTGCAATGCCGCACTTGACCACAAGGGGGAGCACATATCTGGATTTCGTTCGCAGCAGCTGAGAGGCTGCTGGCGCGGCCATCTCTATCTGTCTTCCTCTCCCTCTCTGTCTCTCTCTGTGTCTCTCTCCAAAAGATAAAAATATATATAATTTGTCACCTACAGTCATTGTGGTGGCTTGATTCAGGTGTCCCCCATAAACTTTCTGAATGCTAGGTTCCCAGCTGATAGAGATTTGGAAATTAACACCTCCTGGAAGCAGTGTATTGTTGGGGGCAAGCTTATGTTTTATTTAATTTATTTTTCATTTTATTTTTTTTTTTAAATTTTAAATTTTTTAATTTTTATTTATTTATTTAAGAGGGAAAGAGGCAGAGAGAGAGAGAGAGAATCTGGCTTATGTGGGCCCTGGGGAATTAAACCAAGGTCCTTTGGCTTTGCAGGCAAGTGCCTTAACGGCTAAGGCTTATGGATTTTATAGCCAGTGTTCCCTTGCCAGTGTTGGGCACACTCTCCTGTTGCTATTGTCCACTTTATGTTGGTCAGGGGGTGATGACCATCCTCTGCTCATACCATCGTTTTCCCTGCCATCATGGAGCTTCCCCCTGGAGCCTGTAAACCAAAATAAACCTCTTTTTGCTCCACAAGCTGCTCTTGGTTGGGAGATTTCTACCAGCAATGCGAACCTGACTGCAACAGTCATGTTTGGGATTAACAAACTAATCCAGGATAATTCTTCTAATTCTGTCTGTGTGTGCATGCATGTGTGTGTGTGCACGTATGTGGTGTATGCACTTGTATGTGTTGATTGGGTACCCTGTGGATTCACCTGGGGTGGATTGAGAAGACCATCAGGTGCCCCCTCCATCATCACTGCTTGCTCCTTGTGAAGGAGTCCCAGTTATTCACCAGCCTCCCATTCCCCACAGCACTGTGGCTACACACTATGTAGCCATGCTCAATCGTTTATGTGGGCTCTGAAGAATCGAACTCTGTAGTCTCAGGTCCCCTCAGCCCCTCATGCTTATGCATGTAGCACACTTAACCACTGAGCCATATCTCCAGCCCAATTCTAATTCTTTTTCTTTTTCTTCTTTTTTTCCCCCCAAGGGAGTGCAAGGGAGTCCCCAGACTGATCTTTCATACACCCAGTTATTATTTTTTTATTTTTATTAGAGAGAGAGACAGAGGGAGAGAGAGAGAGAGAATTGGCACTCCAGGGCTCAGCCACTGCAATTGAACTCCAGACGCCTGGGCTACATAGTGGGCACGTGTGACCTTATGCTTGCCTCACCTTTGTGCATTTGGCTTACGTGGGAGAGTCAAACATGGGTCCTTAGACTTCTCAGGCAAGTGCCTTAACCACTAAGCCATCTCTCCAGCCCCTAATTATTTTTCTTCCTCCTCCTCTTCTCTCTCTTTTTCCTCCTCTTCTCTCTCTCCTTCCTCCTCCTTCTTTTGCTTGTTTTGTTTTATGAGATCAGATCTCATATAGCCTAGGCTGGCCTCAATTTCATGGTGTAGCTGAGGCTGGCACTGAACTTCTGATCCTCCTGCCTCCACGTTTCAAGTGCTGAGATTGCAGGCATTAGCCACCATACCCAGGTCACAGTCTTCTACACTTAAGACTGTATCCTGGAGATGTATCTCAGGTGGTGGAGTACTTGCCTAGTATACACACAAGGCTCTGGGTTCAATCCACAGCAGGACCTTACACATAGTAAGCATGGGCTCTACTACTGAGCTGAACACCTGCAACCTTACGCTCCTCTTTTTGGAAAATGTCTTTAAGCCAGGCATGGTGGCTCATGCCTTTAATCCCAGCACTCAGGAGACAGAGATAGGAGAATCGCCGTGAGTTCAAGGCCATCCTGAAACTACATAATGAGTTCCTGGTTAGCCCACGTTAGAGCGAGACTCTACCTTGGAAAACCAAAAAGAGCCTGGAGTGGTGGCATACGCCTTTAATCCCAGCACTTGGGAGGTAGAGTTAAGAGGATCTCCATGAGTACGAGGCCACCCTGAGAATACATAGTGAATTCCAGGTCAGCCTGGGCTAGAATGAGACCCTTCCTCGGAAAACCAAAAAAAGAAAAACCAAAAAGAAAGAAAGAAAGAAAGAAAGAAAGAAAGAGAGAGAGAGAGAGAGAGAGAGAGAGAGAAAGAAAGAAAGAAAGAAAGAAAGAAAGAAAGAAAGAAAGAAAGAACTAAAGAAAGAAAGAAAGAAAGAAAGAAAGAAAGAAAGAAAGAAAGAAAGAAAGAAAGAAAAAGAAAATATCTTTGAACCAGGAGTGGTGGCGTTCACGTTTAATGCCAGCACTTGGGAAGCACAGGAAGAAGGATCACCATGAGTTCGAGGCCACCCTAAGACAACATAATGAATTCCAGGTCAGCCTGGACTAGAGTGAGACCCTACCTCAAGAAAACAAACAAAGCAGGGTGTGGTGGCGCATGCCTTTAATCCCAGCACTTGGGAGGCAGAGGTAGGAGGATCGCCGTGAGTTGGAGGCCACCCTGAGACTGCAAAGTTAATTCCAGGTCAGCCTGGGCCAGAGTGGTGAGACCCTACCTCGAAAAACCAAAAAACAAACAAACAAACAGATATATATGTACATGTACATATATATATATCTTTTAGACAACATTTCAACATTAACTAAGAAAGATGTGCCTGAAGGGTTGTTTTTATAGATTCAAGATTTTCATTATTGAAGAGTTAATGAACCACTGACCTCGGTGGACCATAAAACTTTCCTGGACCATAGCATGATAAGGGACATCTGTTATAAAGCAAGTTCATAACTCAAAGATCCGGCCTCAAGAGCTATCAGGCCATCTGGATGGGTAAATAGTCCTTACCTTCCCCCATCTTTACTTCCAAAGAACCCCCATCCCTCACCCTTTATATCTGTCCTCCCTCCCACATTCAAATGCAGTAGTTCCATTCTAGCAGAGCTACTTCCTTCCAATAAAGTCTGTGCTATTGAGGCTGGCTTTCTTTTCTCTCTTGTATTTCTCACATCACTCTAGTCAGTCCTGACTTCTAACAATCATAAGCAATATTATTAGCAAATATTAAACCAACCTTCTAATCTGTAATCCCTTCTCTTTCTACTAGCTAGATCTTCCAGTCTGGTGATTAAATAAAATTATACATGCTTGCCTTATTCATGGTATTTGGGGAAACATGTCAACAACTGTAGGTACACATATGCCTTATCTAGTGTAGAAAGTTTCCATTCTAAGTTATTTAGAGCTTTTATTCAGAATTAGGGTTACAACTATGTAACCTGCAGATAAAATGGATTGTTTTGGCTGAGTTTTGAATGTTGAGCCAGGTTTACAGCCCTGCAATAAACTCCACCCCTATTGTCAGAACGAAACAAAGCGAAATCTTAGCACCTCTGCCTCCATTTTGCATCTGTCCTCTTTGCTCTGAGTTCTTATCTTCTGCAGTCACCTTGGATTCCAGGAATACTGGATCTGATGGACAAACATCTTGCCATAAGAGTGGACCCTTCCCTTGAAGCAAAGGTAACTTTCTTATAGAGAACAAGACCCTACCTGACCAACACTGAGATAATGATCAACCAGACCACAGTCTGGCCAAGACTGATGAACTGGATTATGCTTCTAGCCTCTTCCGACCCTTCTACCTATCATCTTGTAGCTTGTGTCAGTACCCCAGAAAACATAGCAAAAGACGCTGGGCTCCTGGTCTTTCCAGTAGAGCTATACTCATTCAAATAAATTCCTTTCCTGGTTTTCGCTATTGCCTTTCTCATTTGGTTCTTGAACAAGTGGTTGGACCTGATTTGTCAAGATTCCCAGAACAAGGCTTCTGGCCTAGGATTCTGGTATCATGTACCTCTGTATATGTATGAACCAACACATATTTATTCTCTTTAATGACATCATAGAACGTTATCTAAAGATTGTAATATTTTACATTTAGCCACTTTAGTATTTATAACCATTTAAGTATGTCATGTCATTATATGTATGTTATTTTTCTTTTTTTAGTTTTTCTTTTTTTGTTTTTTGGGTTTTTTTTTCTTCTTCCATTTTTTGATTTTTCAAGGTAGGGTCTCACTCTAGCCCAGGCTGACCTGGAATTCACTATGTAATCTCAGGGTGGCCTCGAACTCATGGCAATCCTCCTACCTTTGCCTCCCAAATACTGGGATTAAAGGCGTGAGCCACCACACCAGGCTAGTTTTTATTTTTTTATTATTGACAACTTCCATAATTATAGACAATAAACCACAATAATTCCCTTCCCTCCTCACTTTCCCCTTCACAACTACTTTATCATATCCCCTCCCCTCTTAATCAGTCTCTCTTTTATTTTGATGTCATCATCTTTTCCTCCTATTATGATTGTCTTGTGTAGGTAGTGTGAGGCCATGGATATCCAGGCCATTTTGTGTCTGGAGGAGCATGTCGTAAGGAGTCCTACCTTTCCTTTGGCTTTTACATTCTTTCTGACACCTCTTCCCAATGGATCCTGAGCCTTGGTAGGTGTGACAGACATGTTTCAGTGCTGAGCACTCCTTTATCACTTCTTCTTAGCACTATTGTGCCTTCTGAGTCATCTGAAGGTCACCGCCACCTGAAAAGAGACGCTTCTCTAACCAAAAGTGAGAGTAGCATTAATATATGGGTATGAACATTAAGAGAAGTGCTTACCGGGCATTTTGGTGAGCATAACATATACATTTAGCCAGACACTAGCAGATGTTACACCCCTAGGGCTCATGAGGTTTTCAGTATCAGGTATGTATTCCCTCCCACGGAGTGGGTCTCCAGTCCAATTACAGAGCAGTTAGTTTCCCCAAAAACAGACATGCCACTATTGTATCCATTGGCTCATTTGGCCTGGCTGGCCAAATTTAAGGCCTGCAGTGTCCACTGTTGGGTATCACCACTGGTGATTTTTCTCTCTCCCATTGACCTGCATGCAGCGTAGCTTTTTCCAGCTTTCTGTCAGCTGATCTTCATGGAGGAGGTTTTCAGCCCAGCTCCAGCAGGATTTCTCATCCTCTTAGATTTTGATTAACCCTTCCCCCACCCTTCCTTTACTCAATCTCTTCCCCTGATGCATGTTATTTTTCTTATGTATAAATACAACTGTAGAATAACCTTCTAGATGCAGAATTTCTGGTCAAAGTATAAAAATGAACATTTTGGTGTGTTATGATGTGTGCACGTGTACATGTTTATAGTGTGGGATTACGCACATCATGGTGCATGTGTGGAAGTCAGATGACAACTTTGGGTATCAGTGTTCACTTCCACCTTGTTTGAGGGATGGTCTCTCTTTGCTCACCACTACATTCCCCAGTGTAGTTGGCTTGCTTCTTGTCTCTGCTTCCCATCTTGCTATAGGCACACTGGGATTATAGATGCTTATCCTACTGTGGCCAACTTTATGTGGGATCTGGGAATCAGAACTCAGGCATTTCAGACTTCCAGACTTGTACTTTACCCACTGAGTGAACCCTTTAGCCCAAGATTTTTTTATTTTTGGTTTTTCAAGATAGGGTTTTGCTCTAGCCCAGGCTGACCTGGAATTCACTATGTAGTCTCAGGGTGGCCTCAAACTCACAGTAATGTTTTACCTCTACATCCTGAGTGCTGGGATTAAAGCTGTGCACCACCACGCCCAGTCAAGATGATTTTTTAAAAAGATTTTATTTTTATTTACTTATTAGAGGCAGAGAGAGAAAGAATAACACTGAGCACACCAGGGCTCTAGCCACTGCAAACAAACTCCAGATGCATGTGCCACCATGTGCATCTGGCTTACTTGGGCCTGGAAAATTGAACCTGGATCCTTAGGCTTCACAGGCATGCGCCTTAACTGCTAACCCATCTCCCCAACCACAAGATGATTTTTTAAATATTAGTTTCTTTTCTATTAAAAATGCAGCTGGGCATAGTGGTGCATGCCTTTAATCCCAGCACTTGGGAGGCAGAGGTAGGAGGACTGCTGTGAGTTAAAGACCAGCCTCAGACTACATAGTGAATTCCAAGGTCAGCCTGGGCTAGAGCAAGACCCTACCTCAAAAACAAAACAAACAACAACAACAAAAAAAAAAAAACCGGGCGTGATAGCACACACCTTTAATCCCAGCCCTCGGGAAGCAGAGGTAGGAGGATCGCCATGAGTCGAGGCCACCCTGAGACTACATAGTGAATTCCAAGTCAGCCTGAGCTAGAGTGAGACCCTACCTCGGAAAAACCAAAAAAAAAAAAAAAAGGCTGTGAGTATGCCTTTAATCCCAGCATGGGGAGGCAGAGGTAGGAGGATCACCATGAGTTCAAGGCTACCCTGAGACTACACAGTGAATTCCAGGTCAGCCTGGGCTAGAGCGAGACCCTACCTCAAACAACAACAACAAAAAGTAACCTATTTATAGTGAAACAAAACTTGAGCGCTAAAGAGATGGCTCAATAGTTAAAGGCCCTTGTTTGCACAGCCTGATGGCCTGTGTTCAATGTCCCAGTACTCACATAAAGCCAGATGCACAGAGTGGTGCATGCATCTGGAGTTCGTTTACAATGGCAGGAGGCCCTGGTACACCCATACTTTCTCTCTTTCTCTTAAATAAATAAACAGTATAAAAATTAAACCAGAAAAAAAAAAATATATATATACAATAAGAAGTATCTATTCCAGGGCTGGAGAGATGGCTTAGTGGTTAAGGAGTTTGCCTATAAAGCCTAAGGATCCAGGTTCAATTCCCTAGTACCCATGTAAGCCAGATGCACAAGATGGCACCTGTGTCTGGAGTTGTTTGCAGTGGCTAGAGGCCCTAATGTGCCCATTCTTTCTCTCTCTCAATCTGCTTCTCTCTCTCTCTCTTAATAAATAAATAAAATATTTTTTGAAAGTCCCATTAACCACTGAGCCATCTCTTCAGCCCCTATATTTACATTTTATTTATTTATTTATTTATTTGAGTTTTTTTTTCTGAGGTAGGGTCTCACTCTAATCCAAGTTGACCTGGAAATAATCTGTAGTTCCAAGGCTGGCCTGGAACTCACAGCGATCTTCCTACCTCTGCCTCCCGGGATTACAGGCGTGTACCACCATGCCTGGCCATTTTATTTGTTTTTTAAAAAAATATTTTTTGCTGGGAATGGTGGTGCACGCATTTAATCCCAGCACTCAGGAGGCAGAAGTAGGAGGATCACCATGAGTTCAAAGCCACCCTGATAATATATAGTGAATTCCAGGTCAGCCTGAGCTACAGTGAGACCCTACCTCGAAAAACCAAAAAAATAAAATAAAATATTTTTTAAGCCGGGCATGGTGGCGCATGCCTTTAATCCCAGCACTTGGGAGGCAGAAGTTCGAGGCCACCCTGAGACTACATAGTGAATTCCAAGTCAGCTTGGGCTAAAGCAAGACCTTACCTTTAAAAAATATATATATTTAGAACTGGATGTGGTGGTTCATGTCTTTAATCTTAGCACTTGGGAGGCAGTGGTAGGTGGATCACTGTGAATTTGAGGCCACCCTGAGACTACATAGTGAATTCCAGATTAGCCTGGGCTAGAGAGCAAGACCCTATTTTGTAAAACCAAATTTACACACACACACACACACACACACATATTAGGGACTGGAGAGATGGCTTAGCATTTAAGGTGCTTGTCTGGACCCAGGTTCAATTCCCCAGTACCCACCCAAGCCAGATGCACATAGTGGCTCATGCTTCTGGAGTTCGTTGGCAGTGGCTTAGAGGCCCTGACATGCCCATTCTCTCTCTCTCTTTCTCTCTCTCTGTCTCTCTTTCTCTTTCTCTCTCTCTCTAATAAAATAAACATAAAAAGACATTAAAAATATTTTTGTAAGCTAGGCCTTTAATCCCAGCCCTTAGAAGTCAGAGGTAGGAGGCTCACCATGAATTCAAGGTCAGACTGAGACTAGAGTGAATTCCAGGTCAGCCTGGGATAGAGCAAGACCCTACCTTGAAGAACCAAAATATTATATACTTTTTTTTTGAGAGAGAGAGACACAGACAGAGAAAGAGGGAGACACACACATACACACACAAAGTGTGTGTATGGATGAGCCAGAGCCTCCAGCTACTGCAAACAAACTCCACATGCATGCCCTACTTTGTGCAGATGGCTTTACGTGGGTACTGGGGAATCAAACCCAGTTGTCAAGCTTTGCAAGCAAGTGCCTATAACCACTGAGCCACCTCTCCAACCCTATATTTACATTTAAGAAAGAAAAATTCTGGCTTGGTGTGATAGCCCATGTCTATAGAATCTTAGCACTTGGGAGTGGAGATAAGATCAGGAGTACAAAGTCATCCTCAGCTAAATAGTGAAGTTGAGGCCAGCTGAGCTACATGGAACCACCCTGTCTCCAAAAAAAAGGGGGGGGCTGGAGAGATGGATTAACAGTTAAAGTGCTTGTCTGTAAAAGCCAAAGGACCTAGGTTCAATTCTCCAGGACCTACAAGAGCCAGATGCACAAGGTGGCGCATGCTTCTGGAGTTCCTTTGCAGTGACTGGAAGCCCTGGCATGCCCATTCTCTGTATATATCTGCCCCTTTCTCTCTCTCCCTCTCTCTCAAATAAATAAATAATATATATATATTTAAGAACAGAAGTTTCTTAAGAAAACTTTTTTGGCTATGAACCTCTTCTAAACTTCCAGGTCCCTGGTCTGGTAAGGCCCCTCATCTCAGCCCAACCGGACTGAGATGCAGCTGGGGGGGGGAATCCTACTCCCACGTGGGCTTTACTACCTCCTGCCTCTCTCTTGGCAGGAGGTTCTCTGTACTTCCTTCTCTTAATCTAATAAAGTCTTTCTAAACCTTAAAAAAAATCAGTTCTGGGGCTGGAGAGATGGCTTAGCAGTTAAAGCACTTGCCTGCAAAGCCTAAGGATGCAGGTTCCATTCCCTAGCACCCACATAAGTCAGATGCACAAGGTGGTATATGCATGTAGAGTTCCGTTTGCAGTGGCTAGAAGCCCTGGTGTGCCCATTCTCTATCTGCCTCATTGTCTCTCACTCTCTCAAATAAATCAATAAATAAAATATATAGTTTTTGAGATTATTTTTATTTATTTATTAGAGACAAAGAGAGGGGGAGGGAGAGAGAGAGAATGGGCACACCAGAGCCTCCAGCCACTGCAAACCAACTCCAGTAGCATGTGCCACCATGTGCATCTGGCTTATGTGGAACTGGAGAATCAAACCTGGGTCCTTAGGTTTCGCAGGTATGCACCTTAACCGCTAAGCCCTCTCTCCAGCCCCAATAAAATATTTTTTTTGAAAAATCATCTGGAGAGATGCCTCAGCAGTTAAAGGCACTTGCTTGCAAAGCCTGACTGCCCAGGTTAGATGCCCCAGAATTTATCTAAAGCCAGAAGCACGACGTGGTATATGCATCTGAAGTTCATTTGCAATGGCAGAAAACCCTGGTGTGCCCATACTCTCTCTCTCTCTCTCTCTCTCTCAATCTCTAATAAATAAAGAATATTTAAAATAAATTTTTCAAAAATCAGTTTATGACATATTGAACTGACAGACTATTTGCCTAGAATATGTTCTTTGGTTTGATCCACACTGCTACCAAAAAATATACTATAAAAAAGAGGTGGTGGAAAGAATGTAAGAGCTAAAGGAAGAGTAGGACTCCTTATAACGTGCTCCTCCAGACACAAAAAGGCCTGTATATCCATGACCTCACAGTGCCTGACACTACCTACATAAAACCATCATAATAGGAGAAAAAGATCATGACATCAAACTGAAAAAGAGACTGATTGAGAGGGGGAGGGGATATAATGGAGAGCGGAGTTTCAAAGGGGAAAATGGGGGGAGGGAGGGAAGTACCATGGGATATTGTCTACAATTATGGAAGTTGTCAATAAAAAAAATATATATATATATATATATATATATATTTTTTTTTTTTTTTTGGTTTTTCGAGGTAGGGTCTCACTCTAGCTCAGGCTGACTTGGAATTCACTATGTAGTCTCAGGGTGGCCTCGAACTAACGGCGATCCTCCTACCTCTGCCTCCCGAGTGCTGGGATTAAAGGCATGCACCACAACCCCCAGCCAAAAAAATACATAATAAAATTTTTTAAAGATACTTAGGCACTGGGAAGGTGGTGGTTTGACAGTGAAAGATGCTTGCAAAGCCTGCCAGCCTAGATTCAATTCCCAAGCCACCGACATAAGCTGGGTATAAAAAGTGACGCAAGGGCTAGAGAGATGGCTTTGCGGTTAAGGCACCTGCCTCCTAAGCCTAAGAACGCATGTTCCAATCTCCAGGTCCCACGTTTAGCCAGATGCAAAGTGACGCAAGGGCACAATGCCGCACTTGACCACATGGATCTGGATTTCGTTCGCAGCAGCTGAGAGGCTGCTGGCATGCCCATCTCTATCTGTCTTCCTCTCCCTCTCTCTCTGTCTCTCCAAAAAAAAAAAAAAAAAAAGTGACGCAAGTATTTGGTGTTCATTTACAGTAGCAAATGGCCTTGGCGTGCCCATGCATGTGTATGCAACCACACACATGCAAAAAAAATTTTTTTAAGGCTATTTAGGCAGTGAATTTTTACCTTTCTTGTTGCTGCAACAAAATACCTGACATATTCCAGTGTAGTGGTGCATGTCTTTAATTCCAGCACTCAGGAGGTCAAGGTAGGAAGATCGATGTGAGTTTGAGGCCAGCCTGGGACTACAGAGTGAGTTTCAGGTCAGCCTGGGCTACAGCGAGACCCTGCTTTGAACCCCCCCCCAAAAAAAAAAAACTCTGACAAAAGTAACTTAAGGAAGAAGGGTTGATTTCAGCTCACATTCCAGGGGGTTACAGTGCATCTTGGAATGGAAGGCATACCAGCAAGGCCTGGAGGCAGCTGGTCACATTACATCCATATTCAGGAAGCCAAAAGCACTGAATGCTGGTACTCAGCTCACTTTGAATGCTTCAGACGACCTCAGCGATGGAGTGATACTGCCCACATTAATGGCTGGTCTTCCTGTTTTAACCTAATCTAGAAAATCCCACACAAATGCTCAGAGCTTTATTTTCATTATGATTTTAAATTCCATTGAGATGACAGGATTAACCATCACAGGATAGCATAACTACTAGAATAAAGTCCTTGACACTACCCAGCTTTCTGGCCTCAGTAATTGGGTGGCTAATGGATGGTGCCATTTACAAAGCTGGAGACCTTAGGAAGAAATGTCGGGTACAAGGTGATGATTTCAGCTTTTGGTATGTTGAACTTAAAAGTGCTCTAACTGGAGAATCCTACATACAGTTGAACAGAGATCTGGGTCACAGACAAGTTCTGAGTCACCACATATAACTAATTCATACTTGAAACCATGGAAATGGATGAGACACCTCAGAGAGAATGCAGAGTGAGAAAAGATGAGGGCTGAGGACGGAATTCCTGGCAACGTCACCAACTCAGTGAAGGCCAGAGAAAGAATTTGTCAAGGACCAAGAGAACAAGCAGCCAGAGGTTTTGTGAGGAAAGCAAGATAGAATCGTGTTAAAAGGAAAGAGAGAGAAGCTTCTCTTTTCAGATGGTGGCGACTTTGGGATGACTCAGAAGGCACCATGGCGCTGAGAAGAAGGGACAGAGGAGCGCTCAGCACTGAAACATCTCTAACACACCTTCCAAGGCTCAGAGTCCATTGAGGAAGAGGTGGAGGAAAAAATGTAAGAGCCAAAGGAAGGGTAGGACTCCTTACAGTGTGCTCCTCCAGACACAAAATAGCCAGGGTATCCATGACCTCACAGTGCCTGACATTATCTACACAAGACCACCATAATAGGAGAAAAAGATCATGACATCAAAATAAAAGAGAGACTGATTGAGAGATGGAGGGGATATGATGGAGAGTGGAGTTTCAAAGGGGAAAGTGGGGGGAGGGAGGGAAGTACCATGGGATATTGTCTACAGTTATAGAAGTTGTCAATAAAAAAATAAAAATTATATTTTTTAAAAAAGGAAGGTCTGGTATAGTGATGCACGCCTTTAATCCCAGCACTCAGGGGGCAGAGGTAGGAGGATGACTGTGAGTTTGAGGCCACCTCAAGACTACATAGTGAATTCCAGGTCAGCCTGGAATAGAGTGAGACCCTACCTCAAAAAAACAAAAAAGGAAAGAGAGGGCTGGAGAGATGGATTAGTGGTTAAGGCACTTGCCTGCAAAGCCAAAGGACCCAGGTTTGATTCCCCAGGACCCATATAAGCCAAATGCACAAGGTAGTGCATGTGTCCAGAGTTTGTTTGCAGCTGCTAGAGGTCCTGGCGGGCTCATTCTCTCTCTCTCTCTCTCTCTTAAATAAATAAAATAAAATATTCTTTAAAAAAAAGAAAAGAAAAGGAAGGAGATGCTGGGTACATGCCTTTAATCCCAGCACTTGGGAGGTAGATTTTGGAGGATCGCTGTGAGTTTGAGGCCACCCTGAGACTACACAGTGAATTCCAAGTCAGCCTGGGCTAGAGTGAGACCCTACCTCAAAAAAAAAAAAAAAAAAGGGCTGGACAGATGGCCTTGCCCATGAAGCCTAAGGAGACTCGATTCTCCAGGACCCACGTAAGCCAGATGCACAAGGGGTGCATGCATCTGGAGTTCGTTTGCAGTGGCTGGAGGCCCTGCACCCATTCTCTCTCTCTCTCTCAGACCTGCCTATTTCTGTATCTCTCTCTCTCAAATAAATAAATAAATAATAAAATATTTAAAAAAAAATACTGCGACTTGTTTTGAATTTGAAAATGTGATTTTTAAAATAGTTTATTTATTTTGCTTTGTGAGAAAGAAAGAGGCTGGTAGAGAGAGAGAGAATGGGAGCATCAGGGCCTCTAGCCACTGCAAACACATTTCAGACGCATGTGCCACCTTGTGCATTTAACTTACATGGATTCTGGGTAATCAAACCTGGGTCTTAGCTGGGCAGTGATGGCAAACACCTTTAATCCCAAAACTCAGGAAACAGGTAGGAGGATCACGGAGAGTCTGAGGCCATTCTGAGATGACATAGGGAATTTCAGCAAGCATCTTAACTGCTAAGCCGTCTCCAGCCTGTAATATATTTTTAATTAATTAATTAATTAATTTAAACAGGCTCTCACATAGCTCAGGCTGGTCTGGAACTTGCTATGTAGCTATGACTGACTTTGAACTCCTGATCCTCCTGCCTCTACCTACCAAGTGCTAGGATTAGAGGTATGTTTCATGATGTCTGGTTTCACAACTGTTTTTGATTTTCTTTCCTTTTCTTTTCCCAGTTTTGCAAAACAGCAATGAGTTGATTTTGGTTAGTTACAGAGCACAGATGAGATGAGGTAGGGGTTACTTACAGGAGCTTTAGAGTCTTCCCCTGCACTTCCCCCACCCCAAACAAACAGCAGCCACCTAATTCAGACCAGTTCATGTAGCAGCAGTTTAGAGTGACAGCAAGGTCAACCTGACCTTACATGTGTCTGACTTCTGCCATTGTTCTGTTTCTGTTTTTCTAAGTAGGCTCTCACTCTAGCCCAGGCTGACCTGGAACACACTGTGTACTCCCAGGCTGGCCTTGAACTCACATCGATTCTCCAACTTCTGCCTCTGGAGTGCTGGGACTAAATGCATGTGCCATCACACGCCCTTCTCACAGCCATTTTTAATGTGTAATATGTTGTGGTTTCTTTTCCCTGGTCGAAATAAATATTCTCTTGAACCTAATTTTGTCTAAATAACTTTATATATTTTGGAGAGGATTCTGCAAAACCTTTGTTCTCAAACCAAAATCACAGGTTTTATCAATTTTTACTAAAAGAGTCTAGAGACTGAAATGAATGAAATTTAGAACTTGAGGTGTTTTATAGGGTAGAGGGATCTGGGATCACACCTTTGGTGGAGATCCTTTATCCTCATTGACTGCAGTAAAGACAAACCCATTCCCACCCCTCACAACTGTGTGTGCCCATACTGGGATGGAAGAGTCAGAGAACTTTCCATGAGTGCTCCCTTTTTGCCCCCTTCCTTTCTTCCTTCCTTCCTTCCTTCCTTCCTTCCTTCCTTCCTTCCTTCCTTCCTTCCTTCCTTCCTTCCTCCCTCCCTTTGTCCCTCTCTTCCTTTCTGAGACAGGGTCTCATTCTGCAGCACAGGCTGGCCTAGAACTCAAGGCAATCTTCTTGCCTCAGCATCACAAGTGCTATTGTTATAGGCATGAGCCATAATTGCTGCTCTCCCTCTTTCCAATAGCCTTAGGTGTTTTTCCCTTTTATTTTTATGTATGTGAGTGTGTGTGTGTGTGTGTGTGTGTGTGTGTGTGTGTCTGTGTGTGGTGTCAATGTTGGGTGTCTTCCTCAACTGCTCTCCACCTTTAAAGATTTTATTTTTAGCTGGGTGTGGTGATGCACGCTCGGGAGGTAGGGGTAGGAGGATCGCCATGAGTTCAAGGCCACCCTGAGACTACATAGTAAATTCCAGGTCAGCCTGAGCTAGAGTGAGACCCTACCTCGAAACCCACCCCCCCCAAAAAAAAAGATTTTATTTTTATTTATTTATTTGAGACAGAGAAAGGGGGAAAAAAAGCCTCTAACCATTGCAAATGAACTCCAGATTTATTTATTTATTTGAGAATCAAACCAGGGAAAGGGCATGAGCCTTAACAGCTAAGCCATCTTTCCAGGCTTTCCACCTTTAAAACACGGTTTCTTGTTGAACCTAGGCCTCTAACCACTTTGCAAGTGAACTAAGCCTCCCCAGTTCTGGGATTATAGGTGGAGCTGCCACCATGAATTTTTTTTTTCTTGGTTTTTGAGGTAGGGTCTCACCTGGACCTGAATTCACTATGTAGTCTCAAACCAGTGGTCCTGCCTCCCAAGTGCTGGGATTAAAGGCATGAGCCTTAACAGCTCCAGCCATGAATTTTCCATGGGTGCTGGCTTTCCAAACTTTAGGTTCTCGGTTTCTTGTTGAACCATTACCCATAGAAATTTGGCTAGACAACATCAGCCAGTCCTGCCTTCTTTATTTTTATTTTTAAATTTATTTAGTTCTTTATTAGAGAGAGAGGTGAGAGAGAATACCATGCCCAGATGAATTTTTTGCATCTGGCTTTTTTGGGTCCTGGAGAATTGTCTCAGATTCTTTGGCCCAGGCTAACTGCTAGGCCATTCAGCCCTATTTTTATTTCTTTGGCTGGACTTAAAGAAAGAGACTTGATCTTTCACCAGGGCCTCCCAAGTGCTGGCAATTGAACCCCAGATGCTTGCTCTCCTTTGTGTATCTGGCTGACATGGGTTTTAACATGGGTGCTGGGGCTCCAAACTTGAGTTCTTTGGCTTTGCAGGCAAACACATTACCCTTAGAATCATAACGCCAGCCCCAACATCAGGCCCCAAACTCCTGCCTTCTTTATTTTTATTTTTAAATTTAGTTCTTTATTTATTTGAAAGTAATGGAAACAGAACCATGATTTTTATATTTCCATCAATAAGAGCCTAATAGAACAAACATCTGGCTTAAGCTGGGCCTGGAGAATTGGTTCAGGATTCTTTCTCTATACTTGACAGCCTAAGGGCAGGAAGGCCAATTTCAAGGCCTGCTTTTTATTTATTTGACAGAGATCTTAAAATAAAGAATAAGAGGGCTGGTGAAAATGGCCTCTAGCTGTTAAGACATTGAACTGCAGATGCTTAAGGACCCTTGTGTATTCCCCAGGACCTGGGTTTAAGCCAGATGAACCTGGGTGCATGCATCTGCAAGTTCAACTGCTAAGCCATCTCTCCAGCCCCAAACTCCTGCCCATTTTTTCCTCATCTACCCTCTTCCTTCTCTCTCAAATAAATAAATAAACAGAAAACATTTTTATAAAATCAATAAGAGGGGTAGAACAAACTTCAGAGCAGGCAGGTTCAGGCATTCTCTGCTACTTGACAGCCTGAGGGCAGGAAGATTACAATTTCAAGGCCTGCTGGGCAATTTAGTCAGATTCTATCTTAAAATAAAGAATAAGAGGGCTGGGAAAATGGCTTAGCTGTTAAGGACATTTGCCTGCAAAGCCTAAGGACCCACCCTGATTCCCCAGGACCATAGTTAGATGCACCAGGTGCATGCATCTGGAGTTCAATTGCAGTGGCTGGAGGTGAGATTCTTTCTTTCTCTCCCTTCCTCTCCTCTCAAATAAATAAATAAATAAAAAATTTTTAAAAATAAAAAAAAAAAGGCAAAGCAAAAGGATCACAAGTTCAAGGCCAGCCTGGGCTGAAGAAGGAAGAGGAGGAGTAGGTGGAGGAGAAGAAGAAGTGAAGAAGAAAAGAAGAAGGAGGAGGAAGAGGAAGAAGAAGAAAGGATATAGCTCAGTGGTAAGAAGAAGGACTTGGACAAAGATACATAGTAGAAGCAGGAACAGTTTTATCAGGAAAAAATACAATCCAAGGGAGGAAGTGGGCTACAGCAGGGAGAGTTTAGCAGCTCAAAGAAAAACACTGTACGGTGCTAGAGAGGTGACTTAGTGGTTAAGGCACTCACCTGTGATGCCTATAGACTCATGTTCTACTCTTCAGGTCCTACATAAGCCAAATAAATGCACAGTGATGCAAGTGTGCAAGGTTGCATATGCACACAAGGGGGCACATGTCTGGAGTTCAATTGCAGTGGCTGAAGGCTCTGGCACACAAATTCTGTCTCATATTTAAAAAAAGAGGCCAAGCCGGGCATGGTGAGGTATGCATTTAATCCCAGAACTTGGGAGGCAGAGGTAGGAGGATCACCATGAGTTCGAGGCCACTCTGGGACTACAGAGTGAATTCCAGGTCAGCCTAGGCTAGAGGGAGACCCTACCTCGAAACCTCCCCCAAAAAAAAAACACCATGGGATGAGGGCTTTTGCATCTCATCTTATGGGCTTTGGGGGGCATTTGCATAGCACAGGCTTTCTCTCGTGCCCTGTTTTTTATATATATATACACACACATACACACACACAACTTAATGCATGGCATGTCTCATTAGCATCTTAAATCTCCACCCAGAGGTGTGTGCCTGTGTGCCACACTAGTGGCTCCAACTAGTTCTAATGTGTGTGTTTCTAGCCTTCTTTTTGTTTTGTTTTGTTTTGTTTTGTTTTTTGGTTTTTAAGGTAGGGTCTCACTCTGGCCCAGGCTGACCTGAAATTAACTATGTAGTCTCAGGGTGGCCTTGAACTCACGGCGATCCTCCTACCTCTGCCTCCTGAGTGCTGGGATTAAAGGCATGCGCCACCACGCCCAGCTCTCTAGCCTTCTTTTATTTATTTATTTATTTATTTATTTATTTATTTATTTATTTGAGAACAACAGAGAGAGAGAGAGAATGGGCGCACCAGAGCCTCCAGCCACTGCAAAGAAACTCTGCAAAGATACATGCGCTACCTTGTGCATCTGGCTTACATGGGTACTGGGAAATCAAGCCTCGAACCAAGGTCCTTAGGCTTAACAGGCAAGCGCTTAACTACTAGACCATCTCTCCAGCCCACCCCACCCCCCTTTATTTTTCTTTTTGGTTTTTCGAGATAGGGTCTCACTCTGGCCCAGGCTGACCTGGAATTCACTCTGGAGTCTCAGGATGGCCTCAAACTCAGGGCAATCCTCCTACCTCTGCCTCCTGAGTGCTGGGATTAAAGGCGTGTGCCACCATGCCCATTATTGTTTATTTTTGAGAGAGAAAAAAATAAAGAGAGAGAAAAAATGGACTTACCAGGGCCTTTAGCTGCTGTGAACAAACTCAAGATGGTTGCACACCCTTGTGGGCATGTGCAACATTGTGTGCCTGCATCACTGTGTGTCTAGCTTATGTGGAACCTGGAGAGTAGAACATGAGTCAGGTTTCTAAGCCATCTCTCCAGCCCTCTAGCTTTCTTTGCCAAATGGTTTCTTTTACATGCTAATTTTGCAGCCTTGGCACAAACTACTCATGATGTTACTCTCTACTCTCCTTCCTTAGTAGAATAGTTGCCTAGTATGCATGAGGATTCAATCCCTAGTGTCCCATATACAAAGAGTCTTACAGTGAATAGGATGGTGGAGTTGTTAAAAAGAATATGATAGAGCCGGGCATGATGACCCACACCTTTAATCCCAGCACTCGGGAGGCAGAGGGAGGAGGAATGCCGTGAGTTCAAGGCCAGCCTGAGACTACATAGTGAATTCCAGGTCAGCTTGGGCTAGAGTGAGACCCTACCTCAAAACAAAACAAAACAAAACAAAACAAAACAAAACAAAACAAAACAAGAGCTGGGCGTGGTGGTGCACGCCTTTAATTCCAGCACTGGGGAGGCAGAGGTAGGAGGATCACTGTGAGTTCGAGGCTACCCCAAGGCTACATAGTGAATTCCAGGTCAGCCTGGACTAAAGTGAAACCTTATCTTGAAAAAAACAATAATATGGTAGGGCTGGAGAAATAGCTCAGCTGTTAAGGTGCTTGCCTGCAAAGCCAAAGGACCCAGGTTTGATTCCCTAGTACCCACATAAAGCCAGATGCACGATTCTGAAGTTCATTTGCAGTGGCTAGAGGCCCTGGCACACCCTTTCCTTCTCTCTCTCTGCCTTTCTCTCTCAAATAAATAAAAATAAAATATTTTTTTAAATTTTTAAAAAGAATATTATAAAGCCGGGCATGGTGGCACACCCTTTAATCCCAGCACTTGAGAGGCTGTGAGTTCAAGGCCAGCCTGAGATTACATAATAAATTCCAGGACAGTTTGAACTACAGTAAGACCCTACCTCAAAAAAAAAAAAAAAAAAAAAAAGAACGTTGGGCTGGAGAGATGGTT
Organism: Orientallactaga sibirica; assembly: GCA_036365145.1. Taxonomy (NCBI): domain Eukaryota; kingdom Metazoa; phylum Chordata; class Mammalia; order Rodentia; family Dipodidae; genus Orientallactaga; species Orientallactaga sibirica. Next base: position 24,729,072 of record JAEOAD010000017.1, read on the forward strand.
TAGTAGTTAAGGTGCTTACCTGCGAACCTAATGACCCAGGTTCCATTCCCCAGAACCCATGTAAAGCCAGATACACAAAGTGGCGCATGTATCTGGAGTTCCTTTGCAATGGCACTTTGCCCTGGTGTCCCCATTCCCTCCCCATCTGTGTTGTGCCCATTGTGTGTGTACGTCTCTCTCTCTCTGCTTCCAAATAAATAATTAAAATATTTTTAAAATAAAACCTTTTAGAAAAAGTTAAGGTATATTTAAATTAGTAAGATACTATTTCCCAGAAATGGAAAAAAAAAACAGATTTTAATGTTTTATTCTGTATTTGTTATCTAGGTTTTTTAAGGAAAAAAACATTCAAAGGGAAGAATATAAGATAGCGTGAATAATGAAACAAAGAGTTAAGTGCTCATATTTTTCCTTATTTTCCTCCAACCCTCATGAAGTTCTTTTCTTTTCTTTTTCCTTCAGTATTGGGAATTGAATTCAGGGCCTTGCACATGCAAGCACTGTGCAAATGGAACTATGTCCTCAGTCCCCCCCCCATCATGAATCTTTCAATAAGCATGAATTAGTTTTCTAATGCACAAATTTGTGTTGTTGGGGAGGGTAGTTTTTTTTCTCTTTCTTTTTTAAGGTAGGGAGTGGCTTTAACCCAAGCTAATATAGAATTCACTCTGTAGTCTCAGGCTGGCCTCAAACTACCTCTACCTCCCAAGTGCACCACTACTCCCAGCTCTTTGTTGTTTTTTTTTTTTGTTGTTGTTGTTGTTGTTTTCTTTTGTTGTTTGAAACAGGATCTTACTTAATGTAACCAAAGCTGGACTCGAACTATCTCCTGATGAACTTTAACTCCTGATTCAACAGCCTCTATCTTTCAGGCCTTGGGATCACAAGCCTGAACCCTGTCCTACAGTTTATTTATTTATGTCTTTTGTTTTCCCGAGTGACCTGGAATTTACTATGTAATCTCAGGCTGGCCTCGAACTCACAGCTTCCCAAGTGCTGGCATTAAAGGCATGTGCCACCATGCAGGGCCAGTTTATTTTCAATTAAATTTACACCTAGTTTAGTCACTAGGCAAACCTTGTTAATAGCAAACTGAATGCTTGATGTCTAGTACAAGGCTTCCTGCTTTTCATTTGACTTTTTTAAAATGTTCTATTTATTTATTCATTTATTTGAGAGAGAGAGAGGAAGAGGCAGATGGACAGAGAGAGAATGGGTGCACCAGAGCCTCCAGCCACTGCAAACAAACTCCAGATGCATGTACCACCTTGTGCAGCTGGCTTATGTGGGTACTGGGGAATCAAACATGAGTCCTTAAACATCATAGGCAAGCACCTTAACCACTAAACCATTCCTCCAGACCCGTGTTTAACTTTTTTAATTAAGACTTATTTATTTATTGGCAAGCAGAGAAACATAGAAGAGAGACAAACAGAATGAGCATACCAGGGCCTCCAGCCACTGTAAACAAACTCCAGATGCCTGTGCCACCTTGTGCATCTGGCTTTACATGGACACTGGGGAATTCAATTCGAGTGGTTAGGCTTTACAGGCAAGTGTCTTAACTGCTGAGCCATCTCTCTAGCCCAGGTTTGATTCTTTTTTAAAAATATTTTATTTTAGCCGCGCATGGTGGCGCATGCCTTTAATCCCAGCACTCGGGAGGCAGAGGTAGGAGGATCGCCATGAGTTCGAGGCCACCCTGAGACTACATAGTGAATTCCGGATCAGCCTAAGCTAGAGTGAGACCCTATCTCGGAACACAAACAAAAAATATTAATTTTTATTTATTTATGAGAGATAGAATGGGCAGGCCAGTGCCTTTAGCCACTACAAACAAACTCCACACGCATGTGCCCCTTTGTGCAGCTGGCTTATATGGGTCCTGGGGAATTGAACCTGTTTTCTTAGGCTTAGTAGACAAACGCCTTAACCGCTAAGCTATCTCTTCAGCCCCGTGTCTGATTTTTAAAACAAATACAACAAAACTTTATTTTTATTTTTTTAAGTTTTTTTATTTTTAGAGAGACACCGAGAGAGAGAGAGAGAGAGAGAGAGAGAGAGAGAGAGAGAGAGAGAGAGAAGACAGAGATGGGCGCACCAGCAGTCTCTCAGCCGCTGCGAACGAAATCCAGATGTGTGTGCCCCCTTGTGGTCAAGTGCAGCATTGCGCCCTTGCGTCACTGCATCTGGCTAAACGTGGGACCTGGAGATTGGAACCGGGTTTTTAGGCTTAGCAGGCCTTAACCGCTAAGCCATCTCTCCAGCCCAACAAAACTTTATTTAAAAGTTTACGGTGAGCCGGGCGTGGTGGCGCACGCCTTTAATCCCAGCACTCGGGAGGCAGAGGTAGGAGGATCGCGGATTGTTTGAGGCCACCTTGGAACTACATAGTTAATTCCAGGTCAGCCTGGACCAGAGTGAAACCCTACCTTGCAAAACCAAAAAAAAAAAAAAAAAAAAAAAAAGTTTATAGTGTTTGTCGCAATTTGGAAGAAATCATTCCGGAGCAAAGAAGGAAGCCAGCATCTTAGCACGCGCCCGCGCCCACCCCACCCCCGCTCCCCCACCCCCAAATCCAAACCACCCACGTGACCCCGTGACCCAGGAAGCCATCTTAGGCCCGGCCTCCCCCAAGAAACTACATCTCCCAGAATCCTTTCGTCCCGCGTCGCGCTGGCACTTTCACCGGCTAGGTGTTAGCGCGGAGCCCGTAGCCGAGCGCCATCTTTGACGCTGGCAGTCTTGGGTTTTTTTGCTGGCTCTGCTTCTGCTGCTGCGAGGACGGCGGGCGGCAGCTGCTGAGAAAGGAAAGGAAAAGAAAGACGTGGCAGCCGGCGGCAGTCGTAGACAGTGTCCTCGGTCCGGTAAAGTTTCTGTTCTCTGGTAACTAGACCAGTTTCTTGATTCCCGGGTGGCTTGGGGCCTGGGAGGAGGTTGGGGCAGAGGGCGAGGGGAGTGGCAGCGGCCTCCCTTCGCCCCCTGGGTCTCGGCCTAGCCCGGGGAAGTCAGCGCGGCGGCGGCGGCGGGCGTGGGGAGGGGAGCCTTGAACCTGTGGGGACGACCCTCGCCCGTCCCCGGCCCTCGCTGCGGTGGGGCGGGAGCGCGACTCCCGCTCACTCCGCCCCGCCCCACCCCCACGGCGCCTGCTCCCTTCCCAACCACCCTTCCTCCCCTCCCCCACATCCGGTGTTCTGGAGCCCTGGATGCCCCCAACTCACACCCCCACCACGACCACCAGCGTCACCCCGCGACACGGGATCGACCCTAGATTGCTTTCTTCTGGGCAATAGTTTCCGTAGCCCAGCCGACCCTCGCTGCCTGGCGCCCGGAGCCGAGTTTACCCACTCTCCTTCCTCTCCAGGATCCTACCACTTGGGAGATTGGTTTTTGTTTTTTTTTCCCCTTCTTTCTCATATTCCACATACAAAGGAGCCACTCACTCACTGTATTCCTGTACCCTGCACCCATCCCTACCTAATTGCACTCCCACTCCCGGCCCTCAGCATCGGAGAGCTACAGGGACACTTTGTTCTCCTTGTAGGATTGGTGAGAGCGTAATGAAGAACACCCCCTAAACTCCCATAGTCGGTGTGGATCCTATGGGAAAGGCTCTTATTGTTGACATCTACCAGGCTTGGTTCTGAACCTTGAGGAGGAGGCTGTGGAACTAGGAGTAGTCATGGTTTTTTTTTTTTTTTTTAGGGTAAATATGTAGGTATTGGGAGAAGGGGAAGAAATCAGTGGGAAAAGAATGGAAGCTCATATTTCAGTTTTTGCTGTTAATGTAATGTCAAGTTGTGAGTTATTTACAGGCTGAAAAGCTGCTTCCATCTAAAAGTACTAACTTTTGATAGAAACAGTATGTGAAAAATACAGCTTTGTTACCTTGTTAAAAATTTTATTTCCAGAGAATTTGTTTTTCAGCTACCTACTTTTTTTTTTTAATGTCAGAACTGAAAGGGCCCAACCATGACCAGTATGTGGAGTCTGATTTAGCTTTCCAGAATTGACTTGGGGTTGTATTGGCAAATCACAGTCCTAAATGATGAATGTTGAATGATGCACTATGTTTTTGTTTAAATGAAGTTTCCTGAAAATAGTTTCAGATTAAGGGGAAAGTCAATGTTGCTATCATGAGGAATCTTAAGAACGCATATCTCTAAGAACTGAAGGCATTTCCAGCAGATTTAGTTCTTGATACAGCAGAAAGAACATGAACTTGAGGTTTGGAAGACCTGGCTTTTAGCTGCTACTAATCAACTCCATGACTGTGGGAAAGTGGGCCTCAGTCCTTTTTTTTTTGATATAACATGAGGACACTGGACTGAATCGAAAAGTTAGAAGGGAACATAAGGCCCTCTGAGAAAGTTTGGGAATGTTCTCCATTGCTGTCATTTTTCCTCCAAAAATAACCTGGCTTGGAAGTCATTGGTTCAGAGGGAATTTGATTCCCCATAGAAACTGGAGAAAAGGTAATGTAAGGAGACAGGAACAGCTGTATTTCTGCTTGAAAAATAAACCCACGAGCAGGTTCTGGTACGAGTTTTGGAGTCATAAGGAGGAATGAGTATATGTACTCTAAGTGTTCCAGTTTCTTCACTCTCTCCTCGCAGAAGATGCAGTAATTTCAGTGGTGCTGAGATTCTGGGTTGTGTTTCCATTAATTCTAATACAGATGAAGATGTGGTAGAGGGAAAGATGGTGGCAGAAGGAGTGGATAGAGAGGCAAAATTGCCCTCCAAAAAGAAAAAAAAGAAGGGTTTGCGAATTAAGGGGAAAAGGCGCAGAAAAAAACTGATCCTTGCCAAAAAGTTCAGTAAGGATTTGGGATCTGGGAGACCTGTTGCAGATGCTCCTGCTTTGTTGTCGTCCAGTGCCCCTGAGCAAGATGAGGAAAGTCTTTTTGAGAGCAATATTGAAAAACAGATCTATCTACCTAGTACCAGAGCCAAGACCTCTATCGTGTGGCACTTCTTTCATGTTGACCCCCAGTATACCTGGCGGGCTATTTGTAACCTCTGTGAAAAAAGTGTCAGCAGAGGTAAGCCAGGCAGCCATCTTGGTACATCTACTCTTCAACGGCATCTGCAGGCAAGACATTCCCCTCACTGGACCAGGGCCAACAAGTTTGGAGTCACTAGTGGGGAGGAGGACTTTACCTTAGATTTATCTTTATCTCCTTCTTCTCCTGGAAGCAATGGAAGCTTTGAGTATATTCCTAATGATTCACTAGATGAAAATAGAATGGGTAAGAAGCGAGATAAATCTGCATCTGATGCCCTGAGGGCAGAAAGAGGGAGATACCTCATCAAAAGTAACATTGTCAAGCATGCCTTAATTCCTGGAACCAGAGCCAAGACATCTGCAGTTTGGAATTTTTTTTATACTGATCCTCAGCACATCTCAAGAGCTGTGTGTAACATATGTAAAAGAAGTGTGAGCCGTGGTAGGCCAGGTTCCCACTTAGGAACTTCAACACTTCAACGACACCTGCAGGCCACACATCCCATCCATTGGGCAGTTGCCAACAAAGACAGTGGTACTATTGGAAATGGATTAGAGGAGACCGAGACTGAGGGCAGTGATCACTTGAATAATACTTTGCGTGGAGAGAAGTCTACAGGCAGCCAAGACTTAACAACTGAGGACCTCAGTGACTCTGATACAGATGAACCTCCTGTTTTAGAGGTTGAAAATCGACCTGAGAGTCCTATTCCTGTTGTAGAACAAGATCAACTGGTGCATGCTCAGGAGAGAGAAGTAACACATTGTGAAAACCCAGCCTCAAGTCAAATAAATCAGGCAGTTATTCAAATGATTGTGGAGGATATGCATCCGTACAGTTACTTCTCTACCCCAGCTTTTCAGAAGTTTCTTCAGATTGTTGCTCCTGACTATAAGTTGCCATCAGAGACTTACTTTTTCACTAAAGCTGTACCTCAATTATATGATTGTGTCAGGGAAAAAATTTTCTTAACTTTGGAAAATGTTCAAAGCCAAAAGATCCACCTGACTGTTGACATATGGACACATGATCCTTCCACAGACTACTTCATCGTGACTGTACACTGGGTCTCTCTGGAAACTGCATCTTCTCCCAATAATGGTGGGAGTCCCAATTTTAGAAAGTGGGCTGTGCTTTGTGTTACAGGGTTAGCCAAAGACTGTTTGATAACTAACATTTTACAAGAATTAAATGACCAGATTGGTCTGTGGCTTTCTCCAAATTTCCTTGTGCCTCGTTTCATTGTTTCTGACAATTCCTCTAATGTGGTACATGCAATCAAAGGTAGTGGTTTTACCCATGTGCCATGTTTTCTGCATTGTTTAAATACAGTGATTCAGGGCTTTTTCTGTGAGCACAAAAGCATTGAGAATATGTTAGTGGCTGCTAGGAAAACCTGTCATCATTTTAGTCATTCTGTCAAGGCTCGCCAGATACTGCAAGAGTTCCAGAATGATCACCAGCTTCCATGGAAGAATTTGAAGCAGGATGAAACTGGCCATTGGATTTCTACTTTTTATATGTTAAAATGGCTTTTGGAGCATTGCTATTCAGTTCACCATAGTCTTGGTAGAGCCAGTGGAGTTGTGCTGACCTCCCTTCAGTGGACTCTAATGACATATGTTTGTGATATTCTTAAGCCTTTTGAGGAAGCCACCCAGAAAGTGAGTGTAAAGACCACAGGACTGAATCAGGTGCTCCCGCTAATCCATCATCTCCTCTTTTCCCTGCAGAGACTCAGAGAAGATTTTCAAGTCAGAGGTATTACTCAGGCCCTCAATCTGGTGGACAGTTTATCTTTGAAACTTGAAACTGATGCCCTACTAAGTGCCATGCTCAAATCCAAGCCTTGTATCTTGGCTGCTTTGTTAGATCCTTGCTTTAAGAATAGTTTGGAAGACCTTTTTCCTCAAGGAGCTGACTTAGAAACTTACAAACAGATCCTTGCAGAAGAGGTTTGTAGTTATATGGAATCTTCACAAGGGGCCTGCCAAGTTCCAACCTCAGAAGCATCTGGTCCTTTAGTTAGTTTAGGCACTGATACATTTCCCTCTTCTGTGAAAGAAGGCACCTCCAGTTCAGCTTCCATGGAAAGCTCAGCTGCAGACAGTGTGGCCATTGGAAGCAAAAGCTTGTTCCCTTCTGCGGTAGCAGTAGTGGATGAGTACTTCAAAGAGAAGTGTTCAGAGCTCTCAGGTGATGACCCTTTGATTTACTGGCAGAAGAAGGTGAGCATATGGCCAGCTTTGACCCAAGTTGCCATTCAGTATCTAAGTTGCCCCATGTGTAGTTGGCAGTCTGAATGTATGTTTACTGCAAACAGTCACTTTCATTCAAAGCAGATCATAAGCATGAACTTCGATAATATAGAACAGCTGATATTTCTGAAAATGAACTTGAAAAATGTTAACTATGATTATTCTACTTTGGTTCTGAACTGGGATTCTGAAAATAAGGCTGTTCAAAACCATGAAAAAGAAATATTACCTTAATTTCTTTTTCTTTTTTCTACTTAAAATAAGCAACTTTTGCTATATCACTATCTTTATTGCTATTATTATATTAGTCATACTAATTGCCCCACACAGCAGGGTGTGGTCACATGCACCTGTAGTCACAACTATTTGGGAGGCTGAGGCTGGAGAATTACTTGAGCCCATGAGTTTGAGACCATCCTGGACAACATAGCAAGACCCCATCTCACCAAAAACAAAACAACCTAGAGAAACCTAAAAACACAAAAAGCCTGAAAATTCCTCAGAGGCAGTCTAATGATGGTAAAATGTTAACTTGAAAGATTTCAAGTTGCAACTCAGTGTAGCTAGGATAGAAATTGCTCTATTAATTGAGAAAAAGAATATAACTGAATAAAAAAATATAGTGCAGCATTGAAAGGCTTTAGTTATTTCTTGCTTGCAGATTGAACTAATGGATTTGAAGTAAAAACTTCAAACATGGGAAGTTTGGTTACTTGGAAATCAGTGATTTGAGGGAAAAAATTAAGTGTTAATCCTTTCCCCTCCTCATTTTTTAATTTCTTTAAAAACCTTGATGCTTATATAACTTGACTTTTTAAAAAAAAATCACAAAATTGTGTTTTATTTGGAAATTCCTAATTGCCTCCTCATACTGGTCAGTTTATAATGTCAAATTACTGCTCATGATAGAATTACCCTTTCTATTTAAGATTAGGTCAGTATAAAGGGGGAACATTAGAAAACAATTGGGGAAAAAAATTACTTTTAGTCTTTGAATTGCCTTTTTAAACCTTTAATACAGTATAAAACAATAAAGATTGTCTAGGTTAACTAAAGATAAGTAGTCAGTATTTAGCTTGTTAGGAACCATGGGTGAAATGAGTGAACACTCTTAGTGAACCTTAAGGTTCCTTTCCACTCTGAATGTACATTTCTGTGATTGAGTGGGATGCCAGAAAATGATGACTTTTAGTGAAAGTCTATTAAAAGTTTCAGACTGAATAACTAATGAAAGATCCCAATTTTTCCTTTTTTTCATTTTAGATTTGGGGATATTCCCTGCCCAAAAAAATCCTGGAAAATTGACTAGTATTAAGTGTGAGTAAAAGGTGTCCACTTTTTTTAAGTTTTAATTTTAGTTTTGTCTTGGATAGTATTTGGCAAGATTTAGCCTAGAAAATATGTAGTATTTATAACATAATCAAAATTGCTGTTATTGGGCTGGTTTCAAATAATTGGAAAACTCATTTCTGTATATCAAAATATTTTTAATTTTTAAATTTTTTATTTCTTAAATGGTAAATATACCATTGTAAAGTGAAATTTCTACTCCCAAAAGTTTGCCCTTTTACCAAGTGGAGTAAAGGGATAATTACAGTCTTTAGCTATAACCATCACAGTAAAGAATTTGGAGCTAGTCTGTATAAGCAAGCCTTTACAAGGTCAGTATTGAATGCCATGCCAGTGATGCTGGTGTTGATATAAAAGAAGAAAAGAAACCTTCCTTTAGAAGTTTTCTGTATTTGAACAGTGCTGGTTCAGAATGGCTATAATGCTGCTCTGCCTTCTACAGCTTGCTGCACCACTATGTAGTTACTCTGTAACTATACGCTTCTATCTTTTTTGGCTAAACACTCCCTGATAATGATGAATATATATACCATATTCATTGATGTATGTAAGGATGTTCCTTCATCTTGATTTTATGGCTGGGCAAAACATAGTGTAACATTAACTTCATGGTACTTTGGTATATGAGTAAGTTCACTGTTTTCATAATGAACCCAAATCTAAAGGCTTTTATAGTGTATTTTAAAAGGGGATAATTGCTACGTGTTTTGTTTCTATACATTTGTGTGTGTATAAGCTAGATAGTATATATGTATATGTATGTTATATGCATAAAACACTTTATTTTTACATACAGTATGCTTTTATTATACAGATAATAAAGATGGGGGAAGATTTCTGTTTTTTTCTTAATAGGTGAAGAAATCTTGAAGACCAGAAATTGGATCTTATTGAATTTTGGTGGTGTTTTTTTGTTGTTGTTTGTTTTTTGTTTTTCTTTTTCCTTTTTCTTTTTAAATCATATTGTTCAGCTATGGAAGATGGATTAAAAAATTCTTTGAATCAAGTTCATCTTTAAATGAACTTTAAATTTTTTTTTTTTTTTTTTTTTTTTGTTGTTGTTTTTGCTTTTGACGAGATAACTAATGTTAGCTATCTCCAGTTCGACAAAGGTTATGCAAATGGACTAACTCTTCCAGAGTTGGGAGATGTTTTAAAAACACATCCTGTGTTTGAATTGTGGCTGAGAGGTTTCCTTGGCAGTGTGAGGAAGAAAATTCTTTCTGCCTCATTATTATTAATTCATGGATTGAGTGTTGGTTCGACCTACAGGCGTAATAGATTGGACTCAATGAAGACACAGATGTTCCTATTGAGAGCAACCAGCTAATGTAAGTGGAGAGATGGGCCTTTTCTTATTAAAGGAGTAATCACTTTTTGTAATTTAAGTCATAATTTTCCTGGATTAATAAGAAAAAGCCATTTTCTAGACCTTTTGTTCTCGTGATTGTTTATAAGTTTTTTGTTTTTGGATAGCTCCTTCCCTGTCTTCTGGACTATATTGCTTTTTGACATGCACTGGAATACCAAAGTATTTCCTAGATTCAAGGTCAGAGGCAGTCCTACTAGCAGATTGATGAGATGTTATTGACAGTCCAGTCCAGCCGGGTGTGGTGGCACAGCACTTGGGAGGCAAAGGTAGGAGGATCACTGGAGTTCAAGGCCACCCTGAGACGACATAATGAATTCCAGGTCAGCCTTGGCTAGAGCGAGACTCTACCTTGAAAAAACAACAAAAAAAAGTCCAATCCAAAAATAAATTTAAAAAAATAAGGCTGTAGAAATGGCTTACCAGTTAACGTGCTTGCCTGCAAAGCCAAAGGACCCCAGTTCAGTTCCTCAGGACCCACATAAACCAAATGCACTAGGTGGCACATGTGTTGTTTGCAGCAGCTGGAGGCTCTAGGGTGCCTGTTCTTTCCCTCTCTTTCTGCTCCCCCCCCCAAATAAATGAAGTCCAGTCCTAGCTTGGCGTCATAGTGCACACCTTTAATCCCAGCACTGGGGAAGCAGAAGAAAGAGGAGCATTGAGAAGGAGGAGGAGTGCTGTAAGCTTGAGTCTAACTTGAGAATTCCAGGTTAGTCTAGAGCGAGGCCCTACCTCAAAAAATAACAGTAACAACAAAAAGTCCAATCCTTGTCCCATACTGTAGCCAGTCAGTTATAATCAGACCAGCCAGGGCAGGATTAAACTATATCACATATTCTGGGCGTGGTGGCAACACAGCTTTAATCCCAGCACTCAGGAGGCAGAGGTAGGAGGATTGCTGTGATCTTGCCATCCTGAGACTGTAGTGAATTCCAGGTCAGCCTGAGCTAGAGTGAAACCCTACCTTGAAAAACCAAAAAAAAAGAAAGTAAAGAAAAACTATATCATATACAAAATAATTTTCTATTTTTTGGGGGGGGGGTTGGTTGAATGGTTGGCTTTTCTTTTTATGTGAACATTCAGTTGCTCTGCTACCATATATTGAAAAGACTTGATTTCTGCACTGATTTTTTTTTTTTTTTTTTTGGCTGCTTCGTTAATGGTCATTTGACTTATTGTTGCATTCTGTTAGTGTCTTCAAGCTGCCATACAAAGTGCCACAAACTGAGTAGAGCAAAAGAAATTGTTCATCTCACAGTCTTGGAGGCTAGGTGTCCAAAAGGTGGCAGCCTCTGAAATTTGTATGGAAATGATCTGTTCTTGCCTTTTCTGGCTTGTGGTATTTGCTGCCAATCCTTGGCATCCTTGTAGTATAGGTGCCTGGTACAGATATATGGCCATCTTTTCCCTGTATATCTTCACATCTTGCCTCTTTGCTTGTCAGTCCCATTCAGTTTGAGTTGGAAGTGGTTGATGGAATCCATGTTCACACAGCAAACACCCTTGGGGTTCTCTGCAGAGACAGAGCATGCTCTTTCCTCTTCCTTTTCCTCTTGCCCTTCTCCCTTTCCTCCCTCCTTTTCTTTTTTCAATATGGCTAGATCAAAAATTTTCCACACCTTCTTCTGTCCCTTTTACTTAGCTACAAAGCAGAACCTGGACATGGTGCTTCATGCCTGTAATCTTAGCACTTGAGAGGTCAAGTTCTCTGTCACTGTGAGGCCTCAACAGAAGCACCTTTACTGTAATTTTTTCCCCCTGGGACTGGAGAGATGGCTTAGTGGCTAAGGCACTTTTTACCTGTGAAGCCTAAGGACCTATGTTCGACTCCCCAGATCCCACTTAAGCAAGATCTATGCACAAGATCACCATGCACTACACATCTGAAGTTCGATTGCAGTGGCTGGAGGCCCTGGCACACCAATTCTCTCTCACTCGTGCAGGCATACATGTGTGCTCTCTCATAAAAAAATAAAAATAGAGCTGGGCATGGTGGCACACGCCTTTAATCCCAGCACTCGGGAGGCAGAGAGGTAGGAGGATCAACGAGAGTTCAAGGCCACCCTGAGACTATATAGTTAATTCCAGGTCAGCCTGGGCCAGAGTGAGACCCTACCTTGAAAAACCAAAAAATAAATAAATAAATAAATAAATAAATAAATAAATAAATAAATAAATATAAAAATAGAGCCGGGCGTGGTGGCACCACGTCTTTAATCTCAGCACTTGGAAGGCAGAGGTAGGAGGATCGCTGTGAGTTCAAAGCCAGTCTGAGACTACCTAGTGAATTCCAAGTCAGCCTGGGCTAGAGAGAGACCCTACCTTGAAAAACCATAAATAAATAAATTAATAAATATACTTTTTTCAAGATAAGGTCTCACCCTAACTCCCACTGCCCTGGAATTCACTAGGATAGTCTTAGACTGGCCTCAAACTCCCAACGATCTTCCTACCTCAGCCTCCCAAGTGTTGGTATTAAAGACATACACCACCACGCCCAGCAGCCATAATTTTTTTTAATTTGCCTCTTTTTTCATGGTGGGTTTCACTGTAGTTCAGGGTGACCTGGAATTCATTTGTAGTCTCAAGGTGGCCTCGAACTCCTCCGAGGTAGGTGATCCTCCTACTGCTGCCTCCCGAGTGCTGGTATTAAAGATGTGTGCCACCATGCCCGGCTTTTCTTTTCTGCTTTCTTGCTTTCTTTCTCTTTCTTTCTTTCTTTCTTTCTTTCTTTCTTTCTTTCTTTCTTTCTTTCTTTCTTTCTTTCTTTTCTTCCTTGTGTTTTTTGTTCATTGAGGTAGGGTTTCACTCTAGCCCAGGCTGACGTGGGATTTACTTTGTAGTCTCAGGTGATCTTGAACTTGGGACAGTCTTCCTACCTCTGCTTCCTGAGTGCTGGGATTAAAGGTGTGCGTCATGCCTGGCATATTTTTTTTTCTAAGAACAGTTACTTCTATACTTTTTTCTTTAAAAAAAGCCTTTTTTCCTTAAACTTTCTTTATACTTTCCTTAAACTTGGAACACATTACATTAAAATTAAGTCTTATGAAAATGCTTCAACATTATTATACCCATTTTCAGGGACCTTAACAACCTCAGCTGTCCTTAAGACTTGTAACATGGCATCACTATTGCCATCTTTCTCTACATTTCTGCAGAAACACATTCAAATAAGCTTTGCTTTTATAAAATTATTATTTATTTGAGAGAGAGAATGGGCGCACCAGGGCCTCTGGCCTTTGCAAATGAAATGAACTCCAGACACACGTGCCACCACGTGCAGCTGGCTTACGTGGGTCCTGGGGAATTGAACCTGGGTCCTTAGGCTTTGCAGGCAAGTGCCTTAACCACTAAGCCATCTCTTCAGCCCTGGCTTCGCTTTTGTGGTTTTTTTTTTGTTTTTTGTTTTGTTTGTTTTTGTTTTTGTTTTTGTTTTTCGAGGTAGGGTCTCACTCTGGTCCAGGCTGACCTGGAATTAACTATGTAGTCTCAGGGTGGCCTCGAACTCTCTGCGATCCTCCTACCTCTGCCTCCCAAGTGCTGGGATTAAAGGCGTGCGCCACCACGCCCGGCTTATTTGTTTGTTTTTAGTCAGTTCTAGTACTGCTGCTTTTCTACTTATGACCCTGTTTCCAACCTTTGTCCACAATTTTAGGGTTTTTTTTTTTTTTTTGGTTGTTTCTCTAAAAGTAGATGTGGTCTCACTTTAGCCCAGGGGTTTATGCCTTTTTTTCTTCCAGTAGTTTTAACTTTGGGATACCAAACTCCATTACGACTATTTGAACATTTAGGTGTCTGTACATTATTTCTTTTTTGGTTTTTCAAGGTAAGGTTTCACTCTAGCCAGGCTGACCTGGAATTCACTCTGCAGTCTCAAGCTGGCCTCAAATTCACGGCAGTCCTCCTACCTCTGCCTCCGGAGTGCTGGGATTAAAGGCATGCACTACCATGCCTGGCTATTTCTTTTTTTTTTTTTTTTTTTTATTTTTTTTTATTTTTAAATTATTTATTTATAGAGAGAGAGAGGGAGAACAAGATAGTGATAAATTTTCTTGTGCATCTTTTTGGGACCTTCGAACCGGGGTTTTAGGTTTCACAGGCGAACACCTTAACTGCTAAGCCATCTCTCCGCCCCAGGCTATTTCTTTATTCTAAACAAGATAGTGATAAATTTTCTTGTGCTTTTTTTTTTTTTTTTTTTTTCGAGGTGGGGTCTCACTCTGGCCCAGGCTGGCCTGGGGGTGGGTGGCCTCGTGGCAATCCTACCTCCTACCTCTGCCTCCCAAGTGCTGAGATTAAAGGTGTGCATCACCATGCCCACCTTCTTGTGCATTATCTTAATTTTTTTTTTTTTTTTTGGAGAGAGACAGGGAGAGGAAGACAGATAGAGAATGGGCATGCCAGCAGCCTCTCAGGTTCTGCGAACGAAATCCAGATGCGTGCACCCCCTTGTGGTCAAGTGCGGCATTGCTCCCTTGTGTCACTTTGCATCTGGCTAAACGTGGCACCTGGAGATTGGAACCGGCGTTCTTAGGCTTATACTTTTACTTTGCGCGCCTTAACCGCTAAGCCATCTCTCCAGCCCTATCTTAAAATCTTTTTAATGTTTTGTTTATTGTTTATTTATTTGAGAGACGGGACAGGGCAGATGGAAAGAACGGACATGCCAGGGCCTCTAGCCACTACAAATGAACTCCAGATGCGTGTACCACCTTGTGCATCTGGCTTACATGGGTCCTGGGGAATTGAAGCTGGGTCTTTTGGCCTTTCAGACAAGTGCCTTAACCACCATCTCTCCAGCTCTTGTTGAATATTTTGACCTTAGCATAAATTGTAGAAGTGGAACCATTGGGTCAAAGGTTTAAACATTTTGATATATAGCAGACTCTTAGTCTTCATTCTTGGATTAGGAGTTATGAGTGGAAGATATGATTGGATTTCGCTGAATTGACCTGATCTGGCATATGAGTCTGTATGACCCCTTCCATATCTCATATATGCTCATGCTTTTGTAGAGGCTTTCTTTAAGAAAAAAAAAATGAGGGGCTGGAGAGATGGCTTAGCGGTTAAGGCACTTGCCTGCAAAGCCTAAGGACGCAGGTTCAGTTCCTTATTACCAGTACCCATGTAAGCTGCATGTATATGGTGGTACATGTGTCTGGAGTTTGTTTAAAAAATATTTATTTTGGCGTGGTGGCGTGCCTTTAATCCCAGCACACCTTTAATCCCAGCCACTACATAGTTAATTCCAGGCAAAGGTAGGCAAAAACCAAAAAAATAAAAATAAAAAAATAAAAATAAAAATAAAAAAATAATAAAAAATATTTAGGCACACACCTTTAATCCCAGCACTTGGGAGGCAAAGGTTGAAGGCTTCCTGAGACTACATAGTGAAGTCCAGGTCAGCCTGGGCTAAAGTGAGACCCTACCTCAAAAAAACCCCAAAAAAAAAACAACTTTTTTTGAGGGCTGGGGAAATGGCTTAGCAGTTAAGGCATTGCCTGTGAAGCCTAAGGACCCAAGTTCAATTCCCCAGGACCCATGTAAGCCAGATGCACAAGACGCCACCACTCCTGGCTCCTGTTTGTTTATTTTTTGAGAGAGAAAGAATGCATGTGACTTATTTGGATCCTGGGTAATTAAACCTGGGTCCTTTGGCTTTGCAGTCAAGTGCCTTAACTGCTAAGCCATCTCTCCAGCCCTGTAGAGGCTTTATTAAATGCTATAGTATGGGGTTGAGTATGGCAGAACTAGAGAGAGAAGAATCACTACAGTGTGGATCTTGTCCTGAAGACTTCTTTTGCTTCCTGTTTATAATGGCTCTTTAACCACATTCAGTTTATAAGGTAGCTCTACAAATTTTTTAAAAATTTTTTTATTTATTATTTGTTTATTTGAGAGAGATAAAGGCAGATAGCCAGGGGAAGAGAGGGCACACAAGGGCCTCTAGCCACTATAAACTCCAGATGCATGTGCCACCTTGTACATGTGACTTACATGGGTACTGGGAATTCAACCCAGGTCTTTAGGCTTCCCAGGCAAGCACTTTAACCACTAAACCATAATTCCTGCCCCTACAAATGTTTTCAAATGTAATTGTTTCATAATTATAACTAAGATTTTTTCAGTTATTATTGTATACTTTGATGTAACAAATGCTTGTGAAGATACTTGAACTTTTTCGTTTCGATAGTTTCATTTCGATAAAGCAGTTGTGTTATATAAAATAGTTTAGTTCCTATTACTCTAAAATGTAGAACACATATTTTGTTGTCAATGCTTATTTAAAATTTTTCAAACAAGCATCATATAAAATACAAAAGAAAGGGTATGGCTGTCCTTAACAAAAATCTTAATTGTAGATGGGAGTGTACAGTATTCATATTTAGTTTGCTTATAAGGTTCTGTATAGGCAAGCATTTGTTAATACAATTGAAATTTAGTTTTAACAGTGTGATCTCATTAGTAATTTGAGAAGGAAGTTGGAAGAATTTACTTAAAATGCTTTAATTGGCTATCTCCTCATTTTAGGATTACGGTTTAAAGACGATTTCTGTGGTTGAGTTGATATTTAGAAGATTAAACCCATTTCAAGAGCCCTTGGAGCTGTCCTCACGTTGAAGAACCAGTGACTTGTTTTAGAAAGCTACTTCTGGTTTGAGAATTTACCCACCATGCCTAATCAAGGAGAAGACTGCTATTTTTTTTTCTATTCTACATGTACCAAAGTAAGAATTGGCATCTCTAAATAAGTTCTTTCTGCACCTCTAATATAGTTGGCTAAATTTTCCATACATCCAGAACTCGGTGTATCTTGTTTCCTCAGCTGTTTTATTATCTGCTGTCAGTAAAGGATAATGTATCTAGGCGAGTGCGTTACTCATATTTTTCTCTTCATTTTATGTATAACTATAATTTTTCCCCATAGTCAGTATGGACAGTGAAAATGCCTCTAGCATATAGTCATTAGGCATTGCTTTCTTACTGAAACCTATATGATTTGGCAACTTTGGGTTTTGTTTTGTTTTGTTTTGTTTTGTTTTGTTTTGTTTTTTGTTGTTGTTGTTGTTTTGGGTTTTTGTTTTGTTTTTGAGGTAAGGTTTCATGCTAGCTCAGGCTGACCTGGAATTCACTGTTTAGTCACAGGGTGGCCTCGAACTCTTGGTGATCCTACCTCTGCCTCCCAAGTGCTAGGATTAAAGGCATGCACCACCACACCCAGCGTTTTCTTTTTTCTTCTTTCTTTTTTTTTTTTTTTTTTTTTTTTTTTTTTTTAAGAGAGAGAGAATGGGCCTTTCAACTGCTGTGCATGAACTCCAGGCATATGCACCCTTTGGGGGCATGCGTGACATTGCATGCTTGCGTCACTGTTGCATCTGGCTATCTGTGGATCTGGAGAATTCCAGCAGTTTTTAGGCTTTGCAGGCAAGCGTCTTAACAACTAAGCCATCTCTCCAGCTCAGCTTTGATTTTTACATATTTTGTATGAAATGAGTGGATCTAGAAACCATTATGGGTTGAATTTGACCTTCGCTCATATTTCCTGCTGCTAAGAATACAGTGCTATCTTTCAAAATACACTCTTGGATTTTTCCTTTCTCTTTGTCAAAACATTCTATTTTTCTGTTTGAGTCCTTGGTAGCACTATTTGGGTATATAGGCTATTTTATTTTTTATGGCTTATTGTGTAAATTTGTATGTTACAGTAACTTGCTCTTAAAGCATTTTGATGATGTGTTTAAAATGGGGAGTTTATCTAGACATGGTGTCAGGTAGGCAGACTATAAATTCAAAGCCAGCCTGGGCTACATAGCAAGATTCTGTCTCATAAAACCAGGTTTGGGGGCAGGGTATGTTTTACAACAGAGAGTATAGCTCAGTCTTGGAGCACTTGCCTAAAATGGGGGAAGCCCTAGTTCAACTCCAACACTGGTGGAGGTAGGACTTAAAAGCAAAGCTCTGATAATTCATTTTATCTAACATTAAAGTTTGCATAGTAGCCTTTTGTTTTAAATATTTTTATATTTCCCACTTTTTGGCGGGGTGGGGTGGAGGGCAGGATTTCAAGGTAGGGTTTCACTCTAGCCCAGCCCAGTCTGACCTGGAATTCACTATGTAGTCTCAGGATGGCCTGAAACTCAAAAAGCCTTTTTCCTTAAACTTTCTTTATACTTTCCTTAAACTTGGAACACATTACATTAAAATTAAGTCTTATGAAAATGCTTCAACATTATTATACCCATTTTCAGGGACCTTAACAACCTCAGCTGTCCTTAAGACTTGTAACATGGCATCACTATTGCCATCTTTCTCTACATTTCTGCAGAAACACATTCAAATAAGCTTTGCTTTTATAAAATTATTATTTATTTGAGAGAGAGAATGGGCGCACCAGGGCTTCTGGCCTTTGCAAATGAAATGAACTCCAGACACACGTGCCACCACGTGCAGCTGGCTTACGTGGGTCCTGGGGAATTGAACCTGGGTCCTTAGGCTTTGCAGGCAAGTGCCTTAACCACTAAGCCATCTCTTCAGCCCTGGCTTCGCTTTTGTGTTTTTTTTTTTTTTTTTTGTTTTTGTTTTTGTTTTTGTTTTTCGAGGTAGGGTCTCACTCTGGTCCAGGCTGACCTGGAATTAACTATGTAGTCTCAGGGTGGCCTCGAACTCTCTGCGATCCTCCTACCTCTGCCTCCCAAGTGCTGGGATTAAAGGCGTGCGCCACCACGCGCCCGGCTTATTTGTTTGTTTTTAGTCAGTTCTAGTACTGCTGCTTTTCAACTTATGACCCTGTTTCCAACCTTTGTCCACAATTTTAGGGTTTTTTTTTTTTTTTTTTTGGTTGTTTCTCTAAAAGTAGATGTGGTCTCACTTTAGCCCAGGGTTTATGCCTTTTTTTCTTCCAGTAGTTTTAACTTTGGGATACCAAACTCCATTACGACTATTTGAACATTTAGGTGTCTGTACATTATTTCTTTTGGTTTTGGTTTTTCAAGGCTGACCTGGTTTCAGTCTCTGGCCAGGCTGACCTGGAATTCACTCTGCAGTGGGATTAAAGCTGGCCTCATGCTATTTCTTTTTTTTTTTTCACGGCAGTCCTCCTACCTCTGCCTCCGAGTGCTAACCACTGGGATTAAAGGCATGCGTGGGACCTACCATGCCTGGCTATTTCTTTATTCTAAACAAGATAGTGATAAATTTTCTTGTGCTTTTTTTTTTTTTTTTTTTTTTCGAGGTGGGGTCTCACTCTGGCCCAGGCTGGCCTGGAATTAACTATGTAGTCTCGGGGTGGCCTCGTGGCAATCCTACCTCCTACCTCTGCCTCCCAAGTGCTGAGATTAAAGGTGTGCATCACCATGCCCACCTTCTTGTGCATTATCTTAATTTTTTTTTTTTTTTTGGAGAGAGACAGGGAGAGGAAGACAGATAGAGATGGGCGCGCCAGCAGCCTCTCAGCTTCTGCGAACGAAATCCAGATGCGTGCACCCCCTTGTGGTCAAGTGCGGCATTGCTCCCTTGTGTCACTTTGCATCTGGCTAAACGTGGCACCTGGAGATTGGAACCGGCGTTCTTAGGCTTATACTTTTACTTTGCGCGCCTTAACCGCTAAGCCATCTCTCCAGCCCTATCTTAAAATCTTTTTAATGTTTTGTTTATTGTTTATTTATTTATTTGAGAGATGGGACAGGGCAGATGGAAAGAACGGACATGCCAGGGCCTCTAGCCACTACAAATGAACTCCAGATGCGTGTACCACCTTGTGCATCTGGCTTACATGGGTCCTGGGAATTGAAGCTGGGTCTTTTGGCCTTTCAGACAAGTGCCTTAACCACCATCTCTCCAGCTCTTGTTGAATATTTTGACCTTAGCATAAATTGTAGAAGTGGAACCATTGGGTCAAAGGTTTAAACATTTTGATATATAGCAGACTCTTAGTCTTCATTCTTGGATTAGGAGTTATGAGGGAAGATATGATTGGATTTCGGCTGAATTGACCTGATCTGGCATATGAGTCTGTATGACCCCTTCCATATCTCATATATGCTCATGCTTTTGTAGAGGCTTTCTTTAAAAAAAAAAAAAATGAGGGGCTGGAGAGATGGCTTAGCTTGGTTAAGGCAGGTTTGCCTGCAAAGCCTAAGGACGCTACAGGTTACATGTTCTGGAGTTTGTTTAAAAATATTTATGTAAGCTGCATGTATATGGTGGTACATGTGTCTGGAGTTTGTTGAGAAAATATTTATTTTGGCCTGGCCAGTGGCACACACCTTTAATCCCAGCACTTGGGAAAAAAATAAAAATAAAAATAAAGGATAATAAAAATATTTATTTTCAAGGCTTCCCTTAATCCCAGCACATAGTGAAGTCCAGGTCAGCCTGGGCTAAAGTGAGACCAGGTCAGCCTGGGCTAAAGTGAGACCCTACCTCAAAAACCCCAAAAAAACAACTTTTTTTTTGAGGGCTGGGGAAATGGCTTAGCAGTTAAGGCATTGCCTGTGAAGCCTAAGGACCAAGTTCAATTCCCAGGACCCATGTAAGCCAGATGCACAAGACGCCACCACTCCTGGCTCCTGTTTGTTTATTTTTTGAGAGAAAGAATGCATGTGACTTATTTGGATCCTGGGTAATTAAACCTGGGTCCTTTGGCTTTGCAGTCAAGTGCCTTAACTGCTAAGCCATCTCTCCAGCCCTGTAGAGGCTTTATTAAATGCTATAGTATGGGGTTGAGTATGGCAGAACTAGAGAGAGAAGAATCACTACAGTGTGGATCTTGTCCTGAAGACTTCTTTTGCTTCCTGTTTATAATGGCTCTTTAACCACATTCAGTTTATAAGGTAGCTCTACAAATTTTTTAAAAATTTTTTTATTTATTATTTGTTTATTTGAGAGAGATAAAGGCAGATAGCCAGGGGAAGAGAGGGCACACAAGGGCCTCTAGCCACTATAAACTCCAGATGCATGTGCCACCTTGTACATGTGACTTACATGGGTACTGGGAATTCGAACCCAGGTCCTTAGGCTTCCCAGGCAAGCACTTTAACCACTAAACCATAATTCCTGCCCCTACAAATGTTTTCAAATGTAATTGTTTCATAATTATAACTAAGATTTTTTCAGTTATTATTGTATACTTTGATGTAACAAATGCTTGTGAAGATACTTGAACTTTTTCGTTTTGATAGTTTCATTTCGATAAAGCAGTTGTGTTATATAAAATAGTTTAGTTCCTATTACTCTAAAATGTAGAACACATATTTTATTGTCAATGCTTATTTAAAATTTTTCAAACAAGCATCATATAAAATACAAAAGAAAGGGTATGGCTGTCCTTAACAAAAATCTTAATTGTAGATGGGAGTGTACAGTATTCATATTTAGTTTGCTTATAAGGTTCTGTATAGGCAAGCATTTGTTAATACAATTGAAATTTAGTTTTAACAGTGTGATCTCATTAGTAATTTGGAGAAGGAAGTTGGAAGAATTTACTTAAAATGCTTTAATTGGCTATCTCCTCATTTTAGGATTACGGTTTAAAGACGATTTCTGTGGTTGAGTTGATATTTAGAAGATTAAACCCATTTCAAGAGCCCTTGGAGCTGTCCTCACGTTGAAGAACCAGTGACTTGTTTTAGAAAGCTACTTCTGGTTTGAGAATTTACCCACCATGCCTAATCAAGGAGAAGACTGCTATTTTTTTTTCTATTCTACATGTACCAAAGTAAGAATTGGCATCTCTAAATAAGTTCTTTCTGCACCTCTAATATAGTTGGCTAAATTTTCCATACATCCAGAACTCGGTGTATCTTGTTTCCTCAGCTGTTTTATTATCTGCTGTCAGTAAAGGATAATGTATCTAGGCGAGTGCGTTACTCATATTTTTCTCTTCATTTTATGTATAACTATAATTTTTCCCCATAGTCAGTATGGACAGTGAAAATGCCTCTAGCATATAGTCATTAGGCATTGCTTTCTTACTGAAACCTATATGATTTGGCAACTTTGGGTTTTTTTTGTTTTGTTTTGTTTTGTTTTTTGTTGTTGTTGTTGTTTTGGGTTTTTTGTTTTTGTTTTTCGAGGTAAGGTTTCATGCTAGCTCAGGCTGACCTGGAATTCACTGTTTAGTCACAGGGTGGCCTCGAACTCTTGGTGATCCTACCTCTGCCTCCCAAGTGCTAGGATTAAAGGCATGCACCACCACACCCAGCGTTTTCTTTTTTCTTCTTCTTCTTCTTTTTTTTTTTTTTTTTAAGAGAGAGAGAATGGGCCTTTCAACTGCTGTGCATGAACTCCAGGCATATGCACCCCTTTGGGGGCATGCGTGACATTGCATGCTTGCGTCACTGTTGCATCTGGCTATCTGTGGGATCTGGAGAATTCCAGCAGTTTTTAGGCTTTGCAGGCAAGCGTCTTAACAACTAAGCCATCTCTCCAGCTCAGCTTTGATTTTTACATATTTTGTATGAAATGAGTGGATCTAGAAACCATTATGGGTTGAATTTGACCTTCGCTCATATTTCCTGCTGCTAAGAATACAGTGCTATCTTTCAAAATACACTCTTGGATTTTTCCTTTCTCTTTGTCAAAACATTCTATTTTTCTGTTTGAGTCCTTGGTAGCACTATTTGGGTATATAGGCTATTTTATTTTTTATGGCTTATTGTGTAAATTTGTATGTTACAGTAACTTGCTCTTAAAGCATTTTGATGATGTGTTTAAAATGGGGAGTTTATCTAGACATGGTGTCAGGTAGGCAGACTATAAATTCAAAGCCAGCCTGGGCTACATAGCAAGATTCTGTCTCATAAAACCAGGTTTGGGGGCAGGGTATGTTTTACAACAGAGAGTATAGCTCAGTCTTGGAGCACTTGCCTAAAATGGGGGAAGCCCTAGTTCAACTCCAACACTGGTGGAGGTAGGACTTAAAAGCAAAGCTCTGATAATTCATTTTATCTAACATTAAAGTTTGCATAGTAGCCTTTTGTTTTAAATATTTTTTATATTTCCCACTTTTTTGGCGGGGGGTGGGGTGGAGGGCAGGATTTCAAGGTAGGGTTTCACTCTAGCCCAGCCCAGTCTGACCTGGAATTCACTATGTAGTCTCAGGATGGCCTGAAACTCAGCGCTCCTTCTATCTCTGCCTCCCGAGTGCTGGGATTAAAGGCATGTGCCACCACTCCTGGCAATATTTTTTATTTTTATTTATTTATTTGAGAGAGGGAGAGACAAAATGGGGGTGCCAGGGCCTCTAGCCATTGCAAACAAACTCCAGACACATGCATTACTTTGTGCATCAATGGTTTATGTGGGACTTGGGGAATCAAACCTGGTTCCTTCTTCTTTACAGGCAAGTGCCTCAACTGCTAAGCCATCCCTCCAACCCCAGCATTTTGTTTTAGAAGTAAATAAAGGAGCATAAGTATATTAATTATACTTACTTACCTCTTATCCTAACTTTCTTGATTTTTCTATCAAAGGCTAGAATTGCTTGAATCGGCATATATGAAACAGTTTTGAAGATGAACTGTAAGCTATGTTTTCAGGGAGTGCATTCCCGACACTCCTTTTTTTCAACCTTATCACTCACTCATAGTAGATCAGGTGAAGAGTACTGTTAAGAAATGGGTTGTAGCCGGGCATGGTGGTGCATGCCTTTAATCCCAGCACTTGGGAGGCAGAGGTAGGAGGATCGCTGTGAGTTCAAGGCCACCCTGAGACTACATAGTTAATTCCAGGTCAGCCTGGGCCAGAGTGAGACCCTACCTTGAAAAAAAACAAAACAAAACAAAAAAAAGGGTGGTGCCCAGGGTGGCACACGCCTTTAATCCCAGCACTCAGGAGACAGAATTTAATCCCAGCACTCAGGACACAGAAGGGGAGCATCACTGAGTTCAAGGCTATACTGAGACTGCATAGCGAATCAGGTCAGCTTGGACTACAGTGAGACCCTACCTCGAAAAACAAAACAACAACAAAAAGAAATGAGTTGTGGGCTGGAGAGATGGCTCAGCAGTTAAAGGCACTTGCTTAAAATAAAAAAGGCACTTGCTGCAAACCTCATGGCCTGGGTTCAGTTCCCTAGTATCCACATAAAGCCAGATATACAAAGTAGCACATGTTTCTAGGGTTCTTTGCAGTAGCAGGAGAACCTGGTGCACCCATTCTCATTCATTCATTTTTCTCTGTCTCTTTTTCTCTATCTTGCTCTCAAATAAATAAAAGTATTTTTTAAAAAGAAATAGGTTGTAGAATATTATAAAGTTCTTTTTTTAATATTTTATGTATTTATTTGAGAGAGAGAGAGGGAATGGATGCACCAGGGCCTCCAGCCATTGCAAATGGTTGCAAATGAACTCCAGACGCATGCGCCCCCTTGTGCATCTGGCTTACGTGGGTCCTAGAGAGTCAAACAGGGATCCTTTGGTTTTGCAGGCAAATGCCTTAACCACTAAGCCATCTCTCTAGCCCCTATAAAGTTCTTATTGTCACATCAAGTCTTTTTTTAAAAAATATTTTTTATTTATTTATTTATTTATTTATTTGAGAGAAAGAGGCAGAGAGAGAAAATGGGCATGCCAGAGCCTCCAGCCACTGCAAACGAACTCCAAATGCATGTGCCCTCTTGTGCATTTTGCTTACATGGGTCCTGGAGAGTGGAACTGGGATCCTTTAGCTTTGCAGGCAAGTGTTGAGCCATCTCTTCAGCCCTCAAGTCTTTCTGCTCTGCCTATTTTTGCTTACTAATTTGTGTTTGTCTTAATTCCAGGAAATTCTTGTCATGGACATGTTGCCTAGGATATATTTCAGTGCCACAATTGTTTTCTCTGTTCTGTTTGGTTAACAGGGTGACAGCTGCCCGTTTCGTCACTGTGAAGCTGCACTAGGAAATGAAACTGTTTGCACATTATGGCAAGAAGGGCGTTGTTTTCGACAGGTGTGCAGGTTTCGCCACATGGAGATTGATGTAAGTTTTCATTTTTCATTACCATGATATCATAGGCATTCTCATAAAAATGATTTTTTCCAGGTATCTATTTGGGTTAATGTGAATTCATGGTTTTGTTTTACTTAGTGTTGTATATGATCACTAGTTCAATTTGGCCTGCAGGAGACTTTCAAGCTGATTGACTGATTAATCCTCTTGATCACCCATCATTCTTAGAGCTCTATGGCTTTTTTGGCCTATCAAGATTTTCCAGGCTCAGTCTAATTTTCCTGCTCTAATCCTAGAATCTGCCTCTTCTTTTTCAGTTTTTCAAGGTAGTGTCTCGCTTTAACTCAGGCTGACCTGGAAATTACTATGTAGTCCCAGGCTGGCCTTGAACTCACAACGATCCTCCTACCTCTGCCTCCCAAATGTTGAGATTAAAGGTGTGTTTCACTACATGTGGCCCTAAATTAATTAATTAATTAATTGTTTATTTATTTATTTGTGGTAGGGTCCCACTCTAGCCCAGGCTGACCTGGAATTCACTATGTAGTCTCAGGGTGACCTCAGACTCTCGATGATCCTCCTACCTCTGCCTCCCGAGTACTGGGATTAAAGGCATGTGCCACCATGTCTGGCTTAAATATTTTTTATTTATTTATTTATGAGAGAGGGAGAAAGGCAGATAGAGAATGAGCATGCCAGGGCCTTTAGCCACTGCAAACAAACTCCAGACACATGTGCCACCTTGTGTATATAGCTTTAGGTGGGTACTGGGGAATCAAACTTGTGTCCTTTGGCTTTGCTGGCAAGAGCCTTAACTGCTAAGCCATCTCTTCAGCCTAGAATCTGCCTTTTCTATGTGGTACAGTGGTTCTTTGTATTGAAGAATGGCATATAGATATTAAGCTTTGGTCTGCTGCTGGAGTAGCATTGCTTTTCAAGTCTTCTTAGTGGAAAGAGCTATGAAATAAATATGTGGGCATGTACATAATTATCTAGTGTCTGCATATTGAAAACTGTGAGCTCACATAGATGCTTCTAGTTCATTGGTGCCCCAAGATTTAATCCAGGCTTCACATATAATTCTTTCTCCAAAAATGAAAAGCTTGATTCCATTGTCCTGAATACTTTTACTTTTGTGGTGATGTTCCTAGTGTAAGCCAGTACTGTATCCCGACCTCTCTTACTTTCTTCCCTCTTTCCCTTCCTCCCTCCCTTCCTTCCTTGCTTCCATGTTGTTTTGACTGTCTCCTGTGTCAGGCTTCCCCCTAGCTCCACTGTGAGGGCCCCTTGTTTGTATCCACACATCTTACTCTCAACACCCCACTCTTTCACACACTTGCATGTTGGTTTTCTGTGCTAGCAACTCCCCATGTGAGATGACCTCACCACACTCATTCTCCTTCTAGACACTAGGTTATCTCAGATCCTTTCTTTCTCACTCAGCTTGGTCATGGATGCTCATTCCACACTGCCTCCATGAGTACTCTCCGATCATTATGTTGAGATCTCTTCTGCATAGAAACCTTGCTCACCATTTGGGCTCCAACACCTGTCAGACCATCTTCTGTATGATATCCTTCTAACCCTTCATGGGTTCCAGCACCTCCTCCCTTATCTCATTCTGGCTCCATATATTGCTTTGGGTCACCTTGTTTTTCCTCCAGATGAATGTCTGATTCCTTCAGGACCACTTGATAATCTTGAACCAAATTGTTTGGATGGAATGGGAAAAGAAGGAAGAGACTGAGTATGTATTTATAAGCAGAGAGAGAGAGAGAAGAGAGACAGAAAGAATGGGCATGCCAGGGCCTCTAGCCACTGCAAACGAACCTCCAGATGCATTTGTCCCTTGTGCATCTGGCTTATGTGGGTCCTGGGGAATCACACCTGGGTCCTTTGGCTTCACAGGCAAATGCCTTAACCACTAAGCCATTTCTCCAGCCCTGGTTCTAGATTATTACCCACATGCTCACTTCCTGCCTTGCAAATAGCAAGGGAGTCACTAAATAATTTGAAAAATACTATACAGCTTTTAAAAGATCGTGTTCTGGGCTGGAGAAATGACTTAGCAGTTAAGGCGCTTGCTTGCAAAGCCTAAGGGGACCCAGGTTCTGTTCCCCAGAACCCATGTAAGCCAGATGCATATGGTGGCACATGCATCTGGAGTTCATTTGCACTGGCTAGAGGCTTCCAAGCATGCCCATTCTCTTTCTCTCATAAATAAATAAATAAAAATTAAAATGCTTTTTATCTTTTATTTCTTTTTGGTTTTTCGAGGTAGGGTCTTTCTCTAGCTCAGTCTGACCTGGAATTCACTTTGTAGTCTCAGGGTGGCCTTGAACTCATGGTGATCCTCCTACCTCTGCCTCTCCAGTGCTGGGATTAAAGGCGTATATTAAAATACTTGGGGGTATAGCACAGTGGTACAGCATTTGACTGCAAAAAAAATAAAATACTTTTTAAAAAGATCATAAAAGCCGTGTGTGGTGGCGCACGCCTTTAATCCCAGCACTAGGGAGGCAGAGGTAGGAGGATCACCGAGAGTTCAAGGCCACCCTGAGACTACATAGTTAATTCCAGGTCAGCCCGGACCAGAGTGAGACCCTACCTCAAAAAACCAAAAAAAAAAGATCATTTTCTAGCTGGGCGTGGTGGCACATGCCTTTAATTCCAGCACTCGGGAGGCAGAGATAGTAATATCACCGTGAATTGAAGGCCACCCTGAAATGACATAGTGAATTCCAGATCAGCCTGGGCTTGTATGAGACCCTATCTTGAAAAGCAAACCAAAAAAAAAAAAATCATGTTTTAACGTTGCTAATGAAGCATAACTTGGCACAATCCCTAAGAAGACAGATCAGTGTGTGTAAGAAAAGTTTTCCAGAATTAACTAGCAGTTATTACCACAGTAAGGATTCTCTTTGAATCATATGAGAAAAAGACATCAGAAGAATCTTTAGGCTTTTCGTTTTTTTTTTTCTTTTTTTTTTTTTTTTTTTTTTTTTTTGAGGAAAAGTTTTCTTTCTTTTTTGTTAAGTTTTCCAAAAAAATTTTTTTTTTTTTTTTCAGTAGATTCTCTTTGAATCTATGAGCAAAAAAAGACATCAGAAGTAAGAAAGTTTTCCAGAATTTGTTTTATTACCACTTTCTTTTCTTTAGAAGCACCGTTTTGTTTTTTTCTTTCTTTTTTTTTTTTTTTTGAGGTAGGGTTTTGCTCTAGCCTAGCCTGACCTGGAATTCACTAAGTATCTCAGGGTGGCCTTGAACTTACAGCACAGCGAATTTCAGGTGAGCCTGAGCTAGGGCAAGACCTTTCCTCAAAAAATTATTTATTGGAGGGCAGGGGAGTTGGCTCATTGGCTGAGGCATATGCCTGAAAAGCGTAATGACCTGAGTTAATTCTCCAGAACCCACATAAAGCTAGATGCACAAAGTGGTGCATGCATCTGGAGATCATTTGCAGCTGCTAGGGGCCCTGCCATGCCCATCTTCTGTCTCTTTTCTCTCTCTCTTTCTCTCTCTATTTGCTTGAAAATAAATAAATAAAAATATTTTTTTAAAAAATTGTTTATTGGGCCAGGCGTGGTGGCACATGCCTTTAATCTCAGCACTCAGGAAGCAGAGGTAGGAGGATCACCATGAGCTCAAAGCTACCCTGAGACTACATAGCAAATTCCAGATCAGCCTGAGCTAGAGTGAGACCCTACCTCAGAACCTCCCCGCCCCCAAAAATTTATTTATTTGGCTGGAGAAATGGCTTAGCAGTTAAGGCACATGCCTACAAAGCCAAAAGACCTAGGTTCGATTCCCCATGACCCACATAAGCCAGATGCACAAGGTGAGGCATACATCCCGAGTTTGTTTGCAGTGGCTGGAGGCCCTGACATACCCATTCTCTCCCTCCCTCCCTCCCTCCTCTCCTCTCTCTCTCTCTCTCTCTCTCTCTCTCTGCTTCTTTCTCTCCCTCAAATAAATAAATAAAATTTTAACTTAAAACTATTGGGGGGGGGGCTGGAGAGATGGCTTAGCAGTTAAGGCATTTGCCTGCAAAGCCAAAGGACCCAGGTTCCACTTTCCAGGACCCACATAAACCAGATGCACAAGGAAGTACATGCATCCGAAGTTCATTTGCAGTGACTGAAAGCCCTGACATGCCCATTCTCTATCTGCCTCTTTCTCTCTCTCTCTCTCTCTCTTCTCTCTCAAATAAATAAGTGAAAAAAATAAAATTAAAAAATTATTTATTTTTTATTTTTTTAATTTATTTATTTATTGGTTTTTCAAGGTAGGGTCTCCCTCTAGCCCAGGCTGACCTGGAATTTACTAGGTAGTCTCAGGCTGACCTTGAACTCAAGGCAATCCTCCTATTACCTCTGTCTCCCTAGTGTTGGGATTAAAGGCGTACGCCACCGTGCCCAGCTGAGTCTTTAGGTATTTTTAGGCTTCCTCCCTTCCATTCTGGTTTTATAGAGCATACTCTCCTTCCCATGAAATGTAGCAACTCATGTTCATGTGCAGTGTTCCTGCCCAGTGAGGTCTACCAGGAACTCATCATCCAAGGTTTTATTTGGGCTGGCCATGTGAACACCCTCTACCTAACATGCGGCAGACTCCCTCATGTTCAGCATAAACCTTATCCTTTACACAAATAGTTTGGGCACAGTGAGCCTGTCCTTCCTGACCATTCCATTCCAAGAGCCAGTTTCCCAAATGCCAGCCAAGTAGTATCAGGCTTGGTATAGTAACTCATTTGAGCACAGAGACTTACTTGACTCTATCTGAAAAGAACTAAATACTTCCATGTTGTACTATATGCAAAATGAAGTATATGCAGCATAATTTGTAAAATACTGGAAGTACATAGCTTTTCTTCATTTAAAATGTTTTGCTAGTGACTGGAGAGATGGTTTAGCAGTTAAGGCTCTTGCCTGCAAAGCCTAAGGACCTCAGTTTGATTCCCCAGGACTCATGTAAGCCAGATGTACAAGGAGGTGCATGCGTCTGGAGTTTGCAGTGTTTGGAAACCCTGGCGCGCCCATTTCTCTCTCTCTCTCTCTCTCCCTCTCCCTCTTTCTCTCAAACAAATAAGTAAATATATTTTATTGTTTGTTTTTTCGAGATAGGGTCTCACTCTAGCTCAGGCTGACCTGGAACTCACTATGTAGTCTCAGGGTGGCCTTGAACTCATGGTGATCCTTGTACCTCTGCCTCCAGAGTGCTGGGATTAAAGGCATGCGCCACTATGCCCGCTAAAATATATTTTAAAAGAAAAAGACTTGATGTGGCAATAAGAATGTTATAGGAGCTGGAGAGATGGCTTAGTGGTTAAGTCATTTGCCTGCAAAGCCAAAGGAACCTGGTTCGACTCTCTCTCTCTCTCTTTCTCTTAGCCTCTTTCCTTATCTCAAATAAATAAATAAATAAATAAATAAATAAGCAAGCATTTGAAAAAATTTTGCTACATTCACACTGTGGAGTGCTGGGCAGCATGTAACAATGGCAAAAAAAAAAAAGGAAAGATTTCATTGATAAGGAAAGATTAAAATAAATTAAGTGAACATGTAAGTGGAAGAATGTGTGTAAAATAGAGAAGTTGGGCATGGTGGCACATACCTTTAATCTTGGTACTCATTAAGCTGGAAGTGATGAAATTTAAAAAGTCACAGAACGACTCTCCAAGGTCATAGGAGAGGTTAAAAAAGCTTGAGGGGTACAGGCACACTTGGACCAGTCTTGTATAGCAATAAAAAGATTTTCTTAGCTGTGGGTGGTGGTGCACATCTTTAATTCCAGCACTCAGGAGACAGTTAGGAAGATCACTGTGAGTTCGAGGCCACCCTGAGACAACATAGTGAATTCCAGGTTTGCCTGAGCTAGATAGAGACCCTACCTTGAAAAACCAAAAAAAAACAAAATTTTTTTTTTTCTTAAGCTGGGCATGGTGGCTCATGCCTTTAATCCCCAGCACTCGGGAGGCAAAGGTAGGAGGATCACCATGAGTTCAAGGCCACCCTGAGACTATATACTGAATTCCAGGTCAGCCTGAACTAGAGTAAGACCCTACCTCGAAAAAACAAAAAATAAATTTAAAAAATTAAAATATTTTCTTGCTTGGCATGGTGGTGCACACCTTTAATCCTGGCATTCTGGAGGCAGAGGTAGGAGGATTGCTGTGAGTTAGAGGCCATCCCGAGACTACATAGGGAATTCCAGATCAGCCTGGGATAGAGGGAGACTACCTTGGGGGAAAAAAAATCTCCTGGTGGGGAGGAAGGAAAGTCAGAAGACTTAGGAAGTCAACAAGTCTGGAGAAAAGGTTGTAAGACCCCCTCTCTAAGGTTATATAAAGGGTAAACAACTGCCTGGGAAGTGCCTTTCCAACTAGCAGAGCTGCCTGCAGATCATGCAGTTGCTCCAGAGATACATCTTACGCTGGGGTGGGCTTTTTGGTGATCCAACTGCCTTTGAGGATCTAATACATTTTTATGGGGTAGGGAAGGTTGAGACAGGTTCTCACTCTAGTCCAGGCTTTCCTCAAACTTGTGGTAGTCCTCCTCACTCTGCTTCCTTAAAGGTTAGGGATTACAGGCATATACACCATACTTTGGCTTCAGCTAATACATTTCTATTAGTATATGGAACTACCTAGTTTCTCCACATATCTACCAGCAAAGCATTATGAAATGTCTGTTTCAAAGTAGTTTATCTTGATCTTTTCCCTTTTTAAAAAAATTTAATTATTTGTGTGCATATGTGTGTGTGGATGAGCACAACATGACCTCATCTCTGCAAATGGTTTACATTACTTTTGCATGTGGCTTACATAAGCTTGTGAAATGAAAGTAAGCACCTTGAGCTGCTGCGCCTTCTCCCCAGTCCCCTTCCCTTTTTGACGTATTTAAGGAATTTGAACTGATGATTAGATCAGTTTCTCTATTTCTATCCCATAGTTTATTTTTTTATTTGTTGTTGCTGTTTTTGTTTATTGAGACAAGGTTTCATGTAGCTCAGGCTGGTCTTGAACTTCCTGTCTTCACTTTCCAAGTATATAAATTCCTGTGTGTACCATCATGCTGTGCTTCCCCGTAGTTTTAAATTTCAGGAGTAATGCCACCCATCCTTTTCTGGAATTCTAAACAAGCCTTGGCTGCTTGATGTAATGAAGGCTCCAACATGGTGCATTTTACTAATCTGGGTTAGTGACTTTGAAGAAGTGCTTTTTTTTCCTCCTTTATCAATCTGTTAAAGTAGTAGAAAAAATGAACAAGTAATGTACAACCTGAAGCATTATCACAAAATGGATATAATTCTTTGAGAAAGAGCCACTTGTTCAAGAACTAGAGCACTGTCCACATTCTCCCCTTCATTCTCAGAGCTAGTCACTGTCCTGCTCTGCTTTGGAGAAGAGTTAGCTATTTTGACTTATTTTATTTTGGGGGGTTTTCAAGATAGGGTCTCACTCTAGCCCATCCAGGTTGACCTGGAACTCTGTAGCCTCAGGCTGGCCTCAAACTCACAGTGATGATCCTGCCTTGGCCTCCCAAGTGCTGGGATTAAAAGGTGTGCGCCACCACTCCTAGCCTGCCTTTCATTTTTTAGAGAGAATTGGCATGCCAGGACTTGAACCACTGCAATTAAATTCCAGATGCTTGTGCCACCTAGTGGGCTTGTGCAGCCTTGCACTTGCCTCACCCTTGTGCATCTGGCTAACATGGGATCTGGAGAGTAGAACATGGGTCCTTAGGCTTCACAGGCAAGCACTTTAACTATTAAGCCATCTCTCCAGCCCCTGCCTTTCATTTTTACCTGTGGTATTAGGTACAGCAATAGATTGATTAGTACTTTTTCTTTTTAAAATTTTTTTTCAAGGTAGGGTCTCACTATAGCCCAGGCTGACCTGGAATTCACTCTGTAGTCTCAGGGTGGCCTCGAATTCACAGTGATCCTCCTACCTCTGCCTCCTGAGTGCTGGGATTAAAGGCGTGTACCACCAGCCCAGCATAATTTTTTTTTTTTTTTTTTGAGGTAGGATCTCACTCTAGCCCAGGCTCACTTGGAATTCACTATGTAGTAGAAACTAATTCATTCTCATTCCCATTTTGTTGTTAAGAAAAATTAGGCTGACAAGCATTCAGTTATGCAAGGTCATAGGCTAATAGTAACATAATGGAAAAGAAAACCCTATGACCAGGAGCTGGAGGGATTGCTTAGTGGTTAAGGTGTTTGCCTGCAAAGCTTAAGGACCCAGGTTCGATTCCCTACAACCCATGTAAGCCAGATGCACAAAGTGGTGCATGTTTCTGGAGTTCGTTTGCATGGCTAGAGGCCCTGGCAAGCCCATTCTCTGTGTCTGTCTCTTCTCTCTCTCTCTCTCTTGCTTGCAAATAAATAAATATTTTTTAAAAAGAAAGCCTGTGACCTTTGATTCCATAATCTTAACTGCTATATCAAACCACTTCTCTAAGTTATTTATTTATTAAATAACAAATTTATAAAATTTTTATAATTTTTTAAAAACAAATTATTTGTCTTTGAGAGAGAGAATGGGTGTGCCAGGACCTCTAGCCACTGCACATGAACTCCAGATGTGCTACCTTGTGCATCTATCTGTCTTACGTAGGTACTGGGGAATTGAACCTGGTTCCTTAGGCTTCTTAGTCAGCCCCAACTGCTAAACCATCTCTCTTTCTTTCTTTCTTTCTTTCTTTCTTTCTTTCTTTCTTTCTTTTTTTTTTTTTTTTTTTTTTTTTTGGTTTTTCATGGTAGTGTTTCACTTTAGCCCAGGCAGACCTGGAATTCATTATGGAGTCTCAGGGTGGCCTCAAACTCGCAATGATACCCTCCTACCTCTGCCTCCTGAGTGCTGGGATTAAAGGCATGTGCCACCACACTCGGCTTAAATTTTTAAATATTTTAATATTTAGAGAGAGGGAAAGAGGAAGAGAGAGAATGGGCATGCAAGGGCATCCAACTACTGCAAATGAACTCCAGATGCATGTGCTACCTTGTGCATCTGGCTTACATGGGTACTGGGGAATTGAACCTGGGTCCTTTGGCTTTGCAGGCAAGCACCTTAATGGCTAAGCCATCTCTCTAGCCCTTTTTAAACATGTTTTATTAAAGTGTAGACATTTAGGGTTTTCAGGATGAGGACAAAGAAGAAGATTCTTTTATTTCTTCACTGTGTCTAAAATATGTCACTTCTAACAATTTTCCTTTGCTAAATATATCTAACTCTCTCTCTCTCTCTCTCTCTCTCTCTTTGGAGAGAGAGACAAAAAGGGAGGGGAGGGAGAGAGGGAGACAGATAGAGAATGGGCACGCCAGCAGCCTCTTAGCCACTGTAAACAAACTCCAGATATGTGTGCTCCCTTGTGGGAAAGTGCAGCATTGCACCCTTGAATCATTTTGCGTCTGGCTAAATGTGGGACCTGGAGATTGGAACCAACGTTCTTAGGCTTAGCAGGCAGGTTCCTTAACTGCTAAGCCATCTCTCCAGCCCTGTCTCACATTTTTGAACCCTGTATAAACTTTGTTCAGAAAGCCAATTACCAAGTCAATACAAGTCTTCATTTTTTTACTTGCAAACAAATGTGTTTTTCTCTCTTACAGAAAAAACGCAGTGAAATTCCTTGTTACTGGGAGAATCAGCCAATGGGATGTCAGAAGCTAAACTGCGCTTTCCATCACAACAGAGGACGTTATGTTGATGGCCTGTTCCTACCTCCCAGCAGAAGTGAGATCGGTGTTGATACATGATCTTTCAGATACAATGTTAACTATCCTATTAGTTTTACTTTGCCCTTTTACTTTTAATTTTATTTATTTGAGAGAGAGAAAGAAGCAGAGAAAAAGAGAGACAGATAGAGAATGGGCATGCC
Source organism: Orientallactaga sibirica (assembly GCA_036365145.1). Lineage (NCBI taxonomy): Eukaryota > Metazoa > Chordata > Mammalia > Rodentia > Dipodidae > Orientallactaga > Orientallactaga sibirica. The sequence continues at coordinate 24,763,867 of JAEOAD010000017.1, forward strand.
AGGGCCTCCAGCCACTGCAAATGAATTCCAGATGCATGTGCCACCTTGTACATCTGGCTTACTTGGGTCCTGGAGAATTGAACCTAGGTCCTTTGGCTTTGCAGGCAAGAGCCTTAACCGCTAAGCCATTTCTCCAGCCCCTCTTTTACTTTTATAATGAAACTCTTTAAAAACTGAGATCAAAGTTGGGTTTAGTGGCATATGCCTTTAATCCCATCACTCAAGAGGAGAGGGGGAGGATCACTGTGATTTCAAGGCCACCCTGAGACTACATAGTGAATTCGAGGTCAGCCTCGGCTAGAGGGAGACTCTACCTCAAAAAAAAGAAAAAGAAAGAAAGAAAACTGAGATCAGGCCAGGCGTGGTGGCACAGGCCTTTAATCCCAGGACTAGGAAGCTGAGATTGGGGGATCACCATGAGTTCGAGGCCACCCTGAGACTACATAGTGAGTTTCAGGTCAGCCTGGGCTAGAGTGAAACCCTTGTTCAAACCCCCCCCCCCCAAAAAAAAAAAAAAAACTCTTTTAGTCCAGTAAAAACCGTATTAGCTGGGCATGGTGGTGCATGCCTTTAATCCAAAAAAAAAAAAAAAAAAACCAAACCAGAATTAGACACTTGAGAAAATGAAACCTTATTAAGGGTAAATGATACATAGACTATGTTGTGCCAGATTTTATTGCTGTGGTTTGTTTCATTTTCTGTTTTCTTACCAGACCTAAAGAGGTTTTCAAAAGAAAAGTTACTCTCCAGGGCAGGGGTTGGCAGATATGGTTCTCTGCCTGTTGGGTAAAATAAAGGTTGGAGTGTTGCTTTGTCAGTCCGTTTACATTTTCCCTGACCGGTTTGGTGTTAATGCTGTGGAACTGAGTAATTGAGATAGAGACTACATGGCCCTCAAGGCCTAAAATACTAACTATCCAGGTTTGTTTTGTTTTTGAGACAGGATTGTACTTTGTAGCTTAGGTCTGCCTAGAACTTGCAATCAAGAGGATCTTGAAATTGAGTCGAGCCTAAGCTATATAGCAAGACCTTGTCTGGGAGGTGGGGAGAAAAGAAGGATGCAATTGAAAACAAATGCCAAAAGCCAAGTGTGGTGGCACACGCCTTTAATCCCAACACTCAGGAGGCAGAGGTAGGAGGGAGGCAGAGGTAGGAGGCTCACCGTGAGTTTAAAGCCACCCTGAGGCTACATAGTGAATTCCAGGTCAGCCTGGACTAGAGTGAAACCCTATTGAAAAACTAAAAAAAAAAAAAAAAAAAAGCCAAAGATATATCTGGGTCTGGGGAGCATGCTCTCAGTGGTAGAGTGTTTGCTTGGTATGTGCAAGGCTCTGAGTTTGATTCCCTGCTCTGTAAAAGAATTAAATAAAAGGCATATTTGTGCTGGGTGTGATGGCGCATGCCTTTAATCCCAGCACTTGAGAGGTAGAGGTAGGAGGATTACCATGAGTTCAAGGCCACCTTGAGACTACATAGTGAAGTCCAGATCACCCTGGGCTAAAGTGAGACCCTACCTCGAAAAACCAAAAAAAAAAAAAAAAAAAAAAAAAAGTATGTTATGTAATGAAAATTAATAGTTATACCTGTTTGTTTATTCATTGTTCTAGTGTCAGGCTGGCTTTGAACTCACTGTGTAACTGAGGATGATCTTGAACTTCTAATCCACTTGCCACTATCTTCTGAGTGCTGGGATTACAAATGCATACTACCGTGCCCAGTTTTTTTGTTTTGTTTTGTTTTGTTTTTCCAAGGTAGGGTCTCACTCTGGTCCAGGCTGACCTGGAATTCACTATGTAGTCTCAGGGTGGCCTCGAACTCACAGCAATCCTCCTACCTCTGCCTCCCGAGTGCTGGGATTAAGGCCTGCGCCATCATGCCTGGCCCGCTATGTATTTATATACAATGAAGCGGGCTGGGGAAATGGCTTAGTGGTTAAGGCGTTTGCCTGCTAAGCCTAAGATCCCCGGTTCAATTCCCCAGGACCCATGTAAGCCAGATGTACAAGGGGGCATATGGGTCTGGAGTTCGTTTGCAGTAGCTAGAGGTCCTGGCGTGCCCATTCTCTCTTTCTCTGCCTCTTCCTCTCTCTCTCTCTCAAATAAATAAATTATGTATATATAATATATTAATATATAATGTATCCTGAATCTATATACAATAAAGAGTTATTGGCAAAAGGCCTATTTTATCATTTCTGGGAATTTAGAGCCACAGTTGGCAAATTAGGCATATAGGTACCCACAGGAAAATACACCAGACTTCTTATTAAAGGACAGAGATTTTTGTTGAATTGGGATTGTATCTTCTGTGTTTGATTTCTGTATGGTTTTGTGTGTTCAGCTGTGTTGCCCACTGTGCCCGAGTCACCAGAAGAGGAAGTAAAGGCCAGCCAGCTCACAGTCCAACAGAACAAATTGTCTGTCCAATCTAATCCTTCCCCTCAGCTGCGGAGTGTTATGAAAGTAGAAAGCTCAGAAAATGTTCCCAGCCCCACACATCCACCAGTTGTAATCAATGCTGCCGATGATGATGAAGATGATGATGGTAAGTTTGGGCTCGTTTTGTTTGTTTTAAACACAGATGAGGTCATGTAGTGAATTGAACAGGATCAGGTAAAATTCTAGGCCTATTTTTAAATAGAAATTTGTTTTAAATGTTGATTTATAGATCAGTTTTCTGAGGAGGGTGATGAAACCAAAACACCTACCCTGCAAGCAACCCCTGAAGTTCATAATGGATTACGAGTGGCCTCTGCCCGGAAACCTGGAATCAATTTAAAGCCAGGTGAGAAGAGGCTATATTGTAGCTGTAAATCTTACAGCACTATTATATGTGTCCGCACTGCTCTCCTACCTTTGAAATTTAGTTCACAATCACTAGCCTTTCTTTTCCCTACATTGTGCTGCTCCTAAATACTGACATGTAGTTTCTTAGTTATTCATTCAGAACATAGGTGAATACCTGCTATGCACTAATCATATGCAAAAGTGAAAAGGCTCTAGTGATGTCTTCATGTGATTTCTTTTCCCCCTCTCATTTCTCAGGTGAAGGCTTGAATTTTGGAATAAAAACTCTTGAGGAAATTAAATCAAAGAAAATGAAAGAAAAATCTAAGAAACAAGGTGGTAAGTTATTACATGTATACATGAGTAATAGCATGTTATCAGAGAAAAATAATGACATTCTGTCAACCACAGCCAAAATAAACAAATACAGATTTTAATATATCTGGCTTCTTTAATATATCTGGCTTTGTGTTGAACACAGATTTACTGAGCTAAGCGCATATAATGAAGAGCCTAGACGGGGCTGGGGAATGGCTCAGTAGGTCAAGTGCTTATTGCCCAAGTGTGTAGCAAGCATCTGTAATCCAAGCCCTCCTACAGCAAGATGAGAAACAGTGACAGGAGAATCCCCAGCAGCTCATGGGCCAACTAGCCTGGCATATGTAACAGGAAACAAAGTGACCAGACCCTGCTTCATTCAGACAGGGTAGAAGATGAGAACCAGCAATCAGGGTTATCCTCTGAGCTTCTACAACACATGCTCATACTCATACATATGGACACAAACACAGCGTTCACACACAGATAATAAAACTTTTAAAAAATTAAAATGGCTTAACAGTTAAGACGCTTGCCTGCAAAGCCTTAGGACCCAGGTTCGATTCCCCAGGACCCACATAAGCCAAGTGCATAAGGTGGTGCATGCATCTAGAGTTCATTTGCCTCAGCTCAAGGCCCTGGTGTGCCCATTCTCTCTGTCTCCCTCTCTCAAATTAAATAAATAAATAAGTAAGTAAATAAATAAATAAATAAATAAATAAATAAAAATTTAAGAAACAACTAAACAAAGCTATGTATCCAGGGATAACAAAGACCACGTAAGAGGGTTATTACAAGAGCAAAAATGTCATTGCTTAGTATAAAAATTCATCCTTAAGAGCCGCTAGGTTTTTCTTCTGGAGCTTACCTCCAACTCAGAAATGTAGTGTACAAGTGTACAAGTACACTCTAAATATAGGAAATGTTTGCTTCTAAGCACTCTTTTGTTAAAGCTTGTTCTATAGGAACCTTGGGGTTTTATTATGCAGGTGATTAAATTTAGCTTATATGCTTCTGAATTACTTTTAGAATAAAGGTTAGTTTTGTTTTTTTTTTTTTTTTTTTTTTTTTTTTTGGTTTTGCAAGATAGGGTCTCACTCTGGTCCAGACTGACCTGGAATTAACTATGTAGTCTCAAGGTGGCCTCGAACTCTCAGCGATCCTCCTACCTCTGCCTCCCGAGTGCTGGGATTAAAGGCGTGCGCCACCACACCCGGCTTAAAGGTTAGTTTTAATTAGCAAACAAAAAGTTGAGTGCCCAAGTTAATTGAAACATCCCAAGTCTCCCCTTAGCCATTACTTTAGGGGAACATGTACAGAAAGGCTGAATTTTATTGTAGTCAGAGAGATTTGTATTGGACTTAAGTAGTCATAAAAACAAGTGTCCCTGATTTGTGATGGCCTTATTTTCCATAAATTATCTGTTACTTGAATTTTCTTATTTTAGAAGGTTCTTCAGGAGTTTCCAATGTTTTAAATCAGCCTCAGCCAATCCCAGGTCCTGAAAAAGAGAATGTTCGCACTGTGGTGAGGACAGTGACTCTGTCAAGCAAACAAGGTAAAGTGTAGGCAGGTCTGAGGGGTCGCTGGGCTACTTTTATGTAATTGGGAATATGAATCTTTGGTGGCTTGTTATTGATCAAATGTTTTTTTTTTGTTGTTGTTGTTGATTTGTTTTTCAAGGTCCAGGCTGACCTGAAATTCACTCTGTATTCTCAGAGTGGCCTTGAACTCATGGTGATCCTCCTACCACTGCCTCCCAAGTGTTGGGATTAAAGGCATGCGCCACCACACCCAGCTTCATTTAATTTTTTTTTTCTGAGGTAGGGTTCCACTCTAGCCCAGGCTGACCTGGAATTCATTATGTAGTCTCAGGGTGGCCTCGAATTCATGGTGATCCTCCTATGAGCACTGCCTCCCAAGTATGGGGCTTAAAGGCATGTGCCACCATACCCGGCTATATATATATATTTTAGTTTTACATTTACTCCTTGCCTTTATATATTTAGCACGTTTATTGACTGCCCATTTAAGAATTAAGAAAATGTCAGTCTTTTTACTAAGTAGTTTAAGCCTAATAAATATAATGCAGGTAGTTGTAGTATACCTTTAAATGTTCAATTTCAACAACAAAGAATTGAACAAAGTTAATTTGCTTGAGTGATAGAGTTATATTGCTTCAAGTATACAGCTTGGGCTTTATAACCAGTTGGTTTAAGAACATGTTGTTAGCCAGGTGTGGTGGCGCACACCTTTAATCCCAGCACTTGGGAGGCAGAGGTAGGAGGATTGCTGTTCAAGGCCACCATGAGAGAACATAGTTAATTCCAGGACAGCCTGGGCCAGAGTGAGACCCTACCTCAAAAAAAAAAAAATGTTGTAATCTTGCCTCTTATGAATATTAATGCTGTGCAACTGCTTTTGTTTGGGCTATGCATATGACTGTTTATTGTCTTTTTAAAATGGGACTTAGACTGAGATCTAATTTTCAAGATAATTCCTAAATGAACTCATACTAATGTTAGTAAACATACTTTGCAGACACTAGTAGTTACTGAATACAGAAACTTGGGTAATGATGGAGAAATTCTGTTTTTCCCATTTTAGGAGAAGAACCCTTGGTTAAACTAAGTCTTTCTGAGAGACTTGGGAAACGAAAATTTTCAGTAGGTAAGATAAGTATCTTAATACTTTTCTTCTTTTTTTTTTTTTTTTTTTTTTTTTTTGGTGTTTGGTTTTTTCAAGGTAGGGTCTTACTCTGGCCCAGGCTGACCTGGAATTAACTATGTAGTCTCACAGTGGCCTCGAACTCACGATGATCCTACTACCTCTGCCTCCCAAGTGCTGGAATTAAAGGCTTGCACCACCACGCCTAGCTATCTTAATGCTTTTCATGTGTACATTATACCTTTTATTGAAGTTACAGAAATTGAAGATTTAGGTTTAAAAACAGTAACAAACACTTAAATGTATTGGGGAACTTGGTTAATATAATTTGAATCCTAAATTTATTGGTGCTCTTTTTTTTTTTAAATTATTTACTTATTTATTTGTGAGGGAAAAGAGGCCTTTAGCCGCTGTAAACAAACTCCAGATGCACATGCCACCTTGTGCATCTGGCTTTATGTGAGGAATCAAACTGAGGAAAGTCTTTAGGCTTTACAATCAAGTGCCTTAACTGCTCAGCCATTTCTATAGCCCCTATTGGTGCTCTGTTAATATTTAGGGAAATATTTTATTGCCAAATTGTTGTATATCTATAGTTTTGAAGATAGAATAGTAAGAATATTAGAGAAAACACAAAATTAAGACAGGCTTCATTTTGAGCACATGTAAATAACTAAATAACCTTGTCTTGATTTTGTGTTTTCTGTCACTACTCTATCTTAAAACTGTTCTTGCCAGGTCTACTGGTTCACTTCTATAATCCCTCCACTCAGGCTGGAGAGATGGCTTAGCAGTCAAGGCTTTTTCCTACAAAGCCAAAGGACCCCACTTCAACTCCCCAGGACCCACATAAGCCAGATACACAAGGGGACACATGTGTCTGGAGTTTGTTTACAGTAGCTGGAGGCTCTGGCATACCCTCACTCTCTCTGTCCCTCTCTCTCTTCCTCTTTATCTTTCTCTCAAATAAATAAAATATATTTAATCCCATCACTCAAGGCAGAAGTAGAACTCAGGAGAATCACAAAGTTTAAGGCTGGCCTATGATTGCTATAGCAAGACCTCCCTGTCAAAAAATAAGAGCTGAGGATGTAGCTTAGTAGTAGAATGCTTGCCTAGTACATGTAATGCTGAGTTCAGTCCCCAATACTGCCAAAAACAAAACAACAACAATAAAAAGCCTGTTTTCAACTATTTTTAGACAGTTAAAAATGTGAATATATTAGTGAATCAGTTATGCAATTATTGTCCTGTAAGTGAAATAAATCTCATCCTTGCTGTGGGTTTCCTGTGGTCACAATACCTACAAAGTACACTACATCTAATCTTCAGCATCTATGAGGCAACTAGGCACAAATATATATATGGCACTTAATAGATCCCAAATTTTTTTTTTTTTTTTGCACTGAGCTTAAATTTAGATTTAAATAATTTGCCTGTGGTTATTCTGGAATGACTATATTGTGTTTTATGTAATCATTTTCAAAAAGACAGAAATGAGTCAGTCTTTTTGGTGTTAGAGATTGAACTCAGAGCTTTTTGTGTGCTAGGCAAGCCTTCTACAGTCTAGAAATCTTATAATGATTTGTCATGAAACAATATCAACTCTAGAATGAATGGATTAATTGATGAATTAGGTGGGGATTTTTTCAGCTGGGTGTGGTGGCGCATGCTTTTAATCCCAGCACTTGGGAGGCAGATGTAGAAGGATTGCCATGAGTTTGGGGCCACCCTGAGACTACAGAGTGAATTCCAGGTCAGGCTGGGCTAGAGTGAGGTCCTACCAACAAAAAACAAACAAAAAAAGACAAATGATTTTTCAATCAGGTGTGGTGATGAATGAGTGCCTAACACTCAGGAGGCAGATATAGGAGGATCGTTATGAGTTGGAGGCCAGCCTGGAGCTACAGTATGAGTTCCAGGTCAGCCTGGGCTAGAGTGAGACCCTACTTTGAAAATAACAAAAAAAAAAAAAAATGGGGCTGGAGAGATGGCTTAGCAGTTAAGGCGCTTGCCTGCAAAGCCAAAGGACCTCGGTTCGATTACCCAGGACCCATGTAAGCCAGATGTACAAAGTGGCACATGCATTTGGAGTTTGTTTGTAGTGGCAGGAAGCCCTGGTGTGCCCACATTCTCTCTCTCTCTTTCTTTCTCTATCTCTATTTCAACTGAATAAATAAAAATAAAATATTTAATAATAATGATGATGATGATGATAAGGCTGTAAAGATGGCTTATTGTTTAAGGTACTTGCTTGCTAAGCCTAAGGACCCAGGTTTGATTCCTCAGTACCCATGTAAACCAGATGCATAAGGTGACTCATATGTCTGGAGTTCATTTGCAGTGACTAAAGGCCCTGGCATGCCAACACGTGTGTGCACGCATGCTCTCTTTATCTATCTCAAATAAGTAAATAAACAAAAATTTAAAAATAAAAAAATTCAAAAAAAAAAAAAAGAAGAAGAAGAAAGCCGGCGTGGTGGTGCATGCCTTTATCCCAGCATTCAGGATGCAGAGGTAGGAGGATCACCATGAGTTCGAGGCCACCCTGAGACTACACAGTTAGTTCCAGGTCAGCCTGGACCAGAGTGAGACTCTACCTTGTAAAACCAAAAAATTAATAAAAATAAAAAATTTTCGGGGCTCAAGAGATTTCTCAGTGGTTGAAGACACTTCCTTGGAAAGCCTGACAGCCTGGGTTCGATTCCCCAGTACCTACATAAAGCCAGATCGCAAAGTGGCAAATGTGTCTGGAGCTCATTTGTTGGCACTAGGCCCTATTCATATTAGATGTGCCCATTCTTATTTCTCTCTTCCCCTCCCCCCCTTGAAAATAAATAAAAATATGTATGAGCTCTCTTGGGCCTCTTGCATTGCAGACAGACTCCAGACACATGCACCACTTTGTGCATCTGGCTTTACGTGGTACTGGGGACTCTAACCAGAGTCTTCAAACTGTACAAGCACTTTAACCACTGAGCCATCTCTCCAGCCCCTGTTTCTGTTTTCTTTTGGATTTGTTGTTTGTTTATTTTTATTTTTTTGTTTGTTTGTTTGTTTGGTTGGTTGGTTGGTTGGTTGGTTGGTTTTTTAAGGTAGGGTTTCACTCTAGCCCAGGCTAACCTGGAATTCACTATGTAGTCTTAGGGTGGTCTTGAACTCACAGCAATCCTCCTACTTCTGCCTCCCAAGTGCTTGTATTAAAGGTGTGTACCACCATGCCTGGCTTTTTTGTTTTGTTTTGTTTTTGTTTTTCAAGGTAGGGTCTCACTCTGGCCCAGGCTAACCTGGAATTAACTATGTAGTCTCAGGGTGGCCTCGAACTTAGGGCTATCCTCCTACCTCTGCCTCCTGAGTGCTGGGATTAAAGGTGTGCACCACCATGCCTGGCTTTTTTTTTTTTTTTTAAGATTTTATTTTCATTTATTTATTTATTTATTAGAGGCAGAGACAGAGTGAGTGCGAATGGGCACACCAGGGCCTCTAGCCACTGCAAAACGAACTCCAGATGCATATGCTGCCATGTGCATCTGGCTTATGTGGGACCTGGAGAATCGAACCTGGGTCCTTAGGCTTCACAGGCATCACCTTAACCACTGAGCCATCTTTCCAGCCCTGTTTCTACTTTATTGACCTTGCTAAGGATTTGAATCTTAAATAAGCTCTCTCTTTGTAGGTGGTGACATTGATCCCCCATTAAAGCGGAGCCTTGCACAAAGGCTAGGAAAAAAAGTTGAAATTCCAGAAACTGACATCGACAAAGCCCCAAAGAAAGGTAAGTTCTTCAGCTCTAACTCACCTTGCGAGTGGGACACAAAATGATAGCACTAGTTTATTGTGGTGTTAACCTACTTTGAGTGACTAGCGGTATACTGTGGTAGAGCATTATTACACTAGAGAGGACTAGTGGTATACCCAGTGGTAGGGCACTATCCATTACATGAAAGACGATTAACAACACACTCGGTGATAGAGCACTTGTCTAATATGCATGAGGCCTTGGGTTTCAAAAAGAAAATTAAAGATTTTGAGCTGGGTATGGTGGTACACTCCTTTAATCCCAGCACTCAGGAGGCAGAGGTAGGAGGATTGCCATGAGTTCAAGGCCACCCTGAGACTATGTAGTGAATTCCAGGTCAGCCTGGGCTAGAGTGAGACTCTACCTTGAAAAACTAAAACAGTAAAAGAGCCGGGCGTGGTGGCGCACGCCTTTAATCCCAGCACTTGGGAGGCAGAGGTAGGAGGATCACTGTGAGTTCAAGGTCACCCTGAGACTACGTAGTTAATTCCTGGGCCAGAGTGAGACCCTACCTCGAAAAAACCAAAAGAAAAAAAGGGGAAAAAAAAGAAAATTAAAGATTTTCAACTAAGAAATCATGTTTTAAATAGATTTGGGGATGTGAAGACAATCTCACTAACATCTGTCACCCCATTGTTCACTAGACTTTATTCTACTGATCTGGCTAGCTGCTAACTTAGTCCAAGAGAATGATTCCATCTAGAAGAACCATTCTTCTACCAGGAGTAGAATATCTGGAATTTCCAAATAGACTTAGGAGAGAAGGCGTGTGAAAAAGACTTTAAAAAATGTTCAATAAGAGAATTCCTTTTCAGAATTTAGTAATTTTTGCCTTTTAGCAAAAATTGAAAGTTTTTTCATACTTTCCAGAGTGCTCTAAGGAATCTGTAGTTCACATAAATTTGTTCTATGGAGAAGAAAAAATAAAAATTTTGATAAAAATTTTTTTTCAATTTTTTTTTTTTTATTTGAAAGTGACAGGGAGAGAGAATGGGCACACCAGGGCCTCCAGCCACTGTAAACTAACTCAGGATGCATGTGCTACCTTGTGTATCTGGCTTACATGGGTCCTGGGGAATCAAGCCTCGAACTAGGGTCCTTATGCTTCACAGGCAAGTGCTTAACTGCTAAGCCATCTCTCCAGCATCAGAATTATTTTTTGGAAGAAAATGTATTAGGCCAAGCGTGGTGGTACACACCTTTAGTCTCAGCACTCAGGAGGCTGAGTTAGGAGGATTGCTTGAGTTTAAGGCCAACCTGAGAGTACATAGTGAAACGGAAAAAACAACAACAACAAAAACAGTGTTAGAAATATAGCTCAATTAAAAAAAAAAAATCTGACCTATAAAAAGTCTTGTTTCAGCTTTTGAAGTTTGAAACTTTTTTCTTTTTTTTCTTTTTTAATTTTTTTTTATTGACAGCATCTATATTTACATACAAAAAAGCATGATATTTCCCTCCCCTGCCCCCATACCCCTTTAGAACTCCAATCTCCATCATATCCTCTCCCTCTCTCCATTACTCTCTCTTTTAATTTGATGTCATCATCTTTTTCTTCTATTATGAGGGTCTTGTGAAGGTATTGCTAGGCACTGCAAGGTCATGGATATCAAGGCCAATTTCTGTCTGGGCAGTTGCATTGTAAGAAGTCATACCCTTCCTTTGGCTCTTCCATTCTATCTGTCCCCTCTTCTGCAATAGGCCCTGAGCCTTGGAGGGTGTGACAGAGGTGTTTCAGTGCTGGGCACTCCTCCATTCCTTCTTCTCAGTACTATGTTGCCTTTTGGGTCCTCCCAGTGGTCATCGCCATCTGAAAAGAGAAGCTTCTCTAACCAGAAGTGAGAGTAGCATTAATATGTGAATATGAACATTAAGTGTAGTGCTTTCAGGGCAGCTTGGTGGGAATAATATATACATTTAGCCAGACAAGAGCAGGCTTTATACCCCTAAGGCTCATGACCTCCCCTGCCATAGACTTTTGCTTAGGTTTTTCAGTACCAGGTATTTATTCTCTCCCATAGAGAAGACCTTCAGTCCAATTAGAGAGCAGTTGGTTACCCCAAGAGCAGACATGCCACTATTGCACCTGTTCAGTCATTGGGCCTGTATGGCCAAACTTGAATATTCAGTGTCCACTGTTTTCACTGCTGATGACTTCTGTGTCCCATATGGCTGCATGTAGTGCAGCTTTTTCCAGTTTTCAGTTGGCTGGTCTACAGGGAGAAGGTTTTCTGCTCAGCACCAGCTTGCTTTCTCAGTGACCTTGCCTCTCAGACAAGAGATGTCTTCAGCAATAGGGTCTTACCATCTGTTTCTCAAGGGAAACCAAGGGCTTTCGCAATAGCCTTTAATGTTTTGGAGGCTACTGGGACCTCCTTGGCCAACAACTCACTGGAAGGTATCCCATCCCAGGCACTGAAAATTTTCTAGTAACAGTCTGCAGCTTCTAGATGTGCCATTATTCAAAAAAGTAGGTTTACATAAGTCTTATTTGCAATATCTTGAATTTTGATTGACCCCTGCCCTTCTTTTATGCCTTCTCTTCCCATGGCCTCGCTTAGGCCATTCCCTTCCCTGTAATCTGTTCTTCTACTTACATATGTACAATACAAATACACTTAAGTCCTTCCCTCCCCTGAAACTTTTTTTCTTTTTATAGCACAAGTTTCGAAGTCCCTGAAGGAGCGATTAGGCGTGTCAGCTGGTTCAAACAATGAGGAGGCAGCAGGTACTTGAATAAAATTGAGAGAGGAGATTCTGGTATTTTTTTCTTCTGGTTAACATATTACAATTAGGTTAGAAATTGTGCTTTTGGCCAGGCGTGGTGGTGCATGCCTTTAATCCCAGGATTTGGGTGGGAGGCAGAGGTAGGAGGATCACTGAGAGTTCGAGGCCACCCTGAGACACATAGTGAATCCCAGGTCAGCCCAGGCTAGAGTGAGACCCTACCTCAAGAAACACAAAAAAAGAAAGGAAAGAGGGAGGGAGGGAAAAGAAAAGAAATTGTGCTTTTGATTTTTTTTTTTTTTTTGGTACTTGTTTTTTTTAATAGAGAATGGGCACACCAGGACCTCCTGCCACTGCAAACAAGCTCCAGGTGCATGCACCCCCTTGTGCATCTGGCTTATGTGGGTCCTAGAGAATTGAATCAGGATCTTTGGCTGTGGAGGCAAATGCCTTAACCACTAAGCCATCTCTCCAGCCCTGGTTGTATTCTTTTTGGGGGTTGGGAAGGGGGGAAGAGAGAAATAGAGAGAGAATGGGCACGCCAGCAGCCTCTCAGCGGCTATGAACAAACTTCAGATGTGTGCGCCCTCTTGTGGGCAAGTGTGGCATTGTGCCCTTGCGTCATTTTGCATCTGGCTAAATGTAGGATCTGGAGAATCAAACGGGCATTCTTAGGTTTAGCAGGCAGGTGCCTTAACCACTAAGCAATCTCTCCAGCCCCTGTATTCTTTTTTTAAGCAATACTTAGAGATAACAAAATGGTTGTTCATTATAACATTGATAGGATATGCAACAAAACGGATTAGATAAAAATATAGTAATTCCAGGTCCAGGTTAGCCTGGGCTAGTGTGAAACCTGACCTCAAAAAAAAAAAATGTAAGACTGGAGAGATGGCTTAGCGGTTAAGGTGCCTGCCTGCTAAGCCTAAGAAGGCCAGTTCCAATCTCCAGGTCCCACGTTTAGCCAGATGCAAAGTGACGCAAGGGCACAATGCCTCACTTGCCCACAAGGGGGGCACACGCATCTGGAGTTTGTTCACAGCAGCTGAGAAGCTGCTGGTGCACCCATTTTCTATCTCTCTCCCTCTGTCTGTCTCTCTCCAAAATAATAATAAATGTAGTAATGTGCTAAAATAATTACTGACATAAAAAAGTCATGCTTGGCATGGTGACATACGCTTTTCATCTCAGCCCTTGGGAAGCACAAGTTGGAGGATCACTGTGAGTTGTGAATTCCAGGTCAGCCTTGGCTGGAGTGAGACCCTACCTCGAAAAACCAACCAAAAAAAGTCATGTTCTGGCCTGGAGAAGTGGCTCAGTGGTTAAGCCTGATGTAAAGCCTAATGACCTGAGTTCAATTCCCAAGTAACCACATAAAGCTAGTTACATAAAGTGTTGCATGTGTCTGTAGTTCTTTTGCAGTGACTTGAGGCCCTGTTGCACCCATTCTTTTCCTCCCTCCCCACCCCTCTCTCTGTCTTTGCTGGGCATGGTATCACATGGGAGGCTAAGGTAGGAGGATTGTTACGAATTCAAGGTCACCCTGAGACTACTCAGTGAATTCCAGGTCAGCCTAGGCTCCAGTGAAACTCTACCTCAAAAAACCAGGGCTAGGGCTGGAGAGATGGCTTAGCAGTTAAGGTGCCTGCCTCCTAAGCCTAAGAACCCAATCTCCAGGTCCCATGTTTAGCCAGATGCAGTGACACAAGGGTGTCATGCCGCACTTGCCCACAAGGGGGCGCACACATCTGGATTTTTTCACAGCAGTTGAGAGACTGCTGGCGTGCCCATTCTCTTATCTGTCTCCCTCTCCCTCTCTCTCTCTGTCTCTCTCTGTGTCTCTCTCTAAAAAATAAAAAATAAAAAAATATATTAAAAAAAAAAACAGGGCTAGCTGGGCGTGGTAGCACACACCTTTAATCCCAGCACTCAGGAGGATCGCCATGAGTTCAAGGCCACCCTGAAACTACATAGTGAATTCTGGGTAAGCCTGGACTAGAGTGAAGCCCTACCTCAGAAAAAAAAAACAAAAACAGGGCTAGAGAGATGGCTTAGTGGTTAAGGCGCTTGCCTGCGAAGTCTAAGGACCTATGTTCTATCTCCAGATCCCACGTTAGCCGGACACACAAAGATGGTGCAAGCGTCTTGAGTTCGAGTTCAGTGACTGAGGTCCTGTCATGCCACTTCTCTCTCTCCTCTCTCTTGCTCTCGCTGTCTCTTAAAGAAAAAAAAAAAGCCAAACATGGTGGCCCATACGTGATCCTAGCGCTCTGGAGGCAGAGGTAGTAGGATTGCTGTGAGTTCGAGGCCACCCTGAGACTACATAGTGAATTCCAGGTGAGCCTAAGCTAGAGTGAGACCCTGCCTTGAAAAAACGTGTTCTAACGGGCTTGGGTATAAGTCAAGGCTTAGTCTACACAAAGCCCTGAATTCAGTTGCTAGCATCAAAGAACACAGTGGGAGGGCTCAACTTTTTAAAGACCTTTTAAATTGGGGCAGCATAAAAATGTATCATGTCTGAAGCCACCCATAGTGTTTGAAAACATGCCCTCTCAAAAAAAAAAAAAGATATATCAAAAGTAGCTGAGCATGGTGACACATACATGATGTAATCCTAACACTTGTGTGGCAGAGGCAGGATTGTAAGTTTAAGGCCAGCCTGGGCTGTGTAAACTTGATGTACCAAGTATGGTAGTACATCCATGTAATCCTAGCATTAGGGAGGCTGGGGCAGGAGGATCATGCATTTGAAGCCAGCTACATGCCTGGTGCATCCAACGTTGTTTTTCAAGCCTAGGGCCTTGCTAGACAGATGCTTTACTGCTGAACTGCAACACCATCCTTCCAAGCCTTATACATTGCAGAATTTAGTGTCATGCATTTTGTATAGGTTTAAGTTTGACATCTGTATTTGTGAATGTAAGCCTGTATGTTGCTTTTCCATTCTGTCTTTATTTGACTTGAATATTAATGTTATGCTAGTATCATGAAAAGCGGATCTGGGCTTGGGGAGATGGTGATGGTTCAGTGATTAAAAGTGCTTACTTGCAACTCCACCCTGTGGGGTTCAGTTTTTCAGTATCCACATAAAGTCAGGTACACAAAATGGCACATGCACCTGGAGTTCATTTGCAGCTGCAAGATACCCTGGTCCACCCATTCATTCAGTCTTTCATTTGTCCCCTCCCCTCCCACTCAGACATAAATAAAAAGAGAATCTCATGTTTGCCTGCCTTGTTCTTTTGTAGGAAACCCTCCAGATTTTTTTTTTAATTTTATTTATTTATTTTGGAGGTAGGGTCTCACTGTAACCCCAGCTGTCCTGAAATTCATTTATGTAGCCCAGATTAGACCCGAACTCATTGCAGTTCTCATGCCACAGCCTCCCAACTTATAGGATTATAGGTGTGAGTTCACCATGCCTGGTTTTGCTCTCCAGCTATTTTTAGGATCTCTCTCCCCACTGTGCTGCAATTTCACTGTGGTAGATCTAAACAGATCTTAGCACATTTTTTCCTCATTGTTTTTGCATGAGTTTGTGTGTGTGTGTACATGCATGTGGAAGCCGGAAGTCAACTTTAAGTACCTTCCTCAGTTGCTCTCTACTTAGTGACTAAGTCAGTCTCTCACTTGAACCTAGAGCTCACCCATTTAGCTAGTCCAGCTTGTCCCGGAAATCCCATCTTTGCCTCCTGAATACTGAGATTACAGGGGCCACTATGCCCACTCAGTATCCCCATGAATGCTCAGTTCTCATGCTTACATGGCAAGTCCAGTATTCATTGGTCCTTTTGAATCTTAAGAACTTTGTATGAGATTCTTACTGGAGATGCTGAAATCTTGGCATATAGGGTGTACCTTGACCTGGCCTTCATCCTTCCCATTCCTTTGGTTTTCACCTCACATTTTAGGAGCTTTATTTTATTTTCCATCATGAGGTCAGTGGCAATTTTCAATGACAGTTCATATAGTGAGTATTTTAGGCTTTGAAATAAGGAGCTTAGTTAGCTTGGTGGTAGATCACTTGCCTTCTCTATTTTTCCATTTTCTAGAAATCCCATAGATTTTATATCTACTGTCTATAAATTTATTTATTTTTTTAAATATATTTATTTACTTATTCACTTATTTGTGTTAGAGAGAGAGGCAGAGAGTTGGGCACACCAGGGCCTCTAACCATTACAAATTCCAGTCAACTATTAACAGATTTCTATCTACTTTTTTCTATCTCAGAGATGCTGGGTTTTTTGTTTTGTTTTGTTTTTTTGTTTGTTTGGTTTTTCGAGATAGCGTCACACTGTAGTCCAGGCTGACTTGGAATTCACTATGTGGTCTCAGGGTGGCCTTGAACTCATGGTTATCCTATTACCTCTGCCTCTCAAGTACTAGGTTTTTTTTGTTCTGTTCTGTTTTGTTTTGTTTTGTTTTGTTTTGTTTTGTTTTGTTTTGTTTTGTTTTGTTTTGTTTTGTTTTGTAGGTAGGATCTCACTCTAGCTCAGGCTGACCTAGAATTCTCTATGTAGTCTCAGGGTGGCCTCGAATTCATGGTGATCCTCCTACCTCTGCCTCCCAAGTGCTGGGATTAAAGGTGTGCACCACCATGCCCGGCCTCAGAGATTCTTTTTTTTAAAAAAAAATACATATTTATTTACATGCAGAGAGAGAATGGGCACTCCAGGGCCTATAGCCACTGCAAACAAACTCCAGATGCATATGCCACTTAGTGCATCTGGCTTTACAAGGGTCCCAGGGAATTGAACCTGGGTCCTTTGTCTTTGCAGGCAAATGCCTTAACCACTAAGTCATCTTTCCAGCCCTGAAAAAGCTTTTGGTTTTTTGAAGTAGGGTTTCACTCTAGCCCAGGCTGACTTGGAATTCACTTTGTAGTCTCAGGGTGGCCTCGAACTTGTGGCCAATCTCCTACCTCTGCCTCCCAAGTGCTGGAATTAATGGCATGCGCCACCACGCCTGGCCTGAAAAGCTATTTTTAAAACTTATTTATTTATTTTGGGGGTTTTAGAGGTAGGGTGTTGCTCTAGGCCTAGGTGTGTGCGCGCGCTCGCTCGCTCTCTCTCTCTCTCTCTCTCTCTGAATCCCCCTCTCTCTGCCAATTTCTCTCTCAAATAAATAAAAATAAAAAATAGCTTTTCAACTGGGTGTGGTGGTACTTGCCTTTAATCCCAGCACTCAGGGGACAGAGGTAAAAGGATCGCCGTGAATTTGAGGCCAGCCTAAGACTACATACATAGTGAGTTCCAGGTCAGCCTGGGCTCTAGAGTAAGACACTACTTAGAAAAAGCAAATAAATAATAAATAAAATAGCTTTTCAAAGCCAGGCTATGGTGGCACACACCTTTAATTCCAGCACTTGGGAGGCTGAGGTAGGAGAATCACTATGAGTTTGAGGCCAGCCTGAGACTACATAGTGAATTCCAGGTCATCCTGCACTAGAGCGAGACCCTACTTTGAAAGAAAAGAATAGCCGGATGTGGTGGCACACACCTTTAATCCCAGCACTTAGGAGGCAGAGGTAGGAGGATTGCCATCAGTTTGAGGCCACCCTGAGACTACATAATTAATTCCAGGCCAGCCTGGGTCAGAGTGAGACTCTACCTCGAAAAACAAAAAAAAAACCGAAAAAAACAAACTAGCTTTTCAAGAGCAGGAAAGGTGGTCAGCTGTTAAAAGTGTTTTCTTGCAAAGCTTGATGACCTGGATTAGATTTCCCAGTACTCATGTAAGTCAGATGCACAAAGTGGTATGTGCTGGAGTTTATTTGCAGTGACAAGAGGCACTGGTATGTGACAATTCATATTCATTCATTCCCTCCTTTCCTCTCTTCCTCCCTCTTTCTCTCTCTGTCTCCTTGCAAATAGATAAAAATATTTTCTTTAATCACAGATTTTCAGCTGATCTGGGGAGATTGGCTTACTGGGTAATGTTTGTCTTGTAAGCATGAGGACTTGAATTGGACCCCATGTCAAGAAGTCAGGCATGGCATCTGCCTATAATCCCAGCGTTGAGTGCCCAGAGACATTAGGGTGCATAGAGCTTGCTGGATGGCCATCCTATCCTTATTGGTGAGTTCCAGGCCTATGAGAGACCCTGTCTTATAAATAAATGGATGAGCTGGGCATGGTGGTGCACACCAGCACTTGGGAGGCAGAGGTAGGAAGATCGCCATGATTTCGAGACTGCATAGTGAATTCTAAGTCAGCCTGAGCTAGTGCAAAACCCTACCTTGAAAAAAAAAAAAAAAAAAGAAGTGGGTGCCTGAGTGTGGTGACACACACCTTTAATCCTAGCACTCTGTAGGCTGAGGTAGAAGCACTATGAGTTTGAGGCCACTCTGAGACTACATAGTGAATTCCAGGTCAGCCTGAGCTAGAGTGAGATCCTATCGAAACCCTCCCTGCCCCACCCCCCAAAAAAATGAAAAAAGAGAAAAGCTATAAGTGGATGGCATTCTGAGGATAACACCTGAGGTTGCTCTCTGACCAGCTAATACACACATAGCTATGTGCCAAAAGAAAAAGAGGACAGAAAAAAAGGAAGAAAAGTAGCTTTTCAGGGCTTGGGTTTTTAGGTCTATGGTGTAGAATATCTTGTCTGCCTAGAATGCACAAGACCACCCTGGGTTTGATTGACAACATGGTGCAGGGGTTCTTTAGTAATATTCCAATTTTGGAATCTTTATTATTTTTGTTCTATCTTGTCACCTGTTTTATCTGCTGTAGTTTTTTTGTTTTGTTTTTCGAGGTAGGGTCTCCCTGTGGCCCAGGCTGACCTGGAACTTACTATGCAGTCTCAGGCTGGCCTCAAACTCATAATGATCCTTCCAACTCTGTCTCCTGCTGGGATTGAAAGTATATACTATCACGCCCAGCTGTGTTTTTTTTTTGGGGGGGGGTGTCCGAGGTAGGGTCTCACTCTAGCTCAGGCTGACCTGGAATTCACTATGTAATCTCAGGGTGGCCTAGAACTCATGGCAATCCTCCTACCTCTGCCTCCCGATTAAAGGCATGCGCCACCACGCCCAGCTGTTGTTTTGTTTTTGATTCAGGGTCCCTCTAGCCCAAGCTGTTCTCAAAATCCTACCTGAGCCACCATGCCCCCTCTTGCCTCTTCTTTTAATCTTTTAAAATATTACTTCTTGTGAAATTTCCTTAGTTCCTAGAAAAACGTTGACTTTTTTTAGGACTATGCCTTTTTAAAATTTATTTATTTTGGTTTTTCGAGGTAGGGTCTCACTCTGGCTCAGGCTGACCTGGAATTCACTCTGTAGTCTCAGGGTGGCCTCGAACTCACTGTGATCCTCCTACCTCTGCCTCCGGAGTGCTGGGATTAAAGGCACACGCCACCACGCCCGGCAACTTTTTTTTTTTTTTTTAATGTAGGAATAAAGTTTATTTCATAGTAAGAGGAAAAGAAAGCAGAAAGAACAGACTTCTGGGAGGCGGGGATTCCAGAGCTGGAAAATCCATACTGACATTCTTAATGTACACTCCTATGGAATTATTAATGCTCCTTTTTTTTTTTTCAAATTTATTTTATTTTATTTATTTGAGAGAGAAGAAGGCAAAGAGAGAGAATGGGTGTGCCAGGGCCTCTAGCTACTGCAAACAGTCTCCAGACACATGCACCACTTTGTGTGGCATACATTGGTCTGAGGAATCAAACCTGGGTCCTTAGGCTTTGCAGGCAAGTGCTTTAACCGCCAAGCCATCTTTCCCAGCCCTATGGCTCCTTTTTCAAAGCAGCTTCATTAGTATATTTAGTTCTGTTTTTTTTTTTTTATTACTGGTCTCTTTATTAAATGTAAACTACACATGGACAGAGCTATTTTGCTTACTATGTATTTCTAGCACAGTGTCCAGTTTATATCTATGAGGGAATGGAAGAACGTATTGTTGTTTTTACTGGTAAGGTTTATAACAACCTGGGTTTCTCCGAACTAGTAAATAGTAAATAGTTCGGAGTCCTAAAGAATAAGCTTCTGACTAGAAACACAAGCAAATTTTGTTTCCTTGGCGTTTTCTTTCGTGGCATTGCCTAGACCATGCAGCCATTGGAAGTGGAGAATGGATCTAATATTACATATTTGAATATTTTGTAGGCAACTAATATATCTCTATGGTACTGTTTTAATCTAAGAGTAGAGAAATCATAAATTGTTAAGACAATATGATAGATGTTTTTTCCCAAAACAGAGAGAGCTGGTAAAGTTGGTGAGATCCATGTGAAGACATTAGAAGAAATTCTTCTTGAAAGAGCCAATCAGAAACGTGGAGAATTGCAAACTAAACTCAAAGCAGAAGAACCTTCAAGAGCAGATGATTCTATATCTGGAACAAAAAGCTCTTCCACTGTGCGAATCAAAACCTTTTCTGAAGTCCTGGCTGAAAAAAAACATCGGCAGCAGGAAACCGAGAGACAAAAATGCAAAAAGGATACAGGTTGCATAAAGCTAAAGACTGAGACTGAAATGAGAAAGACAGTGGTTTTGCCGGCAGTAGTTGTGAGCAAAGAACAACCCG
The DNA here is from genome assembly GCA_036365145.1 of Orientallactaga sibirica. Taxonomy (NCBI): domain Eukaryota; kingdom Metazoa; phylum Chordata; class Mammalia; order Rodentia; family Dipodidae; genus Orientallactaga; species Orientallactaga sibirica. Next base: position 24,784,701 of record JAEOAD010000017.1, read on the forward strand.
AGGAGCCTGCTGGAAGGACAAGGTCTATGCAGGAGGTACACATTAAGACATTGGAGGAAATTAAACTGGAGAAGGCCTTGAGGGTGCAACAGAGCTCGGAGAGCAGCTCCAGCACCCAGCCTCAAGCAGAAGTCAACCCAGGGGCAAGGCGGCTGTTGCGCATCACTAAAAGAACAGGTCTGTAGTACCATGTCCCCAGGTAACACTCCAAAGGGCAGGACAGTGAGTGTGCCACAGAATCTGCCAGACAGTTTTTCTGAGAACTTTTCTTTATTCAGATAACTTTGAATTCCAGTAGTTTCAGGGGAGTAAGCTATTTCTAGCAGTACTGTATGGCTTCAATATTTTAATGCACATTTTGAAACTTTATTGGACCAGTGGACTTTATTGGACCAATCTAAAAATTTCTTACCATTATTCTTGAGGGTTTTTTTTTTTTTAATTTATTTCATCATGCAATCTCTCCTGAAGTTGTTACTGAATGAAGTAACTAACATTGTCTTTAACGTGAATATAGGTGTGAACGAAGAGAAGTTTCAGGATGGAAGTGAAGCTGCTTCTCAGAGCAGTGTGAGTAGGACAGAGGCTAATGAGGTAAGCTCATTTCAGAGTGTTGCTCATAACATACCACAGCTGTGTCCGTGGTTGTGTGCTTTTCAGTTTTAGTTAACAGTTACTTTCTGCCAGGTTTTGGTGGTGGTGTTTCTTTGCATGTTCTGTGTGAGTAGTGTGAGTATGCATGTATCTGATTATGTAGTAGTCAGTAATGTTTGGCTTAGGGTCATAGTTGTACAGCCTGTGGAATCTGGCTTATTACGTTGTTCCAGAAGTCTTTGTTTACAGTCTTTCATACTTATAAGCATATCCTGTTTATTATCAGATAATGAGCTTTCTCTTGGTTCTTAATTTAGCACTTTATAAATGATAAGCAAAGGTTATTAGAGAAACTAGTTCTTTTTCTGTGTGTGTGCATGTTCAGGTATGTACAGGTCCATGTACATGCTAGAGAACAACCTTGGGTGTCACGGTTCTCGTGTACTACCCACCTTTTTTTTTTTTTTTTTAATTTTTTTAAATGAAAGCATAGTAGATTTTGTTGAGAAAACAGAACAGGCACATTTAAGGTTCCATCCAGTGTTCCAAGAAGAGATTAACAAGAGTAAGCTCAGCCAGGTGCACTGGTACACACCTATAACTCCAGTACTTGAGAGGCTGAGGTAGGAGAATCACTGTCAGTTTAAAGCCAGCCTGGACCAGAGAGTAAGTTCCAAATCCATTTGGGCTAGAGTGAGACCCTGCCTGAAAAGAAAAGAAGCAGGGTGTGGTGGCGCACACCTTTAATCCCATCAGAGGGAGGCAAAGGTAGGAGGATCGCCATGAGTTCAAGACCAACCTGAGACTACATAGTCCAAAAATAAAAATAAAAAAGAGCTGGGCATGGTGGTGTATATCTTTAATCTCAGCACTTGGGAGGCAGAGGTAGGAAGATTGTTGTGAGTTCGAGGCCAGCCTGAACCTACATAGTGAATTCCAGGTCAGCCTGGGCTAGAGTTGAGACCCTACCTCAACCCCTCCCCCCCAAAGAACCAGAAAAAAGAAAATAGGAAACTCAGAAACAGCTAGGGTGTATGTGTGGGGTTTTTTGTTGTTGTTGTTGTTGTTGTTGTTTGTTTGTTTTTTTGAGAGAGAGAGAAGACAAGATCTCTCAGTAGCCTGGTATTAGCCAAGTAGGCTAAACTGGAGGCTAGCAAGCCCCAGAGTTCAACTTGTATATACCATCACTTCCAACTTCTTTTTATATGGGTTTTGGGGATTGAACTTAGATCCTCATGCTTGCAAAGCAAACACTTTACTGACCGAGCTATCTTCTTAGCCCTGAGAAGCTAGAGTTTTTATTCTGTCATGTAAATTTGTCCACAGGCCTCAGAGGAGACCACAGGAGTTGATACCAGTAAAATTCCAGTAAAGAGATGTGAACTAGTGAAAGAGAAGCACATACAGAAGCAGCAGGAGAGAGGAGCCTCACAGAAGGAGAAATCAGTCTTGACATCTCTTCAGGGAGATGTCACCTCTTGCTATACCCAAGTAGTGGAAAAACCAGTGCACACTGCAGTGTCAGGCATCACACGGCACCTGACCAAGCGGCTTCCCACAAAGTCATCCCAGAAGGGAGAGGTAGAAACCTCAGGGATTGGGGACTCAGTATTAAATGTGAAATGTGCAGCACAGGCTTTGGACAAAAGGGGTAAAGGTGAGTTTCAGTAACACTTTGGCATCAGTGGGCTTGGATTTCACTTGTGTACTGCTCACACGGATGGATGGATGGATGGATGCTGGTCAGATGGATGGATTGACAGACACAGGCTGACTGATAGTAAGCTATAAAGACCAAACATAGCTGAGATTCTTTCTCACAGTTTAAAATTGCTGTTTTTCAGAATTTCTGTGGTGTGTCTTTCCCTCTATTTTGTGTGGGGGGGAGACTAACAGTGGTGGTGGTTTTTTGAGAAAGGGTCTGGCTATATAACCAGCTCTAGCCTTCAGCTCTGGATTCTTGTATCTTGGCCTCCCAGGTACTAGAGTTGCAAGTGTGTACAACCTCCGTTTTATTTATTTACTTTATTTGTATATGCTTGTGCATGGTGTGTGTGATGTGTATGAGCTCACCAGGGTCTTTTGCCATTGAAGGCAAGCACCATTAACCACTGGGACATCTCCTACAACATTGATGAGGTATTCAGAAGGGTTGAGTAAGCCAGGCGTGGTGGTGCACACCTTTAATCCCAGCACTTGGGAGGCTGAAGTAGGAGGATCACCATGAGTTTGAGGCCACCCTGAGAATACACAGTGAGTTCCAGATCACCCTGGGCTAGAGCAAGACCCTACCTCAAAAAACAATACAAAAAAAAAAAAAAAAAAGCAGGTTGAGTATGTTTGTCTGCATAATAACCACCTGTAATTATTCTGAGGTATTCTTTATGTAAAAGAGATTATTCTAGTTGTTTCATCAGTACTTTCTGCCCCTTACAGTTAAACCCAAAGTAAATGTGAAGCCATCTGTGGTCAAAGTTGTTTCATCTCCCAAATTGGCTCCAAAGCGCAAGGCAGTGGAAGTACACCCAGCTGTCATTGCAGCTGTGAAGCCGCTCAGCTCCAGCAGCATCCTACAGGAAAGCCCAGCCAAAAAAGCAGCTGTGGTAAGAAGTAGATCTACTTCAGTGTTGCTTAATTTTGTGTGGTGGGAAAAATCAACTGTTGGTTTTCTGTCTGTATCTGCATGCAGCATGCCATTCCTAAGCATTTTGGTTATTAAATAGTTACTGCATTTTACATTCTTAGACATTTTTGAAATGGCAGGGCAGCATTTTTTGTTTTTCAATGTTTTGTTTTTTGAGATAGAGTCTCACTCTAGCCCAGGCTGACCTGGAATTCACTATGTAGTCTCAGGGTGGCCTTGAACTCATGGCAATCCTCCTACCTCATCCTCCTGAGTGCTGAGGACTAAAGGCACGTGACACCATGCCCCGCAGGACAACATTTTTTTAAATTGTTTTTTGGGTTGCAACGTATTTTCCTTACTTGAACACTCAGTCTTCACATAATTGATTATTGTATTCCCAAGTTTTGATGGTTTTTTTGGTTTGGTTTTTTGTTTGTTTTTTGAGATAGGGTTTCACTGTAGTCCATGCTGACCTGGAATTCACTATGTAGTCTCAGGGTGGCCTTGAACTCACTGTGATCCTCCTACCTGTCTCCCAGGTGCTGGGATTAAAGGCATGTGCCACCATGCCCAGCTTATTTTTAGTTTTTTGAGATAAGGTTTCAAACTCTAGCCCAACCTGACCTGTCTCAGGGTGGCATTGGACTCACTGCAAACTTCCTACCTTTGCCTCCAAAGTGCTGGAATTAAAGGTGTGAGCTACCACTGGTGAATCTCTGACATATCTGCACAGTATTCAGAAACTTAAGATCAGGGTATCACAGTGATACAAGCTTTTGGGGTTCAGGAGGGGTCTCTCAGAATTTATGAAACCCAAGTTTTGTGTTCTGTCCTACTTTTACAAAGAATTGGTAGACAGATTCAAGAAGGATAAATTGGGGCTGGAGAGATGGTTTACTGTCTAAGGCACTTGCCTGCGAAGCTTAAGGACCTAGGTTTGATTTCCCAGGACCCATGTAAGCACAAGGGAACACATGGATCTGGTGTTCGTTTGCAGTGGTTGAAGGCCCTGGCACTCCCATTCTCTATATCTGCCCCTCTCTCTCTGTCTTAAATAAATAAAAAAAAATTAAAGAATTTATTAAGTTGGTTGAGGAGAAAATCATAAATTGTAGGGTTTATTTAAGAGAGAAATCACAGGCAACATAGTGCTGAGAAGAAGGGATGGAGGAGTGCCCAGCACTGAAATACCTCTGTCACACCCTCCAAGGCTCAGGGACCATTGCGGAAGAGGGGGCGGATAGAATGGAAGAGCCAAAGGAAGGGTACCACTCCTTACAATGCAACTGCCCAGACAGAAATTGGCCTCGATATCCATGACCTTGCAGTGCCTAGCAATACCTCCACAAGACCCTCAAAATAGAAGAAAAAGATGATGACATCAAAGTAAAAGAGAGACTAATGGAGAGAGGGAGGGGATATGATGGAGATTGGAGTTCTAAAGGGGAATGGGGGGAGGGGAGGGAAATATCATGCGTTTTTTGTATGTAAGTATAGAAATTGTCAATAAAAAAAAAGGAAAAAAAGAAATTACAAATTGTGGGGTTTAGGAAACATGCTCTCGTGAAAACACTGCATAGTTATAAGGTTCGTTTGAGAGAAATTGAAGTTTTTTTGTGGGGAAAAACTGGAGTAGAGCTGCAAGCATGTGGAAGAGAAATTGAGAAAAGAAAGATTAGGGTGAAGCTGTTGGCATGTGGAAAGTAGCATCCAGGACCTAGTGTAGGGAAACTTGGGAAGAACCTGCACATGGTAGATTCAGAAAGCAGAGGAAAATCACGCATGCAATCAAAGAGAGAAGTTACCCCAAACTGTGAAGCAGAGACAGGCAGAAACCCCGTCCAAACCATAAACGTTTTTATGCTCTTTCCCCTCAGAAGCCAGACTCAAGTGTATCCTTATGGCCTTAATGAAGAGGGATATGGGCAGGCCAAGCAGAGAAGCAGAGCGGAATGGGGCAGGGCAAAATTGTAGAGTTTTATTCCCAAGTTTTAAAAAGTATGATAGCCCCTGGGCTGAATGTGTTACTCATTAGTAGAGTGCTTGCCTAGCATATCATATACAGGACCCTAGTTTTGATCCCCAGCACTAAGGAATATCCATAATTTTAGGAAGACAGCAAAAGAAATGCTCAAATAAAAAAGCCTGACTCAAAGCTGGGCGTGGTAGTGCACGCCTTTAATCCCAGCACTCTGGAGGCAGTGGTAGGAGGATCACCGTGAGTTCGAGGCCACCCTGAGAGACTACATAGTGAATTCCAGATCAGCCTGAGCTGGAGTGAGACCCTACCCCCCCCCAAAAAAAAAAAAAAAAAAAAAAAAAAACAGTTGCTTATAGCTGGTCGTGCTGGCACACTGCCTTTAATCCCAGCACTTGGGAGACAGAGGTAGGAGGATCGCCATGAGTTCGAGGCCACCCTGAGACTACGTAGTGGATTCCAGGTCAGCCTGAGACAGAGTGACAGCCTACCTCGAAAAACCAAAAAAAAAGCCTGACTCGGCCTGGAGAGATGGCTTAGCAGTTAAGGCACTTGCCTGCAAAGTCAAAGGACCTAGGTTTGATTCCTCAGGACCCACATAAGCCAGATGGACAAGGTGGCACATGCATCTGGAGTTCGTTTGCAGTGGCTGGAGGCCCTGGCATTCTCATTCTCTCTCATTCTCTCTCTCAAATAAATATTTGCCAGGCATGGTGGTACATACCTTTAATCCCATCACTCGGGAAGCAGAGGTAGAAGAATTGCCATGAGTTTGAGGCCACCCTGAGACTACATAATGAAATCCAGGTCAGCCTGACCTAGTGAGAGACTACCTCAAAAAAACAATAAATAGCCAGTCATGGTGATGTATGCCTTAAATCCCAGCACTCGGGAGGCAGAGGTAGGAGGATTGCCGAGAGTTCGAGGCCACCCTGAGACTACATAGTTAATTCCAGGTCAGCTTGGGCCAGAGTGAGACCCTACCTCAAAAAAACAAAACAAACAAACAAACAAAAAAAAACAAATAAATGTTTAAAAAAATTTTTTTAGGTCCTGTAGAGATGGCTTAGCAGTTAAGGCATTTGCCTGCAAAGCCAAAGGACCTTGGTTCAATTCCTCAGGACCCACGTAAGCCAGATGCACAAGGGGGCTCATGCATCTGGAGTTCGTTTGCAGTGGCTGGAAGCCCTGGTGCACCTATTCTCTCTGTGTCTGTGTCTCTCTCTGCCTCTTCCCCTCTCTCAAATAAAAAAATTAAAATATTTTTTTTAAAAAAATTTAAGTCTTCCACTGATTTACCCCATGCTTTCTTTTGTAGGCTGTTGTCCCACTCCTCTCTGAGGACAAATCGGTCACCGTGCCTGAAACAGAAAAACCTAGAGACAGGTAATACTTTGTAATCCTTCTTAACCAAACTCCAGTCCACTATTCCTGATTTTGTGCTGATAGATAACTGGACATTTACAGTTTACCCACATCTCAACTTGTTAAGCATAGTGGCTCACACCTTTAATTCCAGTACTGAGGAATCCAAGGCAGAAGGATTGTTAATGAGTTCTAGACCAGCCTGGGCCTCAGAGTGAGTTCCAGGTCAGCCTGGACTACAATGAGACCCTGCCTCAAAACAAACAAAAATCTGCTGTACTTAACACTAATGGCAAGAAAGCATGAAGTTCACGGTTGGAGATATAGCTCGGTTGTTAAAGTGTTTGCCTAGAGTACACCGAGCCCTGGGTTTAGTCCCCAGAACTGAGTAAACCAGGTATGGTGGCACACACTTGTAATTCCAGCACTTGAGCGGTAAAGACAGGAGGATCTGAACTATAATATATGATTAGAGATGGATCAGCAGTTAAGAATGCTTCTTGAGGGCTGGAGGGATGGCTTAGCAATCAAGGCGTTTGCTTACAAAACCAAAGGACCCCAGTTCAATTCCCCAGGACCCACGTTAGCCAGATGCACAAGGTGGGGTATGTATTTGGAATTGTTTGCAGTGGCTGGAGGCCCTGGTGTGCCCTTCTCTCTCCCTCTCCCTCTCCCTCTCTCTTTCTCTGTGTGTGTGTGTGTGTGTGTGTGTCTGTCTGTCTGTCTGTCTGTCTGTCTGTCTGTCTGTCTCTCTCTGTCTCTCTCCCTCTTTCTCTCTGTCAAATCAATAATAATAATAATAATAATAATAATAATAATAATAATAATTCTTGAGGGCTAGAGAAATGGCTTAGCAGTTAAGACACTTGACTGCACAGCCAAAGGACCCAGGTTCAATTCCCCAGGACCCATGTAAGCCAGATACACAAGGTGGGACATGTGTCTGGAGTTCATTTGCAGTGGCTGGAGGCCCTGGCGCGCCCATTCTGTGTGTGCCTCTCTCTCTCTGTCTCCCTCTCTCTCTAATAAATTAAAATATTTAAAACAAAAAGAAGAAGAAGCCAGGCATTGTGGCACACACCTTTAATCCCAGCAGTTGAGAGGCAGAGGTAGGAGGATCGCCATGAGTTCAAGGCCATCCTGAGACTACATAGCAAATTCTAGGTCAGCCTGAGCCAGAGTGAGACCCTACCTCAAAAAACAAAAGAATGCTTCTTGAGCAAGCATGAGGGCTAGCAGAGGTGTGAGACCACTTGAGTTTGATTCCTAACACCCACATAAATAGCTGGGCATACAAGTCTGGCCAGTCCTGCAGAAGAGCACAGACTGAAATGTTGCTGGGGCTTATGAAATTGTCAGAGCTCCATCTCAACAAAACAAGCAGTAGAGCAATTGAAGGGAACGCCCACCATTCTCCTTGCCTCTCTGTGCTACTTCCACGTACAGCACACCCACCTCACACGCATGTATGTGCAAAAGAAAAAAATGTAGTAGTTTAAGGCCAGCCTGGGGCTACATTAGACTCTTCCCCAAACAACAAAATGAAAGCATGAAATTCAAGATTGTGGTTATGTAAGAGATGCTTTAGTGCCTAAATTTTTCTCTAAATTATGAAAATATTTGGTCCCAAATCAGTGTATGTCTTCGAAGAAAAGACTTTTTGTGAAATGTGTGTGTCCCAGAGAGTGGGGAGTTCGGCTAATCCTGGAAAAGCGTACAGCAGGGCCTGATAATCTTTATTATTTCTTTCAGTTTTGTGCTGCCTCCGACTCAGTCTTCAGATCCCTCACCCCCAGAAATATCTGGCCCTTCTTCATCCCAAACAGCCACCAAACCTCGCCGACTGAGCTCTGCCTCAACAGGAAAGCCTCCACTCTCTGTAGAAGATGATTTTGAGAAACTGATATGGGAGATTTCAGGAGGCAAATTGGAAGCTGAAATTGACCTGGATCCTGGGAAAGATGAAGATGACCTTCTGCTTGAGCTCTCAGAAATGATTGACAGCTGAAAGTGGTAGTGAGATGTTTAAAAGAAATCTCACCAAAAACTGAATTTAGCGTCATCTGTTATAACACTTACCTGAGGTGATAATTTCTTTAGTCTCGAATCTGCCCCAAATCAAAAGTATACCTCTGAATTACTTATACGTGTCCTGGATTTCCTGGGTCAAATTTCAAGTCCCTCGATAATCATTTATTCATTTGATGCCATTATTTAGCATCTTTGAGAAAAAAGTTCTATAATACCCTCCTCTCCACACACACACACAAAAAGACACTGAAGGAGATCCACATGAAAAGAGTGCAGGAGAACTCAGTGACTCCTTGAGGTGTTTGTCTGCTTTGGTTGTCCCCTCCGCTGTGTTCTTTCTTTTGTGTACTGTCTTAATGTGCTTAGTGTTACTTGGGTTTGAAATGAAGACAGCTGCTACCATTGTGGACCAAATTTCATTCTGCCACTAAACAAAAATCCCACTGAGTCTGTGTTAAATTGTATGTCTTCTTAAAGTTATTTGGAAATTCATCTAAGCTTTAAAGAGGGCTGAGCAGCTCAAGAACCCTGAAATACGGACCTGATTCTGATGCTTCAGCTGCTCTATAGACCTCTGAGAGCAATAGCTAACTTAATACTGTAATTTTTTAAAGGCTTTAAAGTGCCTCTGGGTCCCTAGAAGCTAACTTCCTACTTCTGGGATCCTTTGCATTCTTTATAGGAGGAGATATGACATTACTATCAATACCTGTCAATACTCCTACTGGCATTGAATTATCACAGGGACAAAAATTGGTTAATTTTTTATTTGTAACTCTCAGAAGACTCCTCTTGCCCAGTATTTATTTGATGTCCTTTTACTATGGGAGGAGGGGGTTGGGGGAAAAGAACTCATTTAGGCTGCCAGTATTTATCTGGATGTAGCAGTATATTGAATTGTACTGTAGCAGGGATATTGAGATGTCTGGGGGTGTATTGTATACCTTCCAGTTTTCTTCATTTCTGAATTTGAATTTACTTTTCTTGATGTTAGTCTCCTTCATATCACCTCAAGGTTTAGACTTGTGAAGAAACAAGTGTGATGAGGATAATAGTCTTGAAAGGAGACCGTGTACATAATTGAAAGGAGGAGGAGGAAGGACTTGTTTGATACTTTGCTCTAGGTGGTCAGTGTGTTTCTCATGGGGAAATCTGAACCACCTGTTGTGTTGGCTCCTAAGGAACTGCTGTTGTAAGCGGCTCATCAAGAGTTGGAACTTCATGTAGCCTTGTTGGGAATATGAAAAAGGAAGAAAGCCACAGGACTGCCCATTCACTCTTGGGAAGATCTGGATGATTCTACACAAGCAAAACTGACTTGAAATTTATGTATAGACACCTCTACCAATAATCCATCTTCAGCTGACTGAATGTTGTATGATAGCCCTTCTCCAAAGCAGGGGTGGAATGTTCTGTTTCACCACACATTTTGTAAACTCATTTCACTTTTGGAATCAGCCTATAGATTGCAAGTCCCTTTTGTATATAACTTTCATTCTTTTGCTTTTAAAAAAAAATTTGTTCCATATTTAAAGTCCTGTATTAGTCAATGATTCGTGTTCAGCATTATTTGAAAACATTTACCATTACAAAAAGAAATGTTTGTGTTTTAAATAAAACTGGTATAGGAAAGTCTTGACATTATGAGTTACATAGTTTTATATCTGCCATGACATGGGGTCCCATTCACAATGTTACTGGCCTCTGGGTAAGGACCCCTATTTCTTTTTTAAATATTTATTTTTTTATTATTTTATTTATTTGAGACAGAGAGAGAGAAAGAGAGAGAGAGAGGAGAATGAGCGTGCCAGGGCTTCCAGCCACTGCAAACAAACTGTAGATGCATGCGCCACCATGTGCATCTGCCTTATGAGGGACCTGGAGAATCACATTGGGATTTTAGGCTTCACAGGCAAACGCCTTAACTGCTAAGCCATGTCTCCAGCCCCAGGACCCCTATTTCTGTATGGCTTTGGATAATTTTCACAAGAACAGGTCACCAAACTTAAACACAGTATTGTCAGTTTGTTGGGTTGTTTGTTTTCTTGTTTGTTTTGTTTTTTCAAAGTAGGGTCTCACTCTGGCCCAGGCTGACCTGTAATTAACTATGTAGTCCAGTATAATTAACTAAGTATACTTAATGGTAAGAAAGGGGTCCAAGTGTTACATATTGGCCATATCCAGATATATCAAGATAGTTGTACATTTAGTGTATTTTTTCAACAAAGTTCTGACATTATGGCCTAGTGGTTAGTTAATCTCATATATAATTTATCCATTTGGAGAGAAAAGCAGATAGAATGGGCACACCAGGGCATCCAGCCATTGCAAACGAACTTCAGATGCACATGCACCCTTGTGCATATGGCTTATGTGGGTACTGGGGAGTTGAACCTAGGTCCTTAGGTTTTGCAGGCAAATGCCTTAAATGCTAAGCCATCTCTCCAGTCTTTTCTTTTTGAGGTATGGACTCACTAGCCGAGGCTGACCTCGAATTCACTATGCAGTCTTTTGTTTTTTCGAGGTAGGTTCTCACTCAGCTCAGGCTGACCTGGAATTCACTCTCTATTCTCAGGGTAGCCTTGAACTCATGGCAATCCTCCTACCTCTGCCTCCCAAGTGCTGGGATTAAAGGTGTGCGCTACCACGCTCAGCTCTCATGTAGTCTTAGGCAGGCCTTGAACTCATAGCATTCCTCCTACCTCTGCCTCCCAAGTGCTGGGATTAGCGCAGGCCACCACATGTGGCTTCTATTCTTGATTTATAACTTCTGTGATCCTTTTCTAAAATCAGGGTTTCATTTAGTTAGAATAACTGTATTTGTTTAAAATGATTGATTTGGGCTGTGGTTAAGGCTTTTGCTTCCATAGCCAAAGGACCCAGGTTCAATTCCCCAGGACCCAAACAGGCCAGATGCACAAGGTGGCGCATGTGTCTGGAGTTCATTTGCAGTGGCTGAAGGCCCTGGTGTGCCCATTGTCTGTCTCTCTCTCTCTCTCTCTCTCTGTCAAATATTAAAAAAAAAAAAAAAAAAAAAAAAAAAAAAAAACTGCACTCAGCAGTTTGGCAACAAGAAATACATGGCCTCCAGAGGTAACACTGACTGCAGACCTTTTTGTTTTGTTTTGTTTTTCCTAGAGGATTTCACTCTTCCCTCTTTGACACTAAATCCTACACCACAATGGGAAGTTCACTGTTTTCTTCCCCACTGTAGTTTCAAGGTTGGTATGCTCAAGTGTAACTTGAAAGTTTATATCGTTTTGGGAGATAGACTTTCATGTAGCCCAAACTAGCCTAGGATGGCCTTGAATTTGTGGTCCTCCTACTTTTCCCTCCCAAGTGCTGGGATTGCAGGAATGTACCACTCCTGATTTTGTGTTAGGGATCAACTTCAGGGCTTTGTGCATTAGGGAAACACTCTGCCACTGAGCTGCATCCCCAGCTAGAATGGATGTGTTTCCTAGTGTCATTAGTTTTAATGTCTTGAATATTTAAAGAATTTTTTTAAAATATATTTTATTTATTTGAGAGAGAGAAAGAGGAGAGAGAGGGAGAAAGAGAGATTGAATGGGCATGCCAGGGCCTCCAACCACTGCAAACGAACTCCAGATGCATGCGTTCCCTTGTGCACCTGGCTTAACATGGATCCTGGAGAGTCAAACCGGGACCTTTGTCTTTGCAGGCAAATGCCTTAACCGCTAAGCCATCTCTCTAGCCTCCATTTAAAGAATTTTTAAAATTCATTTTAGGGCTAGGGAGATGATTTCAGTTAAAGGCACTTGTTTAAAGGCACTTGTTTGTCACCCACATAAAAAGACCATGTTTGTTTGTTTTCCATTTTTTTTTTTTTTTTTTTCCCAGTAGGGTCTCACATAAAGGCAGACACATGTCTCAGGGTTTCCTACCTTGTTTTGCTTTATAAATATTATTTTATTCAAGCCTCACAGGGATTATATATTATTCCCAGTTTACAGAAGTGAAAACAAAGGTTTATGGGGGTAAGTTGTTTTTTTATTGACAACTTCTATACTTAACATATAAAAAATGCATGATATTTCCCTCCCCTCCCCATTCCCTTTAGAACTCCAATCTCCATCATATCCCCTCCCTCTCCCTCCCTCTCTCCATCACTCTCTCTTTTAATTTGATGTCATCATCTTTTTCTTCTGTTATGAGGGTCTTGTGAAGGTATTGCTAGGCACTGCAAGGTCATGGATATCAAGGCCAATTTCTGTCTGGGCAGTTGCATTGTAAGGAGTCATACCCTTCCTTTGGCTCTTCCATTCTATCCGCCCCCTCTTCCGCAATGGGCCCTGAGCCTTGGAGGGTGTGACAGAGATGTTTTAGTGCTGGGCACTCCTCCTTCCCTTCTCAGCACTATGTTGCCTTTTGGGTCATCCCAGTGGTCATTGCCATCTGAAAAGAGAAGCTTCTCTAACCAGAAGTGAGAGTAGCATTAATAAGTGAATATGAACATTAAGTGTAGTGCTTTCAGGGCAGCTTGGTGGGAATAATATATACATTTAGCCAGACAAGAGCAGGCTTTATACCCCTAAGGCTCATGACCTCCCCTACCATAGACTTTTGCTTAGGTTTTTCAGTACCAGGTATGTATTCCCTCCCATAGAGAGGGCCTTCAGTCCAATTATGGAGCAGTTGGTTACCCCAAGAGCAGACATGCCACTATTGTACCTGTTCAGTCATTGGGCCTGTATGGCCAAACTTGAATATTCAGTGTCCACTGTTTTCACTGCTGATGACTTCTGTGTCCCATATGGCTGCATGTAGTGCAGCTTTTTCCAGTTTTCAGTTGGCTGGTCTACAGGGAGAAGGTTTTCTGCTCAGCACCAGCTTGCTTTCTCAGTGACCTTGCCTCTCAGACAAGAGATGTCTTCAGCAATAGGGTCTTACCATCTGTTTCTCAAGGGAAACCAAGGGCTTTCGCAATAGCCTTTAATGTTTTGGAGGCTACTGGGACCTCCTTGGTCAACAACTCACTGGAAGGTATCCCATGCCAGCATTGAAAATTTTCTAGTAACAGTCTACAGCTTCTGGATGTGCCATTATTCAAAAAAGTAGGTTTACATAAGTCTTATTTGCAATATCTTGAATTTTGATTGACCCCTGCCCTTGCCCTTCTTCTACGCATTCTCTTCCCATGGCCTCGCTTAGGCCATTCCCCTCCCTGTAATCTGTTCTACTTACATATGTGCAATACCATACACTTAAGTCCTTCCTTCTCCTCCCTCCCTTATAGCCTTTTACCAGCTTACTGGGTTCTGGTTACCTATTTTTGGTTCCAGTTCACAAGTCTATACATTTGTAGCTTGGATCCACATATGAGAAAGAACAGCCTGGGTTACCTCACTTAGTATAATCCTTTCCAGATCCATCCATTTCCCTGCAAATTTCATAATTTCATTTTTCCTTACCGCTGAATAGAACTCCATTGTGTAAATGTGTCACATCTTCATTATCCATTCATAAGTTGAGGGACATCTAGGCTGGCTCTATTTCCTAGCTATTGTGAATAGAGTGGCAATAAACATGGTCAAGCAATGGCTTTTTAATATCTTCTTATTTGAGAAAAAACAGGTGTGGTAGGGCCTCCAGCCACTGAAAACAAAACTCAGACGCATGTGCCACCTTGTGCATCTGGCTAACCTTTGTACTGGGAATTGAACCTTGGTTCTTAAGCTTCAATGGCAAACATCTTAACCATTAAGCCATCTCTAGCCCCCCACACAAGCTTTCAAAATCTTTATTCAAAGCCGGGTATGGTGGCACACGCCTTTAATCCCAATACTTGGGAGGCAGAGGTAGGAGGATTGCTGTGAGTTCCAGGTCAGCCTGAGCTAGAGCGAGACCCTACCTCAAAAAACCAAAACAACAACAACAAAAAAAAAAACCCTTTATTCATTTTAGGAAGCTACTCAATTTTTGAAAATTCTCACCACCTAGACATGATGTGACTGCATTATTAATAAATCTCCAAGCTGTAATTTACATTTTTTTTGAGAGAGAGAGAGGAAGAAGCAGAGAGAGAATGGACACTCCAGAGCCTTTTCAGCCATTGTGAACGAACTCCAGACACGTACATCCCCTTGTGTGCATATGCAACATTGTGTGCTTGCGTCACTTTTGCATCTGGATATGTGAGATTTGAACAAGCATTCTTAGGCTTGCAGGCAGGCGCCTTAACCTAAGCCATCTCTCCAGCCCTGCAATTTACTTTTTATTACAGAATCTCATACCCAGGCTGGCCTTAAGCTTAACTGTGTAATTATGGATGACCTTGAACTGATTCTCCTGCTTCCACCTCCCAAGTGCTAGGATTGTAAGTGTGCACCATCAAGCTTGGTATATATGGTTTTGGGGGTTGAACCCAGGGTTGGTACATGCTAGGCAAACACTCTACTGACAGCTGTATCCCCAACCCTGCAACGTTTTTTGTTTTATTTTTTGGCTTTTCAAGGTAGGGTCTTGCTGTAGTCCAGGCTGACCTGAAATTCACTATGCAGTCTTAGGCTGGCCTTGCACTCATAGCAATCTTCCTACCTTGGCCTCCAAAGTGCTGGGATTAAAGGCATGTGCCACCACAACCAGCTCTACAACTTTTTATTTATTTGTTTGTTTGTTTGTTTTTGTTTTTCTAGGTAGGGTCTCACTCCAGGCTGACCTGGAATTCACTCTGTATTCTCAGGGTGGCCTTGAACTCATGGCAATCCTATGTCTATTTCCTGAGTGCTGGGATTAAAGGCATGAGCTACCACTCTTGGCTCTGCAACTTATTTTTATTTTTTGTTTTGTTTTTTTGTTTTGCAAGGTAGGGTCTCACTCTGGTCCAGGCTGACCTGGAATTAACTATGTATTCTCAGGGTGGCCTCGAACTCTCAGCGATCCTCCTACCTCTGCCTCCCGAGTGCTGGGATTAAAGGCATGCGCCACCGCGCCCGGCTCTGCAATTTATTTTTAATTTGTAAAATGATATTAAAGGTCTGAGCACAAAAAGACATGATTTTAAAAAAAATAAAAATTTGGTTTTTGACCATTTTCTTAACATTGCTCAATAAAATGAACAAAATAAATGTAATAAATATGAGCAACCTAGGATTTCATATTTTAAATATTTTAGATTTCAGAAGCTTGGGGCTGGAGACATGGCTTAGCAGTTAAGGCACTTGCCTGCAAAGCCTAAGGACCCAGCTTCCATTCCCTAGAACCCATATCAGCCGGATACACATGGTGGCACATGCGCCTGGAGTATATTTGCAGTACCTGGAGGCCCTGATGCACCCATTCTATCTACTTCTCTCTCACATATAAACTATATATATATATAGGGTTTTTTTTTTTTTTTTTTTTTTTTTTTTGTTCAAGGTAGGGTCTCACTCTGGTCCAGACTCACCTGGAATTAACTATGTAGTCTCAGGGTGGCCTTGAACTCACAGCAATCCTCTTACCTCTGCCTCCCGAGTGCTGGGATTAAAGGCGTGAGCCACCACTCCCGGCTTGTTTTGTTTTTTGAGGTAGGGTCTCGCTCTAGCCCAGGCTGACCTGGAATTCACTATATAGTCTCAGGGTGGCCTCAAACTCACAGAGATCCTCCTACCTCTCCCTCCCAAGTGCTGGGATTAAAGGCGTGTACCACCATGCCTGGCCTGCCTTTCATTCTTTTTTTTTTATTATTTTCTTTTGCTTATTTATTTATTTGTTTACTTGAGAATGAGAGACAGACCAAGAGATCAAGAGGCAGATAGATAGAGAATGGGCACACCAACGCCTCCAGCCACTGCAAACGAACTCCAGATGCATGTTCCCTGTATGGCTTTGGATAATTTTCACAGAACAGGTCACCAAACTTAAACACAGTATTGTCAGTTTGTTGGGTTGTTTGTTTTCTTGTTTGTTTTGTTTTTTTCAAAGTAGGGTCTCACTCTGGCCCAGGCTGACCTGTAATTAACTATGTAGTCCAGTATAATTAACTAAGTATACTTAATGGTAAGAAAGGGGTCCAAGTGTTACATATTGGCCATATCCAGATATATCAAGATAGTTGTACATTTAGTGTATTTTTTCAACAAAGTTCTGACATTATGGCCTAGTGGTTAGTTAATCTCATATATAATTTATCCATTTGGAGAGAAAAGCAGATAGAATGGGCACACCAGGGCATCCAGCCATTGCAAGCGAACTTCAGATGCACATGCACCCTTGTGCATATGGCTTATGTGGGTACTGGGAGTTGAACCTAGGTCCTTAGGTTTTGCAGGCAAATGCCTTAAATGCTAAGCCATCTCTCCAGTCTTTTCTTTTTGAGGTATGGACTCACTAGCCGAGGCTGACCTCGAATTCACTATGCAGTCTTTTGTTTTTTCGAGGTAGGTTCTCACTCAGCTCAGGCTGACCTGGAATTCACTCTCTATTCTCAGGGTAGCCTTGAACTCATGGCAATCCTCCTACCTCTGCCTCCCAAGTGCTGGGATTAAAGGTGTGCGCTACCACGCTCAGCTCTCATGTAGTCTTAGGCAGGCCTTGAACTCATAGCATTCCTCCTACCTCTGCCTCCCAAGTGCTGGGATTAAAGGCGCAGGCCACCACATGTGGCTTCTATTCTTGATTTATAACTTCTGTGATCCTTTTCTAAAATCAGGGTTTCATTTAGTTAGAATAACTGTATTTGTTTAAAATGATTGATTTGGGCTGTGGTTAAGGCTTTTGCTTCCATAGCCAAAGGACCCAGGTTCAATTCCCCAGGACCCAAACAGGCCAGATGCACAAGGTGGCGCATGTGTCTGGAGTTCATTTGCAGTGGCTGAAGGCCCTGGTGTGCCCATTGTCTGTCTGTGTGTCTGTCTGTCTCTCTCTCTCTCTCTCTCTCTCTCTGTCAAATATTTAAAAAAAAAAAAAAAAAAAAAAACTGCACTCAGCAGTTTGGCAACAAGAAATACATGGCCTCCAGAGATAACACTGACCGCAGACCTTTTTGTTTTGTTTTGTTTTTCTTAGAGGATTTCACTCTTCCCTCTTTGACACTAAATCCTACACCACAATGGGAAGTTCACTGTTTTCTTCCCCACTGTAGTTTCAAGGTTGGTATGCTCAAGTGTAACTTGAAAGTTTATATCGTTTTGGGAGATAGACTTTCATGTAGCCCAAACTAGCCTAGGATGGCCTTGAATTTGTGGTCCTCCTACTTTTCCCTCCCAAGTGCTGGGATTGCAGGAATGTACCACTCCTGATTTTGTGTTAGGGATCAACTTCAGGGCTTTGTGCATTAGGGAAACACTCTGCCACTGAGCTGCATCCCCAGCTAGAATGGATGTGTTTCCTAGTGTCATTAGTTTTAATGTCTTGAATATTTAAAGAATTTTTTAAAAATATATTTTATTTATTTGAGAGAGAGAAAGAGGAGAGAGAGGGAGAAAGAGAGATTGAATGGGCATGCCAGGGCCTCCAACCACTGCAAACGAACTCCAGATGCATGCGTTCCCTTGTGCACCTGGCTTAACATGGATCCTGGAGAGTCAAACCGGGACCTTTGTCTTTGCAGGCAAATGCCTTAACCGCTAAGCCATCTCTCTAGCCTCCATTTAAAGAATTTTTTAAAATTCATTTTAGGGCTAGGGAGATGACTCAGCAGTTAAAGGCACTTGTTTGCAAAGCCATGTGGTCCATGCTCAATTCCCCAGTCACCCACATAAAGGCAGACACATGTTTGTTTTGTTTTATTATTTTTATTTTTTTTATTTTATTTTTAATTTTTTTTTTTTTTTTTATTATTTTATTACAGTCAAGCCTCACTGGGATTATATATTTTATTCCCAGTTTACAGAAGTGAAAACAAAGGTTTATGGGGGTAAGTTGTTGTTTTTATTGACAACTTCTATACTTAACATATAAAAAATGCATGATATTTCCCCTCCTCCCCCATTCCCTTTAGAACTCCAATCTCCATCATATCCCCTCCCTCTCCCTCCCTCTCTCCATTCACTCTCTCTTTTAATTTGATGTCATCATCTTTTTCTTCTATTATGAGGGTCTTGTGAAGGTATTGCTAGGCACTGCAAGGTCATGGATATCAAGGCCAATTTCTGTCTGGGCAGTTGCATTGTAAGGAGTCATACCCTTCCTTTGGCTCTTCCATTCTATCCGCCCCCTCTTCCGCAATGGGCCCTGAGCCTTGGAGGGTGTGACAGAGATGTTTTAGTGCTGGGCACTCCTCCTTCCCTTCTCAGCACTATGTTGCCTTTTGGGTCATCCCAGTGGTCATTGCCATCTGAAAAGAGAAGCTTCTCTAACCAGAAGTGAGAGTAGCATTAATAAGTGAATATGAACATTAAGTGTAGTGCTTTCAGGGCAGCTTGGTGGGAATAATATATACATTTAGCCAGACAAGAGCAGGCTTTATACCCCTAAGGCTCATGACCTCCCCTACCATAGACTTTTGCTTAGGTTTTTTCAGTACCAGGTATGTATTCCCTCCCATAGAGAGGGCCTTCAGTCCAATTATGGGGCAGTTGGTTACCCCAAGAGCAGACATGCCACTATTGCACCCGTTCAGTCATTGGGCCTGTATGGCCAAACTTGAATATTCAGTGTCCACTGTTTTCACTGCTGATGACTTCTGTGTCCCATATGGCTGCATGTAGTGCAGCTTTTTCCAGTTTTCAGTTGGCTGGTCTACAGGGAGAAGGTTTTCTGCTCAGCACCAGCTTGCTTTCTCAGTGACCTTGCCTCTCAGACAAGAGATGTCTTCAGCAATAGGGTCTTACCATCTGTTTCTCAAAGGGAAACCAAGGGCTTGGCAATAGCCTTTAATGTTTTGGAGGCTACTGGGACCTCCTTGGTCAACAACTCACTGGAAGGTATCCCATGCCAGCATTGAAAATTTTCTAGTAACAGTCTACAGCTTCTGGATGTGCCATTATTCAAAAAAGTAGGTTTACATAAGTCTTATTTGCAATATCTTGAATTTTGATTGACCCTCCCCTTGCCCTTCTTCTACGCATTCTCTTCCCATGGCCTCGCTTAGGCCATTCCCCTCCCTGTAATCTGTTCTACTTACATATGTGCAATACCATACACTTAAGTCCTTCCTTCTCCTCCCTCCCTTATAGCCTTTTACCAGCTTACTGGGTTCTGGTTACCTATTTTTGGTTCCAGTTCACAAGTCTATACATTTGTAGCTTGGATCCACATATGAGAAAGAACAGCCTGGGTTACCTCACTTAGTATAATCCTTTCCAGATCCATCCATTTCCCTGCAAATTTCATAATTTCATTTTTCCTTACCGCTGAATAGAACTCCATTGTGTAAATGTGTCACATCTTCATTATCCATTCATAAGTTGAGGGACATCTAGGCTGGCTCTATTTCCTAGCTATTGTGAATAGAGTGGCAATAAACATGGTCAAGCAATGGCTTTTTAATATCTTCTTATTTGAGAAAAAACAGGTGTGGTAGGGCCTCCAGCCACTGAAAACAAAACTCCAGACGCATGTGCCACCTTGTGCATCTGGCTAACCTTTGTACTGGGGAATTGAACCTTGGTTCTTAAGCTTCAATGGCAAACATCTTAACCATTAAGCCATCTCTAGCCCCCCACACAAGCTTTCAAAATCTTTATTCAAAGCCGGGTATGGTGGCACACGCCTTTAATCCCAATACTTGGGAGGCAGATTGCTGTAGGAGGATTGACTGTAGTGAATTCCAGGTCAGCCTGAGCTAGAGCGAGACCCTACCTCAAAAAACCAAAACAACAACAACAACAAAAAAAAAAACCCTTTATTCATTTTAGGAAGCTACTCAATTTTTGAAAATTCTCACCACCTAGACATGATGTGACTGCATTATTAATAAATCTCCAAGCTGTAATTTACATTTTTTTTGAGAGAGAGAGAGGAAGAAGCAGAGAGAGAATGGACACTCCAGAGCCTTTTCAGCCATTGTGAACGAACTCCAGACACGTACATCCCCTTGTGTGCATATGCAACATTGTGTGCTTGCGTCACTTTTGCATCTGGATATGTGAGATTTGAACAAGCATTCTTAGGCTTCGCAGGCAGGCGCCTTAACCTAAGCCATCTCTCCAGCCCTGCAATTTACTTTTTATTACAGAATCTCATACCCAGGCTGGCCTTAAGCTTAACTGTGTAATTATGGATGACCTTGAACTGATTCTCCTGCTTCCACCTCCCAAGTGCTAGGATTGTAAGTGTGCACCATCAAGCTTGGTATATATGGTTTTGGGGGTTGAACCCAGGGTTGGTACATGCTAGGCAAACACTCTACTGACAGCTGTATCCCCAACCCTGCAACGTTTTTTGTTTTATTTTTTGGCTTTTCAAGGTAGGGTCTTGCTGTAGCCCAGGCTGACCTGAAATTCACTATGCAGTCTTAGGCTGGCCTTGCACTCATAGCAATCTTCCTACCTTGGCCTCCAAAGTGCTGGGATTAAAGGCATGTGCCACCACAACCAGCTCTGCAACTTTTTATTTATTTGTTTGTTTGTTTGTTTTTGTTTTTCTAGGTAGGGTCTCACTCCAGGCTGACCTGGAATTCACTCTGTATTCTCAGGGTGGCCTTGAACTCATGGCAATCCTATGTCTATTTCCTGAGTGCTGGGATTAAAGGCATGAGCTACCACTCTTGGCTCTGCAACTTATTTTTATTTTTTGTTTTGTTTTTTTGTTTTGCAAGGTAGGGTCTCACTCTGGTCCAGGCTGACCTGGAATTAACTATGTATTCTCAGGGTGGCCTCGAACTCTCAGCGATCCTCCTACCTCTGCCTCCCGAGTGCTGGGATTAAAGGCATGCGCCACCGCGCCCGGCTCTGCAACTTATTTTTAATTTGTAAAATGATATTAAAGGTCTGAGCACAAAAAGACATGATTTAAAAAAAAATAAAAATTTGTTTTTTGACCATTTTCTTAACATTGCTCAATAAAATGAACAAAATAAATGTAATAAATATGAGCAACCTAGGATTTCATATTTTAAATATTTTAGATTTCAGAAGCTTGGGGCTGGAGACATGGCTTAGCAGTTAAGGCACTTGCCTGCAAAGCCTAAGGACCCAGCTTCTATTCCCTAGAACCCATATCAGCCGGATACACATGGTGGCACATGTGCCTGGAGTATATTTACAGTACCTGGAGGCCCTGATGCACCCATTCTATCTACTTCTCTCTCACATATAAACTATATATATATAGGGTTTTTTTTTTTTTTTTTTTTTTTTTTTTGTTCAAGGTAGGGTCTCACTCTGGTCCAGACTCACCTGGAATTAACTATGTAGTCTCAGGGTGGCCTTGAACTCACAGCAATCCTCTTACCTCTGCCTCCCGAGTGCTGGGATTAAAGGCGTGAGCCACCACGCCCGGCTTGTTTTGTTTTTTGAGGTAGGGTCTCGCTCTAGCCCAGGCTGACCTGGAATTCACTATATAGTCTCAGGGTGGCCTCAAACTCACAGAGATCCTCCTACCTCTCCCTCCCAAGTGCTGGGATTAAAGGCGTGTACCACCATGCCTGGCCTGCCTTTCATTCTTTTTTTTTTTTTTATTATTTTCTTTTGTTTATTTATTTATTTGTTTACTTGAGAATGAGAGACAGACCAAGAGATCAAGAGGCAGATAGATAGAGAATGGGCACACCAACGCCTCCAGCCACTGCAAACGAACTCCAGATGCATGTTCCCCCTTATGCATCTGGCTTACGTGGGTCTTGGGGAATCAAGCCTTGAACCAGGGTCCTTAGGCTTCACAGGCAAGCACTTAACCGCTAAGCCATCTCTCCATCCCTATTTTTATTTTTTATTTTAGAAATAGAGACAGAGAGAATTGGCATGCCAGGGCTTAGCCACTGAAATCGAATTAGAGACACTTGCGCCACCCAGTGGGCATGTGCAGCCTTGCGCCTGCCTCATCTGTGTGTCCAGCTTACGTGGGATCTACAGAGTAGAACAAGTCCTTAAGCTTTGCAGGCAAGCATCTTAACTGCTAAGCCATCTCTCCAGCCCCAGAAAAAAATTTTTTGGGTGGAGAGAGACAGAGGGAGAGGAAGACAGATAGATATGGGCGTGCCAGCAGTCTCTCAGCTGCTGCGAATGAAATCCAGATGCATTCGCCCTCTTGTGGTCAAGTGTGGCATTGCGCCTTTGCGTCACTTTGCATCTGGCTAAACGTGGGACCTGGAGATTGGAACTGGCGTTCTTAGGCTTAGGAGGCAGGCGCCTTAACCGCTAAGCCATCTCTCCAGCCCAGAAAATATATTTTAAAAAAAGAATTCAAAGCTGGGCGTGGTGACGCACACCTTTAATCCCAGCACTCGGGAGGCAGAGGTAGGAGGATCATCGTGAGTTCAAGGCCACCCTGAGACTACATAGTTAATTCTAGGTCAGCCTGGGCCAGAGTGAGACCCTACCTCGAAAAACCAAAAAAAAAAAAAAAAAAAAGAATTCAGAAGCTTTATTGAATAAGCCTATTGTTCATCTGTATTGGTTGGGTTTAGCAGCTAAGATGAAGAATATGGCAATAATCAAAGAGCAATGAATTAAACTTGGTATTACCTTTGCCTTTTTAAAAAATATTTTATTTATTTAGTTTGAGAAAGAGCACAAGAGAAGGAGGCAGAGAAAGGGAGAGGGAGAGAGAGAGAATGGGCACATCAGGGCCTCTAGTCACTGCAAACGAACTCCAGACACATGTGCCACCTTGTGCATCTGGCTTACGTGGGCCCTGTGGAATTGAACTTGGGTCCTTTGGCTTTGCAGGCAAAGGTCTTCACCTCTAAGTCATCCCTCCAGCCCCCACTTTTTTTTGAGAGAGAGAAAAAGAGAATGGGTGTGCCAGGGCCTTTCAGCCTCTGCGAACAAACTCCAGACATGTGCACCCTCTTGTCCACATGTGTGACATTGCATGCCTGTGCCACTTTTGCATCTGGCTATATGTGGGATCTGGAGATTCAAACAAGCATTCTTAGGCTTTGTAAGCAAGCACTTTAATTGCTAAGCCATCTTTTCAGCCCAGTCTTTTTTTCTTTTTAATATTGGACTCTGTCCTCAAATAGCAATGAGTTAACAGCCTTTTAAGGTGAGAATGCTAGTAAGCAGAGTTGATCTCTAAAGAAGAAACAATCCAGCCAGGCATGGTGGCACACGCCTTTAATCCCAGCACTCGGGAGGCAGAGGTAGGAGGATTGCCGAGAGTTCAAGGCCATCCTGAGACTACACAGTGAATTCCAGGTCAGCCTGAGCTACAGTGAGACCCTACCTCGGAAAAGCAAAAAAAAAAAAGAAGAAGAAGAAGAAACAATCCGCCGGCCATGATGGTGCATGCCTTTAATCCCAGCACTCGGGAGGCAGAGGTAGGAGGATTGCCGAGACTTTGAGGTCACCCTAAGACTATAGAGTGAATTCCAGGTCAGCCTGAGCTAGAGCAAGACCCTACCTCGAAAAACAAAAGAAGAAAGGAAGAGAAGGAAGAAGAAGGAGCAATCCTTAAAGAGCTGAGTAGACAAGGGACTGGGACTAGATGTTTAAGAAAACCTACAACAGGAACAAAGAAATGTCAGGAAGGAGAAGTAAGATGGAAGGAATCTTTACCTGGTAGGATAGATGTGGTAAGTGCAATCACTTGTCTGGGATAAGTGATCACATTTTAAAGCCAGGTGTGGCTCACACCTTTAATCCCAGCACTCGGGAGGCTGAGGTCAGCCTTGATGAAAAAAAAAAAAAAAAAAAAAACTACTCAGTGATGCAAAGCCTGCTAGCCTGGGTTCAATTCCACAGCCACCCAACTAAAGCTAGATGCAAAAAGTGACATGTGGGCTGAAGGGATGGCTTAGTGGTTAAGTCACTTGTCTGCAAAGCCAGAGGACCCAGGTTCGATTCCCCAGGAGCCATATATGGTAGCTACATAAACTGGCTCATGCATCTGGAGTTTGTTTGCACACCCATTCTCTCTCTTTCTCTGCCTCTTTCTGTTAAAATATTTTCTTAAGTGGCACATAGCCAGGCGTGCCCTTTAATCCCAGCACTCGGGAGGCAGAGAGAGGTAGGAGGATCTCCAAGAGTTCAAGGCCACCCTGAGACTACATAGAGAATTCCAGGTCAGCCTGAGCTATAGTGAAGACCCTACCTCAAAAAAAAAAAAAAAAGTGGCACTTGTCTGATGTTTATTTGCAGTGGCAAGAGACCCTGGCGTGTGTGTGTGTGTGTGTGTGTGTGTGTGTGTGTGTGCATGCACACATACACACACATATGCAAATAGTAAAAATTTTAAAATGTTAAGCCACCAAGAAGAAAAGTTAAATATATTGGGATTGCCACAATTTTGGACTCCCATATCTTAAACAGGCTCAGATTAGAGCATTTTGATTTAAAATCTAATAAGGGCTAGAGAGATGGCTCAGCAGTTAAAGGTGCTTGCTTGCAAAGTCTGCCAGCCCAGGGTTTGATTTTCCAGTACCCATGGAAAACCAGATGCACAAAGTGTCACATGCATCTGGGGCTTGTTTGCATCAGCAAGAAGCCCAGATATGCCCATACACTCCTTTTCTCCCTCCATCTCTTTCTCTCTCTCTAATAATTTTTAAAATTATATTTGCACATGTATGTGTGACATGCCAGGCCTCTTGCTGCTGCAAAGAAACACCAGACACTTGCACCACTTCTTGCATCTAGCTTTTGTGGATGGCTTGGGAATTGAACCAAGTCCTCCCAATTTCTGAAATTAAAGGTGTGCACCACCACACCCGGTCCTCTTCTTTTTAACCCAAGTTAGCCACTTATTCACTATGTGTCAAAAATGAGTTTGAACCTCCGCCCCTCCTTGCCTCCACTTCCTAAGTGTTGGGATTACAGACAAAAGCCACCATGCTAGTCTAACCCCCATGGGGATTTTTTGTTTTGTTTTGGTTTTTGGTTTTTCGAGGTAGGGTCTCACTCTAGTCCAGGCTGACCTAGAATTCACTCTGTATTTTCAGGGTGGCCTCGAACTCATGGCGATCCTCCTACCTCTGCCTCCCCAGTGCTGGGATTAAAGGCTTGTGCCACCACTCCCGGCTTCTAACACGCATGTTTTTATCTCCATTTCTAAAACAAATGCACCAGATATGGCAAAGAGGAAAAATTTATTATCATCACACAAGGAGATTTCTGCAACTTTAAGCTATTTTTATAATATTTTAATAATATTTTATAATATTTTTTTATTTTTTGGAGATGGGTTTCTTATGGCCTTGAACTTATTATGTGATCGAAGATGACCTTGAACTTCTGATCCTCCAGAGTGCTGCTGTTTTTACAGATAGGTATAGGGCAGCTGCTTTATGCACAGCTGATAGAACCAAGGGATCTGGTGCATGCTAGGCAAGCACTCCACCAACAAAGCTACACAACCAGCCCCAGCCCTTTCAGGCTGGATTGCTATTTTCAGTTGAAAGTCTTAACAGTAAGTTCCCATAAAGGAGATGAGAGATGGCTTAGAAGTTAAGGAACTTGCCTGCAAAGCCAAGGGACCTAGGTTCCATTTCCTAGAACCCACGTAAGCCAGATGCACAAAGGGGCACATGTGTCTGGAGTTCCTTTGCAGTGCTGAAGGTCCTGGCGTGCCCATTCTCTCTCTCTCTCTCTCCCAAATAAATAAATAAAAATGGGGGGCTGGACAGATGTCTTAGCGGTTAAGGCACTTGCCTGCAAAGCCAAAGAACCCAGTTCGATTCCCCAGGACCCACAAAAGGCAGCTGCACAGAGTGGTGCAATGTGTGTGGAGTTAGTTTGCAGTGGCTGGGGGCCCTAGTGGGCCCATTCTCTCTCTATCTGCCTCTCTCTCTCTGTACTTCTCTCTCTCAAATAAATAATTGAAAAATAGAAAATAAATAAAAGTAGAAAAAAAAATAATTAAAAAAGGAAATGAGAGTTGAATCTGTTATTGGAGCAAACCACTGCGTTAGGCATTGGAATTCAGACGTCTGTGACCCAAAACTACAATCAGGAGGTTGGAATTTTGGCAAGATGGGGCTGTATCCCTCCCACTACAACGCTGCCACTACGCCTATATTTCAGAACAGTTCTCAGGAACAGTAGGGATCGGGATGGACCTGCAATCGCAGGGTTTTGCGTCTTAAAGGCCCATTCGTCCCATGAACAAGCCAGAGGGCGGGCCTGGCCCTCTCCCGCCTCCCTGCAGGTGGCGCTGGAGGATCGACCTGGGTTCCCAGCAGCCGTTGTCTCAGTTGGGCGGCCCACGGCCGCTCAAACCATAGAGACAGAGCGTCTCCGTGCCTAGAGAGACCATTTCCCAGGCGCCTCCCAGGTCGCTGCCTAACCACACGCACTTCCGCTTCCAGTTCTTCGTTCCGGAAGTTGCCTTCCTCGGCGGCGTGCGGATACGTGTGGTCTTTGTAACAGATTCCGCCATGGCGTACCGCGGTCAGGGCCAAAAGGTGCAGAAGGTGATGGTGCAGCCCATCGTATCCTCGGCGGCGTGTGGGCGCTGGGAGGTTGGGGTCTGCGAGCGGCGCCGAGAATAGGCCTGAGGAAGCCGGGCGCGGGCCCGCATCCCATGAGCCCCCGGGGCGGCGGGAAAGCGCGGCCAGTGGCAGTATTGATGGAGGTGGGACGTGGGCTTGGGAGGACGGCCTCGTGCGGGACGTCAGGCCGAGCTGGGCGACGACGGCTTCGGGGGGTGATGGCAGCGGCAAGGGAGCCCATTCAGGGCGCCCTCGGGGAATGCCCGCGTGGTCACTGTCCCGTCAAGCAGGCCTGGCTTTCGGGGGGGCAGACGTGAGATGAAGGTTGGGGTCGGTGTTCGCAGTTCCAGGGAGCAGAGTCCTTTTTGCGTCTTCTTTCCTTAACCGATGTGGTGCAGAACCTGATCTTCAGATACTTGCAAAATGTACGTAAGTTACTTCCTGTTGTTTCCTAGCGACTACTTAAATAAAGTTGGATTTTATTTGGCTGATCGATGTTCCTAGAATTTAAAAAAAATAGATGAAGGCTAGATGCAGAGGTGGCGCCTGCGAAGCCTAAAAACCCAAGTTCGATTCCCCAGGACCCACGTAGTCCAGCTGCACAAAGTGATGCGTGAGTCTGGAGTTCCTTTGCAATGGCTAGAGGCCCTGGTGCGCCCATTCTCTTTCTCCCTCATCTGCCTCTCTTTTTCTCTTTCAGATATTTTAAAAACTGTATCTGAGCTCCAGACACGCACAATATTGTTTTTGCAAGCACTCAGTTATTAATTTTTATATGTAGTCATAGTGGCATTTGGGTATTACTACTTCTGTTGGTGGTGATAATAGAACAGTAGAGACTAAATTGAAACATTGGAAATAAAACCCAGGCACTTTAAGCTAGGTCAGAAGATGAAGTGTTTGGTTGATTTGAAGAAAAACCACTACAAAGGAAGGGTAAGTTGAGAGAAGTTAGTGGCAGTTGCTTCTTAGAGAGTTTAATATGAACTTTATTTATTTGCAAGAAGAAAGTGAAAGAATGGACGTGCCAGGGCCTCTTGCCACTGCAAATGAACTCCAGGCACAGTGCCACTTTGTACATCTGGCTTCCATGGGTACTAGGGGATTGAACCCAGGCCTTCAGGCTTTCGCAAGTGCCTTTAATGGCTGAGCCATCTCTCCAGCCCCTTAAGCCATTTTAATTAGAATTAAAGATCCCTCCCTGGGTTAGGTATATGTCAAAACTGAGAACCTACAAAAGGCTCTCTTGGGCTGGAGAGATGGCTTAGCAGTTAAAGCACTTGCCTGCAGAGCTAAGGATCCCCGTTCAATTCTCTAGTACCCACATAAGCCTGATGCACAAAGTGGTGCATGTGTCAGGAATTCATTTGCAGTGTTTGGAGGCTCTGGCGTGCCCTATCTCTGCACTTCTTTTTTTCTCTCAAATAAGTAAATGAGCAAATGAGAAGGCTCTATTTTCAATCTGGATTGTTATATAACAGGTAAGAAAGAAGTGCTTGGTCAATAGAAGTTACTACTTTGGGGCCTGGGAAGATGGTTCATTGGTAAAAGGCACTTATTTGCAAAGCCTGCCTGGGTTCAATTCCCAAGCTGCCTATGTAAACCAGACACAAAAGTGGCTGCTGTTCATTTGCAACAATACTCTGACACAGACACACACACAAAGAAATATTTTTTAAAATGACTATTGTGTTATACTGTCACCAGTTTTCACCTAGGTGTGTTGATGTCTCAGGTTCTCAGGAAAACTCTTAGCTTGGTCAGTCCCATCATAGTATTTGTTAAATGAAAATGTTTGTTAGCAAGTAACTTGTTTTAGTTACCAATCTTAGATATGGAGTAATTAGCTAAAATTCTTAACGTAAAGTAAAACCCTTTTTAGAAGAAACTTGTTTGGCAAGGTAGGGTCTGTACACTTTTTCTTTTTAAACATCTCTTTTTTTATTATTTCAGAGATCACGGATTCAGGTGTGGCTCTATGAGCAAGTGAATATGCGGATAGAGGGTTGTATTATTGTGAGTACCCAGCCTGGTTGGTTGGTTGTTGTTTTTTGTTTGGTTGGTTGGGGGGGGGGGGTTGCTGTTGATGGTGGTGGTTTTCCAAGATAGGGTCTTGCTCTAGCCCAGGCTGACTTGGAATTCAGTCTGGCTTGATCTCACAGTAATTCTCCTATCTCTGCCCTAAGTGCTGGATTAAAAGGCATGTCCCACCTCACCCAGCTTGTTTTGTTTTTGAGACATGTTCTCACTCTAGCCCATGTTATTGTGGAACTCACTCTGTAGCCCACATTGGCCTTGAACTCATGGTGATCCTTCTGCCCCAGTCTCATGCTGTGACTACAGATGTAAGCTACCATACTTGGCTAGGTAATATTCTCTTAAAATGGATTGGGTATGATTATACTTGAAAATGATTCGATTAACATTTTTCCAGGGTTTTGATGAGTACATGAACCTTGTATTAGATGATGCAGAAGAAATTCATTCTAAAACAAAGTCAAGAAAACAACTGGGTAAGAACATAGTTTGCTTTACAGGATTTCTTTCTGGGAGGGGGTACACATGTAGAGGTCAGAGGACAACTTTGATGTGTCTGCTGTGCCATCTTTGAGACAGGGTTTGAGTTTCCAGTCTCCTGGGTCTGCCTCCCATTGTTAAGTGCATTGGGTTCACAGGTGCATGCACTGCTTCATATGTGGCTTTATGTGGGTGCTAGAAGAGTTTGCAAGCAAGCACCTTTAATTGTTTGAATTGTTGTGCTATCTTCTCAGCCCTGAGACAGGCTTCTCATACAGCCCATGTTCATCTTGAGCTTACTATGTAAGCTTGAGCTGGCCTTGAATTCTTGATCCTTTTACCTCCAGCTCCCGAGTTGTGGAACTATAGGCATGTGCTGCTATGCTTAGCTAACAGTGTTAACTCTAATTGTAATTACTGGTGTTCAATTATATTTATCTCTTAACAGAATTTGACAGGTTAGCTGCTACTTCCTTCAAACACTTTGATCCCTTGGTTCTGCAGTGCTATACACAGACTTTCATTTTTCTTCTCTAGTTATTTCTTTTCAGACTCATGTAAATTCATCCTTTGTCACCCACCCATTAAATGTTTCAGTTACTCAAGGCTTGATTCCATCCCTCCTTTGACTTAGTATTGTTTTCTCCCATCCAAGTACTAACCAGGCCCGACCTTGCTTAGCTTACAAGATTGGGTTCATTCAGGGTGGTACGGCCGTAGGCCAGTATTGCACTTAAGACCACAGCTTCCTACTATCCATTGGCTTACACAATATGTGTACAGCACAAATGTCTCCTCTGAACCTATTTGGCATTTCCATGTGAACATTGAAAGCTTCTCAACTAGCATATTAGAAATGAAATTCATTTTCTGCTTGCACACTTTTTGGTTTTTCTGAGGCAGGTTCTCTCTCTAGCCCAGGCTGACCTGGAACTCACTCTGTAGTCTCAGGATGGCCTCAAACTCACTGCAGTCCTCCTATCTCTGCCTCCCAAGTGCTGGGATTAAGGGCATGTGCCACCACATTGGGTGTTACTTGCACACTCTATTTTGGTTTTTCAAGGTAGGGTATCACTCTAGCCCAGGCTGACCTGGAATTCACTCAGTAGTCTCAGGGTAGCCTTGAACTCACGGTGATACTCCTACTTCTGCCTCCCAAGTGCTGTAATTAATGGCATACGCCACCATACCCAGCTCTTACACACTCTTTAGAGCAGTTTTGATGTTCACTGCCTTACTGAATGGCACCAGTCTCCTATAAGCTTATTAATTGATTTCTTGCTCCCTCATCCTCCTGCAGATTGCTGTGTAGGCTGTTCTCTAGCCATCAATCTTTTTTTACTTTTTTATTTTTTTTGGTTTTTCAAGGTAGGGTCTAGCCCAGGCTGACCTGGAATTCACTGTGTAGTCTCAGGGTGGCCTTGAATTCATAGCAGTCCTCCTTCCTCTGCCTCCCAAGTGCTGGGATTAAAGGCATGTGCCACCACACCTGGCGAAAACTTCTTATTTTTATTTATTTGATTGTTTGTTTTGTTTTTCGAGGTAGGGTCTCACTCTAGCTCAGGTTGACCTGGAATTCATTATGTAGTTTCATGGTGGCCTCGAACTCATGGTGATCCTCCTACCTCTGTCTCCCGAGTGCTGGGATTAAAGGCATGTGCCACCACACCTGGCTTATTTTTATTTATTTGAGAGAGAGAGAGAGACTTGGCACTCCAAGGCCTCCAGCCCCTGCAAAGGAACTCCAGACACATGTGCCATCTTGTGCATCTGGCTTTATGTGGGTCCTGGGGAATCAAACCTGGGTCCTTTAGCTCTGCAGGCAAGTGCCTTAACTGCTAAGCCACCTCTCCAGCCCCCTTTTAAATTTTTTATTGTCATATTTATTTGCTTGCAGAGAGAATGGGCACACTAGGTCCTCTTTTCATTGCAAATGAACTCCAATTGTGTGCACCACTTTGAGCATCTGGCTTTACATTGGCACTGGGGATTCAAATCCAGGCCAGCAGGCTTTGCAAGCAATTGACTTTAACCACTGAGTCATCTCCTCAGCCTGAGCCTTCTGTTTTTTTTTTTTTTTTTTTTTTTGGAGAGACCAGAGAGAGAGAGAGAGAGAGAGAGAGAGAAGACAGAGATGGGCGAATCAGCAGTCTCTCAGCTGCTGCAAATGAAATCCAGTTGCATTTGCGCCCTTGCGTCACTTTGCATCTGGCTAAACGTAGGACCTGGAGATTGGAACCAGCGTTCTTAGGCTTAGGAGGCAAGCGCCTTAACCATTAAGCCATCTCTCCAGCCCCCTTTTGTCTTTTTTAAATGTGCTTTGTGTCTAACCATGTTGTCCTCCCCCAACCTAAGTATGGTCTTGCTCTAGCCCTAGCCCAGGCTGACCTGGAATTAGTCTCAGGCTGGTCTCAAACTCAGAGCAGGACTCCTACCTCAGCCACCTAAGTGCTGTGATTAAAGGCATGCACCACCATCCCCAGCTTGTGCATGCATGCTCGTACTCTCTCTCTCTCTCAAGAGAGAGAGAAAGTGATAAAGTGGGAGCACTAGGGCCTCTAGCCACTGCAAACAAACTCTAGAGATATACACTACTTTTTGCATCGGGCTTTATGTGGGTACTGGGGAATTGAACCCAGGACCTTAGGCTTTGCAGGCAAGTGCCTTAACCACTGAACCATCCCTCTAGCTCCTTTGGGTTTTCATGGTATGGTCTCAGTTTAGCTCAGACTGACCTGGAATTCATTATGTAGTCTCAAGGAGGCCTCGGACTCAAAGTGATCCTCCTACCTCTGCCTCCCAAGTGCTGGAATTAAAGGCTAGTGCCACCATGCCTGGCTTCCTTTTTGATTCTATTTATTTATTTATTTAGAGAGAGGCAGATAGGGAGAGACAGAGAGAAAATGGGTGTGTCAGGGCCTTCAGCCATTGCACTCTTTTTTTTAAAAAATATTTTATTATTTATTTATTTATTTGAGAGAGACAGAGAGATACAGAAATAGGCAGGTAGAGAGAGAGAGGTAGAGAATGGGCGCGCCAGGCCTCCAGCCACTGCAAACAAACTCCAGATGTGTGCGCCCCATTGTGCATCTGGCTTACGTGGGTCCTGGAGAATTGAGCCTCGAACCAGGGTCCTTAGGCTTCACAGGCAAGCGCTTAACCACTAAGCCATCTCTCCAGCTGCCATTGCACTCTTTAACATGTGCCACCTTGGGCATCTGGCTTATGTGGGTTATGGGGAATCAAACTTGGGTCCTTTGGCATTGCAGCCAAGTGCCTTAACTGCTAAGCTCTCCTTAGCCCCCTTTTTGATTCATTATTGCTATTTTTTGTGGTTTTTTTGGAGAGAGACACAGAGAGAGGGAGAGGAAGACAGAGATGGGCGCGCCAGCAGTGTCTTAGCTGCTGAGAACGAAATCCAGATGCACGCGCCCCCTTGTGGTCAAGTGTGGCATTGCGCCCTTGTGTCACTTTGCATCTGGCTAACTGTGGGACCTGGAAATTGGAACCAGCGTTCTTAGGCTTAGGAGGCAGGCGCCTTAACCCCTAAGCCATCTCTCCAGCCCTGATTCATTATTTTTTAATTAATTAATTAGTTTATTTTTTTTCAAGGTAGGGTGTCAGTCTAGCCCCAGGCTGACCTGGAACCCACTCTGTAGCACAGGCTAGCCTCCTGAGTGCTAAGATTATAAGTATGCCCTACCACACTTGGTATAAGTGGAGTTTTGGTTTGATTTTATTCAAGATAGGGTCTCACTCTAGCTCAGGCTGACTGGGAATTCACTATGTAGTCTCAGGGTGGCCTCAAACTCACAGCGATCCTCCTACCTCTGCCTCCCAAGTGCTGGGATTAAAGGCATATGCCACCATGCCCGGCTTGGTTTTGTTCTTAATTTATTTGAGAGAAAATGGGCACACAAGGGCCTCCAGCCACTGTAATCAAACTCCACACTCATGTGCCACTTGTGCACATGTGAAAATTTGTGCACTTGGATCACCTTGTGCATCTGGCTTATGTGGGACCTGGAGAATTGAACACAGGTCCTTAGGCTTTGCATACAAGCGCCTTAACCTCTATGCCATCCTCTCTAGCTCAAGTTTTTAACATTAATAATTCTGAGGAGAGGATTAGAATGTGCATTTGCCAGGGCTGGAGAGATGATTCAGTGATTAAGGTGCCTGCTTGTAAAGCCTAATGGCCCGAGTTCAATTTGCCATTACCCATATGAAGCCAGATACACAAACTGGCCCATACCTTTGGAGTTTGTTTGCAGCAACTAAAGAACCTGGCATGCCCATATTCTCTCCCTCTTTCTTTGTGTGTATTTCTCTGTGTGTCTCTCCTTCTGTTTATAAATAAATGAATGAAAGTATTTTTCAAAAATGTGCATGTGGTCTGGAGAGATGGCTCAGCAATTCAGTTAAAGACAGATATACAAAGAAGCATATTCATCTTGAGTTCATATGCAGTGGTTGGAGGCCCTGGTGCACCCATACACACACACTCCTATTCTCTCTTTCCCTTCCTCCCTCCTTATAAATAAATGAACTTTTGTGAACTTAGTGTTAAGAGATAGTGGATCTTGGCTGGAGAGATGGCCTAGTGGTTAAGGCACCTGCCTGTGAAGCCTAAGAACGCTTGTTCAAATCTCGAGGTCCCATGTTTAGCCAGGCGCAAAAATGATGCAAGCGTGCAATGTTGCACATACGCATAAGGTGGCGCACTTGTCCAGAGTTCGTTCACAGTGCCTGAAAAGGCCCTGGCACGCCCATTCTCTCTCTCTGTCTCTCTCAAATTAAAAAAAAAAAAAGATATTTAAGAGATAGTGGATCTGTCCTCTATTTGTCTTAGTGTATAGAAATCACTTTTTTTTTAATTTTTTTTGTTTATTTTTATTTATTTATTTGAGAGTGACAGACAGACTGAGAGAGAAAGAGGCAGACAGAGAGATGGAATGGGCATGCCAGGGTCTCCAGCCACTCAGAACTCCAGATGCGTGTGGCCCCCTTGTGCATCCAGACGTGGGTCCTGGGGAATTGAGCCTCCCTTAGGGTTCATAGGCAAGTGCAGCCATTCCAGCCCTATGCATCACTTTTTAAAAATTTTTTAAAAATTATTTATTTCTGGAGAGAGACAGAGGAGAGGGAGACCTGGAGCGCCAGGAAGCTGCTGGTTCTTGTGGCTTAGCATCACTTTGGCTAAGCGTGGGACCTGGAGATTGGAACGGGTTCACTAAGCCATCTCTCCAGCCCCTCCAGCCCTTTTTTTTTTTTTTTTTTTTTTTTTTTGGTTTTGAGGTAGGGTTTCACTGTAGCTCAGGCTGACCTGGAATTCACTACCTCTGCCTCCTGAGTGTTGGGATTAAAAGCTTGCGCCACCACGCCCAGCTGTAGAAATCACTTTTCATTAAAGTAGTGTCACCTTATTTAGGTTATCATTGAAAAAGTATACATGTGCCAACAGACTTACTATGGCAAAATATGTAAGTCTTGATAATGTTCACATACCTTCACAAGAGAGAAGCTTTTCAAACATTGTTTAGGGCTGGAGAGATGGCTCAGTGGTTATGATGCCTGCCTTCGGAAACTAAAGATCCAAATTCGATTCTCCAGTACCCACGTAAAGCCATATGCACAAATTGGTACATGCATCTGGAATTCATTTGCAGTAGCTAGAGGCCCTGGCACGTCCATTCTGTCTTTCTCCTCTCTCTGCTTGCAAATAAATAAAAATAAAAATTTAAAAATAAAGATACTGTTCAAAAACTGCACTTGGAGCTAAAAGTTGATTTTATGTCTGGATATTAATAGCTTTTGTTGTTGCAGGTCGGATCATGTTGAAAGGAGATAATATTACCCTGCTACAAAGTGTTTCCAACTAGAAATGATCAGGGAAGTGAGAAGATGAGAACACGAGATTTTTTTTAGGATGTCTTCTGTTGGGAGTATATTTCTGAATCATTTGTTCATATTGTTTTGATGGCCCTTATTACTGTGTGACAATAAATGTTGTGAGGTTGTTTTATTAAAAAATTTAATCTCTTTTGTATCGGGTAGTAAAGACCTTTTTTTACCTTTCATTTAGATTGACTGACCAATGAACCCCAGCAGTCCTCCTGTCTCTACCTCTACCTAGTGCTACAGTTACAAGCATGCGTGACCACACCTGGCTTTGATGTAGATACTGGGGACAGAAGTGAAGTCCTCATGCTTGCACAGCAAACACTCTTAGCTACTGATTCATTTCTCTGGCTCCAATTTATTTATTTATTTTTTTTACTTTTATTTTTATTTTTATTTTTGGTTTTTCGAGGTAGGGTCTCACTCTGGCCCAGGCTGACCTGGAATTCACTATGTAGTCTCAGGGTGGCCTTGAATTCACGGCAATCCTTCTGCCTCTGCCTCCCGAGTGTATTTTTATATTATTATTTTGTTGTTTGAAAGTGGAGGAAAAAGAGACAACAGGTGTCCTGGCTGCTGTGAACAAACTCCATATGCATGCACTACTTTGCATCTGCCTTTACCTGGGTACCTGGGAATTGAACACAGCTGTTAGGTTTTGCAGGCAAGCACCTTAATCTCTGAGCCATCTCTTCTCTCCAGCCCCAGTATTTATATATATACATATATGCTCACACACACACTTTTTTTTTTGGAGAGAGGGGGAAGAAGACATAGGGAGTGTGTGCCAGCAGACTCAGCCACTGTGAGCAAACTCCAGATGTGTGCGCCCCCTTGTGGGCAAGTGCAGCATTGCGCCCTTGCATCACTTTGCATCTGGCTAACCGTGGGACCTGGAGATTGGAACTGACGTTCTTAGGCTTAGTGGGCAGGCACCTTAGCCGCTAAGCCATCTCTCCAGCCCCTATATACACTTTTTTATTGTTGTTTTGGTTTTGCGAGGTAGGGTCTCACTCTGGTCCAGGTTGACCTGGGATTAACTATGTAGACTCAGGGTGGCCTCAAACTCTCAGCAATCCTCCTACCCCTACCTCCCAAGTGCTGGGATTAAAGGCGTGCGCCACCATGCCCAGCTTATACACTTTTTTATTTTTTTTTTTTTTTGGTTTTTCGAGGTAGGGTTTCACTCTAGTCCAGGCTGACCTGGAATTAACTATGTAGTCTCAGGGTGGCCTTGAACTCTCGGCGATCCTCCTACCTCTGCCTCCCGAGTGCTGGGATTAAAGGCGTGCGCCAACACGCCTGGCTACACTTTTTATTTATAAGCAAAGAGAAACGTCACACCATGTCTTGCCATTGCAAATGAACTCCAGATGCAAGTGCCACTTTCTACATCTGGCTTTATGTGGGTACTAGGGAATCAAACCTAGGCCATCATGCTTAGCAAGCAAGCGCCTTTAACCACTGAACCATCATTCATTTATTTGAGAGAATAGTTGCATCAGGGCCTCTAGCTACTGCAGACAAACTCCAGACATGTGTACCACCTTGTGCATTTGGCTCATGTGGGTCCTTTAGCTTTGCAGGCAAGCGCCTTGACCTCTAAGCCATCTCTCTAGGAAATTTTAAAATTTTCTCCCTGATTTCTTCAATGGCTAACCGGTCACTTTAAAGTATAACATTGAGTCTCCATATATTTGTACTGTTTCTATACTTTTCTTGCTGTTGATTTCTAGTTTTATTGCACTGTGATCTAACTAAGAAGAAATTGATGGAGCTAGAAAGATGGCTTAGCAGTTAAGTCACTTGCCAGCAAAGCCAAAGCACCCAGATTCAGTTTCCCGGTGCCCACGTAAAGCCAGATACACAAGGTGATGCATGTGTCTGAAGGTCTTTTGCAGTGGCTAGAGGCCCTGGCACACCCATTCTCTGCCTCTTATATAAATAGGTACTGAAAAATAAATTGAGGGCTGGCCTATAAAGCCTAAGGACCCAAGTTCAATTCCCCAGTACTCACATAAACCAGATGTACAAGGAAGCATTTGCATCTGGAGTTCATTTGCAGTGGCTGGAGGCCCTGGCACTCCCATTCTCTATCTGCCTCTCAAATGAATACAATATTTTTTTAATTGAGATTGTGTGTTGTTTGTGCAGGTGTGTGCACACAGATGCAAGGAGGTCATAGGTTGGATGTCCCTTTTCTGTCATCCATGTATTTCCTTGAGACAATCTCAACATGGAGCTGCTGTGGGGTCCAGTGATTCTATGGTCTCTGCTTCCCACAGGACTGGGGCTATAGGCATACGTGGCCATACTCAGCTGTTCACGTGGGTCCTGGAGAATCAAACCTTGGTGGTGTCATGCTCATAGTGCCCTTACCCACTGAACTATCTCCCAAGCCTGAGAAATTATTGTTTTGTATTTGATAAGATTTGAAGAAATGAAAGAACCAGATTCAGCTGGGCTGGGCAAGGTGGCACACTCCTTTAGTCCCAGCACTTGGGAAGCAGAGGTAGGATCATTGTGAGTTCCAGGTAGGCCTGGACTAGAGTGAGATCCTACCTAGTGTAGGTGAGGGGAGAACACCTGTAGAGCAGCTTCCTTCTGGGACCTTTGTTTTTATGGATTAAGAGCAACAGGCATGCATACTAGGGGGAGAGAGGGGAGTGTACATATGGAGCAGGGGAGCCAAAAGCACTCTTTCTGGGTTCTTTGAAAATGAAAGACTATTATATGCATGGAGTTGGGGAGGGCCAGCTGGACTTGACTTTTCTGTAGTTTATGCAGTTGCTGAGAGCGCTGGACAAAGGTCTGACATGTGGGCCGGGCGTGGTGGCACACACCTTTAATCCCAGCACTCAGGAGGCAGAGGTAAGAGGATCACCGTGAGTTCGAGGCCACCCTGAGACTACATAGTTAAGTCCAGGTCAGCCTGGGCCAGAGTGAGACCCTACCTCAAAAACAAACAAACAAACAAAACAAAACAAAAAAAAAAGGTCTGACAAGTGCCAGAGCTGTCTTTGCCATGGTAGGCTTCCTTTGTGAACCAGCTGCCTCTGCTACTTAAATTCTTTGGGCTGGGCAGGTCCTCTCATCCTCCTGAGATTGCTCAGATAACACCCCTGGTGTGGTCAATCTAACTAGGGCAAGTCTCCCAAGTGCACTGGGATTGTGGAAAGCAACCACAGCACAGATCGCAGGCCTGTCGTCACACTCTCAAGATATCCTGAATCTTGCTGATGGAGGGGTGCAGCCATGACTATCAAGTATGCCTCTGCAATGTGCGAGCTCTAAGACTACAGCATTGAACGACAGATAAATATAAGTTGATCCACCTGCTGGCCTCGGTTCAGAGCTAGCAAACTCCAGGGTTATTAGTTGATACCGGCTCCTTGCCACTGAAGGCTATCTTTCCTTATGTTCTTTCCTGCCTAAATTGAGCCTGCACCCTTGCTTTGTCTGACTCTAGCCCTTCTGCTGAACTACAGCTGCCTTCCTGGGCCTGATCTCAACTTTTAGTTGTTTGGGGATTTTTAAAAAATATATATTTCATATTTATTTATTTGAGGGGGAGAAAGAAAAAAAGGCAGATAGAATGAGCATGCCATGGCCTCCAGCCACTGTAAACGAACTCCAGACCCATGCACTACCTTGTGCATCTGGTTTACGTGGGTACTGGGGAGTTGAACCTGGGTCCTTAGGCTTCACAGGCAAGTGGCTTGACTGCTAAGCCATCTCTCTAACCCTGTTTGGGGATTTTTTTGTTGTTGTTTTAAATATTTGAGAGAGAGAGAATAGGCAAACCAGGGCCTCTAGCCACTGCAAATGATCCCCAGATGCATGTGCCATCTTGTGCAGCTGGCTTATATGGGTACTGGGGAATAGAACCTGGGTCCTTAGGCTTCACAGGCAAGTGCTGTAAACACTAAGCCATCTCTCTAACCCTGTTTTTGGTTTTTATTTTATTTATTTGTTTGAGAGAATATGGCATATCAGGGCCTCTTGCTGCAAATGAACTTGATGCATGTATCGTACCATACTGTGCATCTGGCTTTAAGTGGATACTGGGGAATTGAGTCAGGGCTGACAGGCATTGCAAGCAAGTGCCTTTAAGTACTGAGCCATCTTCCTAGCCCCCCCTTTTTTGACACTTTCATATATGTATATAATGTATTTGAGCATAATTTATCTCCCGTTAATCTCTTATCCCCTCAATCCCACTAAACCCCTTCTTCCCAACTAATCCCTTTCTCACTTTGATGTGTGCATGTTGTGACCCAAGTTAAACTAGGGTTGTTGGCATTAGCATGGGTAAAAGGTTACTTAAATATGGGCGCTTTATCAATGGATACACCCCTGAAAAATATGACTCCCCTTACCACAGTAACCATTGGTTCCCAACATTTCCTCTGGAAGGAGTGAAGTCTTATAAGTGCCTCCCCATCCATGATAGAATATTGACAGGCTGGACCACAACTGCTGTGAGTTCATTAATGTACGAGCCATATATCCAGAAGAGAATATTCCATAGCATTTTCCCCCATCTTCTCTTAAATTGTGTCCTCTTCCACTCTGTTCCCTGAGCCCTGGAGGGGATGGTTTTGATGTCCTATATAGGGCTGAGCACACTTGTTCTCAACACATTTGTAAGCAGAGAAAGGGAAATGGGTGTGCCAGGACCTCCTGCCACTGCAAACAAACTCCAGATACATGCGCATGTGCATCTGGCTTCATGTGAATACTGAGGATTCGAACCTGGGCCACCAGTAATCACTTTTAACCACTGAGCCATCTCTCCAGTCCTGTTCTGAACATTTTTTTGTTCAAGTGTATGGTCTCACTCTAGCCCAGGCTGACCTGGAACTTACTCTAGTCTTAAGCTGACCTCAAACAGAGATCCTCCCACCTGTGTTCCCTAGTGCTGGAATTAAAGGTGTCTACTACACACCCAGCATTCTCAACACTTTTTTTGGGGGGGAGTGGATTTTTGAGGTAGGATCTTGCTCTAACCCAAACTGACCCGGAATCACTATGTAGTCTCAGGTTGCCTCAAATCCACAGTGATCCTCCTATCTCTGCCTCCGAGTGCTGGAATTAAAGGCATGTGCTACCAAACCTGGCTAGTTCTTTTTTATTTTATTTTATTTTATTTTATTTTATTTTATTTTTTAAATATATTTGAAAGAGAGAGAAATCAGTAGGTAGAGGGGCAGAAAGAGAATGGGCACACCAGAGCCTCCAGCCGCTGCAAACAAACTCTATGCATGTGCCCCCTTGTGCATCTGGTTTAGGCAGATCCTGGGGAATCTAACCTCAGTCCTTTGGCTTTGCAGACAAACGTATTAACCACTAAGCCATCACTCCAGCCCTCTTTGTTTTTTTTAATATTATTTATTTATTTGAGAGAAAGAGGCAGAGAGCGAGAATGGGCCTCTGGCCACTGCAAACGAACTCCAGATGTATATGCCACCTTGTGTATCTGGCTTAACATGGGTCCTGGGGAATTGAACCTGGGTCCTTTAAGCTTTTCAGGCAAGTGCCTTAACTGCTAAGCCATCTCTCCATCCCTGGCTAGTTCTTTTTAAATACTTGAGTTTGCTGAAATTCATTAAACCAAGTATAGTAGGCAAAGAAAATACAAGGCAGTAGAGGGAGTTGCTGCCCTGAGGCTGCTTCAACCTTGCTGTTTAAAAAAAGGGGGGGGGGAGTTCAAAGTGGAGCAAAGACCTCCCTGCTGCTTTTTTAGCACCAGAATAGCCGGGAAGGAGGATAAAAGCTGGAGCAGTGTAATCCCTGAGAAAACCTGCTGGCTACTTTTTCCATTTCCCTGTGTAGCCTTTCTGACCTGTGCCCTGAGTAAGCAAAGCTGTGCCTGCCATCGCTTCTTCTGAATGGATGGAGACGTGGAAGAGTCTATTTTTTGCAGCACAAACAATGATACAGTGAGAAGGTACTCTTACAATTGAGCTCTGTATTTAGAAATCTCTGCTTGCTCTACTGGAGCCTGTGGTGTTTGCTTTTTAAATTGTACTTTTCCACAATCCGTAGATCCTTTCTTCCACCCAGGACTTGGATTGCAGGAGGTGTTGCTCCCTGCTTCATTAAGGTTACTAAAACATGCTACTGGGAAGCAGCTCTTGTTGGCAGCCCTGGGTATGTGAGCAGTTATTGTTCTGGAATGGCTGTTTCTGAGGGGGTCTTGCTAACCACCCACTAACTCTTGTAACATTCTTGAAGGGGGGGGGAGGAGCTAGAGAAGCTTGCAAAGAAAGATAAGTTCTGATGCTCTACCAGTAGAAAAGGGAGAAGGAGAACTGGAAAACCCTCCGACTAACACGAAGTGGTGCCATCATAGATGCCAGCCCTTGTCTTGTCACACTTGGGACTAGGGGAAGGATCTGTCTTATTTTAATTAAGGTATAATGGGCCAGGAAGTGTTGTGACAAATCTAATACCATTTCCTGTTAAGTGGATGCGTAGGAATTTTTCCTTATTTCTATAATCTTAGCCACCTATTCATGTCATATGTTTCTGTGAAGAACTACTTGGAAATACTTTTTAAATTTTTATTTTATGTGTATGAGAGAGAGGGAGAGAATGGGCACACCAGGGCCTTCAGCTGCTGCAAACAAACTCCAGGCACAGGTGCCACCTTGTGCATCTGGCTTACGTAGATTCTGGGGAATTGAACCTGGGTCCTTTGACTTTGCAGGCAAGTGCCTTAACCACTAAGCCATCCCTCCAGCCTGGACTTTTTTTTTCTTTTTTTTTCTTTTTTTTTTTTGGTTTTTTGAGGTAGGGTCTCACTCTAGCCCAGGCTGACCTGGAGTTCACTCTGTAGTCTCAGGGTGGCCTCGAACTCATGGTGATCCTCCTACCTCTGCCTCCCAAGTGCTGGAATTAAAGGTGTGCACCACCACGCCTGGCTCTGGACATATTTTTTAAACTTTATTTATTTGCATGTGTGTGTGTGCTCCAGGGTCTCTTGTTGCTGCAAGTAAATGCTTATCTGGCTTTATGTGGGTGGCTGGGGAATTGAACGTGGGCTAACAGGCTTTGCAATCAAATATCTTTAATAGCTAAGCCATCTCCCTAGAACCCTGGAAATACATTTAAAATAAAAAGAAGAAGAAGAAGCAGAGCCAGGCATAGTGGCGCATGCTTTTAAATCCCAGCACTTGGAAGGCAGAAGTAGGAGGATCACTACTGTGAGTTCGAGGTCATCCCTGAGACTACATAGTGGATTTCAGGTCAGCCTGGGCAAGAGTGGCACTCTACCTCAAAAAAAAAAAAAAAAAAAAACAGCAGCAAGAGAGGGCTGGAGAGATGGCTTAGTGGCTAAGACACCTGCCTGCAAAGCCTAAGAACCCCGTTTGATTCTCCAGGTCCCACGTTTAGCCAGATGCAAAAGTGACACAAGCACCCAATGTCGCACATGCGCCACAAGGGGGCTCACACGTCTGGAGTTTGTTCACAGCGGCTGAGAGGCTGCTGGCGTGCCCATTCTCTGTCTCTTCTGTGTGTGTCTCTGTCTCTCTCAAATTAAAAAAAAAAGCAGCAAGAGAATTTAAGTACTTAGAGTTTAATTTTAAAATTAAAATAGTTGAATTTGGTTTGTTAGTTTTTTGTTTAGGATTTGTGGGGGAGGGGTTGAGGTAGGGTCTCCCTCTAGCCCAAGCTGATCTAGAATTCACTATGTAGTCTTAAACTGGCCTCAGACTCAGTGATCCTCCTACCTCTGCCTCCTGAGTGCTCGGATTCAAAGTGTGCATCACCATGCCCGGCTCTTTTTTTTTGTTTTTTCAAGGTAAGGTCTCACTCTTGCCCAGGTTCACTTGGAATTTACTATGTAATCTTTGGGTGGCATCTAACTCACGGCAATCCTCCTTCTGCCTCCTGCATGCTGGGATTAAAGGCATGTGCTAGCACGCCCAGTTGTTTTTTTTTTTAACTTTTTATTGACAAGTTCCATACGTATAGACAATATAATATAATCGCAATTCCCTCCCACCACACCCTTCCCTCTCCCCTCCCTGAATCCCCCTTCACTGAATCCCTTCTTCTTTCCATTTAGTCTCTATTTTTATGTCATTTTCCCCCTCCTATTATTCAGGTCTTGTGTAGGTAGCATCAGCCATTGTGGAGTCATGAAAACCATGGCAACTTTGTATTTGAAAGACAGTGTTGGAAGCACTCCTCCCCTTCCTTTGGCTCTTACATTCTTTCCATCACTTCTTCTGAAATGGTCCCTAAGCCTTGGAAGATGTGATAGAGATGTGTCAGTGCTGAGCACTCCTCTGTCACTTCTCAGCACCTTGGTGAGTTTTGAGTCTACCCAGTGGTCACCTTGTTGTAAAAAGAGAAGTTTCTCAGACTAGAGAGATGGCTTAGTGGTTAAGCACTTGCCTATGAAGCCTAAGGACCCCGGTTCAAGGCTCAATTCCCCAGTACCCACGTAAACCAGATGCATAAGGTGGCGCATGCATCTGGAATTCATTTGCAGTAGCTAGAGGCCCTGGTGTTCCTGTTCTCTCTCTCTCTGTCTGTCTCCTTCTCTCTCTG
Source organism: Orientallactaga sibirica (assembly GCA_036365145.1). NCBI lineage: Eukaryota > Metazoa > Chordata > Mammalia > Rodentia > Dipodidae > Orientallactaga > Orientallactaga sibirica. Next base: position 24,828,750 of record JAEOAD010000017.1, read on the forward strand.
TCTGATGCTAATAAATAAATAAAAATAAACAAAAATATTTTTTAAAAGAGAAGCTTCTCTAACCAAAAGTGAGATTAGCATTAATATATGGGCATAAATGTAAGTATTTAGAGAGCAGTTTGGTAGTCATAATATATCCATTTAGCCAAACGACACTAGTAGTTTCCTCCCAAGGTTTATGTGCTCCCCAGCCATAGGTTTTTCATTAAGGTTTTTTGTTGTTGTTGTTGTTGTTTTGTTTTGTTTTGTTTTTCACAGTAGGGTCTCACTCTAGTCCAGGCTGACCTGGAATTCACTATGTAGTCTCAGGGTGGCCTCAAACTCACAGTGATCCTTCTACCTCTGTCTCCCAAGTGCTGGGATTAAAGGCATGTGCTACCACACTCAGCTTCATTGAGTTTTTCAGTACCAGGCAGGAAAGCCCTACTGTGCAGCAGGCCTTAAGTCCAATCAGGGAGCAGTTGGTTTTTCCTGTAATGACATGCCACCATTGTACCAGTTTGAGTGTTTGGCCTGTCCAATCATAAAGCTTTCAGGGTCCACTGCTGGTTAAGACCATTGATGACTTTTCTCCCCCAACAGGCTGCATAGCTCTTTTCAGCATCATGACAGTCAACAGGGAGGAGGCTTCCAGCCAAGCTCCAGTTTGATTTCTCAATGATCTGTACCACAAGCATGTGGAGTCTTCAGAAATAGGGTCTTACCATCTGGCTCTGGTGGGCAACCAAAAGCCTTGGCAATAGCTTGTAATGTTTTGGGGGCGTCAGGGGCCTCTCTGACCAATAACTAGCTGTAAGATATCCCACCCCTGGTACTGAATTTTCTTGTAACAATCTATTGCTTTTGGACTCAGCATTATCCATGCTCACAAGGTACTTCCACCTAGACTCTTTTTTTTTTTTCTTTTTTTGGTTTTTCAAGGTAGAGTCTCACTCTGGCCCAGGCTGACCTGAAATTAACTATGTACTCTCAGGGTGGCCTTGAACTCACGGTAATCCTCCTACCTCTGCCTTCCTAGTGCTGGGATTAAAGGCGTGTGCCACCACGGCTTAGACTCTTTTTTTTAAACATATATATTATTAGCTAGTGAAAAAGTAGATGTCCATATGGCTTATTCATAACATGTTAAATTTTTTTTTTTTCCCGAGGTAGGGTCTCACTGTAGCTCAGGCTGACCTGGAATTCACTATGTAGTCTCAAAGTGGCCTCAAACTATGGGGATCCTCCTACCTCTGCCTCCCAAGTGCTAGAATTAAAGGCATGTGCTACCATGCCTGGCTTTTTCACAACATGTTAAATTTTGATTAACACTCCTCCCACCCTCTCTCCTGTCCGTCATCCCCTCTCCTACCTCACTTAGATTATTTCACCCCCAGTATTCTGTCCCTCTACTTATGTATCTACTATATCCTCCCCTTAAGCCCTCCCCTCTCCTCCCTCCTTCATGGGCACTTTCTAGCCTCCTGACCTCTGCCACTGACTTTTATTCCAACTCACATACAAATCTAAACACTTAAGCTACCATCTACATTTGAAAGAGAAAATACTGACTTTCTGAGTTCTGCTTTCTTTTGGAGGCAGGGTTGCCCTTGTTTTTACTGTTTCTGGATTCCCTTGGCTCTGCCCCCCACTTGCCTTAGGTGCATTAGGATCACAGGTGTTGGGGAAATCTGGTCCATAGGCTTGGAAGGAAGTGCCTCTAACTGCTGAGCTGTCTCCCCAGCTGCCAGTCACTGTTGTTTGTTTGTTTAGAGGTAGGTTCTCATTTTAGCCCAGGTTGACCTGGAATTTACTCTGTAGTCTCAGGTTGGCCTTGAACTCATAGTAATCCTCCTACCTCAGCCTCCTGGGTGTTGGGATTAAATGTATAGCTCAAGGTAATTTTTTTAGATTTATTTATTTGAAAGCATAGAGAGACAGACAGACAGAATGGGCGCGCCAGGGTCTCCATCCACTGCAAACAAACTCTAGAAGCATGTGCCACTTTGTGCATCTGGTTTGCGTGGGTACTGGGGAATTGAACCTGGGTCCTTAGGCTTCGCAGGCAAGCGTCTTAATCACTAAGCTATCCTCTACAAGGTAATTTATGTATGGGTGCATGCATGTGTGTGTGCGCGTTTACGTGTGTGTACACATATATGCAGGTGAAGAAGAAACAGGAGTAAGATAGTTGTTTTCTACGGTTTAGTCAAGCACGGAGGCCCAAAGAGAGAACCTGCCTTGGCAAAAGTAGAACTGCGGCTTATCCAGTCTCCTCCACCATGGCTACAGCGCCCCCTTCTGCTTCTCCAGTCTAACACACCACCTCGGTGAGCTAGCCGGCCTCTGGGTCAGCCTCCTGAACCTACAAACCAATCAGGTCTGTCTCTTCCACGCCTGAGTCTGAAAACAAACTCCATCCTCATTTACTATAAAGGGCTTGTTGCAAACGTGACCTTCTGGCCTCTTGGTGCTATTCTCCTGCCCCAGCTCTTGGTGCCCGCTTTTCCCCTTTCCCCAGCCTGGCTGGGAGTAGGGAAAGGGAATTTGGGCCCTCTCTTCCGTTTTGGCCACCTGATTGACCTGCGGTTCTTTCATCCAAATAGTGAGTCAGTGTACCCCTCAGGGCAGGAGAGGGCCCTCTCTGTTACCACTCCTGGTAGTTTGCTTTTGCTCCTCACATGTAGTTCCAGATACCTTTTTCACTTTGTCATGATTTTCCCCTGAACTCTGGCTCGACCACGTGTGTCATGGTCTTTCTACTCTGAATTTCCGGTTCCTGCTTGGTGCTTTCTATCTGTTATCTCTTCTCGAGCACTGAGTCCTTCCTCACCTCTTCTCTGGGTGGTGTGCAGGGCCGGTGATTTCAGGCTTGGCTTCCACGTGCGTGTGAGTGCTTCTTCTAAGTCTTCTGGCATGGGCTTCTAGTTCCTGTCTTTCACGTGTGTTTGTAACTCTTCCAGCCTTCCCTAGATACCAATTTTCCCTAAATAAACCTCATAATTTATAATTTCTCCCAAAATAGATACAATAATTTATAATTTGTCCTTTTCAGTCTGCTTTTTCAATTCGTTGTTAAAATTGACAAGAGCTTCTCTCTCTGCCTCTTTCTCTATTAAATAAATAAATAAAAATGGCTAGAGAGATGGCTTAGTGGTTAAGGTGCTTGCCTATGAATGAAGTCTAAGAATTCATGTTCAAATCTCCAGGTCCCACATAAGCCAGATACACAATGATGCACACATGCGATGTCACACATGCACACAAGGGGGCGCACACATCTGGAGTTTGCAGCAGCTGAAGGCCCTGGTGCACCCATTTTCTCTCTCTCTCTCTGCCTCCTTTTCTCTCTCTCAAATAAATAAATAAATAAATAATAGACAAGAGCCCAAGAGTTGGGGTTTATAAACCCTCCCTGAACTCAAATCCTGCATCACAGGTATATGCACATGTACATGCATGTGTGCATATGGAGGTCTGAGGTTGATAGCTGGTATCTTCCACATTATTTACTGAAGCAGGGCCTCCCACTTGAACCCAGAGCTCAATGATGAGGCTACTCTAGCTAGCTTGCCCCAGGGATTTCTTGCCTCTGCCTCTCAAGTACTAGAATTACAGGTTAGCTACCATACTAGTAGGCATTTATATGGATGCTGGTGATTCAAGCTTGGATCTTCACGCTTGTCTGGCCCATGCTGTATCCACTGGGCCATCTCCTCCTCTATGCTTGTTTCCCTTCTCCTGGTGGCTTGTCCTCTTCTTCTCTAATAGTCCCCTTAACTTCCTTTTCTTTTTGTGTGTGTGTGCATGTTGTTTTTCCAGGTAGGGTCTCACTTTAGCCCAGGCTGACCTGGAATTCACTGTGTAGTCTCAGGGGTCCTTGAACTCACAGCGATCCTCCTACCTCAACCTCCCTAGTGATGGGAGTAAAGGCGTGCGCCACTGCACCTGGTTCCTGTTTATTATATTTATTTTGATACAGGATTTTGCTGTGTAGCTAGGCTAGCCTTAAAGCCTGAGCCTCCTGGATACTGGAGTATAACTATGTGTCACCACACCTAACCCTCTTTTATTTTGTTTATTTATTTATTATTTTTTGTTTTTTCAAGGTAGAGTCTCAATGTAGGCCAGGCTGACCTGGCACTCATGCTGTAATCCCAGGCTGGCTTCAAACTCATGACAATCCTCCTACCTCTGCCTCCCAAGTGCTGAGTATCATATATCAGGTCAGTGTAGGCTGGCCTCAGATTCCTAAGTAGCTAAAGATGACCTTGAACTTCTGATCCTCTATCCTTCATCAACATGCATGATTTTTGGGGGGTGCTGAGGATCAAACCCAGGGCCTCTTGCATGCTAGGTAAACACTCTGTCAACTGAGCTACAACCTCACCCACTGCCCATGTTTTAAATTAGGTTGTTTGTTTTCCTCTTATTGTGTTAGGAGAGCTTTTTATATATTCTGAATGAAACCTTCCTTATCATGTAGGTGGTGTCTTTTTTCAGAATAGAAGTCTTTCATTGTTTCAATAAAGCATCGTAAATTGTTCGTGTGATCCAGGGTCTTGTTTCTGTAGCTGGAGAACTTGGATCTTATTCTTCATCCTGCTGCACTGTTCCTTTCTCAGGACCATAGATCCCATCCAAAATTTTTCTGATATCTTTGTTTTTAACTGTTGTGGCTTGCTGAATTTGAAACAAGTTTAATATCATTTCCTTCAAGGATTAACTCATCTTTCTGGGCTTGAGAAATAGAACAAGCAACAGCTGTCCTCATCTGAACCTTGCAGATATATTTTTCACCCAAGAAATTTTGGATTTCCACCAGAGATCCATTCTCCTGAATCAACAGCTTTGATGGAGGACTGAGCATATGTGGACCATCTTGTAACGGAAGCCAGTGTGACACCCTGAACTGTGTTCTCTACATAACTGGAGAACAGTAGCCAGTTTCTTTCTATTTCCTCACTGTGTGTTGACTTGGAGCCTCTTTTTTCTTTCTGAGGAGACAGAGCTCTGCATGGACGTGTCTGAAGCCCACTGGAGGGTTCTCCTGGGGTCTTCGCAGTGCCTGAGCCTCTCTTCACAGTGATGTGGAGCTGGGGAGGCGGTTGGCCCTTACAGTGCTTGCTTGCAGAGTGACGTCGACATTTTCTGGAATGTCAACAGTCTGATTGCAGAGAATGGTCTTCATTCTCACAGTAGATGTGTCAAAGTCATGCAGGTGTTTACAAATACTTTCTCCTGGTTTGGAGCTTGCCTTTTCATTTTACTATATCTTTAAAGGACAGTAGTTTTCTTTTTTTTTTTTTTTTAATTTCAAACTCTTACCTGTTTTTTTTGTTTGTTTGTATATATATATATATTTTTTAATATTTTATTATTTATTTGAGAGTTGAGAGAGAGAGATACAGAAATAGGCAGGTAGAGAGAGGTTGGAGAGAGAGAGAGAGAGAAAGCTTCCATTACTTGATTTTTGTTTTTGGGGCACTCCAGGGCACTCCAGCCTGGAAATGAACTCCAGATGCATGGCGCCACCTTGTGCATCTGGCTTACATGGGTCCTGGAGAATCAAGCCTCGAACCGGGGTCCTTAGACTACACAGGCAAGCGCTTAACCGCTAAGCCATCTCTCCAGCCCTGTTTGTTAATATTTTTATATATTATTTATGTATTTATTTGAGGGAGAGAAAGAGGCAGAGAGAGAGAGAGAATGGTCATGTCAGGGCCTCCAGCCACTGCAAACGCACTCCAGATGCATGTGCCACGTTGTACATCTGGCTTACATGGGTCCTGGAGAGTTGAACCAGGATCCTTTGGCTTTGCAGGCAAACGTCTCAACCTCTAAGCCATCTCTCCAGCCCCCTGTTGTTTGTTTTTTTGAAGTAGGGTCTCACTGTTGCCCAGGCTGACTTGGATCTCACTCTGTAGTTCCAGGTTGGCTCCAAACTCACAGCAATCCTCCTTTCTCTGCTTCCCAAGTGCTAGGATTAAAGGCATGCACCACCACAAATGGCTTCCATTACTTGATTTTTTTTTTTTTTTGTTTTTTTGGTTTTTCAAGGTCTCACTCTAGCTCAGGCTGACCTGGAATTCACTATGTAGTTTCAGGGTGGCCTCGAACTCATGGTGATCCTCCTACCTCTGTCTCCCGAGTGCTGGGATTAAAGGTGTGAGCCATCATGCCTGGCTTCATTACTTGAATTTTGAAAAATTATTTATTTATTTCTGGGCTGGAGAAGATGGCTTAGCGGTTAAGGCATTTGCCTGCAAAGCCAAAGGACCCTGGTTCAATTCCCCAGGAACCCACAAAAGCCAGATGCACAGTGGGGGCACATGTGTCTGAAGTTTTGTTTGCAGTGGCTAGTGTGGCCCTGGCATGCCCATTCTCTCTCTCCCTGAGGCCACCCAGAGACTACACTCAGGTCAAATAAATAAATAAATAAATAAAATATATTTAAAAATTTATTTATTTATTTATTTATTTGAGAGAGCAAAAGAGAAAGAGGCAGAGAGAGAGAAAAAGAGAATGGGCATGCCAGGGCCTCTAGCCACTGCAAATGAATTCCAGATGCATGTGCCACCTTGTGCATCTGGCTTACATGGGTCCTGGGGAATCGAACCAAGGTCCTTTGGCTTTGCAGGCAAACACCTTAACTGCTAAGCTATCCCTCTAGCCTTGATTATTATTATTTTTTTTTTCGAGATAGGGTCTCACTCAAGCCCTACCTCAAAAAAAAAAAAAAAAATAGAAATACAGATTGTGTCCTGTAGTTGAAACTCATTTCCCTTTTATTTATTTTTTTAAATATATTTATTACTATGTAGTCTCAGTGTAGTCTCAAACTCATGGCGATCCTACCTCTGCCTCCCCAGTGCTGGGATTAAAGGCGTGCACCACCACGCCCAGCTTCATTTCCCTTTTATTGACATCCAAGTCACTATTACATGGTTTGCTATTCAATGGAAAACTGGTTCCAATAAAACATGTCCAGGTGGCTGATTACAATCAAGCAGCAATACCAGGAAATCCTTGGGAAGCCAGGCAAGGTGAGTTTACACTTTGTTAAGGCCCAGGTCCTCTGGAGTGGAGATGCCCAGTTGATTGAAAGTTGTTCTAAGTTCCTGGGTGAGATAGGAGTAGATTTTCTCATGGGACCCATCCTTGTTCTTAATTTCTAGGCTGCAAACCACTGGCGGAGTCATTTACCTGGTTTGGGGCCACAAAGCAGCATCTATGACTGTGCTCTGGAAGCAGATCAGAGCCGGCAGCCGTGCTCATGCCCTGACGTAATTCCCAGCCATCCATGTCTGGCTTGTTGGAGTACGTCACCCGGAGAGCATCAAACATCTCATCTGTCTCATGTGACCCGTAGGAATAGCAACGAGCTGACTGGATTGTGGTGGTGATGCTGGAGGCCAAGGCAGGGTGTAAGAAGCCTCAGGTCCAGCCCGAAGCTGCTGCAGAGCAGAGCCTAGCGTGACTGTGATGGCAGCCAGCTGCCCAAGGCCTGCTCAGGAGCTCGTGGGGGCTGCGCTCCCTTACGTAACTTCTTGCAGGTTATCTTCATTACTATTTTGCCATTTCGTTTATACCTCCAGCTCCTCCCTCCTAGCCTTTGTGCTCTTTTTGTCATGCATTTAGGTATGTCCCACAACACATTAGTGTCTTTGTTTTAGACATTTGTCAGGATTCAAAATGTGTACCTGTGGGTTGGAAAGGGTCCTATCTTTTCTGTCTTAGAAATTTTATAAAAATTTAACAAACTTTTGGATTAGAAGTTTTTTAGGTCACTCTTTTTTGAAAAGGCGTGAGGTTATTTTTACCAAATGGATCTTTTCTTAACTTCTACTTGAGATCTTTTCTTATATAGCCTTCCCACCCTTTATTAGAGAAAACCTGAGGGACGGCTTCACCTCTGTATCAGCTGCTTCTAAAGCCTTGGCTAAAGTTCAGAATTAAGGGACTAATGGCAGGAAAGGCTGGAGAGAAGACCATTGAGGGCATCTCTTTTTCTTTTCTTATTGTTAATTCTTTCACACAACAAAAGAAAGGACAAAGCACTTTCTGCTCCCTTCTATGCCCCATTTAAACTCTGAAGTGTCCCCTTTTTCCTTCCTAAAGTCCCATTGTTAAAACTGTTTATTATGGCATGTGGAAATTTTGTTTGTTTGGTTGGTTTTTGGTCTTTCTTTTTTTTTTTTTTTTTTTTTTTTTTTTTTTGGTTTTTCGAGGTAGGATTTCACTCTAGGTCAGGTTGACCTAGAATTAGAATCAGGGTGGCCTCAAACTCATGGGGATCCTCCTACCTCTGCCTTCCAAGTGCTGGGATTAAGGAAATGTACCACCACGCCTGGCTGTATTTTGGATTTCTCACTCTAGTCCAGGCTGACCTGGAATTCACTATGCAGTCTCAGGGTGGCCTTAAACTCACAATGATCCTCCTACCTCTGCCTCCTGAGTGCTGGGATTAAAGGGCGTGTACCACCATGCCCGATCTGGGAATTTTTTTTAATATCACCAATGGTCAGGCTTCCTAAACTCCCCATGTCCTGCTGCCCTCAAGGCTTTGTGCATAATTGACAATCTATGAAATACTGTGTTTCAGCTTTTCTGTTTTCATTTTTTTTTCTTTTGGTTTTTCGAGGTAGGGTCTCACTCTAGCCCAGGCTGACCTGTAATTCACTATGTAGTCTCAGGGGTCCTTAAACTCCTGTGTGCTGGGATTAAAGGCGTGCACCACCATGCCCAGCTGGAGATATTGCTTAGTGGTTAAGGAACTTCCTTGCAAAGCCAAAGGACCCAGGTTCAATTCCCCAGTACCCATGTAAGCCAGGTACACAAGGTGGTACATGTGTCTGGAGTTCATCTGCAGTGGTTGGAGGCCCTGGTGCACCCATTCTCTCTATCTGACTCTCTCTCTCCCTCTCTTTGTCAAATACATAAACAAAAACAAAAAATAATAGTTAAAAAAAACGGGCGTGGTAGTACACGCCCTTAACCCAGCACTCTGGAGGCAAGGTAGGAGGATCACTGTCAGTTCAAGGTCACCCTGAGACTATATAGCAAATTCCAGGTCAGCTGAGCTAGAGTAAGACCCTACCACGAAAAACCAAAAAAAAAAAAAAAAAAAAAAAAAAAAGCAACAACAAAAACAGGCCTGGAGATAGCTAGTGGCTAAAGGCACTTGCTTGCAAAGCCTGATGGTCTCGGTTCAATTCCCCAGTAACCACACAAAGCCAGATGTACAAAATAGTGCATATGTCTAGAGTTCCTTTTCACTGGAAGGAGAGCCTGGCACGCTCCCATACACACACGCATACACACACACACACACACACTCTCTCTCTCTCTCTCTTAAGTAAACAAACTGTTTTGAGATTCTACCTCATCACTAGTTAGAATGTCCATCTGAGAAAACATGACAATCCCTGGCTGGTGAGGCTGTGGAAAAGAGGAACCCTTTTTCACGCTGGTGGGAGTACAAACCCATGCAGCCACTATGGAAGTCAGTGTGGCAGTTTCTCAAAACTGAAATGGGCTGAAGGGATAGCTAAGCAGTTAAGAGCACTTCCTGTGCAAGCATGAGGACCTGAGGAGTCCTGAGAAACAGGACACACATAAAGCTGGGTGTGGCCGTGCACATTTGTAACCCCAGTCCTATGGAAGCAGAGACTGCAGGATTGCTGGGATGTTCAGGAAAAAACAAACAAACAAACAAACAAAATAAACAACAACAAAACCCCCCAGCAAGCTAGATCAGTAAGTGATTCCCACTCAAGGAAGAATGGACAGAAGAGTGACAGTGGAGGCTGGGCGTGGTGGCGCACACCTTTAATCCCAACACTGGGGAGGCAGAGGTAGGAGGATCGCTGTAAATTTGAGACCACCCTGAGTCTACATAGTGAATTCCAGGTCAGCCTGGGCTAGAGTGAGACCCTACCTTGGACAAAAAAAAAAAAAAAGAGTGACAGTGAGCTGCTGCCACATGACCCAGTTCTACTACTTCTGGTCATATACCCAAAGGACTTTATACTACCACAGAAATATTTGCCAATCCATGCTTATTGCTACTCTAGTCACAATAGCAAGGAAGTTGAATCAGCCTAAAGGCCATTAACTAATGAATGGATGATGAAAATGTGGTACATAATACATAATGGAATTTTACTCAGACATTAAATAAATAAAATTATGAAATTTTCAGGGAAATGAATGGAACTGGAAGATATATTAAGTGAAGTAACAAGGCCCAGAGAGAAATACAGCATTCTGTCACTCATATGTGGACACTGGTGTCTAATGAGTATATTGAGAGAACTAGAAACTAGAGAGGAGAAGAAAGAGGCTTCCAGGGAGAGGGAGAGGGAGGCAATGGAACATGTGATAGAAAGAGGAAGGAGGAACATGGGGGGGGAGGGTTAAGTTGGGATGGAGGCAGGGAAATGAGGGTGGGAGAATAGTGGAAGAAGGTCAACCAAAACAAAGTATGTTTGAAAACGCCATTAGGGGGACTGGAGAGATGGCTCAGCAGTTAAGACGCTTGCCTGTAAAGCCTAAGGAACCCAGGTTCGCTAAAGTAAGTGGTAGGAAACAGATACACCCTTCTTTTTTTTTTTAAATTTTTTTTTATTTTATTTATTTGAGAGAGAGATACAGAAATAGGCAGGAAGAGAGGGAGAGAATGGGTGTGCCAGGGCCTCTAGCCACTGCAAATGAACTCCAGATGCATGTGCCCCCTTATGCATCTGGCTTACGTGGGATCTGGAGAATCGAGCCTCGAACCGGGATCCTTAGGCTTCACAGGCAAGCGTTTAACCACTAAGGCATCTCTCCAGCCCCAGATACACCCTTCTAACTGAAATAGCCCAAACTCTAGGCTAAACACAGGAACATTCTGGACAGCAGAAATCTAGTGATTTCTGAGTCCCAGAGCCTCACAATTGGCCCAGCTTACTGCCTACAAATAGTTGCCAGCTTGTTGAAAGGGGAACCCAGATATAACACAAACATTTCCCTGCAGTAATGAACTCGGGTGGGTGCTGGGAAGCCAGAGGAGGAAGAGTTCTCATGGTAGAGTACCAGATAAGAAGGATCCAGAGTTGTCTGTCCACATCTCCAAGCTTTCAAGTGTTGCAGGGGATCACATCCATCTATGACGAAGAGGAAAGCAACCCTGGAGTAAACTACATCTTCTCAATGCCTTAGAAGCACTGCTTACCAAGAACTGTTGACTCTTAGGAGAATACACCTGTGATCAACTCTTCTGTGTATCATCTGTACAGTCCAAATTTGTGAAGTTACAGGTTAACTTGTAGATCATAATCTCTCCAGCCCAAGCACACAGATTTTTAAAAAATATATTTTTATTTATTTGTGTGGGCAGCATGCCAAAGCCTCTTGCTGCTATAAACAGACGCATGGGTCACTTTTTGTGTCTAATTTGAGAATCAAGCCACAGCCTGGTTGCTCTGTATTCATTTCCCCATTACCCACATAAAGCCAGACACACAAAGTGGCACATGCATCTGGAGTTCATTTGCAGTGGCAAGAGGACCAGATGCACCCATAATTTCTCTGTCTCTTTCTCCTTCCCTCCCTCCCTCAAATAATTTTGTTTTTGTTTTTTGAGGTAGGGTCTCACTCTAGCCCAGACTGACCTGGGACTCATTATAGTCTCAGGGTGGCCTCTAACTCATGCCATCCTTCCTCTGCCTCCCAAGTGCTGGGATTAAAAGCGGGTGCCACCATGCCCAGCTAAAATAATTTTTTTCTAAAGTAATTTTTTTTTATTTGAGAGAGACAGAGAGTGAGAGAGGAAGAGGCAGAGAGAGAATGGGTGCACCAGGGCCTTTTCAGGCACTGTGAACAAACTCCAGATGCATGTGCCCCCTTGAGTGCATATGTGATGTTGCACATTTGCATCACTTTTGTGCCTGGCTAAATGTGGGACCTGGAGATTCAAACAAGCATTGTTAGGCTTCACAGGGAGGTACCTTAACCACTATGCCATCTCTCCAGCCCCTAAAATAAATTTTTAAAAATATTTTTTAGAGCTGGACATGGTGGTGCACAACTTTAATCCCAGCACTCAGGAGGCAGAGATAGGAGGATCACTGTGAGTTTGAGGCCACCATGAGACTACATTGTGAATTCCAGGTCAGCCTGGACTAGAGTGAAACCCTACCTCGAAAAACCAAAAAAAAAAATTTTTTTTAAAAAACACCTTTAATCCCAGCAAAAGAAGGAGAATTTTTTTAAGGCCAGCCTGGTCATGGTGGACCCCTACCTCAGAAAAAAAAAAAAAAAACAACAAACAAACACAATTTTTTAATCCTGCCTTTAATCCCAGCACTTGGGAGGTAGAGATAGGAGGATCACCATGAGTTCGAGGCCACCCTGAGACTATATAGTGAGTTCCAGATCAGCCTGGGTTAGAGTGAGACCTTACCCTAAAAAACAAAAACAAAATTATTTGTGGGAGGGATTCTCACTCTGTTTCTGTTTGTCTTCTATCTCTCTCTGTTTGCAAATAAATAAATAAAAACTATATTTTTTTAAGGTAGGGTCACACTCTAGCCCAGGCTGACCTGGAATTCACTATGTAGTCTCAGGGTGGCCTCAAACTTCACCTCTGCCTACCTCTGCCTCCCGAGTGCTGGGATTAAAGGCATGCGCCTCCACACCGGCTTTAAATATTATTTATTTATTTATTTAAGAGAGAGAAAGAATGGGCGTGCCAGGGCCTCCAGCCATTGCAAAAAAACTTCAGATGCATGCACATCCTTGTGCATCTGTCTTACATGGGTCCTGGAGAGTTGAACCAGGATCCTTTAGCTTTGCAGGCAAACGCCTTAATGGCTAAGCCATCTATCCAGCTGTACAAATAATTTTTTTAAAGGAACATTTAGGCTGGGGAAATGGCTCAGCATTTAGGGGCACTTATTTGCAAAGCCTGATAATCCAGGTTCAGTTCCCTAGTATCCATGTCAATACCCTAGTACCCATATAAAGCCAAATGTATAAAGTGATGTATGCATCTGGAGTTTGTTTGCAGTGGCAAGAGGTCCTTGCATGCCCATTCCCTCATTCTCTCCCTCTCTACTTGCATATAAATAAATACAATTTTTTTTTTTTTTTGGTTTTGCGAGGTAGGGTCTCACTCTGGTCCAGGCTGACCTGGAATTCAGTCTTGGCCTTGAACTCTCCGATCCTCCTACCTCTTGCTGGGATTAAATAAATACAAATATTTTTAAAAGGACCTCTTAAAGCAAAGATCACCTGATTATAAATATATTGATAATGCAGCATACATATTTTTAAGATTTATTATTTATTTATTTATTAGAGACAGAGAGAGAGGGAGAGAGAGACACAGAGAGAAAGTGAGAATGGGCATGCCAGGGTCTCTAGGCACTACAAACAAACTTTAGAGGCATGTGTCACCATGTGTACCTGGCTTATGTGGGACCTGGAGAATCAAACTGGGGTCCTTAGGCTTCTCAGGCATGTGCCTTAACCACTAAGCCATCTCTCCAGCCCCATATTTTTAAATTATTTCTTAAAATTCTTTATTTAAAAAATATTTTATTTTTAAAATTTTTTTCTTTATTTATTTGAGAGAGAGAAATAGGAAGGGGGAGAGAGAGAGAATGGGCATGCCAGGGCCTCCAGCCAGTGCAAACGAACTCCAGATGCATGCGCCCCATTGTGCACATGGCTTATGGGGGTCCTGGGGAATTGAACCTCGAACCGGGGTCATTAGGCTTCACAGGCAAGCGCTTAAGTGCTAAGCCATCTCTCCAGACCCCCTACTTTTATTTTTTATTTGAGAAGGAGAGAAAGAGGAAGAGAGAAAGAGAGAGGGAGAATGGGCATGCCACATCCAGGCAAATGAACTCCAGGGTCCTGTGGGAATTGAAGTCCTGGTGAATTGAACCTGGGTCATTTGGCTTCACAGGCAAGCACTTAAGTGCTAAGTCATCTCTCCAGCTCTAAATTATTATTTAAATGCCTTTGAAAATTCTAGTTAAAGTTGATAATGTGGAAAAAATTGCTCAGTGATCAGAGTATGTGGCTAGCACACTAGAAGCCCTGCACCAAATAGTGGGGGGAAAAAAGAAACCAGGCTGGGAGTGGAGGCATACACTTTTAAGCCCAGCACTTGGGAGGCAGAGGTAGGAGAATCACTGTGAGTTCTAGGTCAGTCTGAAACTAGAGAGTGAATTCCAGGTTATCTTGGGCTAGAGCAAGACTCTACCTCAAAAAAACAACAATAACAAAGAAATAAACTAATGTTTTCTTTATAATAATATCAGCTGAGGCAATTTGGGTTGATCCTTCACTTCTACAAAAGGTTACTGAGTTAATAAATGAACATAAAAGGTGGGACTAGAGAGATGGCTTAGTGGTTAAGGCTCTTGGCTGCAAAGCCTAAAAACTCATGTTCAATAGGACTTCCAGTTAAGATGACAGCATACATAGTAACCATGCCAAGGCAGCTTAAGGAGGGAAAAAAGCAAAAAAAAAACAGCAAAATACACTCTTCTACCAAAAAGTGAAGGTGTATAAGTTATCATCAACCACAGATTTTCTAGAAAGGAGGAAACCGGCTAGAATCCCACCAAGGTGTCAGTGGCCCTGGTCTGCATGCCGGCCCACCTGGCTCAGAGCTGGAGGAGCATAAACCAGGTGAAGAGATTTTCCACTCACATCAACCTCCTGATAGAGTCTAGAAACCTGAAGAAGACAACACGGACCAGCTGAGCAGCTCCAGATGCACAACTCCAGCCAGGATGCGCAGCCTCCCATCTCCCAACTGCCAGTGCCACAGTGAACTACCAGGGAACTCAATCAGTCCCCAGCCACAGGGCATTCAACACAGCCAATCAGAATACTAGATCTACAGTGCAATAAAGAGGGATCGAGGTAGGCACTCAGCATTGGTGAGACTGGAAGCCATCCCAAAAGACAACAGGGCCTACTTACACAAAGGCAGGTACTGGAAGTGCTAATCACTCTTTGTATGTCAGGGCACATTATGTGTTACATATTCTTGGTTGGCTTTAGCATTTTCAAATAAACTGTATTTTGGTGTTGTCTATTGTTGACATTGATGTTCCCTGATTCATAGGGTCTTTGTCTTTTTCTTCTGTCATTATTGGGAGCAGGGTCTGACTCTGCCCCAGACTGACCTGGAGTCCATTTCAGACCAGAAATTTCAACCTCCCAGTTAACAGGATTAAGGGTGTGGAGCAACACACACCCTTTGGGACTTTGGCTTTATTAGATTATCTGTGTGTTCTAATCACCACTCTTGCTTAAATACTCTGTGCTGGTTTTGATTGTGTATATTGCTCAGTTGAATTTTAGAATTTGCCAGTTAATTGCTCCACCCAGTCTACTAGAATACTTGATAGCAGGCAAACTCAACACCTAGGGTCACTTCTGCTCTTTCTCTTGGAGTATAAGAGCTACACCTAGCACTTGAAGATATATGAAGTTAGATTAACATGGCTAAGAATACTGCAGATAACTAAAAAACCCAAGCATCAAATTAATTCAAGATGCAAAAATCTCTACATTATAATACAAGAAACACAAAAAATCAAGACAATACAATCCCACCAAAAATCATAAAACCACCAGAAATGACCTCCACTGAGACTGTTTTAGATGAAATGCCTGACAAAGATGATTATATCTATGCTCAAAGAAATCAAAGAAGTCAAAGGATTCCAAGAAGAAAACAAACTTCTAAAGGAATCCCAAGAGAACACAGGAAACCAATTTAATGAAATAAGGAGGTCACTATAAGACATGAGTAAGGCCGGGCGTGGTGGCGCACGCCTTTAATCCCAGCACTTGGGAGGCAGAGGTAGGTGGATTACCTTGAGAATGAGGCCACCCTGAGACTACAGGGTGAATTTGAGGTCAGCCTGGACTAGAGCAAAACCCTACCTCAAAAAAAAAAAAAAAAAAAAAAACATGAGTAAGAAAATAGAAATAATGAGGGCTGGAGAGATGGCTTAGTGGTTAAATCACTTGTCTCCTAAACCTAAGAATGCTGGTTCCAATCTCCAGGTCCCACATTTAGCCAGATGCAAAGTGATGCAAGGGTGCGATGCCGCACTTGACCACGAGGGAGCGCATACATCTGGATTTCGTTCACAGCAGCTGAGAGTCTGTTGGCATGCCCATCTTTATCTCTCTTCCTCTCCCTCTCCCTCTCTCTCTGTCTCTCCAAAAAAAAGAAAAAGAAAAGAAAATAGAAAATAGAAATAATGAAAAACTACCAATCAGAAATACTATAAATGAAAAACAAAGTAGGCCAGGCATGGTGTCACATGCCTTTAATCTCAGCATTTGGAAGCCGGGCGTGGTGGCGCATGCCTTTAATCCCAGCACTCGGGAGGCAGAGGTAAGAGGATCACCATGAGTTTAAGGCCACCCTGAGACTACATATTGAATTCCAGCTCAGCCTGAGCTAGAGTGAGATTCTATCTCGAAAAACCAAAATAAAATAAAATAATAAAATAAAATAAAATAAAATAAAATATAAAATAAAATAAAAAATAAAATAAAATAATAAAAAAATAATAAAAAAAAATAAATAAAAATTTAAAAATAAAATAAATAAAAAAATAAAATAAAATAAAATAACCTCAGCATTTGGGAGGCAGAGGTAGGAGGATCGCCAAGAGTTCAAGGCCACCCTGAGACTTCATAGTGAATTCCAGGTCAACCTGAGCTAGAGTGAGACCCTACCTTGAAAAACCAAAAACAAAGAAAAGAAAAAAAATTAATTTCACTCCAATGGCATAGCAGGTATTTTCAACAAAATCATAGAAGAAAACTTCCCCCAAATAGGGAAAATGATGCTGATGTAGGAAACTATAAAAATGATCCCAGAAAGTATAGTCTTGTGATGCCAACATAGATACAGGAAGCCTAGAGAATGCCAAACAGACAAAATCAGGAAAGAACCTCTCACCATCATATTATAATTAAACTACAAAACACACAAACCAAAGAAAATATATTGAAAGCAGAGTGAAAAATCAAGTCACATACAAAGGCAAGCCCATCAGGATAACAGCAGATTACTCAAAACACAAACTTTAAAAGCCAGAAGAGCTTGAAATAATGTATTCCAAGTTCTGGAAGATATATTTTATTTATTTATTTATTTATTTATTTATTTATTTATTTATATTTGAGAGAAAGAGGTAGAGAGAGAGAGAGAAAGAGAGGTAGAGACACACACAGAGAGAGAATGGGCATGCCAGGCCCTCCAGCCAGTGCAAACAAACTCCAGATGCCTGTGCCCTCTTGTGCATCTGGCTTATGTGGGTCCTGGGAATAGAACCAGGGTCCTTTGGCTTTGCAGGCAAATATCTTAACTGCCAAGCCATCTTCTCCAGCCCTTTTAAAAAATATATTTTCTTTTTTTTTTTTTTTTTTTTTTTTTTTTTGTTTTTCGAGGTAGGGTCTCACTCTAGCTCAGGCTGACCTGGAATTCACTATGTAGTCTCAGGGTGGCCTCGAACTCACGGCAATCCTCCTACCTCTGCCTCCCAAGTGCTGGGATTAAAGGCGTGCGCCACCACGCCCGGCTGATATTTTCTTATTTTATTTATTTGGGAGCCAAGTTCTGAAAGATAACAACTGTCAACCAAGATTACTTTATCCTGCAAAGCTATCTATCCAAATTGATGGAGAAATAAGGACATTCCACAACAAAAACAGGCTCTAAACCAGCTCTACAGAAAATACTTGAAAGGATCCTCCATGCTGAAGAGAAAGAAAAGCACATATACAATGAAACAGGTAAATATAAACCATACCCAAATAATAGTTAATACAAGAGAGTGAAGGGAAAACCAAAAGAATTACAAAACAAAAATGGCAAGAATAAATACACACCTTTCAATAACTCTTAAATTTTATTTATTTATTTATTTATTTATTTATTTATTTATTTATTTATTTAAGACACAGAGAGAGAGGGATGGAGGAAGAGAGAGGGAGGGAGTAAGAATGGGCATACCAGGGTCTCTAGCCAAAGCAAACAAACTCCAGATGCATGCACTACCTTGTGCATCTGGCTTATGTGGGACCTGGAGAACTGAATCTGGGTCCTTAGGCTTTGCAGGCAAGTGCCTTAACTGCTAAGCCATCTCGCCAGCCCTCAATAATAACTCACTATCATTGGCCTCAATGCCCAACTAAAAGACAAAGGTTTGCAGACTGGGTTAAAAAGCAGGATCCTAGCCACGGGTGGTGCATCCCTTTAATTCCACCATTTGGGAGGCAGAGGTAGGAGGATTGCCATGAGTTTGAGGCCACCCTGAGACTACAGAGTGAATATCAGGTGAGCCTGGGCTAGAGCGAGACCAAAAAAAAAAAAAAAGAAGAAGAAGAAGTATCCTTCTGTTGATTGCCTCCAAGAAACTCACCTTTCCATAAAAGACAGACACTATGTTAAGGGAAAATGGTATTTCAAGCAAATGGGCCTAGAAAACAAGCAGGTGTCACCATCTTAATATCTGACAGGGTAGACCTCAAACCAACATTAGTGTGATGGTTAAGTTTTGTTGTCATCTTGATTTGTTTAGGAATGCAGATGTTTCTCATGAGTGGGTCTCTGAGGTTGCTTCTCTGAGGAAGGATTAACTGAAGGAGGAAATCATTTCCCCAGGGTGAGCCCTTCCCCCAGAGTGGACAGGCGCCTCTCAGAGGGGGGCTTTATCTAAGGAAGCTCTGGGAATGAAAGTAACCCATCCTCACACCTGGCTGCCAGTGTGGCTTGCTGCTTTCTAGCTTGGACTGAAGAGCAGGGTGAACTGAAGAGCAGTGTCTCTCCAGGAAGCCTCCAGGCCTTCAGTGCTGGATTGGGACTGCTGAGGCATCCAGCCTTGTGGACTGAGCAGCTACCTGGTTCCTTGACTCTCAGGCCTGCAACCTGCTATTTCTGGACTGTTGTAAACTATTCTAATAAATTCCCTTTTAATATAATTTATTCTATCATTTCTGTTCTTCTAGAGAATCCTGATTAATAGAAAAGATAAAGGTCATTAAAAATATTTTATTTATTTGGGAGAGAAAAAGAGAGAGAGAGAGAATGGACCCCTGGGTATGTGCCACCTTGGGCATCTGGCTTAATGTGGGCACTGGGGAATCAAATATAGGTCCTTTGGCTTTGCCAACAAGTGCACTAATTGCTAAGTCATCTCTCTAGCCCAGAAGGTCATTTTATATTGATTAAAGGAACACTCCAACAGGAGAACATTAAAATTCTAAACATATATGTACCTAACATGGGGGCTTCCAATTTCATCAAACAAATACTATTAGAACTAAGGTCACAGGTAACACCAAGCATAGTTATAGTGGGTGACTTCAATACCCATTCTCATCAATTGACAGGTCATCCCAGCAAAAAATAAACAGAGAAGCATCTGGATTAAATGAAGTTATAGAACAAATGGACCTAACAGATATTTACAGAACATTTCATCCAAATGTTGCAGAAAACACATTTTTTTCAGCAGCACATGGAACATTCTCTAAAATAGACCATATAAGCTGGGCGCGGTGGTGCACACTTTTAATCCCAGCACATGGGAGGCACAGGTAGGAGGATCGCCCTGAGTTCGAGGCCACCTTGAGACTACAGAGTGAACTCCAGGTCAGCTTGGGCTAGAGTGAGACCCTTGAAAAACCAAAATAAAATAAAATAAAATAAACCACATATTAGGACACAAAGCAAACCTTAACAAATATAGGAAAATTGAAATAATTCCTTGCACTCTATCTGATCATAGTAGGATCAAACTACAAATCAATAGCAAGAAAAGCTATAGAGTATACACAAAATCATGGAAACTAAACAATATACTACTAAATAATGAATGGGTCAATGAAAAAACCAAAAAGGAAATAAAAAATTCATAAAATCAAATGATAATGAGAACACAATATACCAAAATCTTTGGGACACAATGAAGGCAGTCCTATGAGGGAAATTATACTTTGAAGTGCCTATATTAAGAAATGAGCCGGGTGTGGTGGTGCACGCCTTTAATCCCAGCATTCGGGAGGGAGAGGTAGGAGGATCACCATGAGTTCAAGGCCACCTGAAACTACATAGTTAATTCCAGGTCAGCCTGGACTAGAGTGAAACCCTACCTTGAAAAAAAAAAAAAAAAAAAAAAAAAAAGAAAGAAAGAAAGAAAGAAAGAAAGAAAGAAAGAAAGAAAGAAAGAAAGGAGAGGAGGCTGGGTGTGGCAGCACATGACTTTAATCCCACCACTCAGGAGGCAGAGGTAGGAGGATGGCCATGAGTTTGAGGCCACCCTGAGAATACAGAGTGAATTCCAGGTCAGCCTGGGCTAGAGCGAGACTCTACCTCAAAAAACAAAACAAAAAAAAAGAAAGAAAGAAAGGAAGAAAGAAAGAAAGAAATTGGAGGGGGAGGGGATATGATTGAGACCCAGCTATACCACCCCTAGGCATATATCCCAAGGACTCTTCTCACTACCTTAGAGATACTTGCACATCCATGTTTATTGCCACTCTATTCACAATAACTAGGAAATGGAACCAGCCAAGATGTCCCTCAACTGATGAGTGGATAATGAAGATGTGGTACATTTATACACTGGAGTTCTATTCAGCAGTAAAGAAAAATGAAATTATGGAATTTGCAGGGAAATGGATGGACCTGGAAAGGACTATACTAAGTGAGGTAACCCAGGCCCAGAAAGCCAAGCACCACATGTTCTTTCTCATATGTGGATTCTAGCTACAGATGTTTAGACTTGTATGTGAGTTGGAATAAAACTAGGTAGCAGAGGCCGGTAAGCTAGAAAGGGGCAATAAGGGAGGGAGGAGAGGGGAGGACTTAAGGGGATGGCATTGTATATATGTAAGTAGATGAGCATATTACTGGGAATGGAAAGACCTAAGTGAGGCCAGGGGAAGAGATTGAATAAAGGAAGGTGGAGGAAGGGTTAATCAAAATCTAAGAGGTTATGGATTAGCCATATGGAAACCTACTTTTTTGGACAATGGCACACTCAGAAGCCATAGATTGTTATTAGAAAAATTTCAGTACCAGAGTTGGGATACCTTTCAGTGAGTGGGTCCTGGGGAATCAAACCAGGGTCTTTAGGCTTCGTAGGAAAACACCTTAACTGCTAAGCCATATTTCCCCAGCTCTCTCTCTCAAGACCAGTTGGGCTTGAATTTTTGGCAGTCTGCCTGCCTCAGCCTTCCGAGTGATGAAATGACATGTATGCACCACCACACCTGTTCATACCATAACTCTTTTTTGTTTATCTTTCCTTCCTTCCTTCCTTCCTTCCTTCCTTCCTTCCTTCCTTCCTTCCTTCCTTCCTTCCTTCCTTCTTTCCTTCCTTCCTTTCTTCCTTCCATTTATTTATTTATTTTTTGAGGTAGGTTCTTGCTCTAGCCCAGGCTGACCTGGAATTCACTATGTAGTCTCAGGGTGGTCTCGACCTCCTGCTGATCCTCCTACCTCTGCCTCCGGAGTGCTGGGATTAAAGGCATGTGCCACCACGCCTGGCCAGGACAAAAACTCTTTTTTAAAAAAAAAAAAAAATTATTTATTTATTTTGGTTTTTCGAGGTAGGGTCTCACTAGCCCAGGCTGACTTGGAATTCACTCTGTATTCTCAGGGTGGCCTCGAACTCATGGAAATCCTCCTACCTCTGCCTCCCAAGTGCTGGGATTAAAGGCGTGTGCCACCATGCCCGGCATCTCTTTTTCTTTTTTAAAATATTTTATTTATTTATTTATTTCAGAGAGAGAGAGAGAGATTGGGCACGCCAGGGCCTTCAGTCACTACAAATGAATTCCAGACACATGCGCCATCTTGTGCATCTGGCTTATGTGGATCCTGAGGAATCAAACCTGAGTCTTTCGGCTTTGCAGGCAAATGCCTTAACCTCTCAGCCATCTTTCCAGTCCATCTCTCTCTCTCTCTCTTTTAAAATATTTTTTATTTATTTGCAAGCAGAGAGAAATAGAAAAAAGATACCACACCTTTAATCCCAGCACTCAGGAGGCAGAGGTAAGAGGATCTCTGTGAGTTCGAGGCCACCTGAGATTACATAGTGAATTTAAGGTCAGCCTGGCCTAAAGTGACCCTAACTTGAAACATTCCCCGCCCCCAAAAAAATCAAAAAGCCAGGTGTGGTGCTTCACACCTTTAATTCCAGCGTTTGGGAGGCAGAAGTAGGAGGATGGCTGAGAGTTTGAGATCACCCTGAAACTACATAGTGAATTCCAGGTCAGCCTAGACTAGAGTGAAACCTTGCTTCAAAAAAACAATAAAAAGGCTGGAGAGATGGCTTAGTAGTTAAGGCATATGCCTGCGAAGCCTAAGGACCCCAGTTCGATTATCCAGGTCCCACATAAGCCAGATACACAAAGGGGTGCACGCATCTGGAGTTCGTTTGCAGTGGCTAGAGACCCTGGCACACCCATTCTCACTCTCTCTCTTTCCCTCTCTTTGTCTCCAATAAATAAATAAGAATAAAATCTTAAAAAAAAAAAAAAACAGAGAGAATGGGTGTGCCAGAGCCTCTAGCCACTGTAAATGAACTCCAGATATATGTATCACTTTGTGCATCTGGCTTTACGTGGGTACAGGGAAATTGAATTCCAGTCATTAGGCTTTGCAGGCAAGCTCCGTAATCACTAAGCCATCTCTACAGCCCCTGTCTCTGTTTAGCTTTCCCTTCCTCTCCTTTCCTCCCTCCCTCCCTCATCTACTATCCATGAGATGTTCATTAGCCAAGTATTTTGCTGCCAGTGAGGGGGAAAGAGACCTCTTTGATGGGGAAAGTCATGGGCTTTCTGGGGCCCTGGAAGATGAGTAAAGATGTCAATTCAACAGTTTCCTTCTGGAAAATCATAGAATCACAGGATTTGTGGAGTGCTGGTGGCTAGCAGGATGCTGTTTACCAGAGGTGGTGGCTGCTATGTGCCCCATACCTGGGATCAGCCACCTTTGAAGGTTGTCACTTTACCCATCTGCAGCTGAGAAGCCCTTGTGGATCTAGGAAACAAGATAGCATCTGTGCTATTTTCTGCCAAACAGCAAAACAGTTGGGAGGACAGGAAGCAAGCATAGGGGGCTGCTACAGGCAAGGATGCCCACCTGGGCAGGTTCGGGCTGGTGGGCCTGGACCCATCAGTACCCATAGCTTCCTATAGAACAACGCAAGACTGATGCCATTTACTCAAACTGTATGCCTATGCCTTGAATAAAGTATTCAAAGATTCCAAATGATTTGATGGTCAACTATTTTATTATTTATTTATTTATTAAAAAAATTTTAAGCCGGGCGTGGTGGTGCACGCCTTTAATCCCAGCACTTGGGAGGCAGAGGTAGGAGGATCGCCGAGAGTTCGAGGCCACCCTGAGACTACATAGTTAATTCCAGGTCAGCCTGGACCAGAGTGAGACCCTACCTCGCAAAACCAAAAAAAAAAAAAAAATTAATTTGCAAGGAGAGAGAAAATGGGCACACCAGGGCCTCTTCACTGAAAATGAACTCGAGGTGCATGAGCCACTTTGTGCATCTGGCTTTACATGGGTACTAGGAAATCAAACCCAGGCTGCCGTGCTTTGCAAGAAAGCACTTTTAACTACTGAGCCATCTCTGCAGCCTCTAGTTTTAAACTTTTATTTGTAAAAATGTTACTCATATTGGTCAGAAATATAAAATTGTCCCTTTAAGTCCCAGCACAGGAGGTAGGGCAGAGGTAGGAGGATTACTGTGAGTTCAAGACAGCCTAGGACTACAGAGTGAGTTCCAAGTCAGCTTGAGCTAAAGTGTGACCCAACCTCGAAAAGGTGTGGTGGTGCACACCTTTTATCTCAGCACTTGGGAGGCAGAGGTAGGAGGATTGCTGTGAGTTCAAGGCCACCCTGAGAGACTACATAGTGCATTCCAGGTCACCTTGGAGTAAAGAGAGACCCTACCTCGAAAAAAAAAAAAAAAAAAAAAAGAGCAGGGCATGGTGGCACACGCCTTTAATCCCTGCACTCAGGAGGGAGAGGTAAGAGGATCGCCATGAGTTTGAGGCCACCCTGAGACTATAGAGAATTCCAGGTCAGCCTGGGCTAGAGTGAGACCCTACCTCGAAAAACCAAAAGCACAAAAAAAGAAAAAAGAAAAGAAAAGAAAAACCAAAAAAGAAAGAAAGATAGATAGAAGGAAGGAAAGGAAAATAAACAGAATGTTGCAGCATGATAAACATTCTAAAGACATGTTTGCCTAGAGGAAAAAAGGTGGAAAGGTAAGGATTTTTATAGAGCATTAGTATAAGGGATATAAGCTTGTCTAACTAGTTTTGAAACAATGTGGTCCAAAATGCTTCTTGGAAGAATCAGGGATTCTTCTCTTTGTGTCCATGAACTAGACAGAGCCAGTAAAAGGATACTACCAGGTATGGTATGAAGGGAATGGAACAAGGTCTAGCCGCTCAGAGAGCAGGGTATTGAGCAATTGACCTTTGACTAGAAAACGCAAATTCAATCTCTGATCAAGGAAATAAATACTTGACCTGTAGGGAGCTGATGGTTTCCCAAGAAGCAGCAAAAGATTTGGCAGGCTGGTCTTGGTTAAGGAAAGAGTGTCATGGAGGGCTGGATGACTTAGTGGTTAAGGCAATTGCCTGCAAAGCCTAAGGACTCAGGTTTGATTCCCCAATACCCATGTAAGCTAGATGTACAAGGTAGTGCATACATCTGGGGTTTATTTGCAGTGGCTAGAAGCCCTGACACACCCATTCTCTCTCTCTCCTTCTCTCTCTCTCCCTCTTCCTCCCTCTCTCTCTCAAATAAATTAAATAAAATACTTAAAAAAAAGGATGCTGTGGAGAGATGAGATGTTGCATGCATAGAACCAAAATGATCTTGGGCTTTCTTAGACTCTTTAGAATAGGACTTTTTTGTTTTTGGTTGTTCAAGGTAGGGTCTTGCTCTAGCCCAGGCTGACCTGGAATTCACTATGTAGTCTCAGGGTGGCCTCAAACTCACAGTGATCCTCCTACCTCTGCCTCCCGAGTGCTGGGATTAAAGGCGTGCACCACCATGCCTGGTTAGAATAGAACTTTTCTAGTCTACTTTAGCCATTTACTTTTTTTTTTTTTTTTTTTTTTTTGCATGTGGTCTAGCATTCTCATGACTCTTAGGTAACCCTCTTGGAATGTATTGTTAGGCTGAGTTAATGTTTGCTACAATCTGATGGAAAGCAGACCACTAGTGTTCACCAACCCCAAAGCTAAGAATGCTACCAGATAACATCAGAAGCATATAGGGAAGATTTCCTGCCTTGATGTGACCCCCTCACCTCATGTTCCTGGCCAGTGTATTGTATTTGTTAAATGTATTGATTGCTGACTTTCTGTTCATGTAACCTCTTCTGTTTAGCAGACACCTGAACCCAAGTTCCTTGGCCTTGGCCGCTCAGATTTGTCTCAGAATCAAGTGATCTCTGATTTTCTTTGAAGCAGGGCTGTTCATCTGTATCTGTTCTTGCCACTTGAGCCTTGTAGGTGCTATCTTCTACCTCAGTGTCCCTAGCCATCAGGGTCTGGCATGTGGGTGAGCTGTGATCAGTGTCTGGAGCTACACTGGAAGTCTTAGTGATGCCCTTTCCTAAGAGGGAATCTTTTTGTTAAATATATATTTTGGAGGCCAGGCGTGGTGGCATATGCCTTTAATCCCAGCACTCAGGAGGCAGAGGTAGGAGGATCACTGAGAGTTCAAGGCCACCCTGAGACTACATAGTGAATTCCAGGTCAGCCTGGGCTAGAGTGAGACCCTACCTCGAAACCAAAATAATAATAAAGCATATATTTTTATTTATTTATTTATTTATTTATTTATTTATTTATTTATTTATTTATTGGCTTATGAGAGGGAGAGAGAGAGAGAATGGGTGCTCCAGGGCCTCCAGATACATGGGCCACCTTGTGCATCTGGCTTACATAGGTATTGGGGAATCGAACCTTGGTCCTTAGGCTTCGTAGGCAAGTACCTTAACCACTAAACCATCTCCTAAGAGGGAATCTTTATACAGCATGACTGGCTTCCACCATAGTCATAAAGCAGGGATACTACTAGTGGCTAATCTTGATCACCATGTCTATATGGAGCCAGTTGCCGGGGTTGGGCTTTCATCTCCACTACTGCTTACTGGGTGTCTCTCTGCAGGGCTTGCTTGACCCATAGTTGAAGTTTTAGAATGGAATCTCTAAGCATTCGCTCTTGGCATGTCTGTATGTTTACATTCCTAAACTCAGGAAGGCCTTTGGCTTTCGTGGTGTTTATGTGTAGTATTTTCCTGCCTCCAGTCTTACTAAATTAGATTATAAACTCTCTAAGGAGAGTCCTGTTTTTCAATTGGCTTAGAGATAGATAAACTGAATATTTCTTTTTAAAAATTTTTAAAAATTATTTATTATTATTATTATTATTATTTTTTTTTTTTGGTTTTTTGTTTTTTTGAGGTAGGGTCTCACTCTAGCCTAGGCTGACCTGGAATTCACTGTATAGTCTCAGGGTAACCTCAAACTCATGGCAATCCCCCTACCTCCACCTCCCGAGTGCTGGGATTAAAGGCATGTGCCACCACATCCAGCTTTTTTTTTTTTTTTTTGAAAGAGACAAAAAGAGAAAGAAGCAGAGAGAGAGAGAAAGAGAGAGAGAGAGAGAGAGAGAGAATGGGTGTGTCAGGGCCTCCAGCCACTGTAAATGAACTCCAGACATATGTACCACCTTCTACATCTGGCTTGCATGGGTATTAGGGAATCAGACCTGGGTCCTTAGGCTTCACAGGCAAGTGCCTTAACCACTAAGCCATCTCTCCAGCCTCTAAATTGAATATTCTAAAATTCACAGAAATGGCTTAGTAGTTAAGGTGCTTGCCTGCGAAGCCTAAGGACCTAGGTTCAATTCTCCAGTACCCATATAAGCCAGATGCACAAGGTAGTGAATGCCTCTGGAGATCCTTTGCAGTGGCTAGAGGCCCTAATGTGCCCATTTTATCTCTCTCTGCTTCTCTCTCTCTCAAGGAAATAAATAAATAAATAAATAATATTTATAATGACAGCCAGGAGTGTTGGCAATGCCTTTAAACCCAGCACTCAGGAAGCTGAAGTAGGAGGATCTCCATGAGTTTGAGGCCAGCCTGGAGTGGTGTGAGACCATGCACTGAAAAAGAAAGAAGGAAGGAAGGAAGGAAGGAAGGAAGGAAGGAAGGAAGGAAGGAAAGAAAGAGCTGGATTGTAGCTCACTGGTAAAGTTATGCTTTTCCTGAGCTGTAGGCATTAAATTTACATTAACATATATGAACCTAAATTAATATACATTAAAACATACATTTTTGGGCTAGAGAGGTAGCTTAGCACTTAAGGTACTTGCCTGCAGAGCCAAAAGACCCAGGTTCAATTCCCCAGGACCCATGTAAACCAGATGCACAAGATGGCACATGCATCTGGAGTTCGTTTGCAGTGGCTGGAGGCCCTGGTGTACCGATGCTCTCTCTCTTTCAAATAAATAAATAAAAATAAAATAAAAAACATATTTTATTCTACTTATGCAGGTTGTTTTTGTTTCTTCAGTATTGAGAATTAAACTCAACATTCTACCACCAAGCTATATCCCAGCTCTGATTAGGTATGTTTTGGAATTTGTACTGATTGAATAAGCTAATATCATGCCACCTTAATGTTTAAGATCATAAAAAAAGGACTGGAGAGATGGCTTAGTGGTTAAGGCATTTGCCTGTGAATCCAAAGGACACAGGTTCAATTCTCTAGGACCCACATAAAGCCAGATGCACATGTGCCTGGAGTTCGTTTATAGTGGCTGAAGGTTCTGGCATGCCCATTCTCTCTATCTCCCTTTCTATCTCTCTCTCAAAAAAAGAAAAAAGATGATAAAAAGTAAAAACATGCCAGGTGTGGTGGCGCATGCCTTTAATCCCAGCACTTGGGGAGGCAGAGGCAAAAGGATCACCATGAGTTTGAGGCCACCCTGAGACTCCATATTGAATTCCAGGTCAGCCTGAGCTAGAGTGAGACCCTACCTCAAAAACAAATAAATAAACAAAAAAGTAAAAACAAAAAATAGCAGGGAGGCAGAGGTAGGAGGATTGTCATGAGTTCGAGACCACCTTGGGACTACATAGTGAATTCCAGGTCAGCCTGAGGTAAAGTAAGACTTTACCTCGAAAAACAAAAAACAAATAAATATATCTCATGTCTTTTTATTTTATTTACTTATTTGCAAGCAAAGAGAGATAGAAGAGAAACAGAAAAAGAATGGGCACACCAGGGCCTCTAGCCACTACAAACAGACTACAGACACATGTACCACTTTGTGCATCTGGCTTTATGTAGGTACTGGGTATTTGAACTCTGGTCATTAGGCTTTGCAGGCCTTAATCACTGAGCCATCTCTTCAGCCCTCATGTCTTTTTGTTTGTTTGTTTTTGTTTTTCAAGGTAGGGTTT
The DNA here is from genome assembly GCA_036365145.1 of Orientallactaga sibirica. Classification (NCBI taxonomy): domain Eukaryota; kingdom Metazoa; phylum Chordata; class Mammalia; order Rodentia; family Dipodidae; genus Orientallactaga; species Orientallactaga sibirica. The sequence goes on from JAEOAD010000017.1 coordinate 24,857,282, forward strand.
CACTCTAGTTCAGGCTGACCTGGAATTCACTATATAGTCTCAGGCTGGCCTTGAACTCACGACGATCCTCCCAACTCTGCCTCCTGAGTGCTGGGATAAAAGGCGTGCACCACCACATCTGGTTCACCTCATGTCTTTTTATTGCCAACCCATGCACTACCCACCCTGCTCAATATTTTACCTGGACTAATGAATTAGCTTATAGATAGCCATACAATTTAGAATAGTATTTATGAAGAGAAGAATCAGACCACGATTCCTCTTTGTAATTACCAGCTTCTGCCCATTGCATGGTTCAGTCCCATCCTAAGGCTCCAACTCCCTCTTCCGGCTCTTTCCCCCGGAGCTTTCACATGAACTTTCTTCATTGCAGCACAGAACCTTGGTGCTTTCTCTTCTTTCTACCTGAAGGTTGTTCTCATGTGGCTGGATCCTCTTTATCCCAGACTATGATGATGTGACAGCCCATGTCTATGGCCATACCCTCCTAAACCCTGGTTTCTGACCCATAAGCTGTCAGAAGCTCCTAAAACTCTTGCAACTTTCTGAGTTCTGGGAGTACCTTTGTTATTCACGATAAGTACCTTTGATCACATCTCGGGTTTTCTAACAACATGACTCAGGGTGGGGCCCCCAGATTACCCAGGATGTGGCCAACCACCAGACAGTTCAAGGGGTTAGAGAATTACAGTGTAGGAAGGAGGTGTGGACCTGGACACCAGGACGTCAAGTTCTATATAAATTTGAACAAAGCCAGGCGTGGTGGCGCACGCCTTTAATCCCAGCACTCGGGAGGCAGAGGTAGGAGGATCGCTGAGAGTTCGAGGCCACCCTGAGACTACATAGTTAATTCCAGGCCAGCCTGGACCAGAGTGAGACCCTACCTCGAAAAACCAAAAAAAAAAAATTTGAACAAAATATGAAATTTCAGTGTGCTTAACACGTGAAGGTGCCCAAAGGTTGACCAAAGAAGCTCTGCAGGCTTCTATGTCTTCTATGTCTTTGTATACCTTTCCCCAGGTGTGGCGTCACCTTTATTCTTCTACATCTTTTCTAATACCTATTACAATGACCGGTGTACACTAAATGTTCTTAGCAAATGGTCAAATCTAAGGAAGAGCAATTGTGGGAGTCACTTGGAAACATAGGTCACAACTTGCACATGAGATTGGCATCTAAAACGGAGACACACTTACTTTTTGTTCTTTGCAGGTACGTATTGTGTGTGTGTGTGCATGCACACACGTGCTCATGTGTGTGAACATGGGAGTGTGCATGCCATAACATGCACATGGAGGTCGGAGGACAACTTTAGGATTGGTCCTCTCCTTGCAGCTCATTTGAGGAGGGTCTCTTTCTGGCTCTCTTGCTGTTGTTCGGGGCTGCACATACCAAACTAGCTGGTCTGCCAGCTCCTGGGCAATTCCCTTGTCTCTGCCTCCCTCTTGCTGTCAGTGTGCTTTTACTTGGGGTCTAGGGATCTGAACTTGGAATACTGAGGCTTCAGCAACAAGTGCTTTATCCACTAAGCCATCTCCCTAGCCCCTGTCTTTAATTTGGTTTCATTCTATAGCCCGGGGTGGGTGGAGTGGGGAATAATATCTGGAGAGATGGCTTAGCAGTTAAGGTGCTTGCCTGTGAAGACTAAGGACCCAGGTTCGATTCCCCAGTCCCAACTTGTGCCAGATGCACAAGATAGCGCATGTGTCTGGAGATCGTTTGCAGTGGCTGGAGGCCCTAGTGCACCCATTCTCTCTTTCTATCTGCCTCTTTGTTTCTCTCTCCCAAATAAATAAATAAATAAATAAATAAATAAAATATTTTAAAAAGCAAAAAGCAAAAGAGAAATAGCCACGTATGGTGGCACATGCCTTTAATCCTAGCACTCAGGAGGCAAAAGTAGGAGGATCGCTGTGAGTTTAAGGCCAGCCTGAGACTACATAGTGGATTCCAGATCAGCCCAGGCTAGAGAAAGACCCTAACTTGAAAAACCAAAATAAATAAATAAATTAATTAATTTAAAAAATAACCAAAAAATAACCAAATAAATAAATAAATAAAAAGAGCCAGGTGTGGAGGTGCATGCCTTTAATCCCAGCACTCGGGAGGCAGAGGTAGGAGGATTGCTGTGAGTTCAAGGCCACCTTGAGACTACATAGTTAATTCCAGGTCAGCCTGGGCCAAAAAATAATAATAATAATAATAATAATAATAATAATAATAATAAATAATAATAATAATAAATAAAAATAGAGGCAGTTTTGTGTGATGGAGCCTTCAACCTGTGGGAGTTGGCACTATCTCTATGTAGATAGTGGCAGAATAGCATTGAATTATAGGACACTTTGTAACCTAGCAGTCTATTGTCCCACCTGGCTAGGAGGCTTTCTCTTAGAGTGTGTTATAGATGATGCTGAACAGGTCTTCAGGAAAGTGATATTTAACAGAGTCATTACAAAAGAAACTCCTAGATTATATTAAATCAATTCCACTATCTGGTCATTTTATATATATATATATATATATATATATATATATGAATTTTCTTGTATGTGACATGACATTTACAGGTGACACATGAGTATTATAACTAAGGTTGAAAATAAAAACACAGGTAGGGCTGGAGAGATGGCTTAGTGGTTAAGGCATTTGCCTGTGAAGTCAAAGGACCCAGGTTTAATTCCCTAGGACCCATGTAAGCCAGATGCACAAGGGGCACATATGTCTGGAGTTCGTTTGCAGTGGCTAGAGGCCCTGGCATGCCCATTCTCCTTCTCCCTGTCTTTCTTCTCTCTATCTCTCTCTGCTTGCAAATAAATTAATTAAATTTAAAAATTAAAAAAAAAAAAACATTTAAGGGCTGGAGAGATGGCTTAGCAGTTAAGGCATTTGCCAGCAAAGCAAAGGATCTCGATTAGATTCCCCAGAACCCACATAAGCCAGATGCACAAGGTGGCACATGTGTCTGGAGTTTGTTTGCAGTGGCTGGAGGCCCTGGTGCAACCATTTTCTCTCTCTCTCACTCTCTCTGCCTCTTTCTCTCTTGCTCTCTCAAATAAATGAATGGATAAATAAAACTTTTAAAAAATTTAAAAACACAGGTAAGGAAACAAGAAGTGTGGTCTGTAGAAGTAAGGAAAAAGGAATTGTTAACTTGGATAGGGAATTAATTGAAATTTCTGGAAATGTAAAGGTTTGGCTTAGGTAAGGTAGGAAGTATAAGAAACTAGTTGAGGGCTGGAGAGATGGCTTAGTGGTTAAGGCGCCTGCCTCCTAAGCCTAAGAACGCTGGTTCCAATCTCCAGTGGTTCCAATCTCCAGGTCCCACGTTTAGCCAGATGCAAAGTGATGCAAGGGCGCAATGTCGCACTTGCCCATAAGGGGGGCACGCATCTGGATTTCGTTCACAGCAGCTGAGATACTGCTGGCGCACTCATTCTCTATCTGTCTCCCTCTACCCTCTCTCTGTGTCTGTCTCTCTCTGTGCCTCTCTCTAAAAATAAAAATAAAAGAATAAAAAATAAAATTAAAAAAAAAGAAACTAGTTGAAGCAATATTTGAAATATCTTGAACAATTTTAAGTTTAAAAGTGATAGAAATTAAGAAATTAGGGCTTGAGAGATGGCATATTGGTTAAGGTGCTTGCCTGCATAGCCAAAGGATCCAGGTTCAATTTCCCAGTACCCATGTAAAGCCATATGTACAACGTGGCACATGTGTGTGGAGTTCCTTTGCTAGAGGCCCTGACATGCCCATTTTCTATCTGCCTGTTTCCCCCTCTCTCAAATAATAAATAAATAAGAAATTCATTTAATTATCAGGTTTCATGTTAGAATTCTTTTTTTTTTTTTTTTTTTTTTTTGGTTTTCAAGGTACAGTCGCACTCTAGCCCAGGCTGGAATTCACTAAATTCATTATGTAGTCTCAGGGTGGTCTTGCACTGCACTTGCACTCATGGCAATCCTCCTACCTCTGTCTCCCGAGTGCTTGGATTAAAGGAGTGTGCCACCACACCCGGCTCTCTTTGTTTTTTTGAGGTGGGAGTCTCATTGTATCTCAGGATGACCTGTGTAGTCTCAGGCTGGCCTCAAACTCACAGTAATCTTCCTACCTCTGCCTCCTGAGTGCTGGGATTAAAGGTGTGCACCACCAACACCACCAAGCCCAGCTCATGTTAGAAATCTTGAAGGTAGCCACCCTGATACTACATAGTGAATTCCAGGTCAGCCTGAGCTAGAGTGAGACCCTTTTAGAAAAAACAAAAAACAGGGCTGGAGAAATGGCTTAGCAGTTAAGGCATTTGCCTACGAAGCCAAAGGATCCCGGTTCGATTCTCCAGGACCCACGTAAGCCAGATGCACAAGGGGCACATGCATCTGGAGTTCGTTCATTTGCAGTGGCTAGAAGCCCTGGCGTGCCCATTCTCTCTCTGTCTGCCTCTCTTCTATCTCTCTCTCTGCTTGCAAATAAATAAATAAATATTTAAAAAAATGAAAAAAGAAAAATGAAAAAAATGATACAAGAGAGGAAAATTGTAGAATCTGGAGAATGGGCTAGAGGCCATTCTCAAAGGCCAGTTTTATAGCTGCACTTTGAGCAGAAACAGGTTAAGCAAACTAACTAGCTTACTGCTGCACTTTCAGAGAGGTTACCATTTCCAGTGGTATTGTGAAGGAGGGCTGTGGTCATCTTGGGCTGGGGCAAGGTGGATGACTAATAGGAAGTTTAATGGGGTGAAGAGAAGGTTGTTCCCCCAGGAGGAGGACCTGTGTTAGAGAGCAGAGTTGACAGAGAGGAAAGAAATCACAGGTAGGAGAATGCCTGAATAGAGGGGACTTCTTGTCATTAGCTGTTCTGGTTTATGACCTTATCAAGATCTTTAAGAATTTGGGAGTCTCAAGCCAGGCATGGTGGGCACACGCTTTAATCCCAGCACTTGGGAGGCAGAGGTAGGAGGATCACCATGAGTTCAAGGTCCCCCTGAGACTGGAATGTACCTGCTTTTTTTTTTTTTTTTTTTTTGCTTTTCAAAGTAGGCTCTCACTGTAGCCCAGACTGACCTGGAATTCACTATGTAGTCTCAGGGTGGCCTCAAACTCACAGGGATCCTCCTACTTCTGATTCCCAAGTGCTAGGACTAAAGGCGTGCACCAAATGCCCATTTCTGTTCAAAGTGCAGCTGTAAAACTGGCCTTTAAGAATGGCCTTCAGCCGGGCGTGGTGGCGCACTGTAGCGCCCGCGCTACCACCAAGACCCCGAGCTGGGCGAGGTGCCGAGGATTGAAGAGACGTTCACTCAGTCATTCGTGCTTCCAGAATGCCATTTATTGAATGCCCCTTATTGAAGGCAGAGGGCTATATATGTAGTCTTACAGCACTGTGGAAATGTACCAGGGTTAGAAGGTTATGTTCTCATATCCTGTTGTTTATATCCTCCTATCCTGTTGTTTACATCCTCCTATCCTGTTGTTTACATTCTCCTATCCTGTTGTTTACAGTTAACAAGAGCCACCATGCAAACGGAACTTGTGTTTAGGCCAGGAAATGGGAGTGGAACAGGATGTTCTTAGGCAAACAATCCTTGGTCATGTCAGTCAAGCAGGGCAGCAGACTCCCCGGGAGGGAGGGTGGACCCCACAGGTCCCCCTTCCTTAAATATAAATGAGCATCTGTCTTAGGTTGCCTCGGATGTCGACATCCATCTTACCCGTCATGGAGAAGCCTGCCCAGGCCTGCAGACTCTCTGTCTTAGGTTGATAGACATCCCCCAGGTCTTACCCGTCATTGATTACTCATTTATCTTGTAAGCTCACCATACTTGAGCAGTGGGGTTATCTGCTGCCAGACATCAGACCTGTTTGGTCTGAAATTGGCACTGGGCTTGAGTTTTTGCCATACGGCAGAGACAGACCAAGGACAAAGCCACACCACCCAGGGCGATTAGCCCTAGGGCCATAGACCCACTCCAACCCTAAAAGAGACGGCCTGCAAATTGCCAACGTGCTCCCAGAGACTGGTGGTATAGAGGAGTACAGGTCACCATATGGGTTTCCCAAAGTAAGTCTATTTGCTCTTGTAGTAGAGCTGTCTGTTGAGTTAAATTTAGTATACCCAATTGTATGAGAGAATTTAAATGATTTTAAGTGTTGAGTGCATAAGCTACTTCCCCTGAGAGCAAGTCCACAGTGCTTGCTGTAACAGCAGATTGGGAAAGGGCTATGCCAGCAACAGTAGCTTCAGAGCAATTGCAGCAACGATAGCTGCAGATACACCAAGTCTCTTTTCTGCTGGGTGAGAGTCAGCTGTGTCTGTCAAGTCTTCACTGCCAGGTGAGAATCAGCTGTCAGCTGTGTTCTGTCAAGTCTTCACTGCTGGGTGAGAATCAGCTGCTTCTGTGGCATCAGTGGCAGGTGGCAGTCCTGTGAAGAACAATTGAGGATATCTCCCGAGGGAGTTTCATTAGTCCCAGATATGCTGTAAAGCATGTACAGAACAGTTGGTGGAATTAGGTGAAAAGTCTGCAATTGACCATGGGCTTAGGATAAGGCATCCAGTGGAATCATCAAAGGAATTGGAAGAGTTAAGTTGAGAATAGTTAAGCTTGAGAACAAAGCACATGAAATTCTTATGGGAATAGATAAGAGTTAAATTGGCTTTCTCTAGATCAAGATGTAGAGCGAAATCAAGTTTCATTTGTTCACAATCCAAAACATTAAGGCCCCCCAAAATCAAAAATCAAGGGCTTGCCTTTTGCAAAATCTTAATAAATTGGCTTTCTCTGGATTACTTGTTCCCAATCCAAAACATTAAGGCCCCCCCGAAATCAAAAACCAAGGGCTTGCCTTTTGCAAAATCTTAATAAATTGGCTTTCTCTGGATTACTTGTTCCCAATCCAAAACATTAAGGCCCCCTGAAATCAAAAATCAAGGGCTTGCCTTTTGCAAAATCTTAATAAATTGGATTTCTCTGGATTACTTGTTCCTAATCCAAAACATTAAGGCCCCCCAAAGCAAAACCAAGGGCTTGCCTTTTGTAAAATCTTAATAAATTGGATTTTTCTGGATTACTTGTTCCTAATCCAAAACATTAAGGCCCCCCAAAGCAAAAATCAAGGGCTTGCCTTTTGTAAAATCTTAATAAATTAGCTTTTTCTGGATTACTTGTCCCCAATCCAAAACATTAAGGCCCCCCGAAATAAAAAATCAAGGGCTTGCCTTTTGCAAAATCTTAATAAATTGGCTTTCTCTGGATTATTTGTTCCCAATCCAAAACATTAAGGCCCCCTGAAATAAAAAACCAAGGGCTTGCCTTTTGTAAAATCTTAATAAATTGGCTTTTTCTCTGGATCAGGAGTGCATAGCGAAATCAAGTTTTACTTGTTCCCGATCCAAAACATTAATCAAGATGCAAAGTCTTAATAAATTGTCTTGCTGTAATATGTTTAATGCCCGTTCCTTGTTTCCTTAGCAATTCCTTGTTTCCTTAGCAATTCAACTAACTGATCTACTAGCAATGAATAAGAGCTAGCAGTACCCATTTTCAATACGTTCCTCTCTTACCTTTTCTGCGGCTGGCCAGCCTTCAGGAGCGATCCTTCAGCAGTTTTCCTTTTTCCCAATCTCGGTGGAACCTCCATTTGTATAAAAGTACCACCAAGACCCCGAGCTGGGCGAGGTGCCGAGGATTGAAGAGACATTCACTCAGTCATTCGTGCTTCCAGAATGCCATTTATTGAATGCCCCTTATTGAAGGCAGAGGGCTATATATGTAGTCTTACAGCACTGTGGAAATGTACCAGGGTTAGAAGGTTATGTTCTCATATCCTGTTGTTTATATCCTCCTATCCTGTTGTTTACATCCTCCTATCCTGTTGTTTACATTCTCCTATCCTGTTGTTTACAGTTAAGCAAGAGCCACCTGCGGCAAACGGAACTTGTGTTTAGGCCAGGAAATGGGAGTGGAACAGGATGTTCTTAGGCAAACAATCCTTGGTCATGTCAGTCAAGCAGGGCAGCAGAAAGGGTGGACCCCACCCATTAATCTCGGGAGGCAGAGGTAGGAGGATCGCCAAAAGTTCAAGGCCACCCTGAGACTACATAGTTAATTCCAGGTCAGCCTGAATCAGTGTGAGACCCTACCTCGCAAAAAAAAAAAAAAAAAAAAAGAATGGCCTTCAGCCCATTCTCCTGATTCCACCATTTTCCTCTCTTGTGCCTTTTGTTCTATCTTCAAGATTTCTAACTTGAGCTAGGCTTGGTGGTGAGTGCTTTTAATCCCTGCACTAAGGAGGCAGAGGTAGAGGTAGGAAGATGGTTGTAAGTTTGAGGCCACCCTGAGAATTCCAGGTCAGCCTGGGCAAGAATGGGACCCTACCTCAAAAAGCCAAAAAAGAGCCGGGCGTGGTGGCACACGCCTTTAATCCCAGCACTCAGGAGGCAGAGGTAGGAGGATCGCCGAGAGTTCGAGGCCACTCTGAGACTACATAGTTAATTCCAGGTCAGCCTGGACCAGAGTGAGACCCTACCTCGCAAAACAAAAAAAAAAAAAAAAAAAAAAAAAAGGCATTTGTTTTGTTTATCATTTCTTTTTATTTTTTTAGAAATAGAACGAGAAAGAGAGAAAGAATTGGCACACCAGGGCCTCAGCTACTTCAATCAGATACCAGACACTTGCGCCACCTAGTGGGCATGTGCAACTTTGCACTTGCCTCACCTTTGTGCGTCTAGTTTATGTGGGATCTGGAGAGTCAAACATGGGTCCTTAGGCTTTGCAGGCAAGCGCCTTAACTGGTAAGCCATCTCTCCAGCCCTCTATCATTTCTTGTATATTTGTTTGTTTCTTATTTGTTTTGCAAATTGATTCCAGTGCTCTTCTTACTGGCTGCAAGGAACAACCCTTTTGGTTGTGCTTATCAGCTGTATACTCCCAAGAAGAGGAGGCAGTTATGCAGTTCGGACTTCTGTCTAACCTACTCAGAGAAGTCTTCCCTACATCCAAGCAAACATCTCCTTCTTCATCACATCCCTTTTAAATTTGCTTTCAAGCCTCCTCACTACCATGATCCCAAAACGTCATGACCACATTTGACTTGGTTACTTTCTTCTCTTAGCCAAACCCTAAGCTTCGTGAAGGCAAGGATCTTACACTAGCATCTGTTTCCTCAAGGCTAAGAATGTAACTGCTTGTAGTAGAAGCACACGAGATTCTTGTCTATGGATGAAGGAATGTCAGCCACATTGCTGGGTCTTGCCAGGCACACCAGCATTCCTCCTGAGCCAGGACTGCAGGTCTTAGAATGCCCAGTTGTTTTCTGTTTGATGGGCATGGCCTCTTGTCATTGGCCTAGAATAAAGGGGTAGAAAAGGAATTGCCGTGAAACTATCATCTCTAATCTACCTAGGAATGTCACCCCTTCCCCCAAACTGCATTCCATCCTTAGCCCTGCCACAAGAGAGTCCCCTTTTCTGCAAGACTGACCAGGGGCCAAGGTCAGGCTTTCAGCAATTGTTAATGCTTTCCCCATATTCCCAGTTAGATTTTCAGGATTCCATAGTGTATCAACTTTTCTCACATAAAAAAATAAAGTGGCCGGGCATGGTGGCGCACGCCTTTAATCCCAGCACTTGGGAGGCAGAGGTAGGAGGATTGCTGTGAGTTCGAGGCCACCCTGAGATTACATAGTGAATTCCAGGTCAGCCTGAGCTAGAGTGAGACCCTACCTCGAAAAACCAAAAATGAATGAATAAATAAATAAATAAATAAATAAATAAATAAATAAAGTGACAAATCTGCATTAATTGTGTAGGCTGCATTTGGGTTTGGCACGTTACTGATTTATTGATCTGGGATTTCAGATCTGATTTGCGGTTATGCTTTCTTTTCTGCTTGGAAACTTTGAATTGAACTCTGTCTTATCATACTTTGTCAGAATGATCCAACTACTACGATGAGCTGAATGTTCAGAGACTAGATCCAGAGGGACTGTCAGGTGGTGCACTAAGCAGCCAGAGGAAAGGGAGACACGATACTTTGCCCTGAGGGTGGTGATATCAACACACAATAAATAAGTGAATTGTAAAGGAGGTTGGAAGGTGATAAATACTTTGGAGAAAAGAAGTAGACAGAAGTAAAGAAATTGGGCATGGGGGCAAAGGCAGTTTTAAACTGAGAAGCCTTCTTAAGAATTTGACATCTGGCTGGGTGTGATGGTGCACACCTTTAATCCCAGCACTCAGGAAGCAGAGGTAGGAGGATAGCCGTTTGAGGCCACCCTGAGTCTACATAGTGAATTCCAGGTCAGCCTAAGCTAGAGTAAGACCCTACCTTGAAAAATAAAAAAACAAAAAGGCATGTGACATCTGAACAAGACCTAAAGGAGGGAAGTCAGTCAGCCATGTGGAATCTAAGAGCACAGCATTCCAGGCCGAAGAAAGAACTGCTACTAAGGCCTTAGGCAAGAGCATACCTGACTTGCAGGGAATAGCAGTGTGGCTGGAGCAGATAAGCAAAGGAGTGATGGTGTCTCATCACAGGGGGAACGGGGGTGGGGGGGGGGTTGCAGCCATGGTGAGGCCCAGTCTCTGAGTCACATAGATCACATAGGAAGAAGACTTGAGGTAGGTATGGGGTAGGAGCTGGGCAGCCTGTTACTATCCTTATTGCATAGTGCAGGCAATAGTGGGGGTGATCGTACAAGTTACTTTCTTCTTCCAATTACCTGAAAAGAAGCAACTTAAAAAAGAGTTTGAGCCGGGCGTAGTGGTGCATGCCTTTAATCCCAGCACTCGGGAGGCAGAGGTAGGAGGATCGTCGAGAGTTCGAGGCCACCCTGAGACTACATAGTGAATTCCAGGTCAGCCCAAAGGTTTGTTTAATTTATTACCATTACAGTTTACAATCCAGCATGGAGGGAAAAGGCTTGGTGGCAGGAGCCTGAGGTGACTGCTCACATTCACTTCACAGTGAGGAAGCAGAGAGCCAAGAGTGAACGCTGCTGCTCAGCTAACTTTCTTCTGTTTCTATTTATTCACTCTTGGGACCCCAGGCTATGGAATGGTGCTCCCCACATTAGGATGTGTCCTCCAACCTCAACTAACCTAATCTTGGAAACCCCTCATTGATAATTGTTTCCATGGTGATCTGAAAGCCTGTCAAGTTGTCCACTACTTGTCAGGTTAAGATTGACTAGATTCACCTGTGAGGAATTGCGAGATTAGGTTAGCCTCTGTGAAGAGCTTCGAGGGGTCATCTTGATTAGGTTCACTGGGGTGGGAAGACCACTGTGGGAGGTGTCATTGCATGGGCTGTGGTCCTGGGCGATATAGAAAGGAATGAGCAGGCTGAGCAGCGGCAGTCATCACTCTACTCAGCGTCTTCAGCTACTAGCGGAACAGGACAAGCACCTGCCACCATCCCTTCCCTGCCGTGGTGGACTGGAACCAGGAACCGTGAGCTGAAATAAACCCTTAAACTCACTTTTGTTAGGTATTTTCTCCCAGCAATGAAACATTGACCAATACAACCACCATCACAAGTTCATCCCTTGTTAACTTGACACTCAAGCATAACACATTTTTTAAGAGAATAAGAGCTTATTCTGAAGGGACCATGGCCCAGGAATACAGATTCAGGTTACCCCAAATGCCATGTTCCAAGGTAGTAATGGTTTCATGGATTTTTTCATATATCCAGGCTGAGGGTTTCCTGGAATTCACTATGAATTAATCTCAGGGTGGCCTTGAACTCATGGTGACCCTCCTACCTCTGCCTCCCAAGTGCTGGGATTAAAGCGTGTGCCACCACGCCCAGCAAATGTTTTTAAAAAATATTTGATGCCAGGTGTGGTGGCGCATACCTTTAATCCCAGCACTCGGGAGGCAGAGGTAGGAGGATTGCCGAGAGTTTGAGGCCACCCTGAGACTACATAGTGAATTCCAGGTCAGCCTGGGCCAGAGTGAGACCCTACCTCGAGAAACAAGACAAAAGAAACAAACAAAAAACCCCATATTTTACTTATTTAATTATTTGAAATAGAAAGGGATGGAGAGAGAGAAAGGAAGAGGCAGATAAAGAGATAATGAGTGCACCAGGACCTCTAGCTACTGCAAACGAACTCCAGAAGCATGTACCACCTTGTGCATCTGGCTTATGTGGGTCCTGGGGAATTTTACCTGGGTCCTTAAGCTTCACAGGCAAGAACCTTACTCACTAAGCTATTTCTCTAACCCCTGAAATATCTACATATAGCCCAGGCTGACCTGGAATTCACTATGTAGTGTCAGGCTGGCCTTGAACTCATGGTGATCCTCCTACTTCTGCCTCCCAAGTGCTGGGATTAAAGGTGTGTGCCATCATGCCTGGCTCAAATAAGTTTTAAAATTATTTTTCTTTATTTGCAAGCAGAGAGAGAGAGAGGAAGAGAGAATGGGCGCATCAAGGCCTCTAGCTGCTACAAATGAATTTCAGATTCATGCACTACTTTGTACATCTGGCTTTACATGGGTACTGAGAAATCAGATCTGGGTTGCTAAGCTTTGCAGGCAAGTGCCTAAACTGCTGAGCCATCTCTCCAGCCCTATTATATATTTATCTATTCAAAAGCAGAGAGATAAACAGAGAGAGAGAGAGAGAGAGAGAGGGAATGGGCTTCTAGCCACTGCAAACAAACTCCAGATGCAGAGCTCTATCCTGTGCATCTGCCTTTAAGTGGGTACTGGGCAATTGAACCCCGGTAGTTAGGCTTTACAGGCAAGTGTCTAAATCACTGAGCCATTTCTCCAGCTCATCATGGATTTTTTATAGCTACAGAACAAAAGAAAGTCATAAATCAAGGCACTTTTTCAGTACATTGTGAGGATCATCATGTGCACAGTCACAGGAAATCAGAGACATCTTTGCTGTAGGCCTCAGATGTTATCTGATGACACTCAGCCTGTGGGATGGGGTAGTAGGATTTACCTAATAGACACAGGATTTTAGCCCAAACCTAGAGATGGACAATTAATTGCTAATAAAGGAGATAAAGATATTCCAAGAGAACATATTATACTCTAAACTTGCAAGATTCTAACTCCCCACAATCACAGAGGTTGCTTTTTAAAAAAAATTTTTGGTGGACTTTTTTGTTGTTACTTTTTTGTTGTTGTTATTGTTGTTTTGTTTTTCGAGGTAGGGTCTCACTCTAGCTCAGGCTGACCTGGCAATCACTCTGCAGTCCCAGACTGACCTCAAATTCACAGAAATCCTCCTACCTCTGCCTCCCAAGAGTTGGGATTAAAGGCATGCACCACCTCACCCGACAACCAAAGCACTTTAAAACCATAACCTTCCACCACTTGTCCCCATAGACTTAGGGCCATCTCAAAATACAAAATGTACTGGGCGTGGTGACACACACCTTTAATCCCAGCACTCAGAAGGCAGAGGTAGGAGGATCGCCGTGAGTTCTAGAGCAACCTGAGACTAAATAGTGAATTCCAGGTCAGCAGATGGCTCACTAGTTAAGGCACTTGCCTGCAAAGCCTAACAACTGGGGTTCAGTTCCTCAGTGCCCAGATATAGTCAGATGCACAGTGGTGCATGCATCGGAAGTTCATTTGCAGCAGCTAGAAGCCCTGGCATGCCAATTCTTTCTCTTTTACTTTCTTTTCTTCTTTTGGTTTTTCAAGGAAAGGTCTCCCTCTAGCCCATGCTGACCTGGAAGTACTTAGTCTGTACTCTCAGGCTGGCCTTAATTCCTGGCACTCCTCCTACATCTGCCTTCTAAATGCTGAGATTAAAGGTGTGCACCACCATGTCCAACTCTTTCTCTTGCTCTACTTACAAAAAAATAAAAATATTGTTTTAAAAATGCACAAGCTAGGCATGCTGCCACATGCCTTTAATCCCAGCAATCGGGAGGCAAAGGTAAAGTGTTTGCCTTGAGTTTGAGGATATCCTGAGACAGACTATATAGTAAATCCAGGTCAGCCTGGACTAGAGTGAGACGCTACCTCAAAAAACCAAAAAAAAAAAAATGCTGGCCGGAGAGAAATGGTTTAGCAGTTAAGGTGTCTGCCTGCAAAGCCAAAGGACCCACCAGGTTCGAATTCCCAGGACCCATGTAAGACACATGCACAAGGTGCCACATACGTCTGGAATTTGTTTGCAGTGGCTGGAAGCCCTGGTGTGCTCATTCTTTCTCTCTCTCTCTCTCTCACACACACTCAAATAAATAAATAAATAAAAATTAAGGACTGGAAAGATGGCTTATCAGTAAAGGTGCTTGCCTATGAAGCCTAACAACCCAGGTTTGATTCCCTAGTATCCACATAAACCAGATGCACAAGGTGGCACATGCACCTGGATTTTGTTTGCAGTGGCTTTAGAGGCCCTGGTGCACCATTCTTCCCTCTCTCTATCTGTGTCTTTGCTTCTCCCCTCACCCAAATAAATAAATTAATTAAATATTTTAAAAAATTAAAAGCTGGGTGTGGTGGTGCATGCCTTTAATCCCAGCATTTCAGAGGCAGAGGGAGGAGTATCATTGTGAGTTCTAGGCCACCCTGAGCCTACATAGTGAATTCCAAATCAGCCTGGTCTTGAGCGAGACACTACCTCAGAAAACAGAAAAATTAATAATTTTAAAGCAAAATACCTTTAGTCCAAGTTCAAAATATCCTCATAGTTGTTTGGAGAGGTGGCTCAGCAGTTAAAGGTCCTTGCTTGCAAAGTCTGATGGCCCAGGTTCAATTTCCCAGTACTCATGTAAAGCCAGATGCTCAAAGTGGTGCATGCATCTGCAGTTCATTTGCAGTGGCAAGAAGCCCTAGTATACTCATTCTCTCTCATGTCACTCCTTGAAAGTAAAAAATTAACAATTTTTTTCCCAGTCTTGGTGGCACATGCCTTTCATCCCAGCACTCGGGAGACAGAGGTAGGAGGATTGCCATGAGTTTGAGACCACCCTGAGACTACATAGTGAATTCCAAATCAGCCTGGGCTAGAGTGAGACCCTACCTGGAAACACATACACGCACACACACACACGGGGTGGGGAGGGCTAGGCATGTTGGTGCACACTTTTAATCCTATTAATCCAGCATTTGGGAGGCAGAGGAAGGAGGATCACTGTGAATTCCAGGCCAATCTGAAACTACAGAATGAGTTCCAGGTCAGCCTGAGCTAGAGTGAGACCCTATCCAGAAAAAAACAAAAACAAACAAAAAAAGAGTTAGGAAATAAAAATTCCAACAAGGAGAAAGACAAACTAATAAGAAGGTATGAGTGGGAATTTCAAGACAGTCAGGACACTATGAAGAGATCAAACTTAAGAATTTAGGATATAGAAGAATTTCAATCTAAAGGCATAAGTATTTTCAACAAAATCATGAAAGAAAAATTCCCCCAAATAGAGAAAGTGATACCAATATAGATACAGGAGGCATTTAGAACACCAAACAGACAAGACAAAAAAAGAACCTCTCCATACCATATTATAATTAAATATTATCATTAAATCACTAAATACACATACCAAAGAAAATGTATTGAAAGCAGTAAGAGAGAAGCATCAATTCATTATAAAGGCAAGCCCAGGCTGGAGAGATGGCTGAGTGGTTAAGGTGCTTGCCTGCAAAACCAATGACACCAAGTTTAACTTCCCAGTACCCACATAAAGCCAGATGCACAAAAGAGGCACATGCATCTGGAGTTTGTATGCAGTGACTAGAGGCACTGATGTGTCCATTCTCTCTGTTTCTCTCTCTGTGTCTATATCTCTCTACTTTCAAATAAATAAATAAAAATATTAATATAAAAGTCAAGCCCATTAGGATAACAGTAGATTACTCAACACAAACTTTAAAAACCATGAGAGCTGCCGGGCGTAGTGGTGCACACCTTTGATCCCAGTACTCAGGAGGCAGAGGTAGGAGGATTGCCATGAGTTCAAGACCATCCTGAGACTACATAGTGAATTCCAGCCTGAGCTAGAGTGAGACCCTACGTCAACAAAACAAAACAAAAATAAACCAGGAGAGTTTGAAATGATGTATTCCAAGTTCTGAAAGACAAGTGCCAATCCAGACTACTATATCCAGAACATAAATGAAGGAGAATCAAGAACTTTCCATGTTAAAAAAAACAGAAGCCGGGTGTGGTGCCACACACCTTTAATCCCAGCTCTAGGGAAGCAGAGGTAGGAGGATCACCATGAGTTTGAGGCCGCCCTGAGACTACATAGTGAATTCCAGGTCAGCCTGAGCTAGAGTGAGACCCTATCTCGGGGAAAAAAAAAAAAAAAAAGGCTAAGCTAGCTCTACAGAAAATACTTGAAGGGTCTAGTATGGTGGTGTGCATGCCTTTAAGCCCAGCACTAGGGAGGCTGAGGTGGGAGGATCACTGTGAATTCCAGGCCAGCCTGAGATACATAGTAAATTCCAGGTCAAGACCAGACCTCAAAAATAAAAATAAAAATAAAAACCCCACAAAAAAACAAAAACAAAACAAAATTGAAGGGCTCCTTTTATTTGAAGAGAAGGAAAGGCACATTCATGAGACCCCAGGAAAGAATGCTTGAATAATGTCAAAGAGACCAACAGCCAAACAGTAAGCTACAAAATCAAGAATGACCAAAAGCCGGGCATAGTGGCGCATGCCTTTAATCCCAGCACTTGGGAGGCAAAGGTAGAAGAATCGCTGGGAGTTTGAGGCCACTCTGAGACTTAATAGTGGATTCCAGGTCAGCCTCGGCTAGAGTGAGACTGAAAAACAAAAAGACAAAACAAAACAAAAACCAAAAAACAAAAGTCTGGATCCTTCTGCCTATTGCCTCTGAGAAGCTCACTTCTCCATAAAAGACACACTATCTTATGGTGAAAGGATGGAAAATGGTATTTCAAGCAAATGGGTCTAGGAAATAAGCAGATGTTGCTGTGCTGATATCTGACAGGATAAACTTCAAATCAACATTATTTAGAAGAGATAAAGGAGGCCACTTTATACAATCCAACAAGAGAACATTACAATTCTAAACAGGTATGCACCAAACACAGGTGCACCCAATTAAATTAAACAAACAGTACTAGATGTAAAGTCACAGATAACCCCAAGCACAATATTAGTGGGTGACTTCAATACGCCACTTTCACCAATTGACAGTCAACCCAGCAAAAATAAACAGAGAGAGTTCTGGATTAAATGACATAATAGAACAAATGGACCTAACAGACATCTACAGAACATTCCATCCAAATGCTGCAGAATACACATTCTTTTCAGCAGCACACAGGACATTCTCTAAAATAGACCATATATTAGGACACAAAGCAAATCTTAACAAATACAGGAAAACTGAAATAATTCCTTGTACTCTATCTAATCACAATGGGATAAAACTCCAAATCAAGCTGGGCATAGTGGTGCATGCATTTAATCTCAGCACTAGGGATGCAAAATAGCAGGATCACTGTGAGTTTGAGACCACCTGGGACTGCATGGTGAATTCCAGGTCAGCCTGAGCTAGAGAAAGATCCTACCTCGAAACCCACCCCCCCAAAAAAATTAGAGATGTCACAAATTACATGATTCTATACCTGAAGGCCTTGGAAAAAGAAAAACAAACTGTTGCAGTTAGCTCAGGAAGAAAGGTGTTTTTTTTTTTAAATTTTTTTTATTTATTTACTGGCGGTGGAAGCTGCATGATAGCAGGGGAAAACAATGGCATGAGCAGAGGGTGTACATCATCTACTGGCCAACATCAGATGGACAACAGCAGCAGGAGAGTGTGCCCCAAACACTGGCAAGGGGAATATCATACACATAAGCCTGCCCCCAATCATACGTTGCCTCCAGGAAGTTCCAGTTCCCAAATTGCAGTGGCTGAGGCCCTGAGGAGCCAATTCTCTATCTCTCCTCTCTTTCTTTCTCTCTCTCTCTAAAAATAAATAAATAAATAAATAAATAAATAAATAAATAAATAAACAATTTTATTTAGAGGTAGACAATTGAAGACTAATATTGTGGTTTATCAATCATCAGGGACTCAGACACTTATTTTTGTCTCCAGCCCTAACACAGCACCTTTTTAAAAAGATTTTATTTTTATTTATATATTTATTAGAGACAGAGAGAGGGAGAGAGAGAGAAAGAGTGAGAATGGGCATGCCAGGGCCTCTAGCCACTACAAATGAATTCCAGATGCATGCGCAACCATGTGCATCTGGCTTATGTGGGACCTGGAGAATTGAACCAAGGTCTTTAGGCTTTGCAGGCAAATGCCTTAACCACTATGCCATCTCTCCAGCCCAACACAGCACTTTTAAACTCTACATTGGGACACTATGAAGAAAGCAAAGATAAGAATTCAGAGCCGGGCGTGGTGGTGCATGCCTTTAATCCCAGTACTCCACTGGGAGGCAGAGGTAGGAGGATTGCTGTGAGTTCGAGGCCATCCTGAGACTCCATAGTGAATTTCAGGTCAGCCTGGGGCTAGAGTGAAACCCTACCTTGAAAAAAGAAAAAAGAAAAAAAAAAAAAAAGAAAGAACTCAGGGAAAGCTGGGTGTGATGGCACACACCTTTAATCCCAGCACTTGAGAGGCAGAAGTAGGAGGATGTCTGTGAGTTCAAGGCTACCTTGAGACTACATAATGAATTCCAGGTCAGCCTGAGCTAGAGTGAGACCCTACCTCAAAAAAAAAAAAAAAAAAAAAAAAAAAAAAAAGAGAGAGAGAAAATCCAGGGCATAGGGCTAAGGCACTTACCTGCAAAGCCTAATGACCTATGTTCAACTCTCCAGATCCCATGTAAGCCAGACACACAAAGGTGAGGCAAGCGCAAGGTTGCAAATGCCCACTAGGTGGTGCAAGCATCTGGAGTTCAATATCAGTGGCTGGAACTGAGCTGAAAACCTCTCGGTATAGACCAGCTGGCAGAAAGTTGGAAAAAGCTACGCTGCATGCAGCTCCGTGTGAGAGAGAGAAGTCATCAGTGGAGATAAACAACAGTGGACACTGCAAGCCTTAAGTTGGGCCAGCCAGGCCAAATGAGCCAGTGGGTGCAATAGTGGCATGTGTGTTATGGGGGAAACCAACTGCTCTCTAATTGGACTGGAGGCCTGCTCCACATGAGGAAATACATGCCTGATACTGAAAACTTATGACAGGGGAGGTCATGAGCCCTAGGGAATAATGTCTGCTGGTGTCTGGCTAAATTCATATATTAAGCTCACCAAACTGCACAGTAAGCACTTCTCTTAATGCTCATATTCATATATTAATGTTACTCTCACTTTTGGTTAGAGAATCTTCTCTTTTCAGATGACAGTGACCTTGGGATGACTCAAAAGGCACCGTAGTGCTGAGAAGAAGTGACAGAGGAGTATTCAGCACTGAAACATCTCTATCACACCTTCCAAGGCTCAGGGTCCATTGTAGAAGAGGTTGTGGAAAGAATGTAAGAGCCAAAGAAAGGTGTAGTGGTTTGATTTAGGTGTCCCCCATAAATCTAGGTCTTCTGTATGATAGGTCTCCAGCTGATGGCAATTTGGGAATTAAAGCCTCCTGGAGGCAGTGTTTCCTTGGGGGCGGGCTTATGGGTGTTATAGCCAGCTTCCTCTTGACAGTGTTTGGCACACCCTCCTATTGCTATTGTCCATCTGATGTTGGCCAGGAGATGATGTCCACCTTTTGCTCATACCATCATTTTCCCCTGCCATCACTGAACTTCCCCTTGAGTCTATAAGCCAAAATAAACCTTTCTTCCCACAAGCTGCTCTTGCTAGGGTGTTTTCTGGCAGCAATGAGAACCTGACTGCAACAAAAGGGTAGGACTTCTTAAAATGCAATCTTCCAGACACAAAATGGCCTGGATATTCATGACCTCACAGTGCCTGACACTACATACACATGACCCTCATAATAGGAGGAAAAGATAATGACATCAAAATAAAAGAGGGATGACTAATGGAGAGGCGGAGGGGATATGATGGAGAGTGGAGTTAGTTGTGAAGGAGAAAGTGAGGGCGTATGGAATTATCATGCTTTTTTGTCTATAATTATGGAAGTTGTTAATAAAAAAAATTTTTTTTAAGCTTGGCATGGTGGTGCATGCCTTTTAATCCCAGCACTCAGGAAGCAGAGGTAGGAGGATCATGGCAGTGAGTTCATGGCTAGCCTGAGACTACATAGTGAATTCCAGGTCAGCTTGGGCTAGAGGGAGACCCTACCTTGAAAACCAAAAAAAAAAAAAAAAACACACACACCAAAAGTTTGCTGGAAACCCAGCTATCATGACCATATTCTACATGGGACAAAGAAGATAAGAAAGGCATTGAAGTACACATCCTACCTGAATCAACTCTCTTTACTGGAAGTTCCTAGAAAATCTGCTTCTTTCACTTATATTTCATTTGTCACTTATAAGTATAAGAGGGAAATATTTGTTCTCTTAAATAAATTGAGGGCTGGAAAGATGGCTCAGCAGTCAAAGGAACTTGCTTGCAAATGCTGTTACCCTGGGTTCAATTCCCCAGTACTCAAGTAAAGCCACATACATAAAGTGGAGCATGCATCTGGAGTTCATTTGCAGTGGCAAGAAAGCCTTGCATACCCACACGAACTCTCTTTCTGTCTCTCTTGCTCTTCTCACTTGCCTACAAAGCCAAAGGACCCAGGTTTGATTCCCCAGGACCCACGTAGTCAGATGCACAAGGTGGTGCATGTATCTGGAGTTCTTTTGCAGTGGCTAGAGGCCCTGGTGCACCCATTCTCTCTCTCTCTCTTTCCCAAGTAAGTAAGTAAATAAATAAATAAAAATGTGAATAAAAAATATTTTAGGGCTGGAGAGATGGCTTATTGGTTAAGGCACTTACCTGCAAAGTCTAAGGACCCAGGTTCAATTCCCTAGAACCCACATAAGCCAAATGTACAAAGTTGTGCATGCATGTAGAGTTCGTTTGCAGTGGCTAGAGGTCTCGCACACCCATTCTCTTCTCTCTATCTGTCTTTCTCTCTCCCTCTCTCTCAAATAAACAAAATAAAATAAATATTTTAAATATTTATAAAATGTATATTATTAATATAATATATTAAAAATAGGGCTGGAGAGATGCTCAGTGGTCAAGGCACTTGCCTATAAAGCCTGACGGCCTGGTTTTGATTCCTTAGTACCCTCATAAAGCCAGATGCACAAAGTAGTGCATGCATCTGAAGTTCATTTGCAGCCGCTAGAGGCCCTAGTGCACCCATTCTAGCTGTCTCTTCTCTCTTTCTGTCTCACTATGTACTACACGCTGACCTCAAGCTTACTATATAGCTAAGGCTGGCCTTGAACTCAGTGATTCTCTTACCTTGGCCTCCCAACTACAGGTGGTCTGCACCACCGCACCCAGATAATACTGTTTTTATTTGGTTGAAGTCTTTAGACCGAGAATAACTTTGAACTTCATTTTCTCCTGCCTCCACCTTGTGTGTGCCAGGACTACAGGCATGTATCATAATACCCAGGGGGTGCGTGCATCTGGAGTTCTGTTTGCAAATAAATAATAAATAAAACATTTTTCTTTTTTAACTTTATTCATTTATTTGAGATAAATAGAAGTAGAGAGCCAAACAGAGAGAGAGAATGGGTGCTCCAGGGCCTCTAGCCACTGCACACAGACTCCAGACACATGTGCCACCTTGTGCATCTGGCTTTCGCGAGTACTGGAGAATAGAACGTGGGTCCTTAAGGCTTTGCAGGCAAGTTCCTTAACTGGTAAACCATCTCACCTGTCCCAAATAAAAAATATTTTAAATATAAATAAATAAATGCAGTCAATGCTTTCATTTTCGTGGACCTTGGGTATTTTCAAAGATGAAATCAATAACTGTAAAATGGACCAAACATTACACGTCAAAATCATGGACTATACCAAACTAGCAGCGCTGTCAAGGAAACATTGTCGAACTGGCAAAACTGGCTCACACAACTGTCAGTTAATTCAATTCCACATTTCGTGGACAATGGAGTCCCATCACTGGTCACTACTGTGAGCAGTGAGGACAATTGAGGTGGCCCTGTGATTGGGCAACTCCAGTTTCCATGATATGTGTGTCTGGGGACAAAGAGAAGGCTAGTGCTTTCATACACAAGCAAGAGGGAGTCACGCCCGTTTTTCCGAAGGTAATCCGGCCATGTGTGCCATGGTTACCCAATAACTATACCCTCATGGGCACCACAGGTTGGCTGCACATCCTCAGTCACTGTCTCCACCTGCAGGGTTTCTTGCTAACCCTCCCGCAAATCCTGGGAGAGTCAAAGTGACATCGAGGCTTATATGGGATAATGCCTTCCCTCATTCATCACAGGTCCTGCCCACGTGGGTTACCAAGGGGGAATCTCACTTGATGTTCAAAGTCCAAGTATTGTGCCCCTCTTCCTGCTTGAGTATTAAGAATCCAGAGTAGATATGGCCAGGGCAGCAGGAATCGGAGCAGAAAAGGTAGTGTAAGGCTTAGAAGATGGTATATGCTTGTCCTCTGGGCCTCCTGGCCCTGTCCCCTAACCCCAGACTGCCCCTCCCTTCCCCTTCCTCCTCCAGCTCCTCACAGCCAAGCCGGAAATCCCCTACTCAATTTCCAGCTTCTGAAACAATGGCTCTCGGGAGACTATGCCCATTGTCCTCGGAGCTAGCACCATGTCCCTGCTGCTGGCCTCGCGCTCCGTGACAGTTCCCCGGGCTTTCCAGGCCGGCTTCCCTGCGCGGGGCGAGGGAGCTGCGGGAGCCGAGAGGAGCGCGTCCGCACCTTAGGGACTGGCCCTTGGGGGGACTGGCGCCGGACACCTGCCGCGCTATGCTATGCTGTGCCCACGGGCTCTGGGTGAGCCGGCTGTGTTTTCTAAATCCCCCGCGCGGAGGCGAGAGCTCCAGGGGCCATGCTCTTCCTTAGGCCTCTCAGCGTCCACCCCACAGTGACCCTTGGGGACCTGTCCCCTACCTCACCCGCACAGCCCCCCGAGCGCTCGGCCCGCGCTGGCGCCTGGCGGCATCGGGTTACTTGGGCCGTCAGAATTTGAATGTGCAAATAAACATTAGTCGCTTTGATGGGGACTGGGGGCACCAGAAAGCCCAGAGCCTAGTCTGAGCTGGGGGGGCGCGGCGACGGAGGGTCCTACTCCTTTCTGTAGACCCTAACCCTATTTTGTTTTAATAAAGAAGACATGACCCTGACCCAGTGCTGGCATTCCAGACTCCCGGAGAACCGAATATTCCATAGGCGATTCTTTCTGTTCCCATGAGGGGGTGGCTGGCTTGAACCCTCACCCTCCCAGGAGGCCTTGCCTTTGGGACATCTTGGGTGCCCTAGGGAGAGGCCGTGGCAGAAAGGAGCCAGGGCATGAGGCTCGGGGTGGGGCTGCAGGTTGGGAGGGGGCCGGGCCTATTGTCTCCCTGGGCACCAATCCACAGCCCCAGGCAGGCTTAGCAGGGCAGACAAAGGAGGGGATGGGAGGCACAAAGGGGCGCGGAATGAAATGGTAAGTAAAGGCAAACAAAAGTGAGCCGGGGAGACAAAAGCTGGGAACAATATTCCCCAGGCAATAGGCTCGGGAACAATAGGGACACTGACAGCCCCACAAAGACACCAGTGTCTCCAAGTAGACGTTATCTCAGGCAGTGGTTGGCAGCCCCGCTCTGGCTGAAGCTATTTTCAGTGCTGCTTTTGTGCCATGCTGAACAATATTCCTTGCATGGCTGCTGATAGAAAGATGAGAAGGTTTCTGTTTGATTCTCTTCCTTCCCTCCTCCTTCCCCCCTTTTCCAGCCCCACTGGCTCAGGCATTGGGAGGCCAAGGCACTGGCCCTGTTGTGTGTGTGTGTGTGTGTGTGTGTGTGTGTGTGTGTGTGTGTGTGTGTGTTGGGTGGGGGGGATGGGATGGAAGGGGCCCTAGGCACCAAGCCAGGAGGGTCTCTTTCAGGGCTCCAATCTGACCAGGGCTTTGGTTCAGGGAAGACAGTGTAGAAGTACAGGGATTAGGGCTGGAAAACTGGAGTGTGTAAGGCCCTTGTTCTGCCCTCACCCCAAATCAGAGAACTAGCTGGAGCAGTGAACCCCAGAGAGCCCTAATCCAGAAGGGCCAGGTGTCCCAAGCCTTTAGTTCCAGCACTTGGTAGCCTGGGGTTAAGAGGATCATCATGAGTTTGAGGTGAGACTGGGACACAGAATGAGTTCCATGTTTGCCTAGGCTAGAGTGAGACCCTGTATCAAAAACCAAAACAGAGCCGGGCCTGGTGGCGCACGCCTTTAATCCCAGCACTCGGGAGGCAGAGGAAGGAGCATCACCACGAGTTTGAGGTCACCCTGAGAGTACATAGTGAATTCCAGGTCAGCCTGGGCTAGAGTGAGACCCTGCCTCAAAAAACAAAACAAAACAAACAACAACAACAACAAAACCAAAACAGGCCTGGTGTCTTGACACATGCCCTTAGTCCCAGCACTGGAGAAGTAGAGGTAGAAGGATCACTGAGTTTGAGATCAACCTGAGACTAGATAGTGAATTATTTGTCAGCCTGGGCTAGAGCGAGATCTTACCTCAAAAAAAACCAAATAAATAAATAAACAAACAAGCCCTACTCATCATGCTTGGCCTGTTTCTGGCTCTTTATTTAATTGGCAAGGTCGAAAGGAATCCCACTTTCCATTCAGCCCACTCTTCCTCTGTGCCACCAGGTGCCTCCCACCCACTATTTCCCACCTGTGCCAGCGTTAGCTAATCTGGGGTTGTCAAGGAAGCTAGTGAGCTTGGAGAAAATCTGGGCAATGCACTGGCCCTCCCTAGGCCTGGTGGACACTCACACAGAACTCCATGCACCACACTGGCCACTCCTCACACAGAGGAATATTGGGCCAAGGTGCCCTTTCCTGAGGCTACGTTGTGGATAAGGAGGGATATACTTGAGTTTCTCAGGTTTGTAGCCCACTATGGTTGCCAATGGGCTTTTATAGAATCCCCATTCTTCTTTCATTTAACTGATATCATCATTATCATGTTATTATCTATCAGGCTATATTTATATGCAGTATTTTCAGCATGGAGTGGTTGCATACGCCTTTAATCCAAGCACTCAGAATAAGGAGATAGGAAGATCATTGTGAGTTGAAGGGCAGCCTGAGCTAGAGTGAGATCCTACCTTGAAAAACAACAACAAAAAAAGTATATTTATGTCTTTGACTGCCTCAAATAAATGACAGTCAAACTTGTTAGGGAGGTGTGGATGTAACCATTTTAGGAAGGATGTTTCTCAGGAATCTGGGGCCCAAAATTGGCTCAGAAGGCCAAGCCATTTGGGGATTAAAGAATTTGTAGCTTTTCTCTATCTTTGTAAACATAAACTCCTTGAAGGTGGAAAGCACAGTGCATACCTCAGTCAGCTCTGGACATCATGGTACATAATGAGTTCTCAATGGAGACTCGCTGAATTGGCCTGAATTTAAAGAATCAAAGGAGGACCATCTGGGAGGTAGTTTGCTGCTGCAAAGTGGTCTCTGCCTGGGAGCTGGTGAGAAAAACATAATTTAGGTCTCCTCTTCAGAACTGCTCACTAAGAATCTCCCCCCTCCCAACCACAGGGTCTTGGTTTTTAGCTGAAACTGACCTAAAATTTGCAATCCTCTAGTTTTAACTTTCTCAATTCTGGGATTACAGGTTTATGCCACCACTTCTGGCCAGAATATATATTTAATGTTTTTCAAGGCAGGTTCTTATTCTAGCCCACGCTAGACCCGGAACTCACTCTGTAGCCCCATGATGGTCTTGAATTTATGTTAATCTTCTTACCTCAGCAGCTCCAGTACTGGGATTAAGAATCTGCATTTTGGGAGCCGGGCGTGGTGGCGCACGCCTTTAATCCCAGCACTTGGGAGGCAGAGGTAGGAGGATCACCGAGAGTTCGAGGCCACCCTGAGACTACATAGTGAATTCCAGGTCAGCCTGGACCAGAGTAAGACCCTACCTTGCAAAACCAAAAAAAAAAAAAAAGGAATCTGCATTTTGGGTTGGAGAGATGTTTTAGCAGTTAAAGAGTGCCAGGGCCTCTAGCCGCTGCAAAGGAACTCCAGATGCATGTGCTGCCTTGTGCATCTGGTTTACGTGGGTCTTAAGGAATTGAACCTTGGTCCTTTGGCTTTGCAGGCAAGAGTCTTAACTGCTAAGCCATCTCTCCAGCCTTCAAATAAATATTTTTTTAAAAAAGAATCTGGCTGGGCATGATGGCACCTGCCTTTAATCCCAGCACTTGGAAGGCAGAGGTAGGAGGATCATTGTGAGTTCCAGGCCACCCTGAGAATACATAGTGAATTCCAGGTCAGCCTAAGCTAGAGTGAGACCCTGCCTTGAAAAAGAAAACAAAAAAGACAAAAAAGAATCATGCATTTGAGGGCTGAGGAGATGGCTCAGCAGCTAAAGGTATTTCTTTTCAAAGTTTTCCAACCTGAGTTCAATTCCCCAGCTGACCACATAAAACCAGGCTAGCATTCATTTGTAGCAGCAAAGAAACCCTTGTGTGCACACACACACACACACACACACACACACACACACTAGATAAAATTTTTAAATCGGAATTTTAAAATATCTTTATTTATTTGAAAGCAGAGAGACATAGAAGAGAGACAGAGAGAATGGCCACTCTAGGCCCCCCCAGCCAGACTCCAGATGCATGTGCCATTTTGTTCATCTGCCTTTATATGGGTACTGGGGAATCAAACTCAGGTCATTAGGCTTTGCAGGCAAATGCCTTAACCTCTGAGTCATCTCTCAGGCCAAAAATCTGCATTTTATCTTTTTTTTGGTTTTTTTCATTTTTCGGTTTTTCAAGGTAGGATCTCACTCTAGCCCAGGCTGACCTGGAATTCACTATGTAATCTCAGGGTGGCCTCAAACTCATGGCGATCCTCCTACCTTTGCCTCCTGAATGCTGGGATTAAAGGCGTGCACCAATACGCCCAGCGTATTTTATCTTATTATTTTATTTTATTTTATTTTATTTTATTTTATATTGACAACTTCGATAATTGTAGACAATATCCCATGGTACTTCCCTCCCTTCCCCCACTTTCCCCTTTGAAACTCCACTCTCCATCATATCCCCTCCATCTCTCAATCAGTCTCTCTTTTATTTTGATGTCATGATCTTTTTCTCCTATTATGATGATCTTGTATAGGTAGTGTCAGGCACTGTGAGGTCATGGATACCCAGGCCATTTTGTGTCTGGAGGAGCACGTTGTAAGGAGTCCTACCCTTCCTTTGGCTCTTACATTCTTTCCGCCACTTCTTCTGCAATGGACCCTGAGCCTTGGAAGATGTGATAGAGATATTTCCATGCTGAGCACTCCTCTGTCATTTTTCAGCACCATGGTGCCTTCTGAGTTATCCCAAGGTCACTGCCATCTGAAAAGAGAAGCTTCTCTAACCGAAAGTGCAAGTAGCATTAATATATGGGTATGAACATTAAGAGAAGTGCTTACCGGGCAGTTTGGTGAACATAGTGTATACATTTAGCCAGACACCAGAAGACATCACATCCCTAGGGCTCATAACTACCCCTGTTGTAGGTTTTCAAGTATCAGGGATGTATTCCCTCCCATGGAGTGGGCCTCCAGTCCAATTAGAGAATGGTTGATATCCCCCATAACAGACATTTGCACCCATTGGCTCATTTGGCCTGGCTGGCCAAATTAAGGATTGCAGTGTCCACTGTTGAGTATCTCCACTGGTGATTTCTCTCTCTCCCATTGAACTGCTTGCAGTGTAGCTTTTTCCAGCTTTCTGTCAGCTGGTCCACATGGAGGAGGCTTTCAGCTCAGCTCCAGCAGGATTTCTCAGTGACCTTGCAGCCCAAGTATGTGGAGTCTTCAGCAATAGGGTCTTACCATCTATTCCTGGTGGGAAACCAAGGGCCTCGGCAATGGCCTATAATGTTTTGGGGGTATCTGCGACCTCCCTGGCCAACAACTCACTGGAAGGTATTCCATCCCTGATGCTGAAAATTTTCTAGTAATAATCTATGGCTTCTGAATGTTCCATTGTCAAAAAAAGTAGGTTTCCATATGACTTACTTATATCCTCTTAGATTTTGATTAGCCCTCCCTCCACCTTTCCTTTACTCAATCTCTTCCCCTGACCTCATTTAGGCCTTTCACCCTCACCAAAAATCTGCATTTTAAAAGATTCCTCTTTCCTTATAATCATGCTCAGGGTGAAGCTCCAGTCTGTATAGCTCCTCCCTCCTTGTATCTCACCAACTCCTGCCTAGTGAGGATGGCATTGACACCTGTACCCCAGAGTCCCAGGAAGTATGCACTAGACCAGGCCATCCAGTCAGCATCTGCTAAAGACCTTCCTAGAGCCAGACTCACCATCTGTACTCACAGCCAATTCACTCTTGAAATCGAGTCAGATCAAACAGGTTTAAACTGGCATTCAAAATCATACAAGTGGGAGCCGGGCGTGGTGGCGCACGCCTTTAATCCCAGCACTTGGGAGGCAGAGGTAGGAGGATCACGGTGAGTTTAATCCCAGCATTCCAGGTCAGCCTGGGCAGAGAGTAGGAGGAAAACACAAAAAACAAAACAAACAAAACAAAAACAAAAAAAAAACAACAAAAAATCATACAAGTGTGTAGCAGACAGTTTTAGTTCAAGATGAACTTCCAGACCCCTGGAGAGGGATATTATTTAGTTAATCCAGGGAAGTTTCCAGGTCAGCCTGGGCAAACAGAGTGAGACCCACAGAGCAAAACTTGCCAAAAAAGCAAAAAACAAAACAAACAAACAAACAAAAAAAACAACAAAAAAATCATACAAGGTGATTGGGATGCAAACTATAAGTAATAAACCACTGAATATATTGGGGACATATACCAAACTAAACCCAATCTAAGCTTGTTAGGGGAAAGGTTTAAATAATTTTCCCTGTGATGATTAATTGTAAATGTTAAATAATTTCAACATTGTAAACATTTTTAACTGGAACATAAAACAATGCCTCAAACATTGCTCTGGGTGTTTCATTTAGGTGAAATTAACAAGTAATCAGAAGGATGAGTGAAGTGGCTAAGGGTTTGGCTCAATAATCAACTCCTGTTTAGCATCCTGGAGGCCTTGGATTTTTATCCCTAATAACACAAGAAAGCCATATTCTTAAAGGGTCAAAAAAATAAAAGAGGTTTCTTCTCCAGATTGAAGATTTTAAATTGTTTTAATGTAAATCAAGTCAGGCCACCTTCCTGCCCTCCATGATATAAATGGACCTCTTCTGCTTGTTGTTTTCCAACTCAAAAATCTTAAAATTTCAAGATCAAAGAATAAAAGACTGCCAGTGTTTCAAGGTTGGGCATGGTGGCATTCTCAAACTCTCATCAGAATAGTCCATAAAACTTGGCTTACCATTCCAGAAGGCATCTTCAGTTAATCCCAGCATGCCCATTTCCAAAACAAAGGTTCCAAAAGACGAACATTCACACGATCTGGTTCATCTCACACCCCACTCTCGAGGCAGCAGGAGGACAGTTTTAGGTTCGCTGAGATGAACTTCCAGACCAGGCACAGTTATCACTGTGAATTTGAGGCACACAGCAGACTTCAGAACTCCTGCTAGACACATTTGCATAGTTCCAGGTCAACCTCACCAGACTAAGAGCAAGACAGATGCAAACTATAAGTAATCAAAATAAAATAAAATATCAAAATGACTCTTTGGAATAAGGAAAGTTTAAATAATTTTCCCTGTGATGAGATTGACTGGAACATGAAGTGAGTGTTTCATTTGCATGTAAAGGGTGGGCCTAGGGTTTGGGATTAGCATCCTGCCTTGGAGGAAAATAAAAGAAGAGAGCTATCAAGGTGTTTATTCTTCCTTTTCAGCCAGGATCGCTGTGAATTTGAGGCTACCCTTAGACTACTGAGTGAGTTCCAGGAGAATACAAGTCAAAATAAAATAAAATATCAAAAGGTGGCTGTTACAGACCAAGGTGAGAAGCTATCAAGGTGTTTATTCTTCCAGAGTGAGTTGCTGGGCCTTGATCTGGGTCTTTTCATCTCTAGACCTTGGAGAAAGTAAATTTCAGTTTGCAAGCTTCTGAGTCAATGTGGTTTTGTCCTGGCAGCCCAGCACACTGACGGAATCTTCCAGGAGGACCGTGAGATGCTGAGTGGCTTCACAGCAAAGGACACATGGAATCCCTTGTAAAAAGCCCCCTGTCCTCTGATGTCTGTGGCACAAACAGGATAAAGCAGAGTGAGCTGTGGGATGCTTCTGTGCCCCACAACTCAAAGGGACTGATTTCCAGGCTGGGGCAGTTATCTGTGAATGACAGTCTGGTTCAAAGCCCTTCTTCAACCCAAGGATGTGGCTGCTAGTGTTCAGGCAGTGGTACAAAGTTCTCAACTTGTACTGAGAGTTTTTAATGAGTAGAACCAGAATTGTACAATTAAAAAAGAGATAGGAGCTGGTTGTGGTGGCACACACCTTTAATCCTAGCACTTGGGAGGCAGAGGTAGGAGGAACATTGTGAGTTCAAGGCCACCCTGAGACTGTAGAGTGAATTCCAGGTCAACCTGGACAAGAAGGAGACCCTACCTCAAAAAATCTAAAACAAAGGCTGGAGAGATGGCTTAGCAGTTAAGCACTTGCCTGTGAAGTGTAAAGACACTGGTTTGAGGCTCGATTCCCCAGGACCCACGTAAGCAAAATGCACAAGGAGGCGCATGCATCTGGAATTCATTTGCAATGGCTGGAGGCCTTGGCACACCCATTCTTTTCTCTCTCTCTCTCTCTGTCTCTGCCTATTTCTATATCTCTCTCTCAAATAAATAAATAAAAATAAAATATTTTTTTAAAAATCTAAAACAAAACAACAAAAAAGATAAGTGCCAGGAGTGGTGGCACACGCCTTTAAGCCCAGCACTCTGGAGGCAGAGGTAGGAGGATTGCCATGAGTTAAAGGCCACCCTGAGACTACCAAGTGAATTCCAGGTCAGCCTGGGCTAGAGTAAGACCCTACCTTGAAAAACCAAAAAAAAAAAAAAAAAAAAAAAGAAAAAGAAAGATAAGGGGCTGGAGAGACGGCTTAGCGATTAAGACTCTAGCTTACAAAGCCTAAGGACCCAGTTTTGATTCTCCAGGTCCCAGGTAAACCAAAAGCACATGGTGGAGCATGCGACTGGAGTTCATTTGCAGTGGCTAGAGGCCCTGGCACCATTCTCTCTCTCTCTCTCTCTCTCTCTCTCTGTCTTTAATAAATAAATAAAAATCAAATTTTTAATTTAATTAATTTATTTATTTGAAACAGAGAGAGACAGAGGAAGAGTGAGAATGGGCATGCCAGGGCCTCTAGCCACTGCAAACGAACTCCAGACGCATGTGCCACCATGTGCATCTGGCTTACTTGGGACCTGGAGGCTTCACAGGCATGTGCCTTAACCACTGAACCATCTTTCCAGGGCCCCTATCTTTTCTTGCAAACTAATTAATTAATTAAAATTTTAAAAAAATCAGATGGGGTAGGGAGCTTGGGCTCAGTTGCTAGAGTGCTTGCCTTGCATGCATAGGGCCTGGTTTAATCCTGAGTACCAAAAAAATAAATGACTAGATAAATAAAATAATTTTTTTCTCCCATTGGTCAGAAATAAAAACCCTTATACATTATCTGTGTTTTTAGTCTGTTTACATGTTAGACTTTATCAGTTCCTGCAAAGATCCTTGCAATTCCTATGCACCCAACCCAGACAGATATATGAACCATTGCAGTGTTTGGCTCCTTCCTCTGTCAGGGAAACCATTTCCCACCAGTGGAAGGAACAGTAGCAGCTGTTTCTGATCTTGGAAGGATGGGGTGGTTGGGGTGGCAGCCTGTGGCCAGGGTCAGCCAAACTGGGAAATGAGTGTTTCAGAAGTTTCTTCCTGGCTCCTCCCACCCCCTCCCCCATATCAAGGGAGATTTGGGATGCAGAGCCATGGAGCAGTACTTACAATTCATTCTGGAAAAAGGAGAGAGAGAAGAAGGACAATAAAGGACAGTGGTGGAGGCATTGTCTTGGCTTTTAGCAGTCACTGAGCAGCAGAGGCAGCTTCAGTAACTATTGTGCTCTTTGCTGTCCCAATCCCCTTAGTCTAGCTAGGGCAGGCCAGGGAGCAAGAGCCAAAGGTACTTCTCACCCCTTCAGTCCAAGTGCTGAATGTTCCAGACCAGCTGCACTGAAGCATGGAGAGGGCACCAGCTTGATGGTGGAGGCAGCCGTGCTGTGAGGAGTCCTACTGAGGGGCAACCAAGTGGAAGTGAGTGGCTGCAGTCTGGCTAGCATGGAGAAGAAATTCAGTTCATGAAGGCATAGTCAGTCACCCCAGACTTCTCTCACAAAAGACCAGGTGGAGTTCTAAACAGTAGGCATTGGTCTCTTGCATTTCTGGGGACTGTCAAGTCTGGCATTTTAAAAACATTTGTTTGTTTGTTTGCAAGCAGAGAAAGATAGAGAGAAGCAAGACAGACAGAATGGGCATGCCAGGGCCTCAAGCTGCTATAAATGAGCTCCAGATGCATG
This sequence comes from Orientallactaga sibirica, assembly GCA_036365145.1. Taxonomy (NCBI): domain Eukaryota; kingdom Metazoa; phylum Chordata; class Mammalia; order Rodentia; family Dipodidae; genus Orientallactaga; species Orientallactaga sibirica. The sequence continues at coordinate 24,889,841 of JAEOAD010000017.1, forward strand.
CACCACCTTGTGCATCTGGCTTTATATGGGCACTGGGGGCATCACTTAACTGCTAAGCCATATCTCTAATCCAAGTTTGGCATTTTTACATGGGTTCTGGAGTCCTCATACTTGCCTGGCAAATAGTTTAGTCATCTTTCCTAGCCCCCAATTCTTTCTTTCTCTCCTTTCTTTCTTTCTTTCTTTCTTTCTTTCTTTCTTTCTTTCTTCTTCTTTTAAAATTTTGTTTTTATTTATTTATTTTTTATTTTTATTTTTTGGTTTTTGGAGGTAGGGTCTCAGTCTCATTCTAGTCCAGGCTGAGCTGGAATTTGTGCATTTGGCTTTACATAGGTACTGGGAAATTGAACCCAGGCTGGCAGGCTTTACAAGCAAGTACCTTTAACAGCTGAGCTATCTCTCCAGCCTTAGGCTTTTTATTAAGTTTTCAGTACCAGGCAGGAATTCTCTCCCGTGGAGCAGGCCTCAAATCCAGTCAGAGAGCAGTTGGTTTCCACCATAACAGACATGCCACCATTGCACCACTTGGTATATTTGGTCTGGCTGGCCAGTTGTAGAACTTGTAGGGTCCACTGCTGGTTACAACTGTTGATGAAGGTTTTCCCCCAACAGGCCACATAGATCTTTATAGCATCCTGACAGCTAGTCAACAAGGAGTCTTCTAGCTTAGCTCCAGCTTGATTTCTCAGTTGCCTGTAGCCCAAGCATGTGGTCTCTTCAGCAACAGAGTCTTCAATGTAGTTCTGATGGGCAACCAAGAACCTTGGAAATATTCTGGAATGTTTTGGGGGCCTTGGGACCTCCTGGCCAACAACTCTCTGGAAGGTGTCCCACTTCTGGCACTAAATTTTTGTTGTAACAATCTTTGGCTCCTGGGCACAACATTATCCACCTCCACAGGGTACTTTTGCCCAAACGATCTCTTTTTTATATTTATTTTTTGAGGCAAGCCCAAAGGGCTGGACTTTTTTTTTTTAATGCAAGAGACAGAGAGTGAGAAAGAGAGAAAAGCACTCTAGGGCCTTCAGCCACTGTAATCAAACTCCAGATGTTTGTGTCACCTTTTGTGCATGAGCATCCTTGTGCGTTTGTATCACCTTGAGTATTTGGCTTACATGGGACCTGGAGATTCGAACATAAGTTCATAGGGTTTTCAGGCAAATGCCTTAACTACTAAGCCATCTCCCTAGCACCATAACATGCTAATTTTTAAAAAAATATATATATATATATATTAATATTTTATTATTTTTTTATTTATTTGAGAGAGAAAGAGAGAGATAGAGAAATAGGCAAAGATAGAGAGAGAATGGGCATGCCAGGGCCTCCAGTCACTGCAAATAAACTCCAGATTCATGCACCACCTTGCATGTACGTGGGTCCTGGAGAATGAGCCTCGAACAGGGGTCCTTAGGCTTCATAGGCAAGCGTTTAACCGCTAAGCCATCTCTCCAGCCCTAAAAATTATATTTTTATTTGTTTATTTGAAAGAGAAAGGAGAGAGAGAAAAGCAAAGATAGAGAGAGAATGGGCATGCCAGGGCCTCCAGCCACTGCAAGCTCCAGATTCATGCACCACCTTGTGTATCCCAGCCGTAAGGCCCAACATGTCCTTTTTTTGTTTTTTTGTTTTTTTTTTTTTGTTTTTGTTTGGTTTTTCAAGGTAGGGTCTCACTCTAGCTCAGGCTGACCTGGAATTTACTTGGTAGTCTCAGGGTGGCCTTGAACTCACCGAGATCCTCCTACCTCTGCCTCCTGAGTGCTGGGATTAAAGGCGTGTGCCACCACGCCTGGCAAACATGTTAAATTTTGATTAACCCTCCTTCCACACCTTCCTCTCCTCCATCCCCATCCCTTCCCTGATCCCACTTAGACCATTTCACCCTCACTCAGTATTCTGCCCTCTACTTACATATCTACAGTTAAGGTCCACCCCTCTTTAGTTACTTATTTATTTACCCATTTTCTTTTTAAAAAATTTTTTTGTTTATTTTTATTTATTTATTAGCAACAGAGAGAGAGAGTCAGAGAGAGAGAGAGAATAGGCACACTAGGGCCTCCAGCCACTGCAAACAAACTCCAGATTCATGCGCCACCTTGTGCATCTGGCTTACGTGGGTCCTGGGGAATCGAGACTCGAACTGGGGTCCTTAGGCTTCACAGGCAAGTGCTTAACCGCTAAGCCATCTCTCCAGGCCCAATTTACTCATTTTCTTATTTATTTTTCTTTCTTTTTTTCTTTTTTTGGTTTTTCAAGGTAGGATTTCACTCTAGCCCAGGCTGACATGGAATTCACAGTGAACCTCTTACCTTTGCTTTTCCAGTGCTGAGATTGAAAGTGTGTGCCACCACGTCTGACTAATTTTTATTTGTCTCTGCAAATGGCATGCACCCCTTTGTGTATCTGGCTTTATGTGTGTACTGAGTAAGGAATTGAACTAAGGGCAGAAGGCTTTGCAAGTAAGTGCCTTTAACTACTGAGACATCTATCCAGCGCAAAAAAAAAAAAAAAAAAAAAAATCCTACTTTCTAATACCATCATGCACCTTGAGAACTAGGACCTAATGTATGAATTTTGAGGGAAATAAACTTCCATATCAGTAGGAGATTGAGGGTAGAATCAACCTAAAGGCACTATCTAAGCTGGAGAAGGTGGAGAAGGGATTTCAATAAAGCACAGGGAAGTATCTCTAAAATTGAGGGCCTGAGCTCTATTTTGGTTTTTCGAGGTAGCGTCTCACTTTAAGCCAGGCTAGGCTGTAATTCACTATGTAGTCTCAGGGTGGCCTCTAACTCATGAAGATCCTCCTACCTCTGCCTCCTGAGTGCTGGGATTAAAGGTGTGCACTACAGGCCCAGCTTTTGAGCTCTTATTTACATGGAATTGGCAATTGAATGCAGGTCCTCTTGCAGGCAAGGTATGCATTCTACCACTGAGCTACATGCCCTGGTTAAAGCTCTTATTTTAGAATTAGTAATGTAGTGGGGGGTTTTCTTACTTATGTAGACCCCCAGTTAGACCTTTACAGCATGTAATACATAGCACTGTCCAGTGTTCTCAAGGCCCACATGTTCCTTTCTCTCTCCAGGCAAGGGTTATCAGACTCCTCTTTCAAGGTCTCTTTCTCTATCTCTCTGTCTCTATCTCTATCTCTCTCTCTCTTTCTCTAGGGAGGTGGAGACAGGAGGATCCCTCAAAGTTGCTGGCCAACTAGTCTAGACTAATTGGTGATCTCCAGGCCAATGAGAGACCCTGACTCAAAAAGAGGTAGAGGAGGGTGACAGAATGGTTCAGTGGTTTACCTGTGTGTAAAACCTAACGACCAGGGTTTGATTCCCCAGTACCCACGTACAGCCAGATGCACAAAGTGGCGCATGTATCTGAAATTCATTTGCAGCAGCTGGAGGTCCTGGCATGCCCATTCTGTCTGTCTCTCTCTTCTCTTTTAAAAAAGAGGTTGAAGGCTGGAGAGATGGTTAAGCACTTGCCTGTGAAGCCTAAGGACCCCAGTTCGAGGCTAGATTTCCCAGGAACCACATAAACCAGAAGCACAAGGGAGCGCGTGCATCTGGGGTTCGTTTGCGGTGTCTGGAGCCCTGGCGTGGCTATTCTCTCTCTGCCTCTATCTCTGTCCGTGGCTCTCAAATAAATAAATAAAAATTTAAAAAAATTTTTAAAAAGAGGTAGAGAGCCTTCCTAAGGACAACACCTGAGATCATCTTCTGGCCTCCATGTGCCACATACACACACACACACACACACACGTGCACATACACTTGCACATACATGCATCCTCACACATACAAACATTCACATATACATACACACATGCAAAACAACAGCAAAAAGGAACAAAAAAACAAGAACATACACAAAAGTAAGTGTACCCTTACCATTTGACCTAGCAATTGTGCTCCTTAATATTTACTCAAGACTTACTCCTAGGGCTGGAGAGATGGCTCAGCAGTTAAGGCACTTGCCTGCAAAGCCTAACAACCAGGGTTTGATTCCCCAGTACCCATGTAAAGTCAGATTAAAATGGCACATGTACCTGGAGTTCATTTGTACCAGCTGGAGGCACTGGCATGCCCCTTCTTCTCTCTGCCTCTCTTCTATCTCTCTCGGCTTGCAAATAAATAATATTTTTTAAAAATGAGTCACTACTAAAACATATGTCCACACAAAAGCCTGAACATGGATGTTTATAGCAGCTTTACTCATAACTGCCAAAATTTGGTAACAGCCAAGATGTTCTCAGTAGGTGAATGATGAACTGTGGTACATGCAGACAATAGAATATTATTATCTAAAAAGGAATGTGCTATCAAGCTATGAAAAGACACAAAGGAAACTTAAATGATAGCTATAAAAAGCTTCTTGCTGTAGAATTACAGCTATATGACTTTCTGGAAAAGGCAAAAATGGAGACAGTTGCCATGGGCTAGTGGGGAGAGAGGAATGACTAAGTGGAGCACAGAGGGTGTGTCATGATCTGTTTGTTCCAACCCACAGGCTGTGCAACATTAAATATGAGCCCTAATGCAGACTGTGGTCTTGGGGTGAGGATCATGTATTAGTGCAGGTTTATAGTTGTAACAAAAGTATGGCTGGGGCTGGAGAGATGGTGTAGCAGTTAAAGGCACTTGCTTGTAAAGCCTGCTAGCCCAGTACCCACGTAAAGCCAGACACACAAAGTGGCACAGGTATCTGGAGTTAATTTGAATGACAAAAGGCCCTAGCATGCCCATTCTTTCTCTCTCAAATGATATTTTTGTTTGTCTTTCAAGATACAGAAAATCTATCTATCTATCTATCTATCTATCTATCTATCTATCTATCTATCTATCTATCTATCATCTGTCATCTATATATCTTTTTGTTTTTAAGTATGGCTGTGGTGAAAGGATGGGTAATGGAAGCAACTGTGCATTTGTGCAGCAGGGTACATGGGAATCCCTCCAAACTTTCCACTAATTTCGCTGTGAACCTACAACTGCTGTAAAAGATGGAATCTATGGAATGTTCAAAGAAGATAAGGTTTATGAGGTGATAAAGCAATGAAAATGGGCCTTGAAGTGAAAAAGAGAGAAGCTGGGTGCTGTGGTAGACACTTCAGTCCCAGAGGCTGAGCTAGGAGCATTGCTGTGAGTTCCAAGTCAATCTGGCCCTTTGCCCTGCCAGAGAGAGAGAGAGAGAGAGAGAGAGAGAGAGAGAGAGAGAGAGAGAGAGAGAGAGAGAGAGAGACTAGTACAGACTTGGGAAACGGTGTAAGCATTTCTGTTGTAATGCCGGTTTGTTGTAACTCATACATTATTGAAGGTTCTGCATGGAATACAGACCTTGTTTTGGTTCAGGCTTGATTTTGCCTTGAGAAGCACTACGTGAAAGGAGAAAACTGCACCTATCTGGACCGAGCTGGGCAGGAAGATGCAACTGTACATAAGCACAGCCCTCAAATGGCTGCCACCCACCTATGTTCACAGTGCCCATTGCCTGATCTTCACTTTCTTCTTTCTTCCAATTGCATAACTGTTATGTTTTCTTTCCTTCCTTCCTTCCTTCCTTCCTCCCTTCTTTATTTTTATTTATTTATTTATTTGTTTATTTATTTATTTATTTATTTATTTATTTTTAAGGTAGGGTCTGGCTCTGGCCCAGGCTGACCTGGAATTCACTGACCTCAAACTCTAGGCAATCCTCCTACCTCTGCCTCTGCTGGGATTAAAGACATGCACCACCACTCTGGAAAACATTTTGTAGGCTAAATAGACAGGATTTGCTGTTGGTTGAATGTGGTCACAAAAGAAAGAAGAATCAGGGCTGGAGAGAAGGCTTAGCAGTTAAGCACTTGCCTGTGAAGCCTAAGGACCCTGGTTTGAGGCTCGATTCCCCAGTACCCACATAAGCCAGATGCATAAACTGGTACATGCATCTGGAGTTTGTTTACAGTGGCTAGAGGCCCTGGTGTGCCCATTCTCTCTATTTCTCTCTGCCTCTGTCTCTCTCAAATAAATAAATAAAATTAAACAAAAATTAAAAAAGAAAGAAAGAAGAATCAAAGATAAACCCAGGATTCTTTTGGCCAAGTTGCTGTTATCTTATCTGATTAAGACAATGTTAAAACTGCAAAGTGAACCCCAAAGCCTCACCAGTAAACTGCATGTGTGCGCACGCATGCATGTATGTGTTGTGTGTGCATTGAGGATTGAGGATTGAACCAAGGCCTTGTGCATACTAGGCAAACACTCTAAGAAGTAAGATTTAAAAAGAGATGAAGTACAGAGATGAGCCCTGGGGTGCTCCGACATTTGGAGTGCAAGACAAAGCAGGATCAACAAGGAGCCAGAGTGGCTCCTGACGCAGCAGGAATCCACTCCTCACTTGGGCCCACAAGGAACTAATTGCAGAATGAAGTGGGTACCTCAGCCTACACTTTGTGTCTCCATAACCTTTATTTTGCCTGAGGGCTGACAAGTCATTGTCCTCTACCTGTTCTTGAGACAACTAGTTATCCCAGGACTAGCAAATTCTTGCAGGACAGAACACTTCTGCTGCCTACATGAGGGCAAACCATGATGGTGAGGCTGTCAACTAGAGCACAGGCAATACTCTCCTGAGTACCAGCTTACTGTCCCAAGCAAAAGAACTTCTCTGAACATCTTTTGTTTGTTTCTTTTTTGTTTTTCGAGGTAGGGTCTCCTAGCCTAGGTTGATTTGAGATTCACTATGTAGTCTCAGGTTGGCCTCAAACTCATGGGATTAAAGGTGTGCACTACCTGGCATCTTTTTTTTTAGTTTTTCGAGGTAGGGTTTCACTCAAACTGGCCTGGAATTCACTATGTAGTCTCAGACTAGCCTTGAATTTATGGTGAGCCGCCTACCTCTGCCTTCCCAAGTGCATGAACCACCATACCCAGCTTTTTTTTTTCTTCTTCTTCTTGTTTTGTTTTTTGAGGTAGGGTCTCACTCTAGTCCAGGCTGACCTGGAATTCACTATAGGCGATTTCCTATATATGAATTCTCAGAGTGGCTTCAAACTCAAGTGATCTGCCTACCTCTGCCTCCTGAGTGCCAGGATCAAAGGCATGCTCCACCATGCCTGGCACTTGTCCCTTTAATTGACATATTGGAGTATACCTGAGAGGGTTGCCAGAGGTTGGGTTTGCACTCTAAAAACTTCACTTACAGCAGGATCCAAACCTGGTGAAAGTCGGGTCTTATAGGCCAAGTGAAAATGTCTCTCAAGGGAGACTCAGAGAGATCTTCATCTTGCTCAGCTGGATGAAGAGCAATGTCCACTGGAGGCTGCAGGGTAGGTCTGGTCAGCGCAATAGAGGATGGTGCAAGAGTTATAAAATGATGCCGGGTGTGGTGGCGCATGCCCTTAATCCCAGCACTTGGGAGGCAGAGGAAGGAGGACTGCTGAGAGTGCAAGGTCACCCTGAGATAACTTAGTGAATTCCAGGTCAGCCTGGCCTAGAACAAGACCCTACCCTGAAAAACAAAACAAACAAACAAAAAAAGAGATGAGAGCTATAACTGCACATTTGTGCAGTAAGACGGAAAAAACAATGAAGCCATGAGCTGGAGATATAGCTCAGCAGTTAAGGTACTTGCCAGCAAATGCTAACGACCTGGGTTTGATTCCCTGGTAACCACATAAAGTCAGATGCACAGGGTGGTGCATGCATCTGGAGTTCCTTTGCAGTGGCTAGAGGCCCTGGTGCACACATTCTTTCTCTTTCCCTCTCTTCTCTCTCTCTGTCTACTTGCAAATAAATAAACTATTTAAAAAAAAATAATCAAGCCAGGGCTGGAGAGATGGCTTTGTGGTTAAGGCGCCTGTCTCCTAAGCCTAAGAATGCCGGTTCCAATCTCCAGGTCCCACGTTTGGCCATATGCAAAGGGTGCAATGCTGCACTTGACCACAAGGAGGCGAACACATCTGGATTTTGTTCGCAGCAGCTGAGAGGCTGCTGGCATGCCCATCTCTATCTGTCTTCCTCTCCCTCTCTCTCTGTCTCTTTCTGTGTCTCTCTCCAAAATAAAAAAATAAAAATAAATAAATAAATAATGAAGCCAGAGAAAGAAGAGACTGGCCAGGGCAAAATTCAGGTGGGTAAAAGTAGATAGAAGAGTGTGTGTGTGTGTGTGTGTGTGTGTGTGTGTGTGTGTGTTACCCTTTTCAAGGGACACAGTACATCATAGTAGCAGGGGATGCAGCAAGCATGAGCACAGGGCCAGCAAAGTGGGTCCATGTGGTTATGTCTTCAGCTCAAGAGCTGGGGCTGTGAGATGAGGAGAGGAGGGTGAAGGCGCTGTTGGGAGAGTGAATACATGTAACACGGTGCCATGGCTGTGCCGTTAATGGGTCCCAGGAGAGGCGTGGCCAAGAGCTCAAAGCTAACAAGTCACTAAGGTTGTGTTTCTCAGACATGCTCAGCTGACCTTAGCAAGTTCAGAGAGGTGGCTACAGGGAAAGTGTGAGTTTGCCTAAGCACGTGCAGCCATAAGTAAGAGGCTGGGACTCTACTTATTCGCTCATGCCCATGGCAGTGAGGACCACTGTGCTGGTGGGCCCGGGCAGTCCCATGGCAGCTACAAGGAATGGCCCTTTGACTGTTTTACTCTCAAATCTCTTTTCTTCTTTTCTCTCCCTCCTCGCCTCCCTCCTTTTTTTTTTTTGTTTTTGTTTTTGTTTTTGTGTTTGTGTTTGTTTTTATTTATTTATTTTTTTTTTTCAAGGTAGGGTTCACTCTAGCTCAGGCTGACCTGGAATTCACTATGTAGTCTCACGGTGGCCTTGAACTCACAGCGATCCTTCTGCCTCTGCCTCCTGAGTGCTGGGATTAAAGGCGTGCACCACCATGCCCAGCTGCTCCCTTTCTTTTCTTTTCTTTTCTTTCTTTTTTTTTTTTTTTGAGAGAGAAACAGAGAGAGACAGAGAGAGAGGGAAGGGAAAGGAAGACGGACAGAGATGGGCGCGCCAGCAGACTGTCAGCTGCTGCGAATGAAATCCAGATGCGTGCACCCCCTTGTGGTCAAGTGTGGCATTGCACCTTTGCATCACTTTGCATCTGGCTAAATGTGGGACCTGGAGATTGGAACCGCTGGAGATTGGAACCAGCGTTCTTAGGCTTAGGAGGCGGGCGCCTTAACCGCTAATCCATCTCTCCAGCCTTCATCTTCTTAAAAAATATATATTTTATTATTTATTTATTTGAGAGAGAAAAAGAGGCAGATAAGAGAGAGAGAGAATGGGCACACCAGGGCCTCCAGCCACTGCAAATGAACTCCAGATGCATGTACCACCTTGTGCATCTGGCTTTATGTAGGTCCTGGGGAATCAAACTCAGGTTCTTAGGCTTTGCAGGCAAGCACCTTAACTCCTGGGCCATCTCTCCAGCTTTTTTTTTTTTTTTTTTTTTAATGTACTCTTGTCTCTCAATTAACCAGCAAGATATAGGAGACTGAGGGCCAAAAGAGCCATTGAGGATAATTTCAAATTTCAACCTTAGCCAAACTCTCCTGTATTCCTAACCAAGGAAGGGGACTGAGGTAACTTACATACTGAGGGAGCACCTGTTGGCATGTGCTTAGGTCTTCGCTGTCTTCCTCCCCTGGTGCTGGGGATTGACCTGCCACCTTGTGCATGCTAAGCATATGTTCTACTGTAAGCATGTGCACTAACACCCCCAGGTCCAGGGGATAGAATGTGGAGTAGGTTAGAGTAAAGGGGAGCTCAGTCACAAGTGAAGCCACACAGGGGACAAGCTGACCTGAGGAAGGGTAATTAGCTCAAATGTTCTCGTTATCTGTTGCTGTGTGGTAAACCCCCCTAAAAACAACAGCTATGGTCTACTATCTCTCTGGCTGTGGGGGGGGCGGTGCAGGGGGAAGTCGGAAATTTGAGAGGGATTGGCCGAGTCCTTCTGGCTTTGTTCAGCTGGCTGGAGATGGGTAATGAGGGACCTGGACAGTCTGAGACTAGAAAGACAACATTGTCCTCAAGTCATCACATGACCTCTTCAGACAGTCTGCACTTGGGCTCTTCTGGAGTTGCTCAAGCAAAGTGGCCTCAGGAAACTCAGCCTGCTTTTGTGACAGTGGAAAGCTTCAAGAATGCATGTGTGGGCAACATATCCTTGGAAGTCACAAAGCATTATTCCTGTCACAAATCTGCCCAGTTGTCACCTTTCAATGGGGGGGGGCCGCAGTGAAAGCCACTTATCAGAAGAGCTTACGGTGGTGTTAGGGATGGAACTCGAGGCCTTTCACATGCTAAGCAAACACTCTACCACAGAGCTATAGCCCCCATCCTTCCTTATTAGAAGATCAGATGGGATAAACAGTATGTTTTGCTTGTTTGGGGAAAACATAATCCTGACACCAAGTTTGGATTCTTCTACCTTACTTCTTCCCAAAGAGTCTCATTCGTATGTTGTTTATTTGTTAAGTCTTAATCATATTTTATTTTTATTTATTTATTTGAGAGAGAGGAAGAGGGAGAGAGGGAGAGAGAATGGGTGTGCCAAGGCCTCTATCCACTGTAAATGAACCCCAGACACATGTGCCACTTTGTGCATCTGGCTAATGTGGATCCTGGGAAATTGAACTTAGGTTCTTTGGCTTTGCAGGCAAATGCCTTAACCACTAAGCCAACCCTCCAGCCCTCTAATTATATTTATGTTGGAGATCCTCCTCCAAGTGGAGTTTCTTATCTATTTCCTCTTCCTGACATGGGGATATAAAAAAGGGCTTGAATTAATGTTTTAGGGGGTTAGAGGACAGAGATCATAGGCTGTGTGCCTCCTTAGAGAGAAACTTAGCAATGCAGTAGGAAAAAAAAAAGCTCCACTTTCAGCAGTTCAAAACAGCTATCAGAATGATATTATGTAACATATTAGTTGATTATTATAGTGTAACCAAATAACACGGGTTTAGTGGCTTATGACCATAAGAAGTTGTTATCTTCCTTCTCTTTGTTCAGGCATCTTGCACATGGCTCCACCAGATTGAAATCAAAGTGCCAGCAGAGTTGGCATCCTCTGGATGCCCAACTAGGAAAGGGCCCTTCTCAAACTCCCTGAGCTGTTTGGTAGGGCTCATTTCTTGGCAGTGGTACAACTGAGTGCTCTATTTTCTTGCTTGCTGTCTGCTAGCGGGGAATTTAGGATTGCTCTCAGGTCTTTATCATGCAGACTTCTCCATAGACCCTGAAGCATGCCAGCCCACTTGTGAAAGAGGAAAGGTCAGCTACAAAATCTCTTCATGCTTCAAACCTGACATTAGGATATGCCCTGTCCCCCTTTTTTTTTTTTTTTTTTTTTTTGGTTTTTTTTTTTTTTTTTTTTAGCTCATGACCTAATTCAAACAGGGTGGCCCAGATGATCCTCCATGCCCCCTTTTTTTAAATATAACAAACTCCAGATGCATGCATCCCCTTGTCTATCTGGCTTACGTGAGTTCTGGAGAATCGAACCAGGATCCTTTGGCTTTGCAGGCAAATGCCTTAACTGCTAAGCCATCTCCCCAGCCCCCCCACCCTTTTTCTCAAGATAGGGTCTCAAGCCCAGGCTGACCTAGAATTCACTATGTAGTCTCACCGGGCGTGGTGGCGCACGCCTTTAATCCCAGCAAATTGGGAGGCAGAGGTAGGAGGATCACCGAGAGTTCAAGGCCACCCTGAGATTACATAGTGAATTCCAGGTCAGCCTGAGCCAGAGTGAGACCTTACCTTGAAAAACCAAAAATTAAAAAAAGGGGGGGTGCTGGAGAGATGGCTCAGTGGTTAAGATGCTTTCCTGTAGTTTCAGGGTAGCCTCGAACTCACAGCTATCCTCCTACCTCTGCATCCCAAGTGCTGGGATTAAATACTTGTGTCACCACGGCCAGCTCATGGCCCTGTCACTTTTATGGTCTCACCTAATTATAATTAGCTCAAAGTCAACTGGTTTGGGACCTTAAACACAACAGCAGAATACTTTAAACCTTTGGGCTGGGGTGCAGCTCGGTAGCAAAGTGTGTGGTTAGCATGCGTGAAGACCTGTTTTATACCCAGCACACAACTTTAGCACAATCTAATCATGGAGTACAATCTATCTTCTCATTCTCACTGAAGGAGTGAAGACCAGGTAGGGTTTATATGCCAAGGAATGGGAAAACTGGGAGCCATCTTCAAATGCTGCCTATCTCACTGGGAAAACTTCAAGTCATAGGCCTCCTATATCAACCAAGTTCAAGGTCTGACTAAAGGGAGCTGGACAAGTGAAATAGAGGGGGACAAAACTCAAGGTGTGGGGCTGGAGAAATGGCTCAGTGGTTAAAGGCACTTGTTTGCAAAGCCTGACACCCGGATTCAATTCCTCAGTACTCATATAAAGCAAGATGTGCCAAGTGGGCATGCATTTGGAGTTCATTTGCAATGGCAGGAGGCTTTTGTGTGCCCATGCTTTCTATCTGCTGCTTTCAATTTTCTCTAAAAAACAAACAAACAAACAAACAACAACAAAAAAAAACTGGGCATGGCGCATGCCTTTAATCCCAGCACTCGGGAGGCAGAGGTAGGAGGGTCACCATGAGATCGACGCCACCTTGAGATTACATAGTGAATTCCAGGTCAGCCTGGGCTAGAGTGAGACCCTACCTCAGAAAAACAAAAAAATCTCAAGGTGTGAGTCATCTACATTTGCACAGCACAATTGTGTATTAGGTTTATTTGTTTGTTTATTTGTTTGTTTTTAATATATTTTATTTTTATTGACACAGAGAAAGAGAGGGAGAGAATGGGCACGCCAGGGCCTCCAGCCACTGAGAGCAAACTCCAGATGCATGTGCCCCCTTGTGCATCTGGTTTATGTGGGTTCTGGAGAATCGAACTGGGATCCTTTGGCTTTGCAGGCAAACGCCTTAACTGCTAAGCCATTTCTCCAGCCCCTGTTTGTTTGTTTTTAAATATTTTATTTTTACTTATTTATTAAATGTGGGGGGGAAGAGGCAGATAGAGAGAAAGAGAGAGAATGGGTGTGCCAGGGCATCCAGCCACTGCAGATGAACTCTAGACACATGGGCCACCTTGTGCATCTGGCTTATGTGGGTCGTGGGGAATAGAACCTGTGTTCTTTGGCTTTGTAGGCAAGTGCTTTAATTGCTAAGCCATCTCTCCAGCTCTGTTTGTTTTTACATTTTGAGTTTTGAGTCTCCTAGGTGGTCACAGCCATCTGAATAGAGAAGCTTCTCTAACTAAAAGTGAGAGTAAGCCAGGCATGGTGGTACATACCTTTAATCCCAGCACTTGGAGGCAGAGGTAGAAGGATCGCTATGAGTTCGATGGTACCCTGAGAATACATAGTGAATTCCAGGTCAGCCTGGGCTAGAGTGAGACCCTGCTTCAAAAAAAAAAAAAAAAGAAGTGTGAGTAGCTGGGCATAGTGGCACATGCCTCTAATCCCAGCACTTGGGAGGATCACTGTGAGTTCAAGGCCAGTATGAGAATGAGACTACATAGTGAATTCCAAGTCAGCATGGGCTAGATGAGACCCTAACTTGAAAAGAAAAAAAGATATTGGTGGTGAAAGACCCAGGCCAGAGTAGCACCATGACAGGCCTCAGTCACTCTGTAGGCCACAGGGGCGAGTTCCCAAAATCAAGGGAAGAACAAGCAGTACCGAGAAAACCATAAACTTGCTGTGTGAGCATGACTCAACATTCTTACTGCATTCTTACTATCCTGGGCTGGATGGCCCAATAAGATCCACCATCTCAGAGTTTTGTAAATGTCAACCAATCAAATGAATGTAACTGTGAGCGCCAACCTGTTCAAATGTAACCGCCGTTTGCTAAGCCAATTAAGTTTGAAATTCCCCTAGACCTAGCCCACCAAAATCCTAAGACCAATCAAGAACCCCCAAGTACAGTTAATGTTCAAATTAGCCAATAATGTGGTTGCGTGGGTGATAGTCCTCTCCCCCTTGCTCAAACCTCAATAAAAAGCCCGCCATTATGATTTTCTTGGCTCTTGCTCAAATTCACTGCGTTGGTGAAGGCAAGAGACCGAGCTTAAGCCGGAGTAAAAAGCTCTTTGCGTTTGCATACGTGTTTGGTCTTCCTTGGTGGTCACTGGGGGCGCCGTGAACTGGGCATAACAGTGGTATCACTGGAGTGGGTCTGGAGTTCCAGAATGACATACTGGGTGGTTCTGGTTTCAGAATCTCTCATGTTGGTACCATCAGGGTGTTGGGAGAGGGCTGCAGGCTGTTGAAATTTTGGCCAGAGCTGGGCCTGCCATGCTGGCTGGCTCATTCACATGGCCTTTTGTTCCCTCTGACTGCTGGCTACCATTCCCCATCTTGCAGATATTTCTAGAACTGTGCATCTGCTCATGACATGGCTGCAACTTCCCAAGAAGAAAGAGGCAGGGTCTGGAGAGCATTCATCACTTCTACCTTGTACTGTCCCTTTGACCTGAGTTGGTATGTCTAACCCACATGTCCAGGGAAAAGAATTAAATTCTAATTCTTTTGTCTTGGTGTGTGTGTGAGAGTGTAGTATATATGGTGTGCTCTCTCTTTGTGTGTGTATACTGTATGCATGTCTGTGTGTGCAGATGCTCATGCCCTGTGCACAAGCATTCACTAATGCATTTTTCTGCTTTATTTCCTTGAGACAAAGTCTTTCATTGAACTTAGAGTAGCCTTTATTTTTAGTCAGAATGGCTGACCAGTGAGTCCCAATGATTCTCCTGTGTCCAATCTCCATAGGCCTGGGGTTATAGGCATGCCCAGCTTTTTCAAAAAAGATATTTATTTATTTATTTATTTATTTATTTATTTATTTATTTATTTATTTATTTATGATAGAGTGAGAATGGGCATGCCAGGGCCTCTAGCCACTACAAATGAACACCAGATGTATGTGCCATCATGTGCATCTGTTTTATGTGGGACCTGGAAAATCAAACCTGGGTCCTTAGGCTTCACAGGCAAGCACCTTAACCACTAAACCATCTCTTCAGCCCTAGCCAGCTTTTTATGTGGGTGCTAGGGTCAAACTTAGAAGTCACAGGCCGACTCAGGGCCTCATACTTGCACAGCAAACACCCTTACCTACTAAGCCACTTCCCTAGCCCAGGATTTCAGGGCTTTTTTTTTTTTTTTTTTTTTTTTTTGTTCTGGTTCTTCAAGCAGGGTCTCGATTTAGCCCAGGCTGACCTGGGATTCACTATGTAGTCTCAGGATGACCTCAAACTCACAGCAATCCTTCTACCTCTGCCTCCAAAGTGCTGGGATTAAAGGCATAC
Source organism: Orientallactaga sibirica (assembly GCA_036365145.1). Taxonomy (NCBI): domain Eukaryota; kingdom Metazoa; phylum Chordata; class Mammalia; order Rodentia; family Dipodidae; genus Orientallactaga; species Orientallactaga sibirica. The sequence continues at coordinate 24,905,139 of JAEOAD010000017.1, forward strand.
AACATTGTGCCCAGCAGGCCTTGAGCTTTCTAAGCATGCCCCCTACCAATGAGCTACATCTCCAGCCTAGGCACAAACTCTTTCTGCTTTGTGGGTCATGTTGTCTCTTGCAAATACATCACTGCTGCCATTGTGGAAAAGCACCATGATAATATGGAAATGAACAGCTTGATTGTTCCAATAATATTGCACTGAAATTGGCTGCCAGTGTGCTGACCCCTAGGGAACTCAACTCAGTCTCTCAAGCCCTTCTTTGGGACTTCAGGTGCATAGCCACCTGCCTTCTGGGCATTTCCCTTGGATGTCTCTCAGCAGCATAAACTCATCTCTCCATGAATTCTCTTCCCTACACTTGGGTGGTAATCTCTCTTATAACAGCTCTATCTTGTCTGTTGCTATAGACAGAAACCCAGGACTGATTTCCCCACTTTACACATTCAGTCTGTCATCAATTAGTTTGATTCCTAGTTATCTCAAGTCTCCCCATGAGACAGCACCTCACAGGCTTAAACCACAAGTTTAAGCTTTCTCTCTCCTGCCTAAAATACCACAATAGTATCCTGGTAGGCAGAACAAATGGCCTTTCAAATAAGCCCACATCCTGACCACCAGAACTCCAAAATGTGTAACCTTACAGCCCAAGGGATTTTTGCATGTGTGACTAAATTAAGGATTATCCTGGATTATCCAATTTAGCACATGTAATCACAAAGATCCATGCTGAAAAGGGTATGTCACCGGAGAAGTGAGACTGGAGAGACGCTTTTTTTTTTTTAGATTTTATTTTTATTTATTTATTTGAGACAGAGAGAGGGAAAGAGAGTGAGGGAGAGTGAGAATGGGCACGACAGGGCCTTTAGCTACTGCAAACGAACTCCAGATGTGTGTGCCCACTTATGCATTTGGCTTATGTGGGACCTGGAGAATCGAACCGGGATCCTTAGGCTTCGCAGGCAAACGCTTTAACCGCTAAGCCATGTATCCAGCCCATGAGATACTTTTGTAGATGGAGTTGAAGCCATGGCTCATGGAATGCAGGTAATCTTTGGGAACTGGAAAAGAGGAACAGATTTTCCACTTGAACATGCAGAAGGAACCTACCTGCCCTTGAACTTTAGCCTTTTGAGTCTGATTTAGGACATCTGACCCCCAGAACTGCACAATGGACCCCCACCAGTTCATGCCCTGACTGTAATGAATTTTCTATCATGCTCTTTCCTGGTGAACTGAATGCTCTATTAAAGATACATTTGGGGGCTGGAGAGATGGCTTAGTGGTTAAGGCATTTGCCTGAGAAGCCTAAGGATCCCAGTTTAATTCTCCAGATCCCACGTAAGCCAGATGCACAAGGGGGCGCACATGTCTGGAGTTTGTTTGCAGTGGCTAGAGGCCCTGGCATGCCCGTTCTCACTCTCCTTCTCTCTCTTTCCCTCTCTCCATCTCTAATAAATAAAATAAAATAAAATAAAATCTTAAAAAAAAAAAAAAGACATTCGGGCTAGAGAGATGGCTTAGCAGTTAAGGCACTTACCTGTGAAGCCTAAGGACCTAGCCAGGTTCGATTCCCCAGAACCCATGTAAGCCAGATGCACATTGTGGACCATGTGTCTTGAGTTTGTTTGCAGTGGCTGGAGGTCCTGGCATGCCCATTCTCTCTCTCTCTCAAATAAATAAACAAATAAATAATATTATTTTAAAGACACATTCACCAGACATGGTGGCTTATGCTTTTAATCCCAGCACTCTGGAGGCAGAGGTAGGAGGATCACCATGAATTCAAGGCCACTCTGAGACTACATGGTGAATTCCAGCTCAGCCTGGGCTAGAGCGAGACCCTACCTCAGAAAAAAACAAACAGATAAACAAAAAAGATACATTCTTTTTCACTCTCCTTTCCACTCTCCAGACCAATTCCTTCAGTGCTCAGTTTGGGCATCACCTCCCTGGAAGCTGATCCCTGGTCCCCATTCTGAAGTCAGCCTTCCTGTTGAAGAGGACAGCGTAATTCTCTTATCACATCCCCTGTCCAGCTGTGAAGAGGGAGTCTGCATACCTGTGGGGGTGATTATGGTGCAACCTTCACCTGGCCTGCGTGCTGGCACAATGAATTTCCAATTGAATGAGTGGTAGGACCAGGGCCTGGTGGGGGGTCAGGACCTCCCATTCTGTTTTTCCCCTGGAGACCATGTGTATGGAGGAATGTAGAGCAGGCCAGGGTGGGGGCTGAATTGCCCTCATTTCCCTCTCTGTTCAGCCCTGGTGGGGAAGATGCTGGAAGGAAAGCCAGGCGCCACTGCCCCACTACTACAATTAGCCCGTCCTTTCATTCTCCCTCTACAAAGAAGAGCCAGCAAATCAAAGCAAGATAAAAGTGAATGTCCCACAAAGGACATCGAGATGAGGGAGAAGGAAGGGAGGGTGGTGGCAGAGAGAACGTCCTGCAGCCCAAACAAAAGCCTAAACCCAGCAGATCCCAAGGATCAGACGCGGAGACACAGACAGGAAGAGACCAGGCTGCGGTGAGGCTGGTGTAGCCAGTCAGCCAAGGAGGAGGGGAGGAAGAAAGATTAAAAGCCCCTGTGAATGGCCAGGGAAGAGGGTGGAGAGGGACCCCAAACGGAGTTGGGACAAAAGCATGAAAGGACAAGATTGCCACCATCCCACCAGGGCAAATAAAGAGGAGCTGGGGACAAAAGCAGAGAGAGGAAGGTGGAAAGAGAGTCAAGTGGCCCTGTATTAGTGACAGTGCTGTCAACGTGAGGGCTTAGCAGTCCATCCAAAGGGGTCAGCGAGGAATTTAGGGAACTGGCCTCTACATAATCCATGTTTTTGAACTTTATATCAATGAAATTTAGGAAATAAACACATGAAAACAAGGTGGCCCCTGCCTTCAGATGTGTATATGTGCTTTTGTGTTTGTTTGCCTTCTTTCTCTAAATGTGATGTTTCTCATATATATCAAAGTCATTGTCACTGTTGTATAGTATTCCATTGCATGACTGTGCCATTTTATTTATCTATTCCTCTATCTGGTGAAGGATTTCAATTCAGTTCCACCATCTCTTATCTCATACCTTGGGGCCAGATGTGTTTTAGAAGGACAAGGTGTACTTGTTTTGTATGTCACACAGCTTGTCTGCAACAATGACCCAAGTCAAGCGTGTGAATGAATGAAAATTCACTCTATAAATAGCTTCTTTTTGGTTCAGGTCAGGTGTTGTCTTTACATGAGTTCAGACCAGATCGGGTTGTGTCTCCACATAAGCGACGCCAGTGTTTTCAGTTTCCAGGGCAGTTTGCATTTCAGAATTGAGACCAAGGCATTGTGGACAACCTATACTTCACCAGTTCTCAATAACATTTACCTTGGAAAGCCCTGGCAGAGAGATGAAATGAATACTACCTCATAGACAGCCGCAAAAATCAGAAGTCAGAAATAAAGGTCCAAAGATGATTAAGACCCAAAGTGTTGTCTCGAAGCGATTTGGAGTTGGCTAGCTAGCATTCAAGACCTGACTGAGAGATGGGAGACTGGCCAGGGCTGCCTGTTTACCAGCCCCCACCCCAGTGCTCTGCTTGGACATTGTAAACCTTCATTGTTTTTATAACCTCAGCTCTTAATCTTATAAACTGTTGGCTGTATTTTTTTTGTATAATTTTAAAAGCTCCGTTATTTCTTTTATCCCTTTTAGTCCTCCAGCTCTGTTTTACTTATCTTGATCATCCCTTATCTCTATTTTGTCCTTTATAATTTTATATTACATTCTTTTATCTTTTGTTATCTCTCTTGTTTTTATTGCCATTGTGTTATTTTTTTCCTGACTATGAGGAGACCCCAGGGGTTTGCAAGAGAAAGCAGCGGTAATTCCCCCTCTGCCCCTCCCTGGAGCCAGAGTGCTCTCTGTGCTGGTAAAGTTTCCTTCCCTGGGGAGATTTCTGGGTGGTGCAGAGTCCTCAAAATTTAAGTTCAAGTCTTGACCATGAATTGGTTGTGGGGCTTTTGAAGGCTTGGGAAATAGTTGGTCTCTAAGCAGAAAGCTGTTATAAATGGCAGGAACTTAATTCTAAGCAAATATTTCTTTCTTCCAGATCCTGGATGTCAACAATCCAGCACTAGTACCCCTCTTCTGCCCCTTGCACAATATTCAGTCTTTCCCAGAGTTCAAAGGTACTGGCAGGTGAGGCTGCAGGCACGTGTCTTTCCTCTACAGACAGGTGGTCCATAGCTATAGGGATGGAGAGAACACGGTTCCCATACATCAGAGTCAAGTGAGGCTTCATTCTAGGTATGGCCAATGGAGCGCAGAAATGAAGGATCTATCCTACCCTTCTGTCCTGAAGAGAATCCACTTCTGCCTTTATTGGGAGAGGCAGACTCCAGGAGGCAAGTGCAACCCTCCAGAAGAGACCTTGGGCAAGTGGCTGGGGGCTCAGAGGATCCCCTTAAGGAGGCCTGGGGTCTCTTTCTCCTGAAGTGAGGCAGGAAGCAGAGCTGTCTTTGACTTCAAGCCAACTAGATCAGTCTGGACTCCTTCACCATTATGCACGCCTCCAGGTCCCAGGGTCCCTCAGAGCCCAAGCTCTACTCAGCTTTCTCAGAGCAGCCCTCTGGACTCCTTCCTGCTTAGCTGTGACCAGTGAGGGCAGCCATCAGCTCTGGAGACTATGTGGCAAGAGGGAACTCTGTCTCCAAGGCTGATTCTCCTTCAATTTAGGACAGATGGGCTTCACGGGGAGCAGTGGGGAGCTTACCAGCTGGTGAGATGTGGGCTGAAGAGGGTTTAGTTTCAGTTCATTGAATCATTTTAGTTCCATATTGCCTTTTATGTTGTTTTAATAATCTTTAAAACAAAGTGTTTTTTTTTTTCCTAATTTACTTTATTTTTTCAATTGACTGCTTTTTTTTTTTTTTTTTTTTTTTTTTTTGCCTCTGTTTTTTAAATTTTTTCACTTGAGTAAAATGCTGGGAGCCCAGGCCTCAGGGGACAGCTGGGAGACTCCAGCAAAGGAGGCCTGTGGCTCTGTCTTCTCTAACTGGCCCCCAGGTCCCCCTTGCTAGGTGTTTTGTGCCCCCAGGGACCTCTCCAGACTCTTAAAAACTCCTACTTGTGGAATTTGGAGTCTCCAGGTGATAACTCTCCCCAAGGGTGATAATAATGTATTTGCCTAAACTGACAACACATCTGAAATAGGCCCAGGATGGTAACAGCTTTCCTAGTTTTGTAATCAGGAAGGTAATGTATCCATTCAACATCAAAAAACACAAGCACTGGCCTAGGAAGGCAGCTCGGGGATACTTGCTTAGCATGTGTGAAGCCCTGGCGTCAATCTTCACCCAAAAACAAAACAAAATCAAAGCTGGGTGTGGTGGAGCACACCTATAATGCCAGCACTTGGAGGCAGAGGCATGAGGGTTAAGAGTTCAAGGCCAAGCCAGGCGTGGTGGCACACACCTTTAATCCCAGCACTCGGAAGGCACAGGGAGGCCAGCCTGAGACTAATTCTAGGTCAGCCTGGGCTAGGGCGAGATGCTACCTCGGGTGGGGGGGGAGGGAGGAAGAGATGGCCCAGCAGTTAAGGTGCGCTTGCCTGCAAAGCCTAAGGACTCGGGTTAGATTCCCCAGTATCCATTTAAAGCCAGATACACACAGTGGTGAGTGTGACTGAAGTTCATTTGCAGTGGCTAGAGGCCCTGGCACACCCATTCTCCTCTTACCACCCCCCCCAACTCCGCCCTCTCTCTATCTCCTTGTAAATAATTTTAAACAATTAAAAGACAGATTTCAGTTATTCCTTCTTTTTCTCAAATGGGTGGACTCTGTAAGATGCTACTCTTCTAGAGAGAGGTTGTTGGGCCACAGCCCTGGTGCCAGGTGTCTGTCTAGGCCACTGGGGACTATCAGGGTGTGGTAAGTGAGAGCTCTGACCTGAGCGGGAGATCCCTGTGCCCTGGTTGACTTCCAGTGGAGAGATGGTCTGAGTCAGTAGCCCTCTCCTTAACCATAGACTGATGCACCTCAACCCTTCTGAGCTTCCTTTTTCTCTTGCTGGGTTCCATTATAGCAGCCCGAAAAATGAAAACCCACCTTTTCATCTTCTGTCACTCGAGGGCATTCTTGACAGGGTTTGGGGAGCTGCTTCCTTTTCATAAATAGAACAAATGTATCTGGCTCCACTTCCACCATTACTTGTGGGAAATCTTTTTCTCACCTTGTGAGGACAGCCTTATTGTGACTTTGAGGAAAAGACCAGGAAAAAATACAGTAAGTTATTTCTAATACCATTGTGCCCTAAACCAGTGTCGGTTCCTGACAATCCCTACACTTCTTGTTATATAATGAAAATAAATCTCAATCTTTTTAAGCCCCTACTGATTGGCTTTTCTGTGTCTCGTCATTGAAAAGCATCCACAAGTAATGAAGTAGCTGTGGGTGCTTCCATAGGGAAGGGGTCTTCCATGATCCCTCAGCCTTAATAGCTGAGATGAGTTTCCCAGCCCTTTAGCCTAGTAAAAGAAATATGCAGAAAGGAACCTCTGTCCCTGTCAGACTCTGGACTTCCTAGCTCTACTCAGATGCCCTACCTGGTCCTTTCCCCAGATGCAAAGCCCTGTATTATTTCCTCGGCAGGATAAATCTAGGCTCTGGGCTGAGTGCCAAGGAAGTGAAAAAGACAGCTTCACTCTGATGGTCGCGCTACCCCTCTCCCCCGAGGGTTCTGCGTGGTGCTCAGGAGCAGCCTGCTGTGAGCCAGGGCTGGGCCTCACTCCCAGGGCAGCCATGCACCTGCTACTGAGGCATGTGTTTGCTTCCCCCATCCCTCTGCCTGGGATCCTGGGAACATGCAACTCCATCTCCAGAGGCTTCCCAGACAAACTCTGGGGATCCTGGCAGCCTGGAAAATAAAGAGCAACCCCCAAAGACTAAACCTGGAGTCTGCACTGCGTTGTCAGTATACCACTTGAGTTAGGGGTAAATTCTTTCTTGCCAGGGATCCTCTGCCTTCCTTTTCTTCCCACTCTCCTCCTTCATGTCTTCTCACTGTAAGCCAGAATTCATGTTTATGGTTTCCAATTCTCCCGAAACTCATGGTTTCTTTCTCCAGCAAGATCTCCAGTCTCAAATACTTCTTTCTTTCTTTCTTTCTTTCTTTTTTTTTTTTTTTTTTTTTTTGGTTTTTTCGAGGTAGGGTCTCACTCTGGGCCAGGCTGATCTGGAATTACCTATGTAGTCTCAGGGTGGCCTTGAACTCATGGCGATCCTCCTACCTCTGCCTCCCGAGTGCTGGGATTAAAGGCGTGCGCCACCATGCCTGGCTTTTTTTTTTTTTAATTTTTATTTATTCAATTTATTATTTTTTTAATTTAAATTTTTCAAAGTAGGGTCTCACTCTAGCCCAGACTGGCCTGGAATTCACTACCTGTCTACCTTTATCCCATTACCCTCCATATTAATTTCCTATTTCTGCTAGAATAATTTTCAGCTTAGTAATTGTTATTGATTTATTTATTTTGAGACAGAGTCTCACTATGTAGCCCAGGCTGGCTTCAAACTAGTGATCCTCCTGCTTCAGCTTCCTGAATGCTGGGATGATGAGTATATACCACCACACCTACAAACTTAATGCTATATAGATTTTTAAAAATACTTTATATTTATTTATTTATTTATTTATGAGAGAGAGAATGAGCATGCCAGGACATCCAGCCACTGCAAGTGAGCTCCAAACACATGTGCCATCTGGTGTATCTTGGCTTACATGGGTTCTGAGGAATTGAACCTGGGTCCTTAGGCTTTACAGGCAAGTGCCTGAACCACTAAGCCATTTCTGCAGCCCCTTTTTTGTTTTTTTGAGGTAGTGTCTCACTCTAGTCCAAGCTGACCTGGAATTCTTCACTATGTAGTCTCAGGCTGGCTTTGAACTCACAGTGATCCTCCTACTTCTGCCTCCCGAGTGCTGGGATTAAAGACATGTGCCAATACGCCAAGGATATTTTTAAATTTTTTTATTTATTTGACAGAGAGAGAATGGGCGTGTCAGGGCCTTCAGCCACTGCAAATGAACTCCAGTTGCATGCACTGCCTTGTGCATCTGGCTTATGTGGATCCTGGGGAACTGAACCTGGGTCCTTTGACTTTGCAGTCAAGTACCTTAACCACTAAGCTATCCCTTCATCCCTGGCAAGGATTTTTTAAAAATACCTTATTTTATTTATTTATTTATTTTTTGGAGAGAGGCAGATAGAGATAGAGATAGAGAGAGGGAGAGAGAGAATGGGCACCCCAGGGCCTCTAGCCACTGTAAACAAACTCCAAATGTATGTGCCACTTTGTACATCTGGCTTATGTGGGTCCTGGGAAATCGAATCTGGGTCCTTTGACTTTGCAGACAAGTGTCTTAAACGCTAAGCCATGTCTCCAGCCCCCAAGGATTTAAAAAAATTTTTTTTTGTTTGTTTTTCAAGGTAGGGTCTCACTCTGGCTCAGGCTGACCTGCAATTCACTAAGTAGTCTTAGAGTGGCCTGGAACTCATGGCGATCCTCCTACCTTTGCCTCCCAAGTTCTGGGATTAAAGTCGTGTGTTTTAAAAATACTTTTTAAAAATTTATATGTAGGGCTGGAAAGATGGCTTAGTGGTTAGGGAGTTTGTCTGCAAAGCAAAAGAATCCCAGTTTGATTCTTCAGGACCATGTAAGCCAGATGCACAAGGGAGCACATGCATCTGGAGTTCGTTTGTAGTGGCTGGAGGCCCTGGTGTGCCCATTCTCTCTCTCTCTTTCTCAAATAAATAAATAAATAAATAAATAAATAAATAAATAAATAAATAAAATATATTTTTTGTTTATTTATTTATTTGAGAGTGACAGAGAGAGAAAGAGGCAATGAGGCAGATAGATAGAGAATGGGTGCACCAGGGCCTCCAGCCACTGCAAATGAACTCCAGATGCATGCACCACCTTGTGCATCTGGCTTACGTGGATCCTGGGGAATCAAGCCTTGAACCGGGAAATTGAACTCAGGTCATTAGCCTTTGTAGGCAAGTGCCATAACCACTAAGCAATCTCTCCAGCCCTCATAATGTTTTAGGTAAGTTTATAACTTTGTGCTGGGCTGTATTCATAGATATCCTCAGCTACATGTAGCTCATGGGCCACAGGTTGGACAGAAAATGACAAATAGCCAGGTATGGTGGTACCTGCCTTTAATCCCAGCACTAAAGAGGCAGAGGTAGGAGGATCACTGTGAGTTTGAGGCCAGCCTGAGACTACAGAGTGAGTTCTAGGTCAGCCAGCCTAGAGTGAGACCTTACCTTGACACTCCAGTTTGGTTTGAGGTAGGGTCTCACTATCGCCCAGGTTGACTTGGAACTCACTCTGTAGTCCTAGGCTAGTCTCAAACTCACAGTAATCCTCCTACTTCTGCCTCCCCAGTGCTGGGATTAAAGGCATCTGCCACCACACCCAGCACCCCAACAATTATTTATTTATTTATTTGAAAGAGAGAAAGAGGCAGAGAGAGAGAGGGCACAGGAGGGCCTCCAGCCACTGCAAACAAACTCCAGATGCAGGAGCCCCCTTGTGCATCTGGCTTACGTGGGTCCTGGAGAATTGAACCGGTATCCTTTGGCTTTGCAGGCAAACGCTTTAACCGCTAAGCCATCTCTCCAGCCCCAACATTTTTTTTTTCGAGGTAGGGTCTCACTTTAACTCAGGCTGACCTGGAATTCACTCAGTAGTCTCATGGTGGCCTCGAACTCACAGTGATCCTCCTACCTCTGTCTCCCGAGTGCTAGGATTAAAGGCATATGCCACCATGCCCGGACCGTAACAATTTTAAGTCTTAAGACTAGGAATGGTGGCACTGTAATCTCAGCACTCAAGAGGCAGAGATAGGAGGATTGCCACAAGTATAAGGCCAGCCTGAGCTACATAGAAAACTCCAGGCCAACTGCTAGGCTTGGTGGGTGCACACCTTTCATTCCAGCACTCAGGAGGCAGATGTAGGAGGATCTCCTGTGAGTTCAAGGCCACCCTGAAAATACATAGTGAATTCCTGGAAAAACGAAAACAACAACAACAACACACACTGACAACAATAAAGTCTGTACCTGTTCAGTACAGATGCAACCATGCCCAACCTCACAGGTACAAAATTTTTTAAATTTTTCAGTTCTCCATTGGGTGTAACCTATGGATGTGGAATTCTGAGTGTAACCTGGTGGGAAGAAGGTAGCAAAAGGATGTCCTCGGCCTTCGGACACTGGAACCCAGAGTGACTTTCTTGTCATCCTCTGCTGGGCTGTTGCTGCTGGATCAGCGGTTTTCATGGCTTAGTCTTGTCCCCTGATAGATCAAAGACTCGGCATACCTGAAATTGGGGAATGCTGTCTCCTGCTTTCCTACCATGGAACGCAAGAGGCCAAGTGATGGGCAGTGGCACTGGTGATGGGAGTGAGGGTATGAATCAGGGGACAGAGGCGCAGTGGGAAAGGACAGAAAGACAAGAAGAGGGAGGTGCCATATTGGCTTGTATGACTTGAGACTTTGCCACATGGTGGCTTCCAGCACAGCACCCTGGATGCAGGGCATCTTCCCTTCCAGTACAAAAGCCCTTCCTCAGAACAAAAGGCTTGTCACCAACAGCACTTATTTAACGACAGTAACAGAAAACATACAAGGTACAAAAACATTTTTTCTCAAAAAATTTTCCAATTCAACTCAACAAATATTTATTTTCCTGAAAAAAAGCAAAGATATATAAAGAAATGGAAACATGTATTTTTTTTTTTCTTCTTGTTTGTGATTGAAAAGCCTATCGGTACAAGCAGGCAAAAAGCATTGCCCCAGTGAGTGGAAGCACAATGGAAAAGTGTTTTTTAAAATAGAAAAGAATACTAATGTATAAACACGCCAAGGTGATTTTAAAACAGTGAACCTCCGCTCCAGCGGGGGATGGGGATCATGCCCAAAGGTAACTTGTCTTCTGTCTTCCCTATGGGCTGCTTCACCCAGGATGAGTCCACCCATCATGTTAAACAATATGGCATGGGCACAAATGTTAAATTACTGTTAATAAAGACATATCTGGGCTGGGAGTGGTGTAACATGCCTTTAATCCCAGCATTCCAGAGGTAGAGGTAGCAGGATTGCTGTGAGTTGAGACCAGCCTGAGACTACATACTGAATCTAGGTCAGCCTCGGCTAGAGAGAGACCCTACCTCAAAATAACAACAAAAAGTTATATCTAGGGAGGTTGGCAGTTAAGGATCTTGCCGCAAAACAAAATGACCCAGGTCCAATTACCCAGTACCCAGGTAATCCCAGATGAACAAAGTGGTGCATGCATCTGGAGTTCCTTTGCAGTGGCTGGAGTCCCTGATGTACCCATCCACTTACATTCTCTTTCTGTCTCTCTTGGCTTGCAAATAAATTTATAAAAAAGAAGAAGAAGAAGCTGGGCATGGCAGCACACACCTTTATCCCAGCACTCCCAGCAGAGGTGGGAGGATTGCCATGAGTTCAAGGCCAGCCTGAGACTGCAGAGTGAATTCCAGGTCAGTCTGAGCTAGAGTGAGACCCTATTTTGAAAAAACAAACAAACAAACAAAAAGATATTATCTGGCCAATGGGAAAGAGCCAGGTATGCTGGCACACTCCTGTAATGTCAGTATTCGGGAGGTGGAAGCAGAACTTCCAGGTAAGATGGAGGCACAGTAGCCACACCAAAGCAGCCTAGGGAGGGAAATAAGCAGAAAAACAGCAAAATACGCTCTTCTACCAAAAAGTGAAGGTGTATAAGGAATTATCAACCACAGCAGAGAAGCAGAAGAGACTCAGATCTTTTGGCAAGCAGGAAACCAGCCAGAATCCCGCCAAGTGCACACCTGCCCTGCTGGTGCAGAGCTGCGGAGAAGAAGCCAAGTGAAGGGATTTTCCACTTACACTGGCCTCCTCGCAAAGTCAAGAAATCTGAAGAAGACACCAGAGACCAGCTGAGCAGTTGCTGAAGGAGATCACAAACAGGACCAGCTGAGCAGCTCTAGTACAACTTCAGGCATCCTGCACAGCCTCCCATCTCCCAACCACCAGTGTTGAAAACTACCTGAGAACTCACCCACCTCTCTCCTCACGCCCCCCGACCTGGCCACACAGCATCCACCAGATCCAGTGACCCAAGCAGCCTAACCAAATCCACAGCGCAACAGAGAGGGATGGAGGTGGACACTCAGCACTGGTGAGATTGGAAGCCATCCCAAAAGGTAACAGGAACTACTTACTCAAAGCCAGATACATAGGCCTGCACTGGAAGTGCCAATCATCTCACCTTCCATGTCAGGGCAGGTTATGTGCTAGATTTGATTGATATATTCTTTTTTTTTTTTTTTTTTTTTTTTTTTTTTTTTTGGTTTTTTGAGGTAGGATCTCCCTCTAGCCCAGGCTGACCTGGAATTCACTATGTAGTCTCAGGGTGGCCTTGAACTCACAGTGGTCCTCCTACCTCTGCCTCCCGAGTGCTGGGATTAAAGGAGTCACCAGCTGATTGGTATATTCTTGGATGGCTTTACCATTATCAAATAAGCTATATTTTGGTGGTGACTATTGTTGCCTTTGACATTTCCTGATTTATATGGTCTTTGTCTTTTTTCTTATGTCATTATTGGGGGCAGGCTCTCACTCAGCTCAGGCTGACCTTGAACCCTTTTCAGACCAGAAATCTCAGCTTCCCAGTTGACAGGATTAAAGATATGTGGCAACACACACCCTTAGGGACTTTGGCTTTGAATGAATGTGTATTTTACTCAGTTGAATTTTAGAATTTTCCAGTAATTTGCTCCACCCAGCCTAGAAGAATACTTGAATAGCAGGCAAACTCAATACCTAGGATCACTTTTGCTGTTACTCTGGGAATATAAGAACTACACCTGGCACCCCAAATTCCTACACTAAAGATATATAAAGTTGGATTTACATGGCTAAGAACACTGCAGATCACTAGAAAACCTAAGCAAGCAACAAATTTACTCAAGATGCAAAAATCTCTACATTATAATACAAGAAACACAAAATTTCAAGACAATGCAATCCCACCAAAAATTATAAATCCATCAGAAATGACCTCCAGTGAGACTGCTTTAGATGAAATGCCTGACAATGATTTAAAAAAAAAAAAAGATTATATCTATGCTCAAAGAAATCAAAGCAGAAACCAAAGGGATCAAAGAAGAAAACAAACTCCTGAAGGAATCCCAAGAGAACACAGGAAACCAACTTAATGAAATAAGGAGGTCAATACAAGACATGAGTAAGGAAAGAGAAAAAAATGAAGAAATACTAATCAGAAATACTAGGAATGAAATCAGAATCAGTCAAATAGAAAACTCTGTAGAAAGTCTCACCAGTAGAATGGATCAAGGAGAGGACAGAATACCTAAACTAGAAGACCAGGTGGCAGATCTAATACAGTCCAACAAAGAGAAGGACAAATTGATAGGAAGGCCTGAATGGGAATTTCAAGACATTCAGGACACTATGAAGAGATCAAACATAAAAATTCTGGGCATAGTAGGAGAAGAATTTCACTTCAAAGGCATGGCAGGTATTTTCAACAAAATCAGAGAAGAAAATTTCCCCCCAAAGGGAAAGTGATACCAATGCAGATACAGGAAGCCTATAGAATGCCAAACAGACAAAATCAGGAAAGATTCTCTCACTATCATACTATAATTAAACTACAAAACACATAAACCAAAGAAAATATATTGAAAGCAGTTAGAGAGAAAAATCAAGTCATATACAAAGGCAAGCCCATCAGAATAATAGCAGATTACTCAACACAAACTTTAAAAGCCAGAAGGGCTTGCAATGATGTATTCCAAGTTCTGAAAGAAAACAACTGTCAACCAAGATTACTGTATCCTGCAAAGCTATCCATCCAAATTGACGGAGAAATAAGAAACAAAACCAGGCTCTAACCCAGTTCTACAGAAAATACTTGAAAGGATCCTCCATGCTGAAGAGAAAGAAATGCACACACACAATGAAACAGGAAAAAATAAACCATACTCAAATAATAGTTAATACAAAAAAGGGAAAAACAAAAGAACTACAAAGCAATAATGGCAAGAATAACTACACACCTTTCAATAATAACTCTTAATATCAACAGCCTCAATGCCCCAACCAAAAGGCATGAGTTTGCAGTCTGGGTTAAAAAGCAGGATCCTTCAATTTGTTGCTTCCAAGAAACTAACCTTTCCATAAAAGACAGACACTATCTTAGGGCAAAAGATTGGAAACAGTATTTCAAGCAAATGGACTTAGAAAACAAGCAGGTGTCGCTATCCTAATATCTGACAGGGTAGACTTCAAGCCAACATTAATTAGGAAAGATAAAGAAGGTCACTTTAGGGCTGGAGAGATGGCTTAGCGGTTAAGGTGCCTGCCTCCTGAGCCTAAGAACGCTGGTTCCAATCTCCAGCAGTTCCAATCTCCAGGTCCCATGTTTAGCCAGATGCAAAGTGATGCAAGGGCACAATGCCGCACTTGACCACAAGGGGACGCACACATAAGGATTTTGTTCGCAGCAGCTGAGAGACTGCTGGCGCACCCATCTCTATCTGTCTTCCTCTCCCTCTTTCTCTCTCCAAAAAAAAGGTCACTTTGTATTGATTAAAGGAACACTCCCAACAGGAAGACATTACAATTCTAAACATATATGCACCTACATGGGGGCTTCCAATTTCATCAAACAAACACTATTAGAATTAAGGTCACAGATAACACCAAACACAATTTTAGTGGGTGACTTCAATACCTCACTCTCATCAATTGACAGGTCATCCCAGCAAAAAATAAACAGAGAAGCATTTGGATTAAATGAGGTCACAGAACAAATGGACCTAACAGATATCTATAGAACATTTCATCCAAATGATGCAGAATACACATTCTTTTCAGCAGCACATGGAACATTCTCTAAAATAGACCATATCAGGACACAAAGCAAACCTTAACAAATACAGGAAAATTGAAATAATTCCTTGCACTCAATCTGATCACAATGGGATTAAACTACATATCAGAAGCTGGGCGTGGTGACACACACTTTTAATCCCAGCACTCTGGAGGCAGAGGTTAGAGGATTGCCATGAGTTTGAGGCCACCCCGAGACTACATAGTGAATTCCGAGACTACATAGTGAATTCCAGGTCAGCCTGGGCTAGAGTGAGACCCTACCTTGGGAAAAAATAAACAACTATAAATCAGCAGCAAGAAAAACTATAGACCATACACAAAATCATGGAAACTAAACAATACACTACTAAATGATGAATGGATCAATGAAGAAATTAGGAAGGAAATAAAAAACTTCATAACTCAAATGATAATGAGAACACAACATACCAAAACCTTTGGGACACAATGAAGGCAGTCCTAAGAGGGAAATTTATAGCTTTAAGTGTCTATATTAAGAAATTAGAAAGGTCACAAGTAAACAACTTAAGGCTTCACCTTAAGGCCTTGGAAAAAGGTGAACAAGGCAAACCAAAAATCAGTAGATGGGAAGAAATAATAAAGATTAGGGCAGATATTAATGAAATAGAACCCCCCCCAAAAAAAAATCCAAAGAGAAAGGCACCATTACAAAAGATACCAAAGAAATTCAGAATATCATAAGGACATACTTTAAGAACATATACTCCACTAAGTTTGAAAATCTGAAAGAAATAAATGATTTCCTTAATTTATTTTTTTATTATTTTATTTTATTTTTGGGTTTTTTTTTTTTTGGGGAGAGAGACAGAGAGAGAGGGAGAGGAAAACAGACAGAGATGGGCGCGCCAGCAGCCTTTCAGCTACTGCAAATGAAATCCAGATGCATACGCCCCCTTGTGGTCAAGTGTGGCATTGTCCCCTTGCATCACTTTGCATCTGGGTAAACGTGGGACCTGGAGATTGGAACTGCTGGAGATTGGAACCAGCGTTCTTACGCTCAGGAGGCAGGCGCCTTAACCGCTAAGCCATCTCTCCAGCCCTATTTTTTTGGTTTTTTGAGGTAGGGTCTCACTCTAGCTCAGGCTGACCTGGAATTCACTATGTAGTCTCAGGGTGGCCTTGAACTCATGGCTATCCTCCTACCTCTGCCTCCCGAGTGCAGGGATTAAAGGCGTGCACCACCATGCCTGGCATGATTTCCTTAATTTATATGACCTACTAAAATTAAATCAAGATGAGATAAACCACTTAAATAGACCTATAACAAGTATGGAGATCCAAGCAGTTATAAAAAATCTCCCGGGGGCTGGAGAGATGGCTTAGCGGTTAATGCATTTGCCTGCAAAGCCAAAGGATACCAGTTCGATTTTCCAGGACCCATGTAAGCCAGATGCACAAGGGGAGCATGCATCTGGAGTTTGTTTTCAGTGGCTGGAGGCCCTGGAATGCCCATTCTCTCTCTCTCTCTCTCTCCCTCTTTCTCTCTCAAATAAATAAATAAAATATATTTTAAAAAAATCTCCCCACTAAACTGGGTATGGTAACTCTCATCTTTAATCCCAGCACTCAGGAAGCAGAGGTAGGTGTATTGCCCTGAGTTTAAGGCCAACCTGAGGCTATATAGTGAATTCCAGGTAAGCCTGAGCTAGAGTGAGACCCTATCTGGAAAAATCAAACAAACAAACAAAAAAACTTCCCACCCCAAAAAATGTCCAGGCTCAATGGATTCACTGGTGAATTTTACCAGACCTTCATGAGAGAAGTCACACCAATGCTTCTCACACTTTTCCATAAAATAGAAAAGGAAGGAATACTACCAACTCCTTCCATGAAGCCAGTATTACCCTGATACCAAACCGGACAAAGAACAAAAAAAAGAAAATTACCAAGCCGGGCGTGGTGGTGCACGCCTTTAATCCCAGCATTTGGGAGGCAGAGGTAGGAGTATTGCCATGAATTCGAGGCCACCCTGAGACTACAGAGTGAATTCCAGGTCACCTGGGCTAGAGTGAGACACTACCTCGAAAAAGAAAAAAAAAGAAGAAAGAAAATTACAGACCAATCTCCCTCATGAACCTAGGTGCAAAAATTCTCAACAAAATATTGGCAAACAGAATGCAAGAATATATCAAAAAGATCATTTACCCCAACCAAGTAGACTTTATACCAGAGAAGCAGGGATGGTTCAATATATGCAAATCAGTAAATGTAATACACTATATAAATAGACCGAAGGGCAAAAATCACATGATTGTCTCAGTAGATGCAGAAAAAGCATTTGACAAAATCCAACACCCCTTTATGATAAAAGTCCTACAGAAGCCAGGCATGGTGGTACACAGCTTTAATCCCAGCACTCGGGAGGCAGAGATAGGAGGATTGCTGTGAGTTCAAGGCCACCTTGAGGCTATAAGTGAAAAAAACAAACAAACAAACAAACAAACAAAAAGTCCTACAGAAACTGGAAATAGAAGGAACACATGTCAATATAATTAAGGCTATTTATGACAAACCTATAGCCAAAATAATACTAAATGTGGAAAAAAATTGAAGCTTTTCCACTAAAATCAGGAACAAGACAAGGGTGTCCACTGTCTCCACTTTTATTTAATACAGTACTGGAAGTTTTAGCCATTGCAATAAGGCAAGAGACACACATAAAAGGGATACAAATTGGAAAGAAAGAGATCAAATAATCATTTCTGCAGATGATATGATTCTATACATAAAGGATCCTAGAGACTCCACCAGAAAACTGTTAGAGCTGATAAACACTTTTAGCAATGTAGTAGGATACAAAATAAACACAAAGAAATCAGTAGCCTTCCTATATAATAACAACAAACATGCTGAGGATGAAGTCAAGGAATTTCTCCCATTCACAATTGCCTCAAAAAAAATAATAAAGTACCTTGGAATAAACTTAACCAAGGAAGTAAAGGATCTCTATAATGAACAACTTAAAACAGTGAAGACAGAAATTGCAGAAGACACTAGGAAATGGAAAGACATCTCATGTTCTTGGATTGGAAGAATCAATATTGTGAAAATGTCAATCTTACCAAAAGTAATCTACACATTTAATGCAATCCCCATCAAAATTCCAATGGCATTCTTCACAGAAATAGGAAAAACAATCCTAAAATTAATTTAGAAGCACACAAAAACTTGAATAGTCAAAACAATTTTGAGCAACAAAAATAAGGCTGGTGTTATCACCATATCTGATTTTAACCTATATTACAAAGCAATAGTAACAAAACAGCATGGTGCTGGCATAAAGACAGACAAGTAGATGAATGGAACAGAAGAGAAGACCCAGATGTAAGCCCAGGCAGTTACAGCCATCTGATTTTCAACAAAACTACTCATTGGAGAAAAGATAGCTTCTTCAACAAATGGTGCTGGGGAAACTGGTATCTATATGTAGAAGGATGAAAATAAATCCTTATGTTTCTCCATGCACAAGGGGGTGGTGGAAGAAGAATCAAAATGATCAGAAGTTCAAGGCCAGTGCTGGGGATATGACTCAGTGGATAACTTACCTGATGCACAACTTTGGGTACCTGAGATTAGATCCCACATAAAAGCCAAAGGACCCAGGTTCTATTTCCTAGGACCTATGTAAGCCAGATGCACAAGGTGGCACATGCATCTGGAGTTAGTTTGCAGTGGCTGGAGGCCCTGGTGCACCCATTCTCTTCCACTCTCTCTCTCTCTCTCTCTGCCTCTATGTCACACACAAATAAAATAAATAAATAAATAAAATAAAATAAAATAAATGGATTCAGTGATCTCTACTACTCTTTTTTTTTTTTTGGGGGGAGTATTTCAAGGTAGGGTCTCTCTATAGCCCAGGCTGGAACTCACTCAGTAGTCCCAGACTGGCCTGGAACTCATGGCAATCCTCCTACCTCTGTCTCTGGAGTCCATCTACTATTCTTTCAAACTCTACTAAGCAGTGATTCTAAATGAATTGCCTAGAAAATCTAGGGTCATATATGGTGAAGAAGATATGGAAATCTCACTAGAGATATAATTATGGTCATGTCCGTTGTAAAGAAGGACCAGCGAAGATGTCCATGGCCAAAGGCATTGCCACTACAAAAGTCCTCTAAGGAAACCCAGCAGGCTCGGCCTAATCCTACCTGAGTCTCTATGTTTGATCCCTGGGTGAGACTGAGCTTTGCCGCAGCTGAGGATGCACGCATCTCCAGTGATGTCTGTCGTGGGGAGTGTGGCCCTGGGAAAACTGAGGGAGGTGGTACAGAGCGAACTGCACCCGGCTGTCAGAGGCAAGAGGCACTGAGGAACAGACAAGACTTCTCAGGATGGTGTCAGAGAGGAACGGCCCTGCCCACGGTGACCCATCTACTGGAACAGGAACAATGCTCAGTTTTGCCAATGACTCAAGTGTAGACTCTGTAGCAGTGAGACAATGGTTCCGCAGACTTGCGCAGTGTTGCTTGGAGTTCTTTTAGATAGCCCAACAATTGTAATACTTGTGAATGGGCTTCAAACACCTCAGATAGCTCTGGGTGGGAGGCATCCCTGGGACCTCTGCCCGGCTGGTCAAGAAATTAGGTCTCGGGTCTCACTCCATTTTCTTCCTGGCTGAAGCACTTGGCAGCCTCAGCTCGGTCCCCACCCCGCACAGATGCATGGGGGCGGGGGACCTGCCACACTGCCTCCCCCCACACACCCCAACACTTCCGTCGCGAAGGCTATTCCCTGGCTTAATTATTTGCAGGCTCCCTTTCTTTTTGGAATCTCCAGTCGTCCAAAGACTCTTCAATAATTAAACCTAGAGGGAAAGAGAGAATGAGACCCACCCTGGGTTTTGGAATCGGCTGGGCAATTAGGTCATAATTGATGTCTATTGTTGCAGCTGAAGATTATTTATCCGCCTCCCAGAGGAGGGGTGTCACCCATCTGCCCTACCCCTACCTTTCCAAAAGTGCTCTACCTGCAGCACAGAAGCCTGGTGCCTCAGCCTCAGAGGTGGACTGGGCTGTTTACATGCCTTTCCTGACACTCCACCTCCACATAGATTTTCTTACTCTGTCCCTCACTGCCACTGGGCATCTCTGCCTTGGGCCTCTGGGCCTAGCTCAGCCCTCTGAGGTTAGAGAGAATACCCCTTCAAAGCCCCTGTTCCTGACCTCCCAAGAGCTTGCTTTCCCAGGCCTTTACTCAAAGGAAATAGGCAGGGCCATGATGATCCCTAAACATACACTGCTGTTTCTGAGCAAGGGATGGTGGGAAGCGGGAGACAGGACTGTAAACTACAGTGGATAGTCAGCGCTACTGTTGCTGAGTTGCAGAGGAACCTTTCAGAAAAAGTGGGAAAAACCAGGAGTGGTGGCGCACACCTTTAATCCCAGCACTCCAGAGGCAGAGGGAGGAGAATCCCCAGGAGTTCGAAGCCACCCTGAGGCTACATAGTGAATTCTGGGTCAGCCTGGGCCAGAGCGGACCCTACCTTGAAAAAAAGAACGAAAGAAAGAAATTAAGAAAAAGCAAAAGAAAAGAAAGAAAGAAAAAAAAGAGTGGGAAAGGGGAAAGAGCAGCAGAGAGGATCTCTTCCACTGCTCTGAGCCTCAGAGTCATTGTGTAAGTATTTGTGATAATCATACATCTGTTTTTGTTTTTTATTTTTATTTATTATTTATTTATCTCATTATTCTTCCCTTTCAGATAAAGCAATGGGATCAGAGAAATTGACATGTCCTGGGTCACACAGCTAGTAAGAGTCAAGAACCAAGAGTTGAGAGGAACACTCTGGAACACATGCCTTTACCAGTGAACATATTCCAGATGGTGAGTCTCCCTCCTCGGAGGCAGGCACCCCTTCTCAGTTTGAGCTGCTGTGATTACATAAACTGGGTTTGTCTGAAACAACGGACATTTATTTCTCACAGTTCACAGGCTGGGAAGTCTAAGATCAAAGTCCAACTGGGACCTTCGCTTTGGCTTCCTGATGTCCAGAACACGGTACAGTACAGAAGGAACATGTTCTGCCTCCAGGAGGGGATCTTACTCCCCCCCCCCTTCCTGGCTGTTCCCATAGTCCAGTGCCTGGTCTGGGCCATTTTTTTCCCCCACTGCCCAGTTCTTTGGTCTCCTGGGGTCTCACCATGAGATTAAGGTCAACCTGGGGACACAGAGGACAAGTGAGCCACATTGGGGTTGATACTGCTCAGTGAGTTCAGGGTGAGGAGTGCCAAGGGGTCACAGCAGTCCCGAATGAACGTTCCACACAGCCATGTCTCAGTGCTACACTGGGAAACCAGCTCTCAAGAAACAAACAAAACTCTTGAGTTTTAGTTTGCTGACATTTAAGGAATAGAAACACCTACAGGGCTGGGCATGGCATCACACACCTTTAATCCCAGCACTGGGGAGGCCCAAGTAGGAGTCTGAGGGCAGCCTGAGACTATAGAGTGACTTCCAAGTCAGCCTGGGCTAGTGAGACCCTCCTGCTACCAGGAATTAACCCCTCCTGAGCACGTAGCACTCAGCTCTCACAAGCACGCACTGGTTGCCACAGCACGCTCGTGCCCCTTGTTAAGTGCCTGCCATAGCTCTCAGATGTCCTTGTTGCAGGGTCTGTGTTTAGTTTGCCTCAGTCCCTGGCAAGCGTCTGATGAACTGTCTAGGAAAACTAAGTCCAGACAGTAGACCTCTCCCTGCTCCTAGGTTCCAGCCACGGGGCAAAGAAGCAAACAGTGGAAAGCCTTGATGTTTAAAAGGGTTTTTTTTCTTCTTCTTCCAAGGAGTTCAAAGCAACTGCTGCTTCTGATCTTACCTTAGCTTCCCAACACCCCGGGGAAGTGGGGAGACATCAGGAATCATTTTGGTATCTTTTCCTGAAAGATGGGGACATTGAGGCCCAAAAAGCTCAGATGGTTGGCTCAAGGCCACAGCATTTGGGAGCAAGAGATGCCTCGGGAATGCCTCCCATTCTTTGCCTCACCCCCCACGCCACCCACCCCACCTGCTCACGACCCCACAGCAGGAGGCAGCAGGATGGAAAAGCTGCCTGTGGTTTTCCCAGACGGGTCCCAGCTCTCACCTTCCCAGCTCTCCCAGTCTCAGACCACACACCCTTAGTGCCTCCAGGGGAGCTGGCCCGACTGGCTTCCCTTGGGGCTGAGCCAGCTCTGTCTCTGCTCATTAGCAGGTCTGTTTCCAGGTGGATCTACCAATGGTCATTAAAGCAATAAACAAGCTTCTGATTGTCGGTGGGCTAGACCTGGCACCCACTGCTCCCTGCATTGTGCAGAGTTCCAGCCGGCCCACACAGCCCCTGAAACAATGCCTCACTTCCTCCCAGGAAGCTGCAGACCCAAGCCAGCCTCTTGGGCTCGCCCACGTGCTCTGGCCAAGCCATTGTCTCCAAATCCTACTGGTCTAGCCATTCCCATGACCAGGGTAGTTGAATCTTCTTTGCTGTCAAAAGGGAGGAGGTCAAGAGGCCAGGGGCAAAGAGCTATCACTCCCTTAAGGGTGTTATATCAAAATCCCCAGGGTCCTTGGCTCTGTGTCTCTGGCTGGGTATAGAGTCCACGCCTCAGCCTCTCCCTGGAATACGGATGCAAAGAATAATCCAGAAACTATTACAGGAAAAGAGACCTGACCTAGCCTCTTGGTCTTCCAGACTCACCCCTTTCTCCCCTGGGTTTGACTAGGTTGGAGACGGAATGCTTATGCATATATCCTCAAAGAGGGGCTGAGTGGTAGCAGGGCATGAGGCTTGTCAATAATATGAGCAACAAGATCACCCAGCCATGCAGCCACTTGTCTGGGGCAGGAGGAACACACTGACAGACTCGAAGTTTTCCTTCCCAAGAGTCTAAGGGACATGCATCTGGGCCATTCCCAAAGAGTTGGGGAATTGGAATCATCACCAACCTGAGTTTCTCTGTCTCTTTCTGAGTCTCTTGCTCGTGTGTGTGTGTGTGTGTGTGTGTGTGTGTGTGTGTGTTGCACATTTTAGGCCAGCGCTCCACCACTGAGACAGATTCACAACTTTATTATTATTATTTTTAGAGTCAGGGTCTTGGGCTGGAGAGATGTTTTAACAGCTCAGGCAGTTGCCTGCAAAGCCAAAGGGCTCAGGTTCGATTCTCCAGGACCCATGTAAACCAGATGCACAAGGCAGCGCATGAGTCTGGAGTTCATTTGCAGTGGCTGAAGGCCCTGGCCTGCCCATTCTCTCTCATTCTCTTTCTGTCTCTCTCTCTCTATTTCTCTCTCTCTCAAGTAAATATATAAAAATATTTAGGGCTGGAGATATAGCTTAGCAGTTAAGCGCTTGCCTGAGAAGCCTAAGGACCCCGGTTCGAGGCACGATTTCCCAGGATCCATGTAAGCCAGATGCACAAGGTGGAGCAAGGTGGAGTTTGTTTGCAGAGGCTGGAGACCCTGGTGCACTCATTCTCTCTCTCTTTCTCTCTCTGTCACTCATAAATAAATAAATAAATAAAAATAAAGTTTAAAAATTTTTTAAAAAATTTTAAAAAGAGTTAGGGTCTTTCATGTAGCTCAGACTGTCAGACTGGCTCTGAACTCAGGAGTGCTGGGGTTGTAAGTATGTGCCACCATGGATGGCCTCTTCCTTTTTTAAAAGATTTTATTTTATTTTTTTATTTATTTTTTTTTATTTTTATTGACTTTTAATCTTACATACCAAAAAAACCCCACCTGATATTTCCCTCCCCTCCCCAAGATTTTATTTTTATTTACTTATTAGAAACAGAGAGAGGGAGAGAAAGAGAGCTAGAGAGTGGGCACACCAGGCACTCTAGCCACTGCAAATAAACTCCAGATACATGTGCCACCTTGTGCATCTGGCTTATGTGAAACCTGGAGAATTGAACCTGGGTCCTTTGGCTTCGCAGGCAAGCACCTTAACCACTATACCATCTCTTTTTCTTTTTCTTTTCTTAAATTTTTTTTTGTTTATTTATTAGCAACAGACAGGGAGAGAAAAAGGTGGGGTGGGGGTGAGAATGAGCACACCAGGGCCTCTAGCCACTGCAAACAAACCCCAGATGCATGCACCACCTTGTGTATCTGGCTTATGTGGGTACTGGGGAATCAAGCTTCGTACCAGGGTCCTTGGGTTTCACAGGCAAGTGCTTAACCACTAAGCCATCTCTTTAGTCCTCTTTTTTTAAAAAAAAAAAAATTATTATTTATTTGAGAGTGACAGACAGAGAGAGAAAGAAAGAAAGAGAGAGAGAATGGGTGCACCAGGGCTTCCAGCCACTGCAAACAAACTCCAGATATCCAGATACATGTGCCACCTTGTGCTTAGGCTTCACAGGCAAATGCTTAACTACTAAGCCATCTCTCCAGCCCCTCTTCTTCTTTTTTTTTTTTTTTTTTTTTCGAGTGGGGACAGTTTGAGGTAGGGTCTCACTCTAGTCCAAGCTGACCAGGAATTCATTATGTAGTCTCAGGGTGGCCTGGAACTCATGGTGATCTTCCAACCTCCACCTCCCAAGTGCTGGGATTAAAGGTGTGTGCAACCATGCCTGGCTCTGGCTTTTTCTTTTTAGGATTTCTAAAATGGAATGATGCCTCAGGAGGTGAGGACTTGGGACAAGGTGAGCTTGGGTATGTAAAAGGAGACCAAGGTGTCTCAGCCAGGCCTGTGGAAGCTTACTGCAGGCCAGGGAAGGCCAGCCCTACAGCCCACAAGGAAGAAATTGAGGTTTGAGGCAGACATGCCAGACACTCTGTGTGCAGTCTCACCTCTGCCAAGAAGCTGCAGAAGCTGAGGAAGCTGGTGTGTCTCTCTGAGGGCCAGCTGTACATTAGCCCAACACGAAGTGCTGTGTGCTTGGTTTTGGCCATGAGCCCTGAGGCAGCTCATCCCCCACAAACCAGGTGTAGGAGACACTGGAGAACTGGATTGTGGAGGCAAGTGAAGAAAGGTTCTGGCTGGGAATAAAGGGGAAGTAAAAGAGACTTTTTGCAGGGAAAGGAGCTCTGTTGTGGACATTGAAGAGGAGGTGAAGATGGAGATCCAGAGACGAACCTTCACGGTTCCTCAATGGAGCAGCCTTGCTGATCATTCTTCCTTCTTCCTGTTTCTCTTTCTTTTCTTTCTCTTCCTCTCTCCCTCTTTATTTAAAAATTTTTTTCATCTATTTACTTATTTATTTGGGAGGGGGTGGGGACAGGGAGAGACTATGGGCATTGCAAGGGCCTCCAGCCACTGCAAACAAACTCCAGATGTATGCACCACCCCATGCACCTAGCTTATATGGGCACTTGGGTAACAAAGCTAGGTCCTTAGCCTTCATAGGCATGGGCCTCAACCACCAAGCAATCTCTCCAGCTCTCTATCTTTTAAAAATTATTCTATATATTTGAGAGAGAGAGAGTAAATGGGTATGGGTGCACCAGGGCCTCTTGCTGCTGTAAACTCTAGATACATGCAACCCTTTGAGTGTCTGCTTTTACGTGGACACTGGAAATCTGAACCTGCCCCACCATCTGAAAAGAGAAGCTTCTCTAACCAAAAGTGAGAGTAGCATTAATATATGGTGAGCATAGTATATACATTTAGCCAGACACCAGCAGACATTATACCCCTAGGGCTCATGACTACCCCATCATAGGTTTTCAGCATCAGGGATGTATTCCCTCCCATGGAGCAGGCCTCCAGTCCAATTAGAGAGCAGTTGGTTTCCTCCATAACAGACATGCCACTATTGCACCCATTGGCTCATTTGGCCTAGCTTGCCAAATTTAAAGCTTGCAGTGTTCACTGTTAAGTACCTTCACTGGTGATTTCTCTCTCCCATTGAACTGTATGCAGCGTAGCTTCTTCCAGCTTTCTGTCAGCTGGTCCACATGGAGGAGGCTTTCAGCTCAGCTCCAGCAGGATTTCTCGGTGACCTTGCAGCCCAAGTATGTGGAGTCTTCAGCAATAGGGTCTTACCATCTATTCCTGGTGGGAAACCAAGGGCCTTGGCAATGGCCTATAATGTTTTGGGGACATCAGTGACCTCCCTGGCCAACAACTCACTGGAAGGTATCCCATCCCTGGCACTGAAAATTTTCTAGTAGCAATCTATGGCTTCTGAGTGTTCCGTTGTCCAGAAAAGTAGGTTTCCCTATGACTTATTTATATCCTTTTAGATTTTGATTAGCCCTCCCTCCAAATTTCCTTTACTCAATCTCTTCTCCTGACCTCACTTAGGCCTTTTCACTCCCATTAATCTGTTTTTCTACTTACATCCTATTAAGTCCCCCCACCCTCCCTTTCTATTCCCTTTATATCCCCTTTCTAGCTTACTGGCTTCTGCTACTGAGTTTTATTTTTACTCACATAGAAGTCCAATCATTTGTAGCTAGGATCCACATATGAAAGAGAACATGTGATGTTTGGCTTTTTGGGCCTGGGTTACCTCACGAAGCATAATCCTTTCCACATCCATCCATTTTCCAGCAAATTTCATAACTTCATTTTTCTTTTACTGCTGAGTAGAACTCCATTGTGTAAATGTGCCATATCGTCATTATCCACTCATTAGTTGAGGGACATCTAGGCTGGTTCCATTTCCTAGCTATTGTGAATAGAGCATCAATAAACATGGTCTAGTAAGTATCTCTAAGGTAGTGAGATGAGTCCTTAGGATATATGCCTAGGAGTGGTATAGCTAAGTCATATGGTAGATCTATTTTTCTCTGTCTCAGGAACCTCCACACTGATTTCCACAATGGCTGGACCAGATTGCATTCCCACCAACAGTGTAGAAGGGTTCCTCTTTTTCCACATTCTTGCCAGTATTTATAGTCATTTGTTTTCTTGATGGTAGCCAATCTGACAGGAGTGAGATGGAATCTCAAGGTAGTTTTAATCTGCATTTCCCTGATGACTAGGGATGTAGAGCACTTTTTTTAGATGTTTATATGCCATATGTATTTCTTCTGAGAATTCTCTATTTAGTTCCATAGTCCATTTTTTAAATTGGGTTTTAAATTTAATTTCTTATTATTTAATTTTTGAGTTCTTTGTATATCCTAGGTATTAACCCTCTGTCAGATGTATAGCTGGCAAAGATTTTCTCCCATTCTGTAGGTTGCTTCTTTGCTCTATTCACAGTGTCCTTAGCTGTACAAAAACTTGGTAATTTCATGAGGTCCCAATGGTTGATCTGTGTTTTTATTTCCTAAGCAATTTGGGGTTATATTCAGAAAGTCTTTGCCAAGACCAATATGTTGAAAGGTTTCCCCTACTTTTTCCTCTAGTAGTTTCAGATTTTCAGGTCTGATATTAAGGTCTTTGATCCATTTGGACTTAATTCTTGTACATGGAGAGAGATAAGGATGTATTTTCATTTTTCTACAGATACATATCCAGTTTTCTCAGCACTATTTGCTAAAGAGGCTCTCTTTTCTCCAATGAGTATTATTATTATTTATTTTTGGTTTTTTGAGGTAGGGTCTCACTCTAGCCCAGGCTGACCTGGAATTCACTATGTAGTCTCAGGCCTCGACTCACAGCAATCCTCCTACCTCTGCTTCCCAAGTGGTGGGATTAAAGGAGTGTGCCACCATGCCCAGCTCTGGACTTCAAACTTTAAAAAAAAAAATTTTTTTTATTTATTTAATTGAGCGAGAGAGAGAATGGGCATGCCAGGGCCTCCAACTGCTACAAATGAACACCAGATGCATGTGCCACCTTGTGCATCTGGCTTACGTGGGTCCTGGAGAATCGAACCTGGGTCCTTTGACTTTGCAGGCAAGCACTTTAACCACTAAGCCATCTCTCCAGCCCTCAAACTTTTTTTTTAATCATAGACAATTTCAGGCCACCCATGCCTAGCGC
This sequence comes from Orientallactaga sibirica, assembly GCA_036365145.1. Classification (NCBI taxonomy): domain Eukaryota; kingdom Metazoa; phylum Chordata; class Mammalia; order Rodentia; family Dipodidae; genus Orientallactaga; species Orientallactaga sibirica. The sequence goes on from JAEOAD010000017.1 coordinate 24,932,985, forward strand.
AGTTACCTTTTTGTTACTGAGACAAAAACCTGACCACAAGCAGCTTATGGGAAGAAAGGGCTTCCAGGGGAAGCTTCATTAAGGCAGAAGAAGCTGGCTCACTTCATCATACATCTACATCAGAGAGGCAACAGCCAGCACCTGCAGGCATGTACACGCCTTTAATCCCAGCACTCTGGAGGCAGAGGTAGGAGGATCACCATGAGTTTGAGGCTAGCCTGAGACTACATAGTGAATTCCTGGTCAGTCTGAGCTAGAGTGAGACCCTACTTTGAAAAAACAGCAACAACAACAACAAAAAAACCTGGGCTGGAGAGATAGCTTAGCAGTTATGTTGCTTGCCTGTGAAGCCTAAGGACCCAGGTTTAATTTCCTAGTACCCATGTAAGCCAGATGCACAAGGTGGCACATGCATCTAGAATTCATTTGCAGTGGCTAGAGGATCTGGTGCACCCATTTCTCTCTCTCTCTGCCTCTTTCTCTGTCAAATAAATAAATAAAATAAATTTATTTTAAAGAATAAAAAGAAAATACCTAAGCTGGGTGTGGTAGTAGATGCCATTAATTCCAATACTTGGGAGGCAGAAGTAGGAGGATCACTGTGAGTTCTAGGCCAGCCTAAGACTACATAGTGAATTCTAGGTCAGCCTGAGCTAGAGTGAGAGCCTACCTCGAAAAATCAAACAGCTGGGCATGGTGGCGCATGCCTTTAATGCCAGCTCTAGGGAGGCAGAGGTAGGAGGATTGCTGTGAGTTTGAGGCCTACCTAGTGAATTCCAGGTCAGCCTGGCCTAGAGTGAGATCTTACCTTGAAAAACAAAATACAACAACAACAACAAAAATAATCAAACAATACAGGCCACTGTCAAGGCTCTTGGATTCCCACCAAGAATAGATGGTAAGACCCTATTGCTGAAGACTCTACATGGCTACAAGGTCACTGAGAAATCCTGCTAGAACTGAATTGAAAATCTCTGTGTAGACTAGCTGACAGAAAGCTGGAAAAAAACTACGCTGCATGCAGCTCCATGGGAGAGGGAGAGAGAGAGAGAGAGAAATCACCAGTGGAGATAAACAACAGTGAACACTGCAAGCCTTAAATTTGGACAGCCAGGCCAAATGAGCCAACAGATGCAATAGTGGCATCTCTAATAGTTGCTCTCTAATTGCACTGGAGGTCGGCTCCATGGGAGGGAATACACTCCTGATACTGAAAACCTATGATGACAGGGGTAGTCATGAGCCCTAGGGATGTAATGTCTGCTAGTGTCTGGCTAAATATATATTTTATGCTCACCAAACTGCCCAATAAACACTTCTGTTAATGTGCATACCCATGTGTTAATACTACTCTCATTTTTGGTTAGAGAAGCTTCTCTTTTCAGATGGTGGTGACCTCTGGGATGATTCAGAAGGCACCATGGTGCTGAGAAGAAGTGACAGAGGAGTGTTCAGCACTGAAATATATCTAACACACCTTCCAAGACTCAGGTCCATTGTGGAAGAGGTAGTGGAAAGAATGTAAGAGCCAAAAGAAGGATAGGACTCCTTACAATGCAGTCTTCCAAACACAAAATGGCCTGGATATCCATGACCTCACTGCCTGGCACTACCTACACAAGACCATCATGCTAGGAGGAAAAGATGATGACATCAAAATAAAAGAGACTTAGAGGGGAAGGGGATATGATGGAGAGTGGAGTTGTGAAGGGGAAAGTGGGGGAGAAGGAATTACCATCGTTATTGACTATAATTATGGAAGTTGTCAATAACAAAAAAGACCCATTCTCTCTGTCTCTCTCAAATTAAAAAAAAAAAAAAAAAAAAAGGCTGGAGAGATGGCTTAGTGGTTAAGGCGCCTGCCTGCGAAGCCTAAGAACTCCCGTTCAAATCTCCAGGTCCCACGTTTAGCCAGACACAAAAGTGACACAAGTGCACAATGTCACACATGCGTACAAGGGGGTGCTGGAGTTCGTTCACAGAGGCTGAGAGGCCCTGGTGCACCCACTCTGTCTGTCTCTCTCTGTCTCTCTGTTGCTCTCAAGTTAAAAAAAGAAAAGTGAGACCCTACCTCCAAAAACCAGGAAGAAAAAAAAAAAGAAATTAAAAAAAAAAATCAAGCTGGTGGCACATGCCTTTAATCCTAGCACTGGGGAGGCAGAAGTAGGAGGATGGCTGAGAGTTTGATGTCACCCTGAGACTACATAGTGAATTCCAGGTCAGCCTGGGCTAGAGCAAGACCCTACCTCAAAAACAAACAAACAAATAAATAAATAAATAAAAATCAAACAAAGAAAACGCTTGAATCTCTAGGGGACATACATTCACATTCAAACCACCACAGCAATACCTGGCATTTGTTTGCAGCAGCAAGAGACGTACATACATACAAATATGTGCAAAGAAATAAATAAAAACTTAAAAAAATAGCTGGGCGTGGTGGCGCACGCCTTTAATCCCAGCACTTGAAAGGCAGAGGTAGGAGGATCACCGTGAGTTCAAGGCCACCCTGAGACTACATGGTGAATTCCAGGTCAGCCTGAGCTAGTGTGAAACCCTACCTCGAAAATAAAATAAAAAAATAAATAAAATAATAAAATAAATAAACAAATAAATAAAATCCCAGTAAAAAAAACTATTTGTCCTGCATTCTTGGATTACCATACTTGGTCCTGATGTATTATCCTTGTTCTGTATTCCTGGGTTCAATTTACAAAAAGTTTAAACTGCCAGCACTTGGGAGGCAGAGGTAGGAGGATTGCCATGAGTTCGAGACCACCCTGAGACTACATAGATTATTTCAAGTCAGCCTGGGCTAGAGTGAAACCCTACCTCGAAAAAACGACAAAACACACAAAAAAAAAGGTCTGTTAAGGGTTTTTGTCTTTCATTACCTTTTCAGTGTATTGTATAATGAGGGGGAAATGTTCCTTTTACCTCTTAGCTGTTTTTTTTTTTTTTTTTTTTTTTTCCTGGTTTTACAAGGTAGGGTCTCTAACCCAGGCTGACTTGGAATTTACTATGTAGTCTCAAGCTGGCCTCCAGTGCTGGGAAGAAAGGTATGCACCATCACCCCTAGCTGCTTTTTTTGTTTTGTTTTGTTTTATTTTGTTGATATAGGGTTTCATTCTGTATAGCTCAGGCTATCTTGGAATTCACTCTGTAGCCTAGATTGGTTTCAGACTCATGGAAATCCTCCTGCCTCCGTCTCCCAAGCACTAGAATTATAGGTATGTGCCATCATACCCAGTTTTTTTTTTTTTTTTTTTTTTTTTTGGTTTTTCGAGGTAGGGTCTCACTCTGGTCCAGGCTAACCTGGAATTAACTATGTAGTCTCAGGGTGGCCTCGAACTCACGGTGATCCTCCTACCTCTGCCTCCCGAGTGCTGGGATTAAAGGCGTGCGCCACCACGCCCGGCTCATACCTAGTTTTATATGGTGCCGGGGGAATCAAAGCCAGGGCTTCATGCATACTAGGCAAGCACGTTACCAGCAGAGCTACATCCCCAGCCCCAATACTCCCTGTGGTCCTTTTCATGCCTGTAGGATCCTAAGTGATATTGGAAAAGAGTCTTTCATCTTTGTTGTGAATTGATCAAGCTAGGACATTATCAATCTATCTGATCTTTTCAAGGAACCAGCCATTACAACCATTGATTTTCTTTATTTTTTCTTTATTTTTGGTCTGTTTTTCATTTAGATGATTTCCATTCTTATCTTTATTGTTTTCTTCCAGACATTGCTTTTGGAAGGTCATGAAAGGGTAGACTTCCACTGCCTTCTCCAATAGTAAACTGTAGAATGTATGTATAAAATGCCTTCAGCATAATCTTGTCTAACTTCTCTCTTTTATAGGTGAACAAAAATCCAGAGGGGGAAGCAAGTTTACTAAGGTAACCTAGCTTTCTTTCTTTCTTTTCTTCTTTTTTTTTTTTTTTTGTTTGTTTTTGTTTTTTTTTTTTTTTTGTTGTTGTTGTTTTGAGGTAGGGTCTCACTGTAGCCCAGGCTGACCTGGAATTCACTATGTAGTCTCAGGGTAGACTCGATCTCATGGCAATCCTCTGCCTCCCGAGTGCTGGGATTAAAGGCGTGTGCCACCACACACGTTTCTATTCTTTTTTTTTTTTTTTTTTGGTTTTTCGAGGTAGGGTCTCACTCTGGTCCAGGCTGACCTGGAATTAACTATGTAGTCTCAGGGTGGCCTGGAACTCTCGGCGATCCTCCTACCTCTGCCTCCCGAGTGCTGGGATTAAAGGCGTGCGCCACCACGCCCAGCTTTTTTTTAGTTTTTCAAGGTAGGTCTCACTCTAGCTCAGGTTGACCTGGAATGTAGTCTCAGGGTGTCCTTGAACTCATGGCGATCCTCCTATCTCTGCCTCCAGAGTGCTGGGATTAAAGACATGCACCACCATGCTGGCCTTCTTTCTCTTTTTAAAAAGTTTTTCCAAGGTAGGGGCTCACTCTAGCCCAAGGTGACCTGGAATTCACTATGTAGTCTCCGAGCTCACAGTGATCTTCCTACCTCTGCCTCCTGAATGCTGGGATTAAAGGCATGTGCCACCTCGCCCGGCTTTTGCCCAGCATTTTACATGCTTTCATATAAGAATATATTAACGAAGACAGGAATGATTGGATGGATAGATGGGAGAGCTACTCTTACAAAAGCTAAATTAGCCCAGCGTGGTGCATGCTTTTAATCCCAGCACTTGGGAGCAGAGGTAGGAGTTCAAGGCTACCCTGAGACTACATAATGAATTCCAGGTCAGCCTGAGCTAGAGTGAAAGCCTACCTTGAAAAAAAAAAAAAGAAAGAAAAGAGTAAAAAAGATTGAGAGAGCTAAATTAAGTTGAGCGGGAAGGCACATACCTTTAACCTCAGCACTATGGAGGAACGCCTGGAATTCTAGACCAGCTTGGAACTACAGAATGAGTTCCAAGTCAGCTCACCCAGTTTCTTAGGGTCAGGAATACAGGAATGGCTTAGTGAAATTGTTGGCTCAGGCTCCCATGGTGTCTCTACTTGAGGCTACAGGCTCTGAAGATTCCTCAGAACTATTGGGAATGATCTCAAGCTCACCCCTGTGGCTGTGGGCAGGTGGCCGCACTTCCTCAGCATGTAGGGTCTGTTCATAGGGCAGCCCCATGTGGCAGGTGGTTTATCCTCAAAGTGACTCAAATGTCATTCTTCATTTTATGTCTTGGTCTTGGAGACATATTACCATGCTACTGTCATGCACTAACTACAATTTTAAGAATCTGACCCTGGCATAGTGACACATGCCTTTAATCCCAGCCTTTGGAAGGCTAAGGTACGAGGATTGCTTTGAGTTTGAGGTCAGCCTGAGACTACACATAGTGAATTTCAGGTCAGCCTGGCCTAGAGTGAAACCCTACCTCAAAAAATGGAAAAACCGAAAAAGCAAAAATATATATATAGATAAAAAATGGATAAAATAGAAAAAGCAAAAATATATATATAGATATAGATTCTGGGACCAGGCGTGGTGGCTCATACCTTTAATCCCAGCACTCAGGAAGCAGAGATAGGAGGATCGCCTTGAGTTCGAGGCCACGCTGTGACTACAGAGTGAATTCCAGGTCAGCCTGAGCTAGAGTGGGACCCTACCTCGAAACCACCCCCCCAAAAAAAAAGTAGATTCTGGGCTGGAGAGCTGGCTCATACCACATATACTGTACATACAGACACACATGCACACACACACACACACACATGCAAAAAAAAAAAAAAAAGGCTGGTGAGATGGTTCAGTGGTCAAGGTGCTTGCCTGCAAAGTTTAACAACTTGAGTTCTGTTCCCCAGTACCCATATATGGGGTGACTGGAACTTCTGATACATGTTGACGTTTCTGCAGCATGGGTGACCTGAATGAACTCAGCAGACTGAATTCTTGTGGAAGCAAATTTCCCTGTTCAGAACCCAGTGTTACAGACAGAGCAGACACATGTAAGAGGAAGTATGGCCTCATGAGACCTCGCACTATATAATAATAGAAAGTGCTTTACTGTAAGAAGCTTATAAAACCACAACAAAACAAGAGGCTAATGTTCAGGTTTTCTTTTTCTTTTTTTCTTTTCTTTTTCTTTCTTTTTTTTTTTTTTTTTTTTTTTTTGAGGTAGGGTCTCACTCTGGCCCAGGCTGACCTGGAATTCACTATGTAGTCTCAGGGTGGCCTTGAACTCAAGGCTAATGTTTAGGATGAAGCAAGAGATCAGGAGAGGGCTTAAGAAATAGTTAAAAATAACAAGTGGCTTAAGTAAACTGTTATTGTACTAATTTTGTTTTTGCAAGATAAGCAATACTATATAACTATTGAAGATAGAAACAAAATCATGCATTTGCTCCTACTGCTGTGCATCCCCTGTGTCCTGTTCTCTTCAGTGCGACACATTCCCAGGATCCTCAGTCCCTAGAGAGTGACGACACCCATGTAAGCCAGTTGCACAAAGTGGCCCATGCATCTGAAGTCAGTTTGCAGTGGCTGGAGGCTCCATGTCTAATGTGCCCACTCTCTCTGTCTGTCTCTCTTCTCTCTCTCTCTGCTGGCAAATTATATATATATATTTTTTAAAGATAGATTTACTATGAAAATGTATTTTCCAAGCTGGGCGTGGTGGCACATGCCTTTAATCCCAGCACTCGGGAGGCAGAGGTAGGAGAATCGCCATGAGTTCAAAGCCACCCTGAGATTATATAGTGAATTCCAGGTCAGCCTGGGCTAGAGTGAGACCCTACCTCGAAAAACCACAAAAAAAAAAAAAAAAAAAGAAAGAAAGAAAATGTATTTTCCAGGCATGGTGGCATGCGCCTTTTATCCCAGTACTTGGGAGGGGAGATGTAGGAGGATCGCGATGAGTTTGAGGCCACCCTGAGGCTACATAGTGATTTTCAGGTCAACTTGGGCTAGAGCAAGACCCCATCTTGAAGAAAACAAACAAATGGGCTGGAGAGATGGCTTAGCAGTTAAGGCTTTTGACCACGAAGACGAAGGACCCATGTTTGATTCCCCAGTACCCACGTAAGCCAGATGCACATGGTGGCACATGCATCTGGAGTTCGTTTGGCTAGAAGCCCTGGCATGCTCATTTTTACTCTCTCTCTCTCCCTGCTCACTGTCTCTCATAAATAAATTAAAATAAATAAAAGAAAAAAAGAAAGAAAAAACAAACAAAAAGTATTTAAAGTGGGAATAAGTATTAAGACCCAAGTGCTTTCCCAGGATGCTAGTGAACAGGAATGGTAAACAGGTTTGCATAGACTTTGAGGCCCAGCCATTCAGGGCTGCAGGTTACCGCCCCCACCATCACGTACCCTTGCCTATAGTAACCCAACATAGGCAGATATAATTATTTCCTAAACATTGCCAGGTAACATGATTCCAGGCTGGCAAAACTGAGAAAAGATTTTGGGGAAGAACTACCTGTTCAAGAGAACTGATTCAGCTGCTGTAACCAAGGCCATTGTCACAATGCAAACGCAACACAGCAGTTTATTGTCTGGGGCATACACACTGTAGGCCTTTCTAAGGGCTCCCTGGGAGCAGGGACCCAGACTCCTCACTTGTGTTCAATGTCCTTCTTTGATTACATGGCTTGGGAAAACGGCCACAGCTCCTGCCCACTATGCCTGTATTCCTGCCAGGAGCAGGAAAAGGAGACAATGGGAGAATGCCCTGTTTCTTCTGTATGCTATGACAAGGAAGTTCCATATATCACTCTGTGTATGTCTTACAGGGCAGAACCAGGAAGTATGCATCACCCTTCTTTACAGGGGAGAACCTAGGATTTGTGGCCAGAACAGGGAGCAGGGGCTGGAAAATGCCATCCTCTGGTTGGTAGTCATTCTTTTCAGTGAAACCTGTGTTACTCTAGAAGGGAAAAATAAATAGTGGGAGCCAGGTGTGGTAGTGCACGCCTTTAATCCTAGCACTCAGGAGGCAGAGGTAGGAGGATCACCATGAGTTTGAGGCCACTCTGAGATTATATAGTGAATTCCAGGTCAGCATATGCTAGAGTGAAACCCTACTTAAAAAAAAAAAATACTAGGGAACAGCTAGCCATTTGTATCTGATATAAGAAGACCCTGCAGGTAGACATGGTGGTGGCTCACACCTTTAATTCTAGCTGAGATAGGAGGATCACTGTGAGTTCCAGGCCAGCCTGGGTTAGAAGGAGATTCTGTTTCAAACAAAGAAGCCCCTGCAATCTTGTCTGGAAGGAAGGCAAATCATTGGTAATATAGTCAAGCAGATAAGTTTTCTTTTCTTTTTTTTTTTTTGGTGCACATGTGTGGCCTTGTGTGCTTGTGTAACCTTGTGCGTCTGGCTTACATGGGACCTGGAGAGTTGAACATGGGTCCTTAGGCTTCATAGGCAAGCGCCTTAACCACTAAGCCATCTCTCTAGGCTCAGATAACTTAATTCTTTTTTGGTTTTTTGAGGTAGAGTCTCACTCTAGCCCAGGCTGACCTGGAATTCACTCTGTATTCTCAGGGTGGCCTCGAACTCATTGGCAATCCTCCTACCTCTGCCTCCTAAGTGCTGGGATTAAAGGCGTGTGTCACCACACCTGGCCTGGCCTTTTTCTTGAGATAGGATTTCACTCTATCCTAGGCTGGTCTCTAACTTACTATGTAGACCAGGCTGGCCTTGAACTTGCAACCCTCCTACCTCAGCCTCCAAGTGCTGGAGTGCTGTTGTGCCTGGCATTGTCAGTAGTTCTAATGTGCATGAGCAAGGAGGGGCTGGCTTTGGGGCCAATAGAGCATTCATTAATAACTTCTGGTAGAGAAGGCAAAGCACTCATCCCTCAGTGTGGGGCCTGGGCTAGCCTTGAAGCTTCCCCAGAGGGCTGTTTCCATCCTCCACATTTAATAAACTGAGAGAATTGAAAACAATAAAAAAGAAAGATAATACAACAGCCGATAAAAAGATAAACTAAGAAGAAATAAAAAAATGGTTAAAATAGTTTAGGGGGTGGGCACAGGCAGCAGGCAATAAAGTAATAATAGGAACTAAAAATAAGCCAAATAAGCTAAAAAGAAATTAAATAAAAGAAGAAAGACATGATAAGGCAAGGGTTAGAAATAAAAGATGCAGAATAAAGAGATACTGCAACAACAATAAATTTAGAAGATGAGATAAAAGGAAATAATATGAAATAGCTAGAAGAAAGACAAAACAGATTAAAAGTGCCTGAGATAAGTAAAATCATTAAAACCAGAACAAATAAAAGACTAAAGGAACTAAAACAATAAAATGTGTTAAAATTATAGCAAAAGAAACTTTAGCCAGGCATGGTGGCATGATATGCCTTTTAATTCCAGCACTCGGAAGGTAGAGGTAGGAGAACTGCTATGAGTTCAAAGCCACCCTGACACTACAGAGTGAATTCCAGGTCAGCTTGGGCTAGAAAAAGACCCTACCTCGAAATACAAGAAAGAAAGAAGGAAAGAAAGAAAGAAAGAAAGAAAGAAAGAAAGAAAGAAAGAAAGAAAGAAAGAAAGAAAGGAGGGAGGGAGGGAAGGAGGGGGAGGGAGGGAGGGAAGGAAGGAAGGAAGGGAAAGAAAGGGGAAAGAAAGAAGAAAGAAAGAAAGAACGAAAGGAAGCAAGGAAGGAAGAAAGAAAGAAAGACAGAAGGAGAGAGAGGAAGGAAGGAAAGAAAGGGAAAGAAAGAGAAAAGAAACTTTACAAATCCAGTTGGAGCTGGTAGTGATGGCCCATGCCTTTAATCCCAGCACTCTGGAGGCAGAGGTAGGAGGATCATAGTTGAGTTTGAGGCTTCCCTGAGACTACATAATGAATTCCAGATCAGCCTGGACTAGAGTGAAACCCTGTCTTGAGAAAAAAAAAAAAAATCCAGTTGGGCATGGTGGCACATGTCTGTGATCATAGCACTTGGAAGGTAGAAGCAGGAAGATCAGGAGTACAAGGCCATCCTCAGCTACACAGTGAGTTTGAGGCCAGCCTGGGCTACATGAGACCCTGTCTTACAGAGTAACAGACTAATTTTTTTTTTCAGACTAATTTTTGTTTGAAGTTAACATTATGTAGCATGGCAAGAGCAAAGCCCACTCCTCTGGCTTTGAGCATCCTGATCAATCCCCAGGACTCTCTAAGGGCAGCTCAGAGTAAGCAGCCTGAACATCAGAAGTCCATGTCTCCCAGCTCAGGATCAAGAGGACAGTAGGGCTGGTTTTTCCAGAGGGTTGTGACCAAGCATCTGTCCAGGCCTCTCTCCATCACTTACAGATGCATGGCTCTGTGACTCTTCACATTATTGACCCTCTGCATGTTTCTGTGTCCAGATATGCTAGTGTGTTGTAAGAATGCCAGTCACGTCCAAGTAGGGCTCACCATGACCACATTTTAACTTAAGTACCTCTGTGAAAACTTTGTCTTCAGGGCTGGAAAGAAGGCTCAACAATAAGGTACTTGCTTGCAAAGCCCGATGGCTGGGATTTCATTTCCTAGTACCCACGGAAAGCCAGATGCATGAAGTGGCACATACATCTGGAGTTCATTTGCAGCATTAGGAAGGCCTGGTGTGCCCATTCTCTGCCTGTCTGAGCCATCTCCCAGCCCTGAAGCTTCTTTTTTCTTTTCTTTTCTTTTCTTTTCTTTTCTTTTCTTTTCTTCTCTTTTCTTTCTTTCTTTCTTTGTTTTCTTCGAGGTAGGGTCTCACTCTAGCCCAGGCTGACCTGGAATTCACTATGTAGTCTCAGGGTGGCCTTGAACTCACAGTGATCCTCCTACCTCTGTCTCCCAAGTGCTGGGATTAAAGCCATGCACCACCACACTGGGCTCTAGCACTCTTGAATGTGATGCTGGAGAATCATAAGGTCCAGATCAGCCTGGGCTATAATAGTGAGCTCCAGGACTAGAGAGATTGCTTAGCAGTTAAGGTGCTTGCCTGTGAAGCCTAAGGACCGATGTTTGACTCTCCAGACCCCAGGAAGCCAGATGCACAAAGGTGAAGCAAGCACAAGCTTGTACATGCCCACTGGGTGGTGCAAGCGTGTGGCGTTCCATTGCAGTGTCTGAGGCCTTGGTGCACCAATTCTCTCTCTCTCTCTCACTCTCTAAAATTAAAAAAAAAAAAAAAGTGAGCTACAGAGCAGCCTAGGCTAAAGGTGACATCCTATCTCAAACAAACACCCCACAAACAAAGATATCCAGGGAGGAAAGACTTGCTCTTGAGGAATGTCCCATCCACACCCCCACATAGGGCGACTAGTGGGGAGCATGAGATTTAAGACTGTCCTACCACCATCTTAAAACTGCTCATAATTCTGGAGCTAGGTTCACAATTTAATTTTGCACTGAGCCCTACAAGCTCTGTAGACAGCCCATCTTATCACCATGTCCTCCTAAGAAGCCAGGACCACCAAACTCTTTTTTTTTGACCATGAGCTGTCTATCCAGGGCATACTTAAGACTTGGCTGCCATTCTTAGGACAAAATAAGCCCTGCAGAGAGGGGGAGGAAGGGTTTGCCTTTTGCTTTGGGGTGCAAAGCTTGCTCTCCAACCTTAACTCTTCTGTGGGTTTTGGAGTCACCCTCCTCAAATCTCTCCCAGTTCCCTTCTGGGTCTGCTAGAGTCTCCCAGGCAGAAACCCAAGGGGTGGGGAGAGGGGAGGAAATGAAAAGAAAGTGAAAGGACCTCCTCTCTGGATGGCCTCTCCTCCTCCTCCTCCCTTGCCTCCCCCCACCCAGTTGTCATGGAGACCAGAACAAAGCCTCTCTTTCCCCTCTTTTCTGGATTGTTAATTGTCTTTACTCCATGGTGCCTTTGTTAATTGTTGCCAGTCCCTCCCAGGATGGGGATCTAGGTTTCCTCCAGACAGGAAAGAGGCTTTAAAAAAGTTAAGGGCTTGGGGGTGGGCATTCTAAGGCAGGTTTGGGTTGGCAGTTGAAGGGGTCAAAGCGCCTTTTCCTCCAGGGCTCAGACTTCTGGAAGGGCTACACCTTCCTCACCTGCTTCCCTTAGTCCTTCAGGCAGCTGCCTTTTCCGGTGGGTGAGAAGGGATGGAGAGGATGAGGAGAGCAAAGGAACTCCACCAAGCTGTGCCTGTGCTGGTACTGTTTGTGAGTGTGGGTGTCCTCCAACAGGCAGGCTGCCCTGGCTGCATGTATCCATTCCAAGCTAGACAGGAGGACGAGCAGTCTGGTTTGCTTGTTACCCCAGCATCAAATTTGGAGAGGGAGAGAGTGAGTGAGAGAGGAGAGACCCATGCCACATACACAGGCTCTGGAGGGTGAGAATGAGGATGATTCTTTTTGTTGTTGTTGTTGTTATTTTTTTTTTTTTTTTTTTTTGAGGTAGAGTCTCACTCTGCAGTCTCTGGGTGACCTTGAACTCACTTTGATCCTCCTACCTCTGCCTCCTGGGTGCTGGGTTTAAAGGCATGCACCACTACTCTCAGCAAGGATGATTCTTTTTTTTTTTTAAAAAATATTATTTATTTATTTATTTATTTGATAGAAAAAAAGAGGCAGAGAGAGAGAGAAAGAGAGAGAATGGGCACGCCAGGGCTTCCAGCTACTGCAAACAAACTCCAGATGCATGTGCCTCCTTGTGCATCTGGCTTATGTGGGTACTGGAGAGTCGAACCGGGATCCTTTGGCTTTGCAGGCAAGCACCTTAACCGCTTTTGTGTCATATACTTTTTAATTCCCACAGTAATAATGATTTAAACTTTCTGTTGCTGTGACATATCCCTCAAGGCCTGCATTCTTCACCTCTCATGATTCTTTATTTTATTTGTTTTATTTATTTGAGAGAGAGAGAGAGAGAGAGACAGAAAGGCAGATAGAAAGAATGGGCATGCCAGGGTCTCCAGCCCCTGCAAACGAACTCCAGACACTTTTGCCACCTTGTGTATCTGGCTTTACATGAGTAGTGGGGAATTGAACCTGGGTCCTCTGGCTTTTCTGGTAAGTGCCCAACTGTTAAGCCATTCCTCCACCCCCCCCTTTAAAAAAAAAGTTTTATTTATTTATTTATTTGAGAGAGAGGGAGAGAGAAAGAGAGAGAGAGAGAGAATGGGTATGTCAGGGCCTCTAGCCAGTGCAAACAAACTCCAGATGCATATGCCACCATGTGCATCTGGTTTACATGGATACTGGGGAATCAAATTTGGGTCCTTAGCTTTCACAGGCTAATGCCTTAACTGCTAAGCCATCTCTCCAGCCCCATCTTTTTATTAATATTTTATTTATAAGGATAATTCTTGACTCCTATCATATTCCATTCTCCAAGTTAGCTAAACATGTGAGGGGGAATGGAGACATTTTAGAAGTGTGTGTGTGTGTGTGTGTGTGTGTGTGTAAGATGCAAATATCCACATTAGGTGAGCTCCTCATATGTACATGCCGCAGGTACTTTCTTTTTTTCTGTTTTTTGTTTGTTTGTTTGTTTGTTTGTTTGTTTGTGGTGCTGGGTACTGAACTTGTGGCACTGTGCAAACTAAACAAGCACTCTATCACTGAACTACAGGTTATTATTATTATTAATGCACTGGGAAGATTTTTAAGGTTTTTTTAAATTTTATTTTTATTTTTATTTATTTATTTATTCGAGAGCAACAGACAGAGAAAGTGAGAGAGAGAGAGGGGGAGAATGGGCGCACCAGGACCTCCAGCCGCTGCAAATGCACTCCAGATGCATGCACCACCTTGTACATCTGGCTTACATAGGTACTAGGGAATCGAGCCTCGAACTGGGGTCCTTAGGCTTCACAGGCAAGCACTTAACTGCTAAGCCATCTCTCCAGCCCACTTTAGTTTTTTTTTAAAAATTTTTATTTATTTATTTGACAGAAAGAGGGAGAGAGTTTATGGGAAACATCTGATCCAAATCACCACATCTACCCTTGGCCCCCATAAACTGGTGACTATCTATGATGTAAAATGCAATGCATTCAGTCCACCTTTAAAAGTCCCCATAGTTTTTATCAATCCCACCACTGTTCAAACATCCCCATAGTCCAAGGTCTCTTAACTATGAGTCTGTAAAACCACAAACGGAAATGGCACAGGCATTCACACTGCATATGATGGCATTGCAAGGAAAGATTGAATCAACACAAGATCTAAAACAAACAGGGCAAACATCTAATACTGCAGTTCTTTGTCCACTTCAGACTTAAAACAAAGTCTCTGGGTTCCAATTCCTCCAGCTGGACTGCTCACCACCCAGAGAAAATCCATCTAGAGTCAGCAGCTTTCCTTGACAGCCATTCCACAGTCTTGGCATTTCAATAACCTTGGAGTCTCCACTGCATCCCATGGTTCACCTTCATGTCTCATCATGCCTCCACACAGGGACTCCAATAGTATGTGTGCACATGCAACCATGTTGAGAATGGTATGGATGGGTGTCACAAATGGGTGACAGAAAGCTGACTGTCACACAGAAAGCAGATAGCTATTTGTACTTCAAGGGTCCATGATAGGATATAGAGTACTGATATATATTTTTTTAATTTAAGAGGAAGAGGTGGTCTCACTCTGATCCAGGCTAACCTGGAATTAACTATGTAGTCTCAGGGTGGCCTCGAACTCATGGCGATCCTCCTACCTCTGCCTCCCAAGTGCTGGGAGAATGGACATGCCAGGGTAGAGTACTGATATATATTTTTCTCCAGCTGCTGCAAACAAACTCCACTTTGTGCATCTGGCTTAAGCAGGTCTTGGGGAATCTAACTTGGGTCCTTTGGCTTTGCAGGAAAATACCTTGACCACTAAGCCATGTCTCCACCCAAGAACTGCTTTATATCGCTCAGGTTCTAAGTATTATCCAAAGAAACCTATTTTGCTTTCCATATATGTGCCAACCAGTGAAGCGAAATTCAAATTTTGAGGAATGGAGAGATGGCTCAGTGATTAAGGATTTACTTGCAAAGCCTAACGACCCAGGTTTGATTCCCCAGTACCCATGAAAAGCCAGATGCACAAAGTGTTGCATGTGCCTGAAGCTTGTTTGCAATGGCTGGAGGCCCTAGAGTGCCCATTATCTCTCCATTATCTTCTCTCTTTCTCTCTACTTGCAAATAAAAAAATAAATATTTTAAAAATAATTTTTTTTTGAGGTAGAGTCTTGCTCTAGCCCAGGCTAACCTGAAATTCACTATGTAGTCTCAAACTGGCCTCCATCTCACAGGGATACTCCTAAATGCTGGGATTAAAGGTGTGTTCCACCATGTCCAACAAAGCTGTTTTGCCAAACAGCTTATTCATGAGGCAGCCACACATGAGGAGGTAGGAACCTCCCTGGGAACAGAGTCTGGGATATTAATGAGATAAAGAAGCAGGGTGGACTGAGGTATGGGGAAAGGTGATTGAAGGTATGTCATCAACTTAATGGCTTTTCATAGGATGTAGGGGCAGAAAATGGAGGTATTTGCATGTTCTGAGGACAGAAGGTCATCAGACACCTACAGGCCCAAGAAAAAAGAGATAGGTAGTGGGGGCATGATGGCGCACACCTTTAATTCCAGCACTTGGGAGGCAGAGAAAGGAGGATCACTGTGAGTTCGAGGCCACCCTGAGACTACATAGGGAATTCTAGCTAGGCTAGAGGCAAGACCCCACTTCAAAAAGAAAGTAGACATGCCTACATGGTGGTGTACATCTTTAATCCCAGCACTTGGGAGGCAGAGGTAGGAGGACCACCCTGAGTTCAAAGCTACCCTGAGACTACGTAGTGAATTCCAGGTCAGCCTGAGCTAGGGTGAGACTCTACCTCGAAAAAAAAAAAAAAAAAAAAAAAAAAGAAACTAGGCATGGTGGTGCACACCTTTAATCTCAACACCCAGGAGTGGAGGATCTCTGCGAGTTTGATACCAGGTCTGTGGCTACGGAGTGAATTATAGGTCGGCCTGGGCTAGAGCTAGACCCTACCTCAAAATCTCTGCCCCTAACTCCTCCTCCCCGACAGAAAAGAAAGGGGCTGTCCAGATAGGTAAGGCTCTTGCCTGCAAAGCCTAAGGACCCTCCAGCACTCAGGAGCTCAAGGTAAAAAAGGATCGCAGTGAGTTCAAAGCCAGCCTGAGACTACATAGTGAATTCCAGGTCAGCCTGGGTTAGAGCGAGACCCTATCTTGAAAAAACAAACAAAACCAACAACTAAACAAAAATTTCCATTAGGGAGGCACTTCTTGAAGCAAATACAAGTCATTCGTTGGGCAATTATTTTTGAGTACCTACCACAGGGACGTAATCCCTTATTTTATTACATACTTTACAGCCTTAAAGGAAGGCAGGGAGGGAGTATTAAACAAAACAAAATAGATAACATCTGTACTTTCTGTGGTTGATTACAGATGGTGAGCAGAGGAAAGAAGATAAAAGCAGGGATGGTTCTACCCCCAGCCCACCCCCAGAGGTAGGATCTCAATCTAGCCCAGGCTGACCTGCAACTCACTCAGTAGTAAATCCCAGGCTGGCCTTGAATCTACAGTAATCCTCCTATTCTGCTTGTGGAGTGCTGTATTAAAGACCTGGGCCAGCACCTCATGATCCCGGTCAGGTCTGGGAACTCTTTTTTTTTTTTTTTTTTTTTCGAAGTAGGGTCTCATTCTGGTCGAGGCTGACCTGGAATTCATATGTAGTCTCAGGGTGGCCTCAAACTCACGGAGATCCTCCTACCTCTGCCTCCCGAGTGCTGGGATTAAAGGCGTGCACCACCACGCCCGGCTAAGAATTTTTTGTTGTTGGTTTTTCGAGGTAGGGTTTCACTCTGGTCCAGGCTGACCTGGAATTAGCTATGTAGTCGCAGGGTGGCCTCGAACTCACGGCAATCCTCCTACCTCTGCCTTCCACGTGCTGGGATTAAAGGCCCGGCTAGGCCTGGGAACTCTTTAAGTAGCTGAGGATGATGACTTTAGCTCCTGAGCCTCCCGTTTTCATCTACTAGGTGGCCTGTTCTTTGCTTTTTTTTATTTCCTCTACCCCTTACCCCCCCTCCTCCTTCTGTTTGTTTTTCGAGGTAGGGTCTCACTTCAGCCCAGGCTGACCTGGAATTAACTATGTACTCTCAGGCTAGCCTCAAACTCACAGTGATCCTCCTACCTCTGCCTCCTGAGTGCCCAGCCCAGTTTATTTTATTTTATTTAATTTTAATTTTTTTTAGGCAAGGTCTTACATTAGTCCAGACTGACTTAGAACTCACTATGTAGTATAGACTGGCCTGGGATTATAGATGTGAGCCCTGAGCCTCTATTTTTTTTTCTTTTTTCTTTTTCTTTCTTTCTTTCTTTTTTTGTTTTTTTTGAGGTAGGGTTTCACTCTAGTCCAGGCTGACCTGGAACTCACTATGTAGTCTCAGTGTGGCCTTGAACTCATGGTGATCCTCCTATCTCTGCCTCCTGAGGGCTGGGATTAAAAATGTGTGCCATCACACCTGGCTTTTTCTTTTCTTTTTAATTTTTTTCTTTTTATTTATTTATTTAAGAGAAAGAGAGAGACAGAGAGACACACAGAGAGAAACAGAGAGAGACAGAGAGAGAATGGGCATGTCAGGACCTCTAGCCATTGCAAATGAACTCCAGACACATGCCACTATGTGCATCTGGCTTACTTGGGATCTGGGGAGTCGAACCTGGGTCCTTAGGCTTCACAGGAAAGCACCTTAACTGCTAAATCATCTTTCAAGCTGTTTTTTTTTTTCTTAAAGTAACTTGATTGTGGGGCTGGAGAGATGGCTTAGCGGTTAAGGTGCCTGCCTGCTAAGCCTAAGAACCCAGTTCCAATCTCCAGGTCCCACGTTTAGCCAGATGTAAAGTGACGCAAGGGCGCAATGCCACACTTGACCACAAGGGGATGCACACATCTGGATTTAGTTCACAGCAGCTGAGAGACTGCTGGAGCACCCATTCTCTATCTGTCTCCCTCTCCCTCTCTGTCTCTCTCCAAAAATTTAAAAAAAAAAAAAAAAGTAACTTGATTATGATATGAGTAGACAGTTCAGACTTTTTTTTTTCTCTTCAATGTAGGGTCTTGCTTTAGCCCAGGCTTACCTGGAATTCACTATGTAGTCACAAGCTGATCTCAAACTCATGGTGATCCTCCTACTTCTGCCTTTCAAGTATTGGGACTAAAGGCATATCCCACCATGCCTGGCCAGTTCAGACTTTTTTTTTTTTTTTTTTTAATTTTTATTTTTTGGTTTTGTGAGGTAGGGTTTCACTCTGGTCCAGGCTGACCTGGAATTAACTATGTAGTCTCAGGGTGGCCTCCTGAACTCAATGCTGTGATCCTCCCACCTCTGCCTCCAGTTTGCTTTTGAAAAAAAGTGTTTTGTTTATTTACCACGCCAAGGAGAAATAGAGAGAAGCCAGTTCAGACTTTTTAAAATTATTTTTCGAGGTAGGGTTTCACTCTAGCTGACCTGGAATTCAATATGTAGTCTCAGGGTGGCAATCCTCCTGCCTCTGCTTCCCCAATGCTGTGATTAAAGGCCACCACTATGCCTGGACAGTTTAGACTTTTGAAAAAAAGTGTTTTGTTTATTTATTTGCAAGCAAGGAGAAATAGAGAGAAGATAGTCAAACAGAGAGAATGGGCACACCAGGGCCTTCAGCTTCTGCAAACAAACTTCAGATGCCTGCACCACTGTACATCTGGCTTTATGTGGGTACTAGGGAATTGAACTAGGGTCATTAGGCTTTGCAGGTAAGCTCCTTAACCGCTGAGCCATCACTCCACCCCCAGTTCAAACTTAAAATTTTTTTCTTTTTAAATTTTAGATAGTGAGAGAGACATACACAGAGAGAACCGGCACACCAGGGCCTCAGCCATTGCAATCGAACTCCAGATGCTTTTGCCACCTAGTGGGCATGTGTGACCTTGTGCTTGCCTCTCCTTTATGTGTGTGGCTTACATGGGATCTAGAGAGAGATTGAACGTGGGTCCTTAGGCTTTGTAGGCAAGTGTCTTAACTGTTAAGCCATCTCTCCAGCCCCAGTTCAGACTTCTTTTGTTTGTTTTTGAGTTAGGGTCTCACTCTAGCTCAGGCTGATCTGGAATACACTATGTAGTCTCAGGGTGGCCTTGAACTCACAATGATCCTCCTACCTCTGCCTCATAAGGGCTGGGATTAAAGGCATGTGCCACCACGCCTGGCTCAGTTCAGAGTTTTGATGAGTGTATAAAGTATAAACCTGCATAACACTGATCATGATCAAGATATAGAACATTTTCAGTATCCTCAAAAGTTGCCTCATGTCCCTTGGTAGCCATTCTAGCCCCCATCACTTACTCATTTGATATTTTTTTCTTTTTTGGTTTTTCAAGATAGGGTCTGACTCTAGCTCAGGCTGACCTGGAACTCACTATATAGTCTCAGGGTGGCCTCGAAATCATAGTGATCCTCCTACCTCTGCCTCCCGAGTGCTGGGATTAAAGGTGTGCACCACCGTGCCTGGCTTTCATTTGATTTTTGTTACTATAGGCTGGAACTGTAGCTCTGTTGGTAGAGTGCTTGTCTAGCAAGCAGGAAGCCCTGGGTTAGATCCCCAGTATACCTGGAATCTTAGCATTCCTCAGATGGAGGCAGAAAGACCAGAAGTTCACGGTTATACTTGGCCAAAAAGAAAAAAAAATTTTTTTTCTTGGTATTTTTCCAGGCAGGGTGTCACTGTAGTCCAGGCTGACCTGGAACTCACTCTGTAGCTTCAGGCTGGCTTCTAAATCACAGAGATCCTATCTCAACCCATTTCTTTATTCTTTTGAGACATAGTCTTATGTAGTCCAGGCTGGTCTTGAACTCTCTGTATAGCTGAAGATGGCCTTGAACTGATCCTCCTGCCTCAGCTCCTAAGTCCTGGGGTTACAGGGATGTGTCACTGAACCTGGCTTCTAAGAGCATTTTTTTTTTTTTTTTTTTTGAGACTAGAGGATAAAAAGGAGCCTGCTCTAGAAAGGACAGGTTTGGGTGAATACTTTCTTTGTTTCTTTTTTTTTTTTCTTCTTCTTTTTTATTTATTTATTTTTTTAATTTTCAAGTTAGGGTCTTGCTCAGGCACAGGCTGACCTGGAATTCACTATGTACTCTCAGGCTGGCCTCAAACTCGCAGCAAATCTCCTATCTCTGCCTCCCAAGTGCCACCATAGGTTCCATTCTCCAGGTCCCAAGTAAGCCAGATATATATCTCTCTCTCAAATAAATAAAAATAAAATATTAAAAAAAGAGAGTTAATGGTGACATCTCCCCTGCACTGTTCCATCCTGCTAGCACTGGGGTAGCACAGACCTGCATCCTTTTCACCCTGGTGTCTGGCCTACCTCCTTGCCTCCCTAGACTGGTCGCACCTTGCTTAGAATTCCCAAGAGGAGCTGGGTGAGGTAGTCCATGCCTTTAATCCCTGCACGAGTGAGACCCTACCTCAAAAAAAAAAAAAAAAAAAAAAAAAGAATTCCTAAGAGGTTCCCCATTCCCTTCAACCAGCCAGTTGATCAGCAAGAACTTATTAAAGCCCTGTCTAGACACAAAGGATCTAACCAGGGACCAAAGGAATATCCCTATGTCCCTGTTCTGTGGAGCTTATAGTCCAGTGGGAGAGAGAAACAGATGAATTTACAACTGGGAGGTTTCCAGATAGGGTACTTGATCCTGATTCAGACACCAAGAAATGGTTCTGTTAGAGTTGATACCTAGATTAAGAGTCAAAAGGAATTATCTAGACAAGGTGATGTGGAAATCCTTATGAGCCTGTCTGACTATTGCCGGGGGTGGGGCTCCCCACCACTAGCTAAACCGCTGGGCATAGGATTATTTACCATTCCTCTATTGTCATTCCTTCAACCTGACCTACTCCACATGTCTCTCCAAGACCCAGTTCAGATGGCACCTCCCCAAGAAGCCTGATTCCAGTCCTCACATCCTAGCACCCTGGGTGGACCCATGTGCATGCCTTGTCTGAGTACATTGCCACTCACTGGCATTGTCTTGACCCATCCCTTCTGGAAGGGCAGCTGCTGTCTCATTCATCTTGGTGGCTCCAGTACTAATACTGGGTCAGGCATATTGTTGACATTTAATAAATAGGCTGGATGAAGGGAATTCATTCTCTACGCATGTCTGTCTCCCTCTCAAACAAGACAATAGAAAATAAAGGACTTGTTTGAAAGATGGCAAAGGACCGGGCTAGGGAGACATTAGGAAGCTGGCTATCTGCAGATGGGATCAGGTTATTAGGGCATTCTGTCTTCTGTCACTCACCCCCACCCCTGGCTGGCTTTGAATTGTAGTGATTTTCCTGCCTCAACCTCTCTGGTGCTGGATTACAGACATGAATCACTCCCCCTCCCCCCAAAGTAGGGTCTTGCTCTAGCCCAGGCTGACCTGGAATTCACTATGTAGGTCTCGGGGGGCCTTGAACTCACAGTGAGCCACTCTTTAAATGCAGTTCTCAAATAGAGATTTTTTTAAAAAAAATTATTTATTAGAGGCAGAAAGGGAGAGAAAGAAAGAGTGAAAATGGGAGCACCAGGGCCTCTAGGTCATTGCAAAGGAACTCCAGATGCATGCACCACCATGTGCATCCAGCTTACATGGAACCTGGAGAATTGAACCTGGGTCCTTTGGCTTTGCAGGCATGCACCTTAACTGCTAAGCTGTCTCTCCAGCCCTCTGTCTTTCTCTATCATATATATAAATAAAATAAATTTTAAATAAATAAATATATATATTAAACTCCTCTCTCTGTTTTTCTAATAAATAAATAAAAATAAATGTTTTTATATATGTATTTGATTAAGGCGCTTGTCTGCGAAGCCGAAGAACCCAGGTTTGATTCCTCAGGACCCATGTAAGCCAGATGCACAAGGGGCACATGCGTCTGGAGTTCATTTGCAGTGGCTAGAGGCCCTGGCATGCCCATTCTCTCTTGGTCTCCTTTCTATCTCTAGCTCGCTCGCTCGCGCTCTCTCTCTTTGCTTGCAAATATAAATAAATAAATAAATAAATAAATAAATAAATAAATAAATAAAAGAGAAAGACAGAGAGAAAGAGAAATTGGGCATGCTAAGGCCTCCAGCTGCTGCAAATGAATTCCAGATACATGTGCCACCTTATGCATCTGACTTAATGTGGGTCTTGAAGAATCAAACCTGGATCCTTTGGCTTTGCAGCCATGCACCTTTACCTTAGGCCATCTCTCCAGCCCCTAAAAAAATATTTATTTGCAAGGGGAGAGACAGAGAGAGAACGAGAATGGGTGTGCTAGGGCCTCCTACCACTGCAGAAGAACTCCAGATACACGTACTATGTTGATGCTGTGCATCTGGCTTTATGTCGGTACTGGGGACTCCAGCTCAGTCTTTCAGGCTTTGCAAACAAGTGCCTTTAACTGCTGAGCCATCTCTCCAGCCCCTCAAATAGAGTTTTATTTATTTATTTATTTTTCAAATAGAGTTTTAGAATTGCTCAATCCAGGCTCTCTGGGGGAGTTCTGAGGCCGGAAGTTGGACAGATAACTTCTTAGGTTTTGCTTAAAGGAGTAAAGATTTCCTGTAGCGATCGTCATTCCTGCGAAGAAGAAGTGGGCAGAATCTACTTGTTTTCTCTACCCCATCATTGCATCTCCATCTCCACCTCCCCCTGCGCAGGAGAACCTTAGCAGTTTGCTTCCCAGCACGGGTTTCCAGCTGTTGATGGACCGGGCAGCAGGGAGGAGGAGGAGGAAACTCTTGGTCCCTCCCTCCTCCATCTCCCCACCCTCCCTCCTCCCCCGCTCGCTCACGCCCTCCGTCCTCCTTCCCTCCCTCTTTCTCCTCCAAGGCTGTCGAGTCGCTCCGCAGAAGCGAGCGGCGAGCGCCCTTCTCCAGTCCCGGCCGGGAACTGAACTGTGCTCGCCCGCGGGTCCGGCAACCGGAGCTCAGGAGCGGCCCGCGGGGGTCCGAGGCCGGTGCGTAGCGCTCAGCCTCGGAGGCCCAGGCTCAGGACCCAGTCGATTCTCGTAGCGCCGAGCTCAGCCCGAGGAACCGGCGCCGCGTCCGGAGTCCAGGAACGGGACCGCGGAAGGCAGGAGGCGGCCGCCAGCCCAGGGCAGAGGGCAGGGTGCGGAGCGGCCTGGCTCGGCGGAGGACGCCGCCGGGCCCGAACCCAGCTCGCCGCCCGCGACGGCGGCCTCCCGTGGGGGCGCGGACCCCGGCCGGCCGCGGGTCCAGAGCGCCTCCGGCCGACGGCGGGGGGCGTGCACCCTCCCTGCCGCGCCGCCCCGGCTCGGCCCGCCTGTCCGCCGCGTCGCCGGGGTATGTGAGCGGGAAGCCCCGGCTGCCGGCCTCCAGGACCGCACGGAGCAGGAGCGGGAGCGCGGAGCGGCGATCCCGGAGCCCAGCGCCTGGCTGAGTAGTAAGTGCGCCCCTCCGCCCAGCTTGCCGAAGTTTGACACTCGTACCCCAGCGTTTCTGGAGACACGCCGGCTCTCTTGCACCCGAGTTTTCATCCTTTGTAAAGTTTTGCAAGGAGGGAAACGACCCTTCCCGAGCACCCCCAGCGCCGGCAGACCCGACTCCTAGCCTAGGAGAGGGGTGGCCGCAGGCCGTGTGGGTGGCGGTGTGTGCGCGCGCGAGCCGAGCCCGGGCTGCTCCGGACCTCCGCCCGCATCACGCCGACCCCGCCGGGCTGACCACGCGCTCCAGCTCCGAGCCGAGGCGACGGGGGCGCCCCCGCCCTCACGTGGACTTCGGGTTCCCGAGACTCAGAGCTCCCCAGCTCCGGTGGCGTGGGGGGCTGATAGGGGGTCCAGTCACGTCCCCCTTCCCCTGTTCCAGGTTTGTTTCCCCGCGGATCAGCCGGGAGCCTCTTGCTTATTATTTTCTGCTGCATCTGTTCCCCCCCACCACCACCATGCTAACCTTGTCACCCCGCCCCCCGAGGCCCCGCCGTGGGATGTTGGAGGACAGCCCTTTCACCACGGTTTCATGGCACAAGCAAATTGCGCCCAGGGCTGGTGGGATGCGCCGGGGGGTGGTCTTTCAGTCCCAGCGGCTCGCCATTGTTTTCCCACCCGCGCGTTCCGTACGTAAACACACACACGCACGCGTGTGAGCAAATGTGTGTGTGAGTGTGTGTGTGTGTGTGCGTGCACGCGCGCCAGCTGGGGCTGCTCAGAGTTCCTGGGCACGCTAGGGTGGCCCCGGGATCTCCCCGCTGCCAGCCTGGATGTTCGGTCCTAAGGTGCCCCATTACTTAACCAGAGCCGAGGTGTGTGTGTGGGGGGGGTGCGGGGATCGGAGAGTGGAGATTGCCCAGCCTGGGCGGGACGTGCATTTTGAACTTCAGCCTCAGACCTTTCCGGGAGGACCCTGGACGCTGAAGCCGAGGCTCCCTCCCGCCTTGCAGGGGCCCGGCAGCTGCACGGACTCTGCCTGCCTGCTCTCTTGGCAGTCGCCTCTGTGAAAGGGGCTTAGGAGGAAACCGAGGAGTTTTCCTGGGAAGTTTGCTTTAGCTCTATGGGAATTTCCGGGCAGGGAGCCTTGGCGCTAGCTAAGGGGGACTGGCCAACGACACCCAGAGGGGGATGCTGCTGCCGCTCTGGGTGGGGTTTCCCTATTCAGCACATTTGGCCTCTTGTTCCTCCGTGAGAGAGGCAGAGTGAATGCCTTAAATTTTACATAATTTATCCTATAGGAAAAGGCGGACTTAAGGCATCTGTCTTTGAAACTGGTATATAATGAGGGCATGAAGGATGCTGTTTGGATGGCTTGAACTTCAAGAGACTTGGGACCTGACTCCTTGGACCACTGAGAGCCAAAGATAGCCTAGTTGTTAAGAATCATAGAGGGCTGGAATTAGATCCAGACACTGCTACTGGCAGTGCCACTGTGGGCAGTTTAACCCAACCCCTTGCTCAGATTTCTCATCTGTAAAATAGGGTTAATTTGGACAATTCCCACCTCTTGGGGTAGTCTTGAGATGCAAGGGCATAATAAATTGCAGCCCAGAGCTGTGTGCCTGTCTGCTACATAGTAAATGCTGCATAACAGCTTTTGGGGTGAGGGTGTAGTTTAGTGGTGGAGCACTTTCCTATCATGCAGGAAAGTCCTGGGTTCTATCCCAAGTGCGCACACACACAATGTTGGCTGTTATTGCCATTATTATTGCTGTTTTTATTATTATTTGCAGTGCTAGGGATGAAACGCAGGACCTAGTTAACACTAGGGAAAGTGTTTTCTCCCCCGTAAGCTGCATCTCCAACCTGTGCCATTATTAATTAATGGCATGGAGCCCAGAAGAGCTCTTTGGGATTGTGCCCACTTAATCAATTTTAATAACTGTTCACTTCTGGGGAGGAAGAGACCTCACACTCCTTGCTATCCTTTCTCTAGTCTGCCTCCTCAGGTCAAGCCTACCCTCCTGTTCCTCATCTTTGTACTTCTTGAGTATATTTCATCTTTTCCCCTTTCTTTCCTGTCTCCTGTGTTTCACAATTTTTGTGCAAGGCATTTCATTCCCTCCTTTCCTCATTTTTAAAAAATTAATCTTGGCACAGCACAGTGTCCTCCCTGGAAATTGCGCCCCAGGAAGAAAGTGCCTCCAAAAGGGTATCCCCTGGGCACCTTGGCTTGTACTGCTGGTTCAGGATTGGATGTGCATTTATGTCTCTGGGATTGGGTAAATTTCCAGAGAGAGAGAGAGAGAGAAAGAGAGAGAGAGAGAGAGGAGCCCAGGTGTCTGGGCCATAGGAGAAGTTAAGGAGGATGGGCAGGCTGCCCCCCAAGGGTTCTGCTCTCTGGGTGGTGTCTCTGTTTCCTGTTGCTATGGGGAGGGGGGGGGCACTTGGGAACCTGCATTATTCCAGCTGCCAGGAAACACTGCATCTAGGACTCAGATAAGTAAGGGGCAAAAGTGTTACCTCCAACTTTCCACTGGCAGTTGGAAGGTTTTCTAGAAGTGTGAGCTAGGCACAAGCTCCTGTCTGATTCTGATTGTGAGACAGGAGGATCCCTGGGAGTTCCAGGTCAACCTGGGCTAGACGGAGACTCTGCCTCAAAAAAAAAAAAAAAAAAAACCTAAGAAAACAATTACCTGGTTGCTGTCTAGCACAGGGAGAGCTCCAACCACTGCCCAGTCCCTGTCTTGCACATCACGTTCCTGCCCTCCTTTCCTGACCCTCTGACCCTCACCAGGCATGTGGGGGAGGGTGGCCAGAGGGTGTTTTGCAGATGAGAACCAGTGCTGAAGACAGCCCACTTCTTTCCTTTTAACAGGAACTTGTTGAAGGATGTGCCTGTTGTTACCTGCTACCAGGCAGTCCTGTACTAGGAAGTGGGATGACAGGGACAGTCTTACCTTTTTGCACCTCATCTAGGTCGGGTGTGTCTTGTTTGTCTTCTCTCTCTTTCTTTGTTGGCAGGGTCTCACTCTAGCCCAGGCTGACTTGGAACTCACATTTTAGCCCAGGCTGGCCTCAAACTCACCACAATCCTCCTACCTCAGCCTTCCTAGTACTGGGTTAAATCTTATGCCACTGTGCTCAGCTCTTTTCTCTTTTTCCTTTTTATTTATTTTGGCATTTGGAGGTAGGGTCTTGATCTAGCCCAGACTGACCTGGAATTCACTATGTAGTATTGAGCTGGCCTCGAACTCATGGTGATCCTCCTGAGTGCCGTGTACCACCACACCAGGCTTGGAGGTCTGTTTTTTCTTTCCTTTTTTTTTTTTTTTTAGGCACAGTTTCCCTCTAGTTCAGGCTGACATGGAATTCACTATGTAGTCTCAGGGTGGCCCCGAACTCATCATGATCCTCATACCTCTGCCTCCTGAGTGCTGGTATTAAAAGCATATTGCCACACCTGCCTGCCTTGGAGCTGTGTTATTTATTTATTTATTTATTTATTTATTTATTTATTTATTTATTTATTTATTTATTTTAGGTAGGCTGACCTGGAATTCACTCTGTATTCTCAGGGTGGATTGGAGCTCTGTTTTAATGGAAGCTGTAGCAATCAGTTCTCTTGTCTTCTGCCTCAGCCTCCTGAGTGCTGGGACCAAAAGTTTTTGTTTTGTTTTGTTTTGAGGCAGGGGTTCATTCTAGCCCAGCGTGGCCTAGAACTCTGTAACCAGAGTGACCTGGAACTCATGGCAATCCTCCTACTTTAGCCTTCCAAGGGCCAAGATTAAAGGTGTGTAGCACTAGGGCTGGAGAGATGGCTTAGCGGTTGAGGCAATTGCCTGTGAAGCCTAAGAACTCATGTTTGAATCTCCAGGTCCCATGTAAGCCAGATGCACAGTGACCCAAGTGCGCAAGGTTGCACATGCGCACAAGGGGGTGCACATGTCTGGAGTTCAATGCAGTGGCTGGAGGCCCTGGTGTACCAATTCTCTTTCTCTCTCACTCTCATATATTAAAAAAAAGGTAGTCTGTTGGGCTTGCCTCAAGGAACACAAAAGTAGAGCTGGGCGTGGTGGCTCACGCTTTTAATCCCAGCACTTGGGAGGCAGAGGTAAGAGGATCGCCATGAGTTCAAGGCCACCCCGAGGTCAGCCTGAGCTAGAGTGAGATCCTACCTTGGAAAAAAACAAAGTGTGCAGCACCATATTTGGCTTTAGAGAAGTAACCCAGGTAGAAAGATAGTGGATATGGTGGTGGGGATTGGGAGGCCAGCAAAGGCTGCCCCGGGGGGAGCTCATTTTAGGCTTGAGGACTGAAGCAGCCAGTTGCACACAGCTGTGAAGAGAGACATTCCCGGTTGAGGCACCACAAATGGAACATCCTCCTCTTCTGTCAGAACAGAGGGCACAGCCATGTGGCTGGAGGGGAGATCCTGGAGGATCAGGAAGGCCAGAGCTTGGTGGTGGCTGGTGGGGCTGCTCAGTAGTCTGAACTGTCCTGTGGGCGCTGTGGGAAGCCACTGGCAAACAGTGAATCGATCTGATTCATGACTTAATACACGTGCAAGGGTGACCATGATTGACCCAAGGAAGGGAAATGGTGGCAGAGGGAAGCAAGATTTTATATTTTTATTTTTTTAAGATTGTTTTGTTATTTTGTCTATTCTAAATTTTTAGTACATGTGCACACATGTGAACTATACCAGAAAAATGTATGCATTTAACAGAATAGCTTAGATCCTGGAAATGTGTGTAAGAAGTGAAAAGGGCTGGAGAGGTGGCTCAGTGGTTAAAGGCACTTGTTTGCAAAGCCAAATGGTCTGGATTTGATTCCCCTCAGTACCTACATAAAGCCAGATGCACAAAGTAGAGCATGCATCTGGATTTGTTTGCAGTGGCAAAAGCCCTGGCATGCCCATTCTTTTTCTCTTTGTTTGCAAATAAATATTAAAATAATATATATATATATATATTTTTTCCGAGGTAGGGTCTCACGCTAGCTCAGGCTGACCTGGAATTCACTATGAAGTCTCAGGGTGGCCTCGAACTCACAGTGATCCTCCTACCTCTGCCCGAGTGCTGGGATTAAAGGCATGTGCCACCACGCCTGGCAAAAATAATTTTAAAAGAAGTGAAAAAAAAAACAACAGGATATGATAGAAGCACTGGTTTTGTAAAGATGATTAGATGTGTGAACATGTCCCTCTGCACACAAAGAAAAGTTAGCAGGCCATGTCAGAATCTTCAGAGGTTAATGTGGGATGCTGGGCATCGGGAATTTTTTGTTTGTTTTCCTGCTTTATTTTCTGTTGGTTTGTCTAATCTCTGAGATGGTAATGAATTTTTAAAAGATATTTATTTGCAAGCAGAGAGAGATTGAGATAAAGAGAGAGATGTCTTTTAGTGTTTTTGAGTAGGGTCTCACTCTAGCTCAGGCTGACCTGGAACTCACTCTGTAGTCCCAGGCTGCTTCAAACTCTCAGTGATCTGCCTGTTGAGTGTTGGGATTAAAGGCATGTACCACCATGCCCTGGCTCCATATCTACCTTTTTTTTTTCTTTAAGATTTTTATTAGAGACAGAGAGAGGAAAAGAGAGAGAGTGAGAGAATGGGTGCGCCAGGGCCTCTAGCCACTGTAAATGAACTCCAGATGTGTGTGCCCCCTTAGAGAATCAAACTGGGGTCCTTAGGCTTCGCAGGCATGTGCCTTAACTGTTAAGCCATCTCTCCAGCTCCCATATCCACCTTTTTTTTTTTTTTTTTTTTTTTTTTTTTTTTTTGGTTTTTTCGAGGTAGGGTCTCACTCTGGCCCAGGCTGACCTGGAATTAACTATGTAGTCTCAGGGTGGCCAATATCCATCTTTTTTATGGAAGGATGCTGGGGATTCAGGTCCTTATGCTTGTGTGGCAAGCACTTTACCCCTTGACATTAGGAATTACTTTTTTAGAAAATCTATTTTTAAATTAATTAATTAATTAGGAGAGAAAGGGGCAGATGAGAAAGAGAATGGGCACACCAGGGCCTCCAGCCACTACAAACTCCAGACACATCTACCACCTTGTGCATCTGGTCTGTGTGGGTCCTGGGGAATTGAAACTGGGTTCTTTGGCTTTGCAGGCAAGCAGCTTAACTGCTAAGCCATCTCCATCCCAAATTACTTTTTAAAAATTAAATTAATTTATTTTTTTGTTTTTGAGGTAGGGTCTCACTATAGCCCAGGCTGACCTGGGATTCACTATGCAGTATCAGGGTAGCCTCTAACACTCAGCAATCCTCCTACCTCTGCCTTTCATGTGCTGGGAATAAAGGCATATGCCACCATGCCTGGCTTTTAAAAAATATTTTATTTATTTGAGAGAGAGAAAGAGACAGAGAATGGGTACACCAGGCTGATTTGTCTTTTACTTTTATTTATTAATTTGAAAGAGAGGAAGAGGTAGAGAGAGAAGAAGAAAAAAAAAGAGAAGGGAAGAAATGGGTGGGCTAAGGCCTTTAGCTGTAGCAAACGAACTCCAGATGCATGTGCCACCTTGTGATCTGGTTTATGTGGGTCCTGAGGTATTGAACCTGGTTCCTATGGCTTTGCAGGGAAATGCCTTAACCACTAAGCCATCTCTCTAATCCTGATTTGTCTTTTATTTTTTATTTATTTATTTTATTTATTTGAGAGCAACAGACAGAGAAAGAGGCTGGGGGGGGGGGGAGATGGGTGCACCAGGGCTTCCAGCCACTGCAAACAAACTCCAGATGTATGTGCCACCTTGTGCATCTGGCTTACATGGGTACTGGGGAATTGAGCCTTGAACTGTGGTCCTTAGGCTTCACAGGCAAGTGCTTAACTGCTAAGCCATCTCTCCAGCCCCTGATTTGTCATTTATTTATTTATTTATTTATTTATTTATTTAATTATTTTGGAGAGAGAGACAGACAGAGAGGGAGAGGCAGAGAGAGAGAGAATGGATGTGCCAGCAGCCTCTCAGCCGCTGTGAATGAAATCCAGATGCGTGCGCCCCCTTGTGAGCAAGTGCGGCATTGCGCCCTTGCGTTACTTTGCATCAGGCTAAACGTGGGACCTGGAGATTGGAACCGGTGTTCTTAGGCTTAGCAGGTAGGTGCCTTAACCACTAAGCCATCTTTCCAGCCCTGATTTGTCTTTTTGAGATAGTGTCTCATTCTAGCCAAGGCTAACCTGAGCATTTTCCAAGATTTTAAAGTTATTCAATTCCATTTTGTTCTCTTTTTATTATTATTTTTTTGTTTGAGGTAAGGTCTCACTGTAGCCCAGGCTAACCTGGAACTAGCTCTGTAGTCCCAAGCTGGCCCCTACCTCAGCCTCCTGAGTTCAAAGATCAAAGGCATGCGCCACCATGTCCAGCTTAGGCATTATTTATTATTATTATTTTAAATATCTTTTTAAAATTTTATTTAGTTACCGAGAGAGCGAGAGAGAAAGAGGCAGAGAGAGAGAGAGAGAGAGAATGAATGAGTGCACCAGGACCTCCAGCCACTGCAAATGAACTCCTTATGCATATGCCACCTTGTACATCTGGTTTACATGGGTCCTAGGGAATTGAACCCAGGTTCTTTGGCTTTGCTGGCAAATGCTTTAACTGCTAAGCCATCTCTTCAGCCCTACTTATTTATTTATTTTTAAAAATATTTTATTTATATATTTATTTGAGACAGAGAGAGAGGAAGAGGCAGAGAGAAAGAGAGAATGGGAGCACCAGGGCCTCCAGCCACCGCAAATGAACTCCAGATGCATGCACCCCCTTGTGCATCTGGCTCACATGGGTCCTAGGGAATTGAACCAGGGTCCTTAAGCTTTGCAGGCAAGCACCTTGACTGCTAAGCCATTATCCCAGCCCTACTTTTTTTTTTTTTTTTTTTTTTTTTTTTTTTCTTTTTTTGGATTTTCAAGGTAGGGTCTCACTGGCCCAGGCTGACCTGGAATTAACTATGTAGTCTCAGGGTGGTCTCGAACTCACAGTGATCCTCCTACCTCTGCCTCCCAAGTACTGGGATTAAAGGCGTGCACCACCATGCCTGGCTCTACTTATTTTTTTAAAAAAAGAGTTTATTTTTATTTATTTATTAGAGACTGAGAGAGGGGAGAGAGAGAGTGAGAATGGGCATGCCAGGACCTCTAGCCACTGCAAATGAATTCCAGATGCATGTGCCACCATGTGCATCTGGCTTACATGGGACCAGGAGAAGGAGCACCAGGGCCTCCAGCCACCGCAAATGAACTCCCAGATGCATGCACCCCTTTGTGCATCTGGCTCACATGGGTCCTAGGAATTGAACCAGGGTCCTTAAGCTTTGCAGGCAAGCACCTTGACTGCTAAGCCATTATCCCAGCCCTACTTTTTTTTTTTTTTTTTTTTTTTTTTTTTTTTTTTCTTTTTTGGATTTTCAAGGTAGGGTCTCACTGGCCCAGGCTGACCTGGAATTAACTATGTAGTCTCAGGGTGGTCTCGAACTCACAGTGATCCTCCTACCTCTGCCTCCCAAGTACTGGGATTAAAGGCGTGCACCACCATGCCTGGCTCTACTTATTTTTTTAAAAAAAGAGTTTATTTTTATTTATTTATTAGAGACTGAGAGAGGGAGAGAGAGAGTGAGAATGGGCATGCCAGGACCTCTAGCCACTGCAAATGAATTCCAGATGCATGTGCCACCATGTGCATCTGGCTTACATGGGACCAGGAGAATTGAACCTGGGTTCTTTGGCTTTGCAGGCATGCTCCTTTACCACTAAGCCATCTCTCTAGCACCCCCCCTTTTTTTTTTTGGTTTTTGGTTTTTCTAGGTAAGGTCTTGCTCTAGCCCAGAGTAACCTGGAATTCACTATGTAGTCTCAGAGTGGCCTCAAACTCACAGTGATCTTCCTACCTCTGCCTCTGGAGTGCTGGGATAAAAGGAGTGTGCCACCATGCCCAGCCTCATGCATTACTTTTGTAAGTGAAAATGGTCTTGTAAAAAAGATAGCCTTGGGCTAGAGAGATGGCTTAGCAGTTAAGACACATGCCTGTGAAGCCTAAGGACCCCAGTTCGATTCTCCAGGTCCCACATAAGCCACATGCACAAGGTGGTACATGCATCTGGAGTTCGTTTGCAGTGGCTGGAGGCTCTGGCGTGCCCATGCTCACTCTCTTTCTCTCTCTTTCCCTCTCTGTCTCTCTTTTAAAAAAAGATAGCCTTAGCTATGAGGTGGAAACTAGCTTGAAGGGAACAGGGAGGAAGAGGTAGGGGCTGCTGGGAATCATGGAACATGAGTGATTTGGGTAGAGTGAGTCAGTGGGAGACTATTTTGGTGGTCTTACTGACAACATTGAG
Organism: Orientallactaga sibirica; assembly: GCA_036365145.1. Classification (NCBI taxonomy): domain Eukaryota; kingdom Metazoa; phylum Chordata; class Mammalia; order Rodentia; family Dipodidae; genus Orientallactaga; species Orientallactaga sibirica. The sequence goes on from JAEOAD010000017.1 coordinate 24,965,682, forward strand.
TTAACTTAAACCTGTGATCAGGAGTGCCAGAGCCTTTTCCACATGCAGCCTTACCACCATTGTTGTCCTGATGAGAAGAGGCCTGTCTTGGGTATTTTGCTCCTTTGAAAATGAGCAGATTTGGGGCTGGAGGGATGGCTTAGTGGTTAAGGCATTTGCCTGCAAAGCCAAAGGACCCAGCTTCTATTCCCCAGGACCCATGTTAGCCAGATGCACAAGGGGGCGCATGCATCTGGAGTTCATTTGCGGTGGCTGGAGGCCCTGGTACACACATTCTCTCTCTCTATTTCTCACTCTGTCAAATAAATAAATAAATAAATAAATAAATAAATAAATAAATAAATATAAATTATTTTAAAAAAGAAAATGAGCAGATTTGAAGAACAGTGTATCCAGTGAGAATCTTTTAGAGCCAGGAGAGATGTGGGTCATATGATATCTCCACCCCTGGATTCTGGTGAGAGAGGGTGACAACAGCACCAAGAAGACATGTGTCTTAGAGCTCTAGGGAAACTGCCTGGCTAGCTCAGTAAAGCTCGAGGCTCTTGGAGCTCCTGGGACACCGAGGTGTGCTGGCCCTGAAGATCTTGAGCTGTATGCCAAGCAGATGCAGTGCTGAGCTGCACCTACCCAAGGCTTCCTCCCCTCTGGGAAGCTTTAGAATGTTCCTTCTTGGGCTGTTCATGGGAACAGTCACCACCAGAAAGGGATTCTACAACCACTGTCCTCTGAGCCCTTCCTCCAGCACATTGAGGGGCTATTCTGATTTGAAAAGGGTTCTGGGCTGGACCCTAGCACTTGGGAGGCAGAGGTAGGATTGCTGTGAGTTTGAGGCCACCCTGAGACTCCATAATGAACTCCAGGTCAGCCTGAGCTAGAGTGAGTCCCTACCTCGAAAAACAAAACAAAGAAAAGAAAAGACAAGGGATCTGGGCTGAGCCTCTGACACAGCCAGTACTCTCTCTCTTACTTTGAATGGGAGTAATTTTCCTGCTCAATATTTGCTTAAGAGGGCTTGCTCCTGCCTGAATTCACTGTCATCCTAACCCTTTTCTGGTCTCCTTCCTGGAACCCAGATGTGTCAGCCACGGTGACTGTCACGATGTCTGTCACCAGATAGGGTATTAGTACCATTATTTCCCTGCTCCAAAGCCAGAAGACATGCTCTGGATGCTGGTCCTTGCCCAGTAACCCCTTGTTGACCATCTATTTCTTAGTCCTTGGGGAGACTTGAGTAGGACATTAGTTGCATGCCACTTGGGCAAAGCCATCTCCACTCTGTCACCATCTCTGATGGTATGTGTGTCATATATATTTTAATACTATATATATAGTATTATAAAAATATATATATAGTGTTTTTTGAGGTAGAGTCTCACTCTAGCCCAGGCTGACCTGGAATGACTAAGTAGTCTCAGGCTGGCCTTGAACTCACAGCGATCCTCCTACATCTGCCTCCTGAGTGCTGGGATTAAAGGCATGTGCCACCACGCCCGGCTACTTTTTAATATTTTTTATTTATTTGCAAGCAGAGGGGAGAGACAGAGAATGGGTGTGCCAGAGCCTCTAGCTGCTGCAAATGGACTCCAGATGCACGGGCCACTTTCTGCATCTGGCTCTCATATGAGTCCTGGGGAATCGAACTTGGCATTGTTAGGATTTGCAGGCAAGTGCCTTAACTGTTGAGCCATCTCCCCACTATCTTTTCCTTAAAATGCAGATGCTTTTTCTGCACAGCAGTGACAGGCTACTTCTAGGAGTCCCTATTCTAAAACCACAGCCCAAGGAGACATGAAGCATGCTCAGCACACTGCCCCAGCCTCGACCCTGGAAGCCACTGCCTGCTACTCTGGGAAGATTCACGGCCTTCCTGCTTTAGGAAGTGAAGACCCCTGTACTTCTGTGACCTGCCTCTTTGTGAGGCCTTGAGACCCCACGAAAAGCAGGCTTTTAGGCTGTGAAGGGAGGAAGTGGCTGGGCTTTTCTGCCTCCTCCTAAGAGTCAGGCAGGCCCAAGATGTGTTGTGTTGTGTTGTGTGGCCTAGCATCCAGGTGAGCCCCTGGGCCAGCTAAAAGCAGGCTTGAGATTTGGACTCAGATGTTGAGGGCTGGGGGTTGGGATAGATAGGAGAGTAGTAGACCAGAGGAAGAATAAGGACAGTGTTCTAGGCTGCCATCTTGTTCCGGAAGAGCCACACTTTTTTTTTTTTGGTCTCTGGGAAGTCATCAGATCAGAATTCCGTTCCTGTGGTATGAACAACATCCAGACCCTCCTGCAGTGGCCTTAGCATTTAAGTGGCCTTGGCAGGAAGCCTCATCTACAGTCCCTGGAATTGGGGCAGGACTAGGAGGAGGGGTTAGTGTTACTCCCACATTGGCCCCTTTGTCTTGGGACTGGTTCTAGGTAGAGTGTCCCTGTGGTGGCTGGAGAAAGGATGAGGGGCCTCCTGGAGTGCTCTTCTGGCGCCCTGCTCCCTCCCCTGCTCCCTCCCCGCCAGTAAGTTGGGTGGGAATCTCACTTGTCCTGGCCAGGCTTGGCGCTCCCAGGGGTTCCGCCCCGAGGCTGCAGTCTGTCCTCCCTGGCCCCACCTCCTGTGGCCTGTGGAACCGGCCTGCCAAGAACTAGTTCCTGTGGGTCACCCCACCCACCGAGAGGCTAGGGGCAGCTGCTATCCATTTCCCTGTGCCCAGCTAAGCCCGAGACGGGTGCCTGGGATCCAGGTGTGACAGTGGAAGGCCAGCGCGGGGGCTTTCCCTGACCCTCCAGGTGTACATAGTAGATAGATGATCAGGCAACACCAGCCCTCCAAAGGGCAAGGACCTTTGCTGACTTAAAAAAAAAAATTATTTATTTGAAAGTGACAGAGAAAGAGGCAGAGAGAGAAGAGAGAGAGAGAATGGACTCACTAGGGCCTCCAGCCACTGCAAACGAACTCCAGATGTGTGTGCAACCTTGTGCATCTGGCTTACATGGGTCCTGGGGAATCGAGCCTTGAACCAGGGTCCTTAGGCTTCACAGGCAAGCGCTTAACTGCTAAGCCATCTCTTCAGCCCTTTGCTGACTTTTTATTTTTATTTATTTATTTATTTATTTATTTATTTATTTATTTATGTTTTTTTGAGGTAGGGTCTCACTCTAGCCCAGGCTGACCTGGAATTCAGTATGTAGTCTCAGGGTGGCCTTGAACTCACGGTGACCCTCCTACCTGTGCCTCCCGAGTGCTGGGATTAAAGGTGTGCGCCACCAGGCCCGGCTTTGTTGACTTTAAAAAATTGTGGCGAGGCGTGATGGTGCACGCCTTTAATCCCAGCACTCGGGAGGCAGAGGTAATTGCCTTGAGTTCGAGGCCACCCTGAGACTCCACAGTGAATTCCAGGTCAGCCTGAGTTAGAGTAAGACTCTACCTCAGGGGAAAAAAAAAATGTGGCTAACTTATTTCTGTAGATTTGTTTTTCTTTTTGCAGTGGTGGGGAAGGAACTCAGGGCCTTGATCGACTGTGCTAGGCAGGCACGCTACCACTGAGCCACGTCCCCAGCCATTTCTGGTCTCTAATACGTCAGTGCCTGTTGCTTTTGTAACCAGAATGAAAAAGGATTCAAGATGTATCTAGACTTGCCAGACAGTGAGACAGAGAAAGGAAAGAGGAGTGGGGTGCGGACAGGCTTCTTGCCAGGGTGTGACCTTCATAGGACAAGAGGCCTGTGAGGCTGGGCCAAGCCTTCTCCTGACAGCCCACAGGCCCCTGGGAGTCCTGGCTAGCAGTGACTGGAGTGTGGTCAGGGACTCTTGAGGCTTTGGCCCTGGCATGGAGGGGCTAGGTAGCATCAGCTCTGAGGATTTTCAGTGGGCCCATCCTACACAGCCTGGGTGACTCCTGCCTACCTCCCAGCGCCCCCCCCCCCAAGAAGCCTGATGTCATTCAGCCATTCCTAAGAGGCCTAGGTGCAAGGCCCGTGCCTTAAAGAGTAGGGTAGTAGAGTGGGGAAAGGAAGGAGGAATAAAATGCAGGTGGGGGCTGGATAGATAGCTCAGTGATTAAGACACTCCTTTGCAAAGCCTGATGGCCTAGGTTCAATTCCTCAGTACCCACATAAAGACAGATGCATCTGGAGTTTGTTTGCAGCAGCAGGAGGCCTTGATGTGCTTATCCTCTCAAATGAATATATATTTTTTAAGGCAAGCCCAACAGATTGGCCTTTTTTTTTTATGTGAGAGAGTGAGAGCAAGCAAGAGAAAGAGAGAGAGAACTGGTGCACTAAGGCCTTCCTCTGCTGGAATCAAACTCCATATGTGTGCACCACTTTGTGTGCATGTGCAACCTTGCGTTCTTGTGTCACCATGTACATCTGGCTTACGTGGGATCTGGAAAGTTAAACATGAGTCCTTAGTGCAGGCAAGTGCCTTAACCACTAAACCATCTCTCCAGCCCCTCAAATGAATATACATACATACATATGTATATATGTATGTATATATATATATATTCCCCTCCCCCCGAGATAGGGTCTCACTTTAGCCCAGCTGGTCTCTAAATCATTCTGTAGTCCCTGGCTGGCCTCAAACTCATAGCAATCCTCCTACCTCTATCTCCCAAGTGCTGGGATTAAAGGCATGTGCCACCATATCCAGCTAAATTTTTTTTTTAGAGAAAATGCGCGAGAGAGAGACAGAGAAGGAGAGAGGGAGAGAGAATTGCTGCACCAGGGCCTCAGCCACTGAGATCAAACTCCAGACGCTTGTGCCACCTAGTGGGCATGTGCGACCTTGTGCTTGCCTCACCTTTGTGCATATGGCTTCTGTGGGATCTGGAGAGAGATTGGACATGGTTTTCAAGCAAGTGCCTTAATGGCTAAGCCATCTGTCCAACCTCCAGTGAATATTTTTTAAAAAGGCAGATGGGAGAGGTTAGCAGAAAACCTACATGTGTTCAGACATATTGTTTGGGTGAAGGTAGTGGGACAAGACTAGGGAGTGAGCAAAAGGAAGCCCCATAGCTCCTGCCTTCTGGCTTAGGAGGGCCCCCTTTTCTTGGTGGGTAGAGAAAGGTTGTGTTTGTGTGTAAGCAGGTGGGGCTTGTGCCTGAGGGGCCCTGGTCAGTCTTCCTGGATCCTGGGAAACCTGACAGAGCATCTGAGAGCCTCAGGGACACCTTGAGGACATTAGAGCAGTGTCCCCAAGGCCAGGGAAGAGTGACTACTGGGTGGTAAAGAAAACCAGAGCTGAGCTCTGGCAGAGGAGAGGCAGATGGGGTGGGGCCTCCTCCTTTCCCCCACCTAGGGTTTCACTCCACTGGGGCTTCCCACCCATCTTCTGGGGAGGCTATGGGCAGGCTCCTTTTTTTTTTTTTTTTTTTTTAAATTTCTTTATTTATTTGGGAGGGAGAGAGAATGGGCATGCCAGGGCCTCCAGTCACTGCAAATGAACTCCAGATGTGTGTGCTCCCTGGGGAATCGAACCTGGGTCCTTTGGCTTTGCAGACAAGTACCTTAACCACTAAGCCGTGTCCCCAGCCCCAATCTTCTTTCTTTTCTCCTCCTGTCCTCTGCAGACTCAGGTTCCATGATCATACCTTCAGCCTCTACCTGGGTCACCATGGGGGGCTGGAGGAGGAGAGGAGTGGTGGGGCTTCCCAGTGCAGGTTGGTGGAGCAGGAGGGAAGCCTCTGTGGGTGGGAGGGCTCATTCTGTACTAATAGGTTCCCTAGTCAATCCTCCTCATCCCCTTTGTAGGAATCTGTCAGAACACAGAGGCAAGGGCCCTGTGTTGAATCTCATCTTGCTTGGGTAGTGGAAAATAGCAGGAAGTCTTTGGCTTTCTCATTGGTATCTAAAAGAGACAAGGGTTAGATGTGACTGCTATCTGCCCGAGAGCTGTAGCAATGAAGTACCCAAGGCAGGGTGAATGGTGCTTTTAGAGTTGGAACCTGCGGCTTCAGGGACCTATGGTCTAACTTTGGTGAATTGATTCTCTATCCCTTTCACTGGGTTTGCCTGGCCTTAGATCCATGTTCCTCAATGTGACACCCCTAATTGGAGAATAGGTTTTTGTTTTGGTCTTTTGAGGTAAAGTCTCGCTCTAGCCCAGGCTGACCTGGAACTCGTTATGTAGTCTCAGGCTGCCCTTGAACTCATGGTGATCCTCCTGCCTTTGCCTCCCAAGTGCTGGGATTAAAGGTGTGAGTCACCACGCCTGGCTATAGAATACTTTTGGCTCTTTGTTAAGCATTGATGTGAACGTGAGGGAACAGAATATAGGGTGGATTTAAAGATTTTTTTGAATTTTTATTTATTTATTTATTTATTTATTTATTTATTTATTTAAGACAGAGAGAATGAGAGAGAGAGAGTGAGAATGGGTGTGCCAGGTCCTCTAGCCACTGCCAATGAACTCTAGATGCATGCACCACCATGTACATACACCTGGTTTACGTGGGACCTGGAGATTTGAACTGGGTTCTTGGGCTTCACAGGCATGCGCCTTAACTGCTAAGGCATCTCTCCAGCCCCTAGGGTGGATTTATAATTGAGTAGTGTGTACAGTTGACAGTTTAGAGATGGTCTGTGGACTTCTGGCTAATTGGTCACAAAGAGCAGGACTTTTGATTCCTGAGTCAAAGATGACTGGACTGGTAGCACTCAGAACATGCCTGCCACACTAAACAGGGGATAGGAAGAGAAGAGGGTCCTGACTGTCAATAGCATACCCCAATGGCCCTCAACCTATGGATCTTGGCGTCTGCCTTTTCCTCTCTTGGGAAGGAGCCCTTGCGCTGTATTCTTTAAGGAGATCACTGGTAGCCAGATGTAACCAGTCTAGACTGAGAGCAACTCTACAGGTTTTACTAGAAGGTATTAACCTATTAATACCCCCTCTCCCCCCAGCCACCACAGGGTCCTATTTAATTCAAAGGGGAACCGCAGCTGGAGGTGGGATGGATGCATGCATGCCAGCAGGGTTTAGGTCTGGCTTCCCAGCCTCCCAGGCAGCACAAGGGCAGGACTTGCTGGCCACAGCAAATCAGCCACGCTGGCATGAAATGCCTGTGCTCCTTCGCTGCTCCTCCCTGCCCTCCTGAAAACCAACAACTGTGTCAACTTGGTGATTGTGTTTGGCTGGAGCCTTTGGGGCTGCCAGGACTGGGCAGGTGCTGGCAAGAGCTATGGAGCTCCACGCTGGGGACAGGAGGAGGTCTGGGTGCCCAAGTATAGGATAAACACAAGCTAGGGGGTGAGGGAGGGAGACCAAGGCAGAGAGGCAGAAAGGGAGAACAGGTGTCTCAGGAGTTGCAGACAAAGGGCCTCTTGTCTCATGTTACCCGTCTCAGGGAGCAGCCTCCTCCCTCCCTGGAGCCTGTCCTGAGCCCAGTGACCAGGTCACCCTGGGTGCTTTTCCAGTAGCTCCTCTGCCTCTTGATGTGTATTAGTACTTGCTTGAGACAGAGCTTAAACCTGTGCTATAGATAGGGCTTAGGCACACCCCAGAAGGCAGGGGGGACTACCTCTGTACAGACCTGGGCCCCGAGGCCTCCATGGGTCTGTTTGCCTGTAGGATGATGGCAAAGCTGCTTCTCTGCTTGGGACACCAAGCCTGAGATGGACGGGAGGTGTGAAGAGCGTCTGGGGCTTTGGATAGTTTGGAGTGCTGTCAGGAGTGGGAGAAGCAGAAGAGGTGAGGGGCACCTGGGGGATTCCGCTGGGAGGCACTGGCTGGGAGTGGCAAAGTGTCACCATTCTCCCCCTTGTTTATGACATGGGCCTTTACTGAGCATTCCTGTGTGGCTTACCTCTTGGGTCTGGGAGGCAGTGCCAGCAGTCGGCCACCTCTGCAGAAGTCACAGCCTCTCTGTTTCTGTTTCCTTACCTGTGAGATGAGGGTGACAATAATAGTGCCTGCCTCATGCTCTTGGGATTATTATTATTATTTTGGTTTTTGAGGTAGGGTCTCCCTATAGCACAGGCTGACCTGTAATTCACTATGTAGTCTCTCGGCAGTCCTCCTACCTCTGCCTCCCGAGTGCTGGGATTAAAGGCATGTGCCACAATGCCCAGCAGAATTATTATTTAAAAAAAAAAAACTTTAAAAATTGTTTTGAGACAGAGAGAGAATGGGTGTGCCAGGTCCTCTAGCCACTGCAAACGAACTCCAGACCCATGCATCACCTTGTGCATCTGGCTTACATGGGACCTGGAGAATCAAACCTGGGAACTTAGGCTTTACAGGCAAGTATCTTAACCACTAAGTCATCTCTCCAGCCCTCTTAAGTTTATTATGATGGTTGGCTCTGAAAAGATATAAAACACGGTTTGGCATATAGTTAAAGAGATGCTTGTTGCTGCCTCCACCCCACAGTGTTAGCAGGAGCCTGGGAAGTAGGTAAGGAAACATCATTACAACTCATTTAAATGCTAGTGAGCTAGATGCCCAAGGTCTGCCCATAGGATGTCTTCTGTGATTTTTCAGGAGTGGTTATAATGGAGGGAGGACGTTTGAGGAAGGTTTTGAGTGAGGTGTAGGAGTTTGCTGCTCAGGAATGTAGGCGCATGAGTGTGCCCAGAGTGCAGTGGTAGTGTAACATTGACAGCTGGATCTGCTTTAAGGCATGCGAGGGAGTGTGATGCACCCACATCTTTCAATTGGCTCCTCCAGATCCGGTGCCAGATTTGGTCCTCTCTCCCTTTTCCTTCTCCTCCATCTCATGATAACTTAGCCTTATTCTGGATTCTTCTTCAGTCTGCAAGATGGTTTAGTGAAAACACTGTGAGCTTCTGGATTTTGAGTCTTGGCTTTAGGCAATTTCTCTCATTTTTTGGGCTGTACCTTCCTTATCCACAAAGCAGGCAATGGTGTCTCCCCACAGGGTGTTACCCACTTGGGTGAGGGCTGCTTCCTTGAGGTGTAGCTGAGGCACAGATCTGTCTGTACCAGGGAAAGAATAGTCTAATGTTTTTCCTTCCTTGGTTTTCCATGGCCTGGGTGGATGAGTGAGGCCAGGACCCTTAGTGGAGGACCCCTCCCCCCGCAATGGCTGTGCTGGGCTAGGTGGAGGGCCTGACCCTGTGGTGGGTGGACATTGAGCACAGGGTCCTCCTGGGTGCTGCCTCTATGCCTTGCCCACTAGGAGAAGCCCCTGGCATCTCTTCTCATAGTTGTGCTGTGAGGCCTCTGCCGCCATGGGCACCCAGAGACCGAGGCCCTGATCTAGCTCCCACTGCTGATGGCATGTGTGTCTCGGGCCTGTCACCTAGTGTATTAGTCAGGGCTTTCTAGGAACAGTACTGCTAGAATGAATAGTAGTAAAAAGGGAATTTATTGGATTAGTTTACAGTAGTCCAATAGCAGTTCAGGGAACCTGGTAGCTGCTCAGTCCACGTGGCCAGATGCCTCAGCAGTCCTGATCCGGCACTGACAGCCTGGAGGCTTCCTGAGGAGCCGCTGGTATTCAATCCACATGGGTCTTCATTTGACGCTGGTCTTCACGCTGGAAGGCAGCAAGCAGCTCCAGCAGCCACATGGAAGGAAGGGGCTCTTTTCACCCAGAGCTTCCTTATCTAAAGTCCTCCTCTGAGAGGGGCCACCTGCTCTGGGGGAAGGGCTCACTCTGCAGGAAGGACTTCCTCCTTCAGTTAATGCTTTCTGGAAGCAAACTCCCACCCCAAAGGGGGATTCCTGTGGATTACTAAACAGATCAAGTTGACAACACCGTAACCATCACATCTATCTAGCCTTTTGGAGATTTGCTTTGGAAGACTGGCAGCGGGAAAGCCTAGGAGCCTGGATTACTGGCTGGGGCCCATTGGGTCTCCTCATAGCTCATAGGGAGCCCAACCTGAGACCAGATCTGGAAGCATGAGTCTTGGGCATGGCCATCGTTCTTTTCCTTAGCTTGTCATTTGCCACTGTGGTGGTACTCTATCGTGTGAAAATGATCCTCCCCTGCAGTCATGTTCCTAAGGTCTAGGAGAGGGTGAGCAGGCTGGGTCAGATGGTTTCATAGGAACCCTGGATGCTGCACAAGCAAACTAGAGAGGAGGAAGGAACAGCAGGTAACACACAGGCTTTCTCAGCGGCCTTGTCCACATGCACATCCAATTTGTATGCAACTAGTAGCCTGTGTCCAAGCCCACTCCTGTCTGTTTCAGTTCTTCCCAGAATGGAGGCTCTGGCTTTTTGTTTGAATCTGCCCTTCCCCACCTCTGTTGCACAGTCAGTTTGGGCCTGTCTCCCACTGGAGCTGCTGCTGATACACCTCAGCAGTGACCCAGCCCCAGCATCCCCTGCCCTCACCCCCAGCAGTTACCTCTGCACCTGTGTTGGGGTCAGGGCACCTTCTGCTTTCACTCAGAAGGCGCTCAGTAAATATGAAATAAGGACTGGAGAGATGGATTGGTATTTAAAGGTGCTTGCTTGTAAAGCCCCGACAGCCCCACTATATAGTCTCAGGGTGATCTCGAACTCACAGCGATCCTCCTACCTCTGCTGGGATTAAAGACATGTGCCACCATGCCCAGCTTCTTTGTCTCTCTCAAAGAAATAAAAATATTGGGGCTGGAGGGATGGTTTAGTGGTTAAGGTGTTTGCCTGCAAAGCCAAAGGACCCAGGTTCAATTCCTCAGGACCCATGTTAGTCAGATGTACCCGGGGTGCACAGGTTTGGAGTTTGTTTGCAGTGGCTGGAGGCCTTGGCATGCCCATTCTCTCTCTCTTTCTGTTTCTGTTTCTCTTTCTCCTTCTCCCTCTTTCTCTGTCAAATAAATAAATTAAAATATTAAATTTTTTTTAAAATTGTGAAATAGCTGGGCGTGGTGGTGCATGCTTTTATTTAATCCCAGCACTTGGGAGACAGAGGTTGGAGGATCGCCATGAGTTCAAGGCTACCCTGAGACTACATAGTGAATTCCAGGTCAGCCTGGGCTAGAGTGAAACCCTACCTTGAAAAACAAAACAAAACAAAACAAAACAAAATATTTGTGAAATAAAGAAAAATCGGACAAGATGACAAAAAAAAAAAAAAAAAAAAAAAGGCTTCTTTCCTTGCAGCCCATATGAAGGAAAGCTGTGAGGAGCAGAGGTGAGACCACAGGAACCTGTTCTTCTGACAGTGACTAGCCTAAGGGTCCTTTCTCTTTTGGCCTCACTAGGACTAGTGTTGAGCGGGAAGGGATCAGAAAGGAAGAGACCTATGGTTTTGTTTTTCACACTGTGTTTGCTATTAGCAATTTATTACATCCGGGCTCCAGCCAAGCACATTCTGTTCTCCAGTCTTGGGGGAAGACACAGAGGGGCCATGGCAAGAGGCTAGACAGGAAGGAGGAACGGATTAACATTTGTGATTGATGATGGTGTCTTGGCTTGTGTAGGCGCCGGTTTTACCATGACCTGGCCTGAGCCCATGGGAAATCTCCTTCATGGCATCCCAGGGCTGGGAAGCAGGATGGGCAGCTCCTTTCCCACACCATGCCTGCTGGGCCCTGGGCTTCAGCTTTCTGTTTGTCAAGCGGAATCTGGACTGTGATGCTGGCCAGATGCTGGAGTTTCTGAGCAATCTGGGAAGACCCCTATAAGGAAAAGGAGGGCAGGTATGCGAGAGAACTCTGGAAAGGGGGGGGGGACAGATAAGATGGCTACTCTTGGGGAAAGAATGGTACACGAGCAAAATACCCCTGTTTGTACAATGTGCTGAGCTGGTGGAATTTCACTCAGTGGCTGCAAGATTAGGCTGCAGAAAGAGGTCTGCAGGCTCCTGGGTTGTGCTGTGCACAGGTTGTTGTATGGAGGTCTTGCATGGAGAGGGCAGGACTGGTGTCCACTGCCCTTTCTTCCCAGCTGGCCTTTGTGCTTCTTGGGGCACATCACTGAACCCCACTTCCATCTACCCCTCGTTCTTTCCTTATTTCTCTTCATTTTCCTCCTGACTGTCTGGCTTTGTCTACTTTGACCGCAGTAGCTGTGCCACTCTCTTCAAGGGCATTCCCAGGAGCCATTGCACACAACTTCATGGGGGCGGGCTCTGGTGGAGAGAACTCTCCTCTGGTCAGGGATGGTGGTGTCTGAGCACTGGATCTTTGTCTTATGGCTGGGCTGTAGAGGGACAGTTGTGATTCTTTGCATTCCAGCCATATGTGAAGTACCGTATCGTTGCATGGTTGTTGAAGGGCCCATTCACTGTTGGAGAAGCTGTGGTTAGGTGCTGTGAGGGGCAGTGCAGAGAATGTGTGAGGCAGTGAGAGCTAGGGCCTACTTGCCAGCTGATGACTTCTTCACTCGGGGTTCACAAGGGCTGGACTCAGATGCGTACGTGTGGCCGAATGGGACTTGGGCTTCTCAGATGAGTATTTGTGGGACACTTTTGGGCCTGGTGCTATGATGACCAGCTCAAAGGTCCAGAAAGGGGCTGGAGAGATGGCTTAGTGGTTAAGGTGTTTGCTTGCAAAGCCAAAGGACCCACATTCGATTCCCCAGGACCCACATAAGCCCGATGCACAAGGTGGTGCATGTGTCTCAGTTCGTTTGCGGTGGCTGAAGGCCCTGACGTGTCCATTCTGTCTATCTGCCTCTCTCTCTCCATAAATAAATTAAAATAAATAGAAATTAAAAAAGAAAAGGCCCAGGAGGGAGCTCTGCTAGAACAGAAAGAATGGAAGGTGTTAGTTAAGACTGCAGTTATCATGGAGCCCACACCCATCTTAGCCGCAACCTTGGACACAGGCCATAGAGCTGGGACTCTGTTGACAATGAGAAACTAGAGGGTGTTTCATGGAACTTTCAGAATGGGTCCTGGTTCATTCTGGCTGAAGCTTCTTTCATTGCCCTGTGAACATTCCTAGCAGTACCCCATTCTTTTCCTTTCTGTTCAAAGCTATTGTTACTGCCTTCCCATTGTGCTGGACTGCTTGGTAACTGAAGGACCTTGTCCTTACCTGCCAGGGCTAGTGGCTCTGAGGTGAGGGTCTTAGGCTTGGAAGCTCAGGGAACATGCTCTCCACCTGCTTGCCCTGACCCACACTGCCCATGGCTTTGGTTCTCCTGGGACAATCAAATGAGTGTGGTCACTTTGCCTGGTTATCCAGCACAGTTTCCCAGTGAATGGGCATACTACATTGTTTAGGCTGATCATGTCTTTTTATTTGTTTGTTTATTTATTTTTGGTTTTTCTTTTTTTAAAAAAAAATACTTAATTTATTTATTTATTTGCAAGAGAGAAAGAGGCAGGGAGAGACAGAGGATGGGTGCACCAGGGCTTCCAGCCACTGCAAATGAACTCCAAACGCATGCACCCCCTTGTGCATCTGGCTTATGTGGGTCCTGGAGAGTGGAACCAGGATCCTTTGGCTTTGTAGGCAAATGCCTTAACTGCTAAGCCATCTCTCCAGCCCTATTTTTGGTTTTTCGAGGTAGGGTCTCACTCTAGCCCAGGCTGACCTGGAATTCACTATTTAGTCTCAAAGTGGCCTCCAACTCACTGCAATCTTCCTACCTCTGCCTCCTAAGTGCTGGGATTAAATGCGTGCACCACCACACCCAGCTTATTTAAAATTTTTTTTTTTTGAGGTAGTATCTCACTCTAGCCCAGACTGACATAAAATTTATTCACTCTGTTGTCCCTAGCTGGCCTCGAACTTAAAGTGATCCGCCTACCTGCTTCCTGAGTGGTGTGACTAAAGAGGTGTATACCATCACTCCTGGATTCTACATGTCCTTTTTAAAAAAAGTTTATTTGAAGCCGGGCGTGGTGGCGCATGCCTTTAATCCCAGCACTTGGGAGGCAGAGGTAGGAGGATCGCCGTGAGTTCGAGGCCACCCTGAGACTACATAGTTAATTCCAGGTCAGCCTGGACCAGAGCGAAACCCTACCTCGAAAAACCAAAAAAAAAAAAAAAAAGTTTATTTGAGGGGCTGGAGAGATGGCTTAGTGGTTAAGGCACTTGCCTGCGAAGCCAAAGGATCCAGGTTCAATTCCTCAGTACCCACATAAGACAGATGCACAAGGGGGCACATGTGTCTGGAGTTCTTTTGCAGTAGCTGGAGGCCCTGGTGTGCCCATTCTCTGTCTATCTCCTATCTCTCGACCTCTGCTTGCAAATAAATTAAATTAAATTAAATTAAAAATTAGATTAAATTAAATTAAATTAAATTTAAAAAAATTAGCCGGGCGCGGTGGCACACACCTTTAATCCCAGCACTTGGGAGGCAGAGGTAGGAGGATCGCCGTGAGTTCGAGGCCACCCTGAGAATACATAGTGAATTCCAGGTCAGCCTGGGCCAGAGTGAGACCTTACCTCGAAAAACAAAAACAAAAACAAAAACAAAAACAAAACAAAAAAATTATTTGAGAGAAAGAGCACCAGACAGGCAAGAGGACAAGAGACAGAGTGGGCCCCAGAACCTTTTGCCACTGCAAATGAACTCCAGATGCATGTTCCACTTTGTGCATCTAGTACTGGGGAACCCTGGTAACCTGGTTGTCAGGCTTTTCAAGCAAGTGCCTTTAACTGCCAAGACATCTCTCCAGTCCAGCCCCATTGCATATCCTTTTAAAAGACAATAAATAGCTTTTTTTTTTTTTAAACAGGTTTCATATAACCCAGGCTGGCCTGCAGCTCTCTATGTAGTTGAGGCTAACCTTGAGCTCCTCATCCTTCTACCTCCATCTTCAAAGCACTGGAACTCCAGTGCTCTGCCATGCCCAGCTTGGCTTGGCATATTGAGCAGATGAGGTTCCCATAAGCTTTATGAAGCCATAGGTGGAAGGAAGGACTGAGTGAGGCCCCCGAAGAATTAGAAGGGTGGATATGACACTGCCTGAGGAGTGAGAGCTGAGTCCATTTTCCATCTCAGTGGCCTTGGATGAGGAGGCTGGCAAATATTAGAACTTTCTATCTTTACTTTTTTTGAAATATTTTATTTATTTATTTGAGAGAGAGAGAGAAGCAGATGGGGAGGGTGGAGAGAATGGATGGGTGTGCCAAGGCCTCTAGCCACAGTAAATGAACTCCAGACACATGCTCCATCTGGCTTACGTGGGTACTGGGGAATTGAACCTGGGTCCTTAGGCTTTGTAGGCAAGCGCCTTAAGTGCTGAGCCACATCTCCAGCCCTCCCCCCTCCCCCATTGGAACTTTCTTAAAGCCTAGCTTTACACTTCCAAAGTAGGAAAAGAGTAATAATACTACACAAGGGGAAAAGGATTTAGTGAAGTGGTGTATGAGGCACAGTGCTTCCTCTGGGGCCAGGGTAGAGGTGGCTGGCTGTCAAGGCTTCTCCTGGGGAGAGATGGTATTACTCTCCTGGGGTTTGCCAGGATGTGGGCGCAGCCATCCTGAAGTCCTCCTGAGTGTGGCCTCTTGGAAAGTCAAGTACCTCTCTAGATTGTCCTGGGGACAGACCTTGTCATCTAGCATGTCTCATCTCCACATAGTAGTCTTCTTTGGTTACAAGAAGCAGATGCAGCTGCCATCCTTGGCCCCATTACTATGTGCTTCAGTGTTTCTCTCTCTCTCTTTTTGAGATAGGGTCTTGCTCTAGCCCAGGCTGATCTGGAATTCACTATGTAGTAGTCTCAGTCTGGCCTCTAACTCACAGCGATCCTCCTACAAGTGCTGGGATTAAAGGCGTGTGCCACCATGCCCGGCTTAATGCTGCTGACAACATTGCCCCCTGTAGTTCATGGAAAGGTTTATTTGAAAAGCACCTTGTACAGCAAGAGGTCTCCAGAGGTTTGATGCTGTCACCACTGTGTTAGTGGAGTGGCCATTTCACCCAAAGAAACCAGGGTAAGAGTTGCTGTCCCAAGTGTCCTTAGCTGGATTGGGGCATAGGGAGCAAGGCCAGAAAAGAGAAGAAACTTATGGACAGGCACAGCAGGGCATTGCCAGGTATGACAGATAGGACAGCCTGACCTAGAGCACTTTGCCTCTGTTCACTCTAAATGCAGGGGAACAGTTTTCAGCAAGTAAAGCTAGTGGAATTCATGTAGCTGATTGTCTGGAGGCGTGAAGCTACTGCACTTACGAAAGCCGGCTGCCAGGCTATGTATTTTAATAATTCATACTAGTCAACAACCTTTGACTGACCTTTGGACCTCTGTGCTGGATGATGCCTGTAGGAGCCTGGCAGGAAGGGAAGGCTGCATGGTGGTGTGAGTCAGCCTCTTTCATTCACCATCGCCACAGGCAACCTCAGGAGGCAGGGTGTGCTCTTGCTTGCTGGCTCTGTCACATGTAGACCCTGCAGAAAGTTCACTGAGACTTGGAGTGCCATAAAAAGTAGATTAAAAAAATTTTTTTAAAGAGTTTTTATCTCTTTCTTCTCTTCTCTTCTTCTCTTCTCTTTAGGTTTTTTCAAGGTAGTGTCTCACTCTAGTCCAGGCTGACCTGGAATTCACTATGTAGACTCAGGGTGGCCTTGAACTCACAGCAATCCTCCTACTTCTGCCTCCCGAGTGCTGGAATTACAGGCGTGTGCCACAACCCCTGGCTCGTTTGTTTGTTTGTTTGTTTGTTTGTTTATTTATTTATTTATTTAAGGCAGGGAGAGAGAGAGAATGAGAATGGGCATGCCAGGACCTCTAGCCACTGCAAATGAACTCCAGACGCATACTCCTCCATGTGCATCTGGCTTATGTGGGACCTGGAGAATCGAACTGGGGTCCTTAGGCTTCACAGGCATGCACCTTAACTGCTAAGCCATCTCTCCAGACCTAAAAGGTTTTTTTTAAATTTATTTATTTATTTATTAGAAACAGAGGGGGAAAGAAAGATAGGGAGAGTGAGAATGGGTGCACCAGGGCCTCTAGCCACCTCAAATAAACTCCAGATGCATGTGCCCCCTTGTGCATTTGGCTTTCGTGGGACCTGGAGAATCAAACCGAGGTCCATAGTCTTCACAGGCATGTGCCTTAACTGCTAAGCCATCTTTCCAGCCCAAAAGTAGATTTTTCTTTTTTTAGAGAGAGACATTGGGGGGGGGTAGGAGGGGAAGAGGGAGACAGATAGAGAATGGGCGTGCCAGCAGCCTCTCAGCTGCTGTGAACAAACTCCAGACGTGTGCGCCCCCTTGTGGGCAAGTGCGGCATTGCACCCTTGCATCACTTTGCATCTGGCTAAACATGGGACCTGGAGAT
The DNA here is from genome assembly GCA_036365145.1 of Orientallactaga sibirica. Taxonomy (NCBI): domain Eukaryota; kingdom Metazoa; phylum Chordata; class Mammalia; order Rodentia; family Dipodidae; genus Orientallactaga; species Orientallactaga sibirica. The sequence goes on from JAEOAD010000017.1 coordinate 24,982,802, forward strand.
TGGAACCGGAGTTCTTAGGCTTTGCAGGCAGACGCCTTAACTGCTAAGCCATCTCTCCAGCCCAAAAGTAGATTTTTTAAATAATTATTTCTTTGAGAGAGAAAAAGAGAGAATGGGCATACTTGGGCCTCTAGCCATTGCAAACAAACTCTAGACAGAGGTGCCACCTTGTGTATCAGGCTTATGTGGTCCTGAGGTTTTGTAGGCAAGCACCTTAACCACAAAAGCCATCTCTCGCTCAGAAGTGTCAATTTAAACACGAGTACTGCTGTCATTGCTAGCCTGAGAACCTGAGATGACGGTACACACTGAGAGACCCAAAACTCATCAAAGCAGAAAGTCAGAGGCTGCATAGAGCTCAACACTAAGGGAGACTTAACAACACTGCTCACCAAGGCTCAGGAAACATTGTGCAAGGGGGGAGGGAAGGACTATCCTGAGGCACTGGCCTCTCTGCCACAGTGACTGATTGGTACATTCACCACCCCATAGTGGATAACAACAATCCCACTGAGAAGAGTCCTCAGTGGAATGAGGGTAAGGGAGAGGGGATCTAAAAGTATAACATGCTGGGTGTGGTGGCGCATTTAATCCCAGCATTCGGGAGGCAGAGGTAGGAGGATCACCGTGAGTTTGAGGCCACCCCGAGGTGACATAGTGGATTCCAGGTCAGCCTGAGCTAGAGTGAGATCCACTTTGAAAAACAACAACAACAAAAATAAATAAATAATTAAAAAAGAGAAGTGCACTGAGGCAAAGAGGAAAGCTGAAGGCCTGAGACCTCCGGAGATTTGCCCTGGATTGTATCTGGAGTTCGTGTCAGAACCGAAGCTGGCTGCATTCTCCATTGCACTGAGAACTCTCACCTGCAGTTATCCGCCCCCCCACCCCCACATCGCATACAGACAGGTCTGTTTGGGCGGATAGGTAGGAGCTGGGAGAGAGAGGGTTAAATTCTTCCTAAGTGCAGAGCTGAGCTAGTGACCCCATCATTGACCTACCCCTTCCCCTGGGTCAGGTCTGCAGGCTGTGGGGGAAGGGGAGCTTCAGTGGCCTGATGGGTCAGGCACCACTCTCCCAGGGAAGGGCCTGGGAGGGGTTGTCATCTATCTCTTCAGACAAAGATGAAGGAAGATGCTGATGGCGTTTCAGTCTGCATAGGGAGTCCCTAGGGTCTCTTGGGGGTGGGGGTTGGGCTGCCATCAGCAGGGCCTGCACATTTAGGCTATGGAACACAGGCCACTCGAGTCACAGAAAACTCTGATCTGTTCTTGGTCAAGTGGGACTGAGGATAATTTTTATCAGTAAAGTGCCAGATGGAAAATCAGAAAATGAAACGCCAAATGACCCTTAGGGCTAAGTGGGACTTTGGGGCCAGCCTGTCCTTTGCTGAGGAAAAGGATGCCCTCTCAGGGAGGGGGGCCATGGAAGCCAGGCTTCAGCCTCAGGTGGATTGTTTCTTATAGACTGGGGAAGCTGCTGGGTCCTGCCCTCACCTAACAGCCCCCTTAGCAAAGGCTGAGTGTTGTGGCATTTCCATCTAGACCATTGTCCTCTGTCTTCTGCACACAGGGAGGACATACAGAGCAAGCCTTATTCCACAGCCCAGGGTGTTTCTGAAACCAAGCAAGGGTCCATCCAGTGCTTGACTTGAAATGGTCACTCTAGGAGGGTCATCTGAAGAAGGGATTTCTGGGAAAGCCAAGGAGATGACTTGGAGGGAAGACTAGATCTCTTTCTCCTCAGCATCCTGCCCTCCAGGTCCCAGGCCTCCTTGCTGAAAAATCCTAAATATACCTTGTGTCTGCATTTCAAGTAGAAGCCTTTCCTAGAGGCAGGGCTCTGCCTCACTGTCTGTCTGGCTCTGGCCATTTTAAACGCTTCAGTTAGTGACAGTTAATTATGGTCTCTGAGAAGCCCTGCTGCCCTCCTGACTCCCCATCTGAGGGGAGCCCCAGGCTTTGGGTGTCATGCTCACTCGTCAGTCTATGTGCAGATTACAGGTGCTGTGAAAAGGCAGTTTACTAGCAGTTTCTCATTTAAAAAAATATTTTATTTTTAAAGCCGGGCGTGGTGGCACACGCCTTTAATCCCAGCACAAGGGAGGCAGAGAGGTAGGAGGATCACCCAGAGTTCAAGGCCACCCTGAGACTACATAGTTAATTCCAGGTCAGCCTGGACCAGAGTGAGACCCTACCTTGCAAAACCAAAAAAAAAAAATTATTTTTATTTTTTTATTTGAGAGACAGAGAGAATGAGAATGAGAATATGGGCGCTCCAGAGCCTTCTGCTGCTGCAAACTCCAGACGCATGCATCACCTTGTGCTTCTGGCTTACGTGGGTCCTGGGAAATCGAATGTGGGTCCTTTGGCTTTGCAGGCAAGTGCCTTAACTGCTAGGCCATCTCTCCAGCCCAGTTTCTGGTTTTTTAATCTCCCCCCAATACTGAGGACAAAATCTAGGTAGGCAAGTGCTCTCTCACTGAGTTATAGTCCCTGCACCTTGTTCTTGACTTAATATATATATTTTATTTATTTATTTATTTATTTATTTATTTATTTATTTATTTGAGACAGAGAAATAGGGGGAGAGAGAGAGAATGGGTGCACCAGGGCCTCCAGCTACTGCAAATGAACTCCAGATGCATGCGCCCCCTTGTGCATCTGGCTTATGTGGGTCCTGGAGAATCGAACTGTGATCCTTTGGCTTTGCAGGCAAATGCCTTAACTGCTAAGCCATCTCTCCAGCCCTGTTCTTGACTTAAAAAGGGGAAAAAATATATAATGTGAGCCAGGTATTATAGATCATGCCTGTAATCCCAGCATTTGGGAAGCTGAGGCAGCAGGATTCCCATGAATTTTAGGCTAGACTCAAATTATTAAAAAATAATAAATAAAACCAAACATGGTGGCACATATCTTTAGTCCCAGCACTCAGGAAGCTGAGGAAGGGGAAGAAGGATCACTGTGAGTTCGAGGCCTGCCTGAGACTACGTAGTAAATTATTCCAGTTCAGTCTGGGCTAGAGCAAGACCTTTACCTTGCTCTATGGCTCTTTAAAGGCTTGCAGGCAAATGCCTTAACTCCAGTGACCATAAATAAACAATTTAAAAGTTAAAATCTACATAGCCCAGTTCTTGGGTATCTATCTATTGGGAAAAATCACCACCAATCCCTCCTGCTGAATTTATTTGTTATAGTACTCATTAAATCCTCCATTGAGCCAGGTATTATAGATCATGCCTGTAATCCCAGCATTTGGGAAGCTGAGGCAGCAGGATTCCCATGAATTTTAGGCTAGACTCAAATTATTAAAAAATAATAAATAAAACCAAACATGGTGGCACATATCTTTAGTCCCAGCACTCAGGAAGCTGAGGAAGGGGAAGAAGGATCACTGTGAGTTCGAGGCCTGCCTGAGACTACGTAGTAAATTATTCCAGTTCAGTCTGGGCTAGAGCAAGACCTTACCTTGAAAAACCAAAAAAAAAAAAAAAAAAAAAAAAAGCTCTATGGCTCTATGTTTTTCACAGTTAAAGGCTTGGGTTCGGTTCCCAAGTACCCACATAAAGCCAGGTGCACAAGTTGACACATGTGACTAGAGTTTGTAGTGACAAATAAATAAACAATTTAAAAGTTAAAATCTACATAGCATCAAAACCTACTAACATCAGAGTTCAGTTCAAGGGTATCTATCTATTAAAGTCACATTGCACATTGCTGTGTCACTATCACCACCACCATCCCTCCTGCTGAATTTATTTGTTATTCCAAATTGAAACTGAGTACTCATTAAATCCTCCATTGTTACCTTCCTCTTAGTTCCTGGAACCTTATTCTTTCTCCTTCCTTCCCTGTTTCTCTCCCTCCCTCCCTTCCTTTCTTCCTTCCCCTCATTCTTTCTCTTTTTGTTTTTTTTTGAGGTAAGGTCTCACACTAGTCCTGGAATTCACTATGTAGTCTCAGGCTGGCTTCGAACTCACAGGGATCCTCCTATTTCTGTCTCCCGAGTGCTGGGATTAAAGGCGTATATCACCACACTCAGCCTGAAAGCAGGATCTTTTTTTTTTTTTTTTAAGATTTTATTTTTATTTATTTATTTATTACAGACAGAGGGAGAGAGTGAGAATGGGTGCACTCCAGGGCCTCTAGCCACTGAAAATGGAACTCTAGACACATATGCCACCATGTGCATCTGGCTTATGTGGGACCTGGAGAATCAAACCAGGGTCCTTAGGCTTTGCAAGCATGTGCCTTAACTGCTAAGCATCTCTCTAGCCCAGAAAGCAGGATCTTGAAATAACTGTACACCCATGCTCACTGCAACAGTATTCATGACAGAAACAACTGAAGTGTCTATGAACACACAAATGAACCAACAAGATGTGGTCTGTACATCCAGCGGAAGGAAATGTGGACAAGTGTTACAGCATGAATGCACCATAAAAATGCTGGATAAGCAGTTGTGGAAGATATTCGAGATCAACCCCTGGCCTCCGCATAGAGCTGGACACATGTGTATTCACATGCATACATACACGTGCAAAAACAAAAGAACTTCTCTCTTGGCTTATGTGGGTTCTGGGGATCTGAACTCAGGACTTCGTGCTTGTGTGGCAAGCACTTTACTTATTCCTCAGCCCCAAGAATTTTTTTGGGGGGTGGGGACTTTGTTTTTTGAGGTAGGATTTCACTCTAGACCAGGCTGACCTGAAACTCACCTTGCAGCCCCAGGCTGTCCTCGAACTCATGGTGATCCCCTTACCTCTGCCAGCCTCAGTGTTGGGACTAAAAGCACACACCACCATGCCCGGCTGTTTTGCAGATTTTCTACAGTGAGTGCACACTCCCTTTTATAGTCACAAAGATTGGTATGGAAGTCTGAGTGACTGCACTAGTCCATTAGGCATCTGCTCCAGGCTGTTGATAGTTAGGGATAAACATGAAGCTTGAGGAGAGAAGCAGAGGCTGAGGGATATGTTTAAGGAAGATGGGGCTGCAGCAGTCTGGAGCCCTTTGTTTGCAGGGAAATGATGTGTGTAGACCCACTGAGCTCCCTGTCTGTGCTGTTCCGGTCCAGAGGCATGCCTGTATGAGTGAATGAAGCCTGCAGCCTGAGAAACTGGAAGCTTTTTTATCCAGGCTTGCCTCTTAGCTGCTTCAAAGGCCTGACACTTGGGGGGAAATTAAGTATTTATTAGAGAGAGGGAGAGAGAGTATGGGTGCACCAGAATCTCGCACCACTTTATGCATCTGGTCTTTATGTGGGTACTGGGGAATAGAAACAGGACCCGCAGGCTTTTGCAAGTAAGTGTCTTTAACCACTGAGCCAACTCCTCAGTCCCAGGCCTGGCACTCTTAACTCCTCGCATGGGAGCAGTACTGGCCAAACAGAAGAGGTAGGGGCAGCTAATACAGGCTTTAGATGACTCTCCATGACCCTGTGGCCTCTTGACTCCGAGATAAGCCACAATGAGCCAGCATTAAGAGAAGGGTCCCAGTCAGTCTCTGGGTTTAGATTCTTAGTTGTCACTCACTGGCTGTGACATTGGGCAATGGCCTGAGCGCTTTATGCCACTGGGTCCTCATCAGTAAGACAGACAATTGATAGTAACTCTTTCACAGGGCTGATGAAAGAATTAGCACTGAAGCTGATTGGTTCCTGCTGTCTGGTCGCTAGGTGTATTGTAATGCCGGAGTACCTGGGTTCAAATTGCTCTGTGTCACAGTTTCCCTGGGTGAAATGGAGGTAACAACAGTGCCTTCCTTGGATGATTATTGTAAAGATTCAGTAAGTTAGTATAAGTTAAAGCAGTTCAGTGTGCTGTGTGCTGGGCGCGTAGATGCTCCTTAGCCATGCACACCGAGATGACTCACCACTTACTGTTAGCTGGCACCTGCAAGTTCATCTGCTGGGCTAGCGCCCATTACTCAAATGGTTTCCATGTTGCTGGTGTTTGCTCTTGTCAGTGGTGTGGTGAGATCCCTCCCTGGACCATACTGCCTCCCATCCCTTTGCCAAATCTTGGTCGCCTTGGTTTCCAAAAGGTGTTAGTGACGGCAAGTGGGTCTAGGTCTACAGCAGGCTGCAGAGAAGATGCTGGCCTCTTTGAGGGCATTTGTTGAGCGTTTTAGATGAAATCTCGGGATTAGAGACCGCCTTCCCTTGCTTCTCTGCACTTCTGAAAAGGAGCCAAAGTCAAGAGAATTCAGCAAAAAGAAAGCAGAAATCTCACTTTTGTGGCCGCTCTGTGGGGTAGATAATGGAAGAGGAAACACATGGCCTTTGTGTGTGTGCGGGGGGCGGGGGAATGGAAGGGACACTTTGTTCACTGGAGGAGTGAAGGCTGCAGGAACGAGAACTGCTGACTTTGGGCAGATGGTGGTGATAGGTCTACACGAGCATGAGTGACAACCCACCTAGAACCCAGGGGTAGGGGAGGGAGGCAGAGGGGAAGCAGACCTGAGTGGGCTGCCACTGGCCCTGTGACTGCAATACAGTTGCCCATCTAACTATCTTGGGTCTGCTAGAGCTGGGGAACTAAAAGCTGGAGCCCCATCTGGAAGCCCCCAGACTGTGAGATAGATTTCTTACATAGCCTTGGAGAAGTGATCCCAACCAGGAGAGGATGAGGCCAAAGTGTGCCTGCTGACACTTCTGCATGCTGGCCTTCAGAGCTCAGTGCTGGGTGCCTGGCCACCTGGTTTTCTCGGTGACCAACATCTACTGACTTTCTTTTCTTTTGCATGAGCATGCACATGTGTGTGTGTAAACTGTGTGTGTGTGTGCGTGCGTGCGTGCGCGTGCTGAAGCCAGAGGAGAGCTACAGGTACCTTTCTTTTTTTTTAATTATTAATTTTTTTATTGACACCTTCTGTACTTACATACAAAAAACATATGACATTTCCCTTCCCTCCCCTTCCCCCATTCCACTTTATAACACCAATCTCCATCATATCCCCTCCCTCTCTCCATTAGTCTCTCTTTTAATTTGATGTTATCATCTTTTTTTTCTATTTTGAGGGTCTTGTGGAGGTATTGCTAGGCACTGCAAGGTCATGGATATCGAGGCCAATTTCTGTCTGGACAGTTGCATTGTAAGAAGTCATACCCTTCCTTTGGCTCTTCCATTCTATCAGCCCCCTGTTCCGCAATGGTCCCTGAGCCTTGGAGGGTGTGACAGAGGTGTTTCAGTGCTGGGCACTCCTCTATCCCTTCTTCTCAGCACTATGTTGCCTTTTGGGTCATCCCAGTGGTCATCACCGTCTGAAAAGAGAAGCTTCTCTAACCAGAAGTGAGAGTAGCGTTAATATGTGAACATGAACATTAAGTGTAGTGCCCCCAGGGCAGCTTGGTGGGAATAATATATACATTTAGTCAGACAAGAGCAGGCTTTATACCCCTAAGGCTCATGACCTCCCCTACCATAGACTTTTGCTTAGGATTTTCAGTACTAGGCATGTATTCCCTCCCGTAGAGAGGACCTTCAGTCCAATTATGGAGCAGTTGGTTACCCCAAGAGTAGACATGCCACTATTGCACCCGTTCAGTCATTGGGCCTGTATGGCCAAACTTGAATATTCAGTGTCCACTGTTTTCACTGCTGATGACTTCTGTCTCCCATACTCTGCATGCAGTGCAGCTTTTTCCAGCTTTCAGTTGGCTGGTCTACAGGGAGAAGGTTTTCTGCTCAGCACCAGCTTGCTTTCTCAGTGACCTTTCCTCTCAGGCAAGCGATGTCTTCAGAAATAGGGTCTTACTATCTGTTTCTCAAGGGAAACCAAGGGCTTTGACAAAAGCCTTTAATGTTTTGGAGGCTACCAGGACCTTCTTGTCCAACAACTCACTGGAAGGTATCCCATCCCAGGTACTGAAAATTTTCTAGTAACAGTCTACAGCTTCTAAATGTGCCATTATTCAAAAAAGTAAGTTTACATAAGTCTTATTCACAATATCTTGTCTTTATATTGACTCTCCCCCTGCCCTTCTTTTTTTTTTTTTTTTTGGTTTTTCGAGGTAGAGTCTCACTCTGGTCCAGGCTGACCTGGAATTAACTATGTAGTCTCAGGGTGGCCTCGAACTCTCAGCGATCCTACTACCTCTGCCTCCCGAGTGCTGGGATTAAAGGCGTGCGCCACCACGCCCAGCTCCCTGCCCTTCTTTTACACATTCTCTTCCCATGGCCTCGCTTCAGGTACCTTTCTTTATTGCTCATCCTCGATCTTGAGATGGGTCTCTCTCTCAGCCTGGAGCTACCAATATTTGGTCAGTGAGCCTCTGCTCAGCTTTTTTTTTTTTTTTTTTTTTTTTGGTTTTTCTGAGGTAGGATCTCACTTTAGCTCAGGCTGACCTGGAATTTACTGTGTAGTCTCAGGGTGGCCTCAAACTCACAGCGATTTTCCTACCTCTGCCTCCCAAGTGCTGGGATTAAAGGTGTGTGCCACCATGCCCGGCTCCTGCTCAGCTTTTGACCAGGCTTTTGGGGAGTCAGACTTAGTGGGGGGTGTCTCAGGTCCTCACTTTTTAAAAAGAGTTTTATTTGTTTATGAGTGATAGAGGGAAAGAGAGACAGAGAATGGGCATGCTAGGGCCTTCAGCCACTGTAAACAAACCCCAGATGCATGAGCCACTTTGTACATCTGGCTTTACGTGGGTACTGGGGCATTAAAACTGAGTCCTTCAGCTTTGCCAGCAAGCACCTTAACCACTAAGTGGGTTTTCAGGTTTTTAAAAATTATTTTAGCCTGGCATGGTGGTGCATACCTTTAATCCCAGCACTTGGGAGGCAGAGGTAGGAGGGTCACCATGAGTTTGAGGCCACTCTGAGACTACATAGTGAATTCCAGGTCAGCCTGGGCTAGAGCAAGACCCTACCTCAAAAACCAAACCAAACCAAAACAAAATTTTAGACAGGGTGACAGAGAGAATTGGTGTGCTAGGTCCTCAGTCGCTGCAATCAAACTCCAGATGCTTGCGCCACCTAGGGGGCATGTGTGATCTTGTGCTTGCCTCATCTTTGTGTGTCTGGCTTACCTGGGATCTGGAGAATCCAACATGGTTTTTTAGGCTTTGCAGGCAAGTGCCTTAACTGCTGAGACATTCCTCCAGGTCCTCTTTTTTTTTTTTTTTTTTTTTTTTTTTTTTTTTGGTTTTTCGAGGTAGGGTCTCACTCTGGCCCAGGCTGACCTGGAATTAACTATGTAGTCTCAGGGTGGCCTTGAACTCACGGCGATCCTCCTACCTCTGCCTCCCGAGTGCTGGGATTAAAGGCGTGCGCCACCACGCCCTGCCTCTTTTTTTTTTTTTTTAAGGGGGAGGGGTTTGAGTAGGGTCTCACTCTAACTCAGGCTGACCTGGAATTCACTATGGAGTCTCAAGGTGGCCTCGAACTCATGGTGATTCTCCTACCTCTGCCTCCCAAATGCTGGGATTAAAGGCATGCACCACCACACCCAGCTAGTCCTCATTTTTTTAAAAAACATTTTTATTTATTTATTTACAAGCAGAGAAACAGAGAGGAGAGAGAGAATGTGTGTGAGTGTGCCAGGGCTTCTAGTCCCTGCAAACAAACTCCAGATGCATGTGCCACGTTGTGTTTCTGGCTTTACGTGGGCACTGGGAAATTGAACCTCGGTCATTTGGTTTTGCAGGCAAGCGCTTTTAACCACTGAGCCATTTCTGGCGTGCTTACACTTCTTGACTGCTAACCTATTGCCTTGCTACTACAGTGAGATGGCTGCAAGCAGTAGAGCAAGAGGAAGAAAGAAAAGAATCTGGTGACTTTATCGAGCCCAAGATGTTGTGTGGGGGTGCCGGCCAGGGAATAGGTTAGGGGCTTTGAGGGGGTGGAGGTTAGTATTTATGTGCCTTTAAGGAGCACTATCAGAACGGACTCTGAGGCTGATGTTCTGGCCCACAGAGATTGCATTTATTCAACCACCACTGTGCTGCTAAGTGCCAGTCCACTTGGGTAGACATGTGCTGAGTATTTTATACACAGTAGCTTCCTTGATCTCTAGCAGCCCTGAGAGGTGATATTGTGAGCCCCACCAGACCTAGAGATATGAAGAGAGGTGGCCTCTGTACTCACTTAGTAGGATTGAATTGGGCAGCTCCCCACTTTCCTGCCTTCCAGCCACCGATCTCTCTGATTGCTGTGATACTAGCCGTCAGAGTCAGCTGTAGGCCAGGCACTGGACTTTGCCTGTCTTATCACATTTACTGCTGGAAACTACACTGAGCACTCGTGTGCTTGTGTGTGTATGTGTGTACTCACACAGTTAAAGGAAGTAGCATGCTTAGAGAGTTAACGAGTTGGCTAGTAAGAAGGGCAGTGGGATTTCAACCCACTCCACCTGTCTGCAGAGACCCCAGACCCCAGTTTTCCTGATACCACAAGAGCTTAGTCTGCACAGTCCAGACTTGTCACTAAGCAGAAGCCACGTGTTGCCCAGTCCATATGCAGGAAAGATGAGCTTCCATCCCACCTGGTAGGTCAGCACTGCTGTTTGCATACTATTCTTGCTCATTTTTTCCCAGCTGCGGTCACCCCTGACCCCATCATCCCCTTGCTCCTTGGGTTGTCGTGGCACTTGGGGGATTAATGGAACAGTATCGTGCTGTGGTGGACACCAGAGGAACATGAGGGCACTCTGAGGAACCAGTGAGCACTGCAGAAGTGATGTAGTCATCTGGGGGAGGGCAGGCACAGTGGCCCTGGTAGATAAGCAGGGCCCTGTGTGTATGTGAGCGTCCTTTTCAAGTCTGTATCCTTTTGTCCTGCCCCCACTGCGAGTGTCTGGGGGAATGGCAGTGTAGCACTTGCCAGGAAAGGTTCTGAGATGTAGGGGACACTCAGAGGACATTCAGGGTACCAGGTCTGGGGTAATCCACTTGTAACTTGAGATACTTGGGAGACAGGTAGGAGGGTCAAGGCTAGCCTGCGCTCCACATCGAGACTGCTTACAAACAAATGACAATAACAACGGCAACAGAAAACAAGGGCTAGGGACACAGCTTTGTGGTAGAGCACTTGCCTAACATGCACGAAGCCTTGGGTTCCATCCAGCACTGACCAAAAATAACCAAACAAACAAACAAACAAGAAAACCATGCAGACATGCAGAGTGGAACTGTGCTGTAGAGGCAAGGAGAAGGGAACCCGTGTGGGACAGATGGAGAACACCAGGTCCCTGAGGTCCCTCCGGTGTGAGTCTTCTGCTTATTTGGCTATCTGGGGAAGGTAGAGCAGGCTCAGGGAGAAAAAACAAAGAAGAAGAAGAAGAAAGAGCTGGAGAGATGGCTCAGTGGTTAAAGGCATTTGTTTGCATAAGTCTGGCGGCCTGGGTTCTAATCCGCAATACCCATGTAAAAGCCAGATGCACAAAGTAGCACATGTATCTGGAGTCTGTCTGCAGAGGCTGGAGGTCCTGGCATGCCCATTCCTTCTCCCATTTTCTCTCTTTTTTTTCTTGCAAATAAAGAACTATTTAGGGGTGGGCTCAGTGGTTAAGGCGTTTGCCTATGAAACCTAACAACTCTGGTTCAGTTCCTCACTACCCACATAAAGCCAGATGCACAAAATAGCACATGCTATTTTGCAGTGGCGGGAGGTCCTGGCATGTCCATACTCCCTCCTTCTGTGTCTCTCTCTGTGTATCTGTATCTCTCTGCTTGTAAATAAATAAATAAATATAAAAAAGAAAGATATTAATTTTTTTCCCCCTGAGGTAGGGACTCACTCTAGCCCAGGCTGACCTAGAATTCACTAGGTAGTCTCAGGGTGCCCTTGAACTCATGGCAATTCACCTACCTCTGCCTCTGGAGTACTGGGATTAAAGGCATGAACCACCACACCCTTCTTCAATCTTGATAATTCTGTGGGGTTGGTACATTATTGTTGTTGTTGCAGAGCTGGGGACGAAGTCAGAGCCTCCTCACACACCCTAGGCAAGTAGCTCTACGACTGAGCTCTACCCTCCAACACCTAGCCATCCCATGTTAGAGATGAGAAACTGACCTGTCCTCATGGTCACAAGGCTGGTAGTAACACATGGCAGAGCCATGCTTGAAGCCTAAGTTCATGTGACAGAAAAGCCACCCCTTTATTTATTTATTTAGCTTAAAATTTTTTCTTTTGAGGTAGGGCACCACATCTGGCAATTTTTAAAAATTCTTTATTTCCAAGCACAAAGAGAGAGAATGGGCACATGCCAGGACCTCTTGCCACAGCTGGATGAACCCCAGTCATGTGCCACTTTGTGCATCTGACTTCGTGTGGTCCCTGGGGAGTTAAACCCGGGCTATCAGGCTTTGTATAAGCAAGCACCCTTAATCACCGAGCTATCTCTCCAGCCCTTATTTTGCTAGTTTTTTAAAATACTGTTATTTATTTGAGAGAGGGACAGAGAGAGAGAGAAAAGAATGGGTGTGCCTTGGCCTTCAGCCACTGCAAATGAACTCCAGATGCATGCGCCACATTGTGCATCTGGCTTATGTGGGTCCTGAGGAATCGAACCTGAGTCCTTTGGCTTTGCAGGCAAGTACCTTAAACGCTAAGCTATCTCTCCAGCCCATCGGTTTTTGTTTTGTTTTGTTTTTTTTTTTGAGGTAGGGTCTCACTTTAGCCCAGGCTGACCTGGAATTTACTATGTAGTCTCAGGCTGACCTCAAACTCACAGCATTCTTCCTACCTCTGCCTCCCAAGTGCTGGAATTAAAGGTGTGCACCACCATGCCTGGCTTTAAAATATATATATTTTATTTATTCATTTGCAAGGAGAGAGAGAGAGAGAGAATGGGTGTGCCAGGGCCTCTAGCCATTGCAAATGAACTCCAGATATATGCACCACTTTGTGCATCTGGTTTTACATGAGTACTGGGGAATCGAACCCTGGTCGTCAGGCATTGCAGGCAAGTGCCTTAACTACTGAGCCATCTCTCCAGCTCTTATTTTGCTTTTTTGAAACTAAGTCTCACTGTGTAGACTTGGCTGCCTGGAACACACTATGTAGACCAGGTGGGCCTCAAACATGTGGCAGTACTCCCGCCTCTGCCTCCCAAGTGCTGGCATCACAGGCATGTACCACCGTGCCCAACTTTCTCATTTCTTTGAGTTGTGCCAGGATGGGGCCGAGTGCCCTGCTCCCTGAGCTCTGGTGGGGCGTTGAGGACATAGGACTGAACAAGTGCAGTTTTCTCCCACCGCACTCTCGCTTACTCGGACAGATGGGCAAGCGGTCAGTTGTGCAGTAGTCAGGGGTAGGCAGCCAACTGCCCCTTCTCCAGGAATGCCCTGTGCTAGAGTGGCTCGCAGAACTACTTCCTGGTTTGTTATTATTATAATGGATATTCAGAGGGTGCAGTCTGATGGCTGTGTGAGGTGGGGAGGAGCCTGAAGATGCAGGCCCTTTGTGCCCTTCCCCATATGTTCAGTTTTCTAGAAGCTTTCTCTCTACCTGTCTTCTTCTTGTGTATGGAGGTTTCGTTGCATAGGCATTGCGGGCCCTGGCTTTCTACCTTCACCATCGTCCCCCTCTCCTCTGCTGGGTCCTGAACTGAATGTTCCAGCCTCCAGTGCCTCAGTCTCCAGAGCGCTGTGGGAGGAAGAAGCAAGAGTGGAGCTCCCTTCAGTGCTTACAGCCAAAGAGTGCCCACTGTCGCCTGCTTGTGTGTTGCCTTCCCTTCCTTTTTTGTTAATACTCAGGCCTGTCCCCAAGGGGCTTTGGACAAGGCCTGCCAGCCCTAGCCGCACAATTTGGTACTGCTCTGGGCTGGGCACTAACCCAGCAGGAAGCCAGAATACTTCCTTGTCCAGGGCACAGGATACACTGCCCCTGGGAGACAAGGATGGCACCAGACTTGGCACTGTTGGGAGAAGGAGTGTATGGAGCTAGGTCCCAGAGGTGGGAAGGCTTCCAGAGACAGACTGCTGAACCTCAGCAGTACCTTGGAGTTGTCCCTTCTTTTGTTCTGTGGGACAAGATACAGATAGATAACTCCGAGGCTAGAAGCCAGGCGGAGGGGAGTGGGGCATTCCAACTACTGTTCCGGGTTCCTACTTTCCTTCCTGTCCTTGGGGGCTCATGTCTCCAAGTACCAGGGAAGGGAGCTTGGTACTCAGGTGGGTTCTGGGCCAGAGATACTGGAGTGGGGAGGCCACTCACTGCCTCTTCCATGCTGGGGGCTGGAGTAGAGAAGTTTCCCAAGCCTCTGTATGCCCAGGTGAGCAGATCACTGCTTTGGTTGCCCTGGAAATAGTACGCAGGCTGGAATTCTGGCTGTGCTCATCCTTGGTTCCCAGGGCACACTGGTCCAGGCCACAGCTGGTCTCCTAGCCCTCACAGGTCCACAAGGGGTGAGGGGCCTGCCAGGAGAGAGTTGTCCTCAGGCTTCAGTGAGTCGAGCTCCCAGCTCTTGAGTAAACACAGAGATAGGATCGGGTGGAGCCAGGAAGGGTGGCAGGGTGCGGCCTGTGGGAAGAATGGCAGGATGTGGCACAGGGCACTGTTCTGGGCACCCACGCCTCAGACTATTGTTTAGGGCAGCCCAAGGCTCTCAACTCTCTGAGGTTTCAGAGGAAGTGACATTCTCCTGGGACTGGGGCCCTGCCCCATCTCTGCTGCATGGATTTCTTTCCTGGGTGGTGCCAAATCAGATGAACTGCGGGGGTGGAGCCAGCAGTAGGGGTTTGCTGTGCCCAGTGGTCCTCCTAGAGGGTCTGCCTAGCTATTCCATCTGTCTTGATGTCCCCGGGGTCTGAGTCACAGTCATACTAAGATGACTGGAATCTCTCTCTGCATCTAGATAGTTTGGGGAGAGGGGACTGTGGTTATGGAGGGAGGTTATGGAGGGCTGAGAGTGAGGACTCACTCCTTTGATTTCCATCCAGCAGGATCTGTCCTTAACTGATTATGAGGAAGTGGCTAATGGTTTGTTTGGGGTAGAAAGAGGTGCTCATGCTGTGGGGAGGAGAGGCACCTGGCTGAGCTTTGCCTGCCTGCCTGCCTGTTCCTGTATATTGCATCCTCCTTGGTGGGTCCCCTCCATGCCTTGACCTAGGCATTGGATTTGGGGGCCTAGTGACTAGCAGGCTTGCACTTAGAGACCCTAGGCTCTGCACATCAAGGGAGAAGATGGTCAGAGCCCCCCTCCTCTTAAGGGCCCTAAGTGAGATAAAGGTCTCTGCAGAAGGCTGGTGAGGCAGGTTCGCTAAATGGAAGGGAGGGTAGAGAAGTGATGTTCATGGAAGGCCCTGGCTGTGTGGTCCTGATGCTATGCTGCCCCCATCCAAGCCTCATGAACTTGACGCTTCTAGACCTCAATCTTTCCATTTTATTTTATTTATTTGAGAGCAACGGGGGGAGGGGGGAGATGGGCGCACCTAACCTCCAGCCATTTTGAATGAACTCCAGATGCATGCGCCACCTTCTGTATCTGGCTTACGTGGGTACTGGGGAAGTGAGCCTCAAGCCACGCTTTTTAGGCTTCACATGCAAGCACTTAACCGCTAAGCCATCTCTCCAGCCCCCATTTTATTTATTTATTTTTTTGGTTTTTCAAGGTAGGGTCTCACTCTAGCCCAGGCTGACCTGGAATTCACTCTGTAGTCTCAGGGTGGCCTCGAACTCTCGGCGATCCTCCTACCTCTGCCTCCCGAGTGTTGGGATTAAAGGCGTGCGCCACCACGCCCGGCTTCCATTTTATTTTTTTTAATGCTGTATTTTTATTTATTTATTTATTTATTTATTTATTTATTTATTTGATGGAGAGAAAGAGAAATTGGCAGGGGCAGGGGGCGGAAGGGGTGCGCCAGGGTCTCCAGCTGCTGCAAACGAACTCCAGATGCATGTGCCTCCTTGTACATCTGGCTTATGTGGATCCTGAGGAATCCAATCTAGGTCCTTTGTCTTTGCAAGCAAGTGCCTTAACCACTTAGCAATTTCTCCAGCCCTCCATTTTAAAATATGTGTGATGTTGGGCAAGAGAGAGGAGGCAGGGCAACTAGGAACTCTTCCACTAAGTGGGGAGCTGTGAAGGGCAGCCTGGGATTATGGCCCCTGGCTAGGGCTTGGGGCTGCAGACTAGGGTGGGAACATGACTCCTGTGGGCTCAGGGTGCTGGGGCTTCTGCGCATCTGGGGAGGGGAGGGGAAGCTGTGACTACTGACCTTAAGACCTTCTGAGAAGCCATATGGGTTACTGAAGCATGGAACATGCCTTGTAAGGAAGAGGGAAAGGAAGTTGAGAAGAGATCTAAGGAGGAATGCCTACCTGGTATTTACACGAGGAAAATATTTCTTATATGACTCAAATAAACTCAAAGGGAGATGGACCTGGGGCTGGAGAGATGGCTTAGTGGTTAAGGCACCTGCCTGCAAAGCCTAAGAATGCTCATTTGAATCTCCAGGTCCCATGTTTAGCCAGATGCAAAAGTGACACAAGTGTGCAATGTCACACATGTGCACAAGGGGGCGCACATGTCTGGAGTTCGTTCACAGTGGCTGAGAGGTCCTGGTGCGCCCATTCTCTCTCTGTCTCTCTCTTTCCCTTTCTCTGTCTCTAATAAATAAATAAATAAATACAAATAAATAAAAAGAAAAAACAATAAATAAATAAAAGGAGATGGACTTGCTTTACTGCTGAAGGAAGGGAGTTCAGGACATCATGTGTGTGTGGGTGGCAAAGCATATGTCTATGATGATGATGGTGGTGGGATCCATTGCCTGCTCTGCATCCAGGGTCTCCCTTGTGCTGCTCTGTGCCATCAGTGTAGTATATTTATTGTCCACCTCGTGAGCTTCAGGCACTGCTGGGCTTTGGGGCTACTATGATGAGCATAGACAGGTATATGTCCACCAAGTGCTGGGTGAGTTCTCAGGCTGCTGGGTGAGTCAGAAACAAATCAGGCATGTGAAGGTATCATTACTAACTGTGGTTAGTACTTTGAAGACCAAGTTCAAGGTGCCATGGGAATACAAAACAGGCACATCTCACAGGGTCTAGGCAGAAAATAAAAGGCTCGCTCTTCATCTTGGCTCTCCTGATTCCTGTTTTTATTGAGGAATAAACTGACTCAGGGAGGTAAAAGTTACGTGTCCAAGATGGTCTAGCAACAACCAATCAGAGTTGGGACTCAGATGTATCCAGGTTCGTCTGACTTGGAGGCTGTTCTCTCACCCATCTGACGACACCTGGCCTGGCCTCTGTACAGCTTGTTACTTAACCCTCATGGACTCTTATGAGGAGGTGTGGGTTAGTGTGCCTCGTTTGCAAGGGAGAGCCCAGTTCACTTCACATAGGATGTCCAGTGTCAGGTGGGAATTTACACCCAGGTTTACTGCCCCCCAAAGCCAGTATGTTTTCCAAACTGTTCCATGAATACCCACAGTACCCTTCAAGTTCTACAGACAAGGGATTGAAGCAGCCTGTGCAGAAACAGACCTGTCCTGAGTGATCACTGATGGTCCTGGCTGTCCTCTCTGGGACAAGAAGGGCAGAGCCTGGCTCTGCCCTCATGCCATCCTCTAGCGACGTCATCCCTTCTCATCATTACCAGGCAGGGACTTCTGCTTCCTTCAAGACTGGGGCAGGGCCCAGAGGTGGCCCCAGGCCTGGACTGTGTCTCTCGTTCCTTATGTGGATTTAGAAGTCTGTCCTCCTGTGAACATGGATGTATCCTAGTCTGGGCAATGGAGTCTGGTAGGGTTTCCTGAGGGCACAAGGCCTAGTGGAACAGGCTGACACCTTCAAACCAAGCTACATGTCACCAGGAGCCAGCCATTTCCAGGGCTGTGCTGGGGCCCATAGGAGACAGCTCTCCACTATCAGAGTAATGTGCAGTGCAGATTGCTCATGGCCGAGCACCACTCTGTCCAGCAGAAGCACACTGGCACCCACACACATAATGTTAGCGTTAGAAAAAGTTAGAGACAAGTATAGAAAGATTTGCCAACTCCTTCAGTTAGGTCTTGTGGTAGATACATCAAAGAATAGAAAAAAGGGTCGTGGGTATAGCTCAGAGGTAGTGTTCAGACTCCATTACCACTCAAAAGCAACAAAACAAGAACACCCCCTCATGCACACCACCACCACCAACAACAAAAGCATAAGAAAAAATGGGTGAGCCAGGCGTGGTGGTGCATGCCTTGAAAAATAAAACAAAAAAACAAACAAAATACCGGGTGAATCCTGGCACTGAAGCAGAAGCACTGACTGGTCTACACAGATAGACCGTAATTAAAGGCACTTTTTGTTTTTGTTTGTTTGTTTGTTTTGCAAAGCCTGATAGCCTGGGTTCAATTCCACCCATGTAAAGCTGTATGCACCAAAGTGGCACATGAATCTAGTGTTCGCTTGCAGTGGCAAGAGACTCTTGCACAGCCATACACACACACTTGCAAATAAATAAAAATAGGTGAATCTTTAAAATTATCTGATTCAAGCCAGCCCATCCCAAGTCCAATTTCAATTTGTAGTCAATGACCTATTATGAATGAGCTAGTTTATGTATTCCACTGTATGCTAAGTCTTAGGAACCTTGGTGTGCTTGGTTCATCCCCTCTGAGACTGGTGGCATTACTATGGCTCAGACACATGTAACCAGCCAGTGGTGCTAGTCTTGGGCAGACCATAGTGTGGATCAGGACAGGTGATGGCTTCCTCTGCTTCCACCTCAGGCAGGGAGGAAAGGGTGCTCGTCTCGTCCAGGGTGTCTCGGGGCTGAGAAGACGGGAGGTATAAGCTGAAAGCTGTGAGGCTGGGGCAGAATGGAAGAGTAATGCTACTAGGACCCTAGTCTGGATAGTGGCAGCCAGTGGGTGTGGGACTAGGTGGCTTCGAGCCTGAAGGATCAGAAGCCCACAGGCCCTTATTGTGCGCCTGTCACACTTCCTCTGGCTTTATTGCTTTTGTCCAACACCCCATTGTCTGGTTTCCTTTTGTCCTGCTTTCAGCACTGCTGCCTTTTATTTTCCAGCCAGCCTGGTTGTTTTCATTTCTTTTGTCCGAAGTTCCTGAGAGGAAGGTTTTATTTTCAGCAGTTTGATTAATTCACAGCTTGAGCCCGGGTTTGTTTGTTATGTAATTGCTGCCCTCAGCTCAGGATAATACCGCCCCCCTGCCCCCTGCAGGCGGCTCCCAGCCTCTCCCTCGCTGGATGGGCTGAGCTGCCTGCTTTGGAAGATGGGACCCCCAGGCCCAGCTGGACCTGGATCTCACTTGTCTTCATCCAGGTGAGATGGGGCCCGGTAGTTTTAGGGTCAGATTTGCCCTCTCTCAAACTGCAGTGCCCCATACTGGGTCCAGAGCTGGTCCCCAGGGTACCCATACCTTAGAAAGTAGGGGCTGGAGAATGTGTGGTGGTCTGAGCTGTAGGGTGCAACCAAATCAAATACATCCATATATGTCTTGTCAATGGTAGTTAACTCCTACAGCACCATATGCTAAGTCTGTTGTTTATACACTGTAATATTGCATGATTCGGTTGAGTAGATGTAATCCACACAGGACTGATGCAATAAACAAACACAGCAGCACCCTTCTTTGTTAAAGACTCACATTGCATGGTTTCAGCTATCCACAGTGATCTTAAAGTGGTACATGGAAAAATTTGGAAATAAACAATTCATAAGGCTTATTGTTTGTTTTTCAGGCAGGGCCTCATAGAGCCCAGGCTGGTTCAAGGATGGCCTTGAACTCTTAACCTTCCTGATTTCACCTCTCCAGTGGTGAGATTGCTGGCGTGCACCACCATGCTTGATTTTATGTGGTGCGAAAGATTGTGCTCAGGTCTTCGTGCATGCTAGGCAAACCACTCCAGCTGAGCCCCACATTTTTTTGTTGTTTTTTAAATGAGAGAAAGAGAGAGAGAATGAATATGAATGGGTGCACCAGGTCCTCCTGCTGCAGCAAATGAACTCCAGATATATGTGTCACTTTGTAAGTCTGGCTTTATATGGGTGCTGGGGAATTGAACCTAGGCTTGCAGGCTTTGCAAACAAGTGCTCTTAACCACTGAGCCATTTCCCCAGCCCTCCCTATACATTTTAAATATTTTTATTTATGACAGAGAATGAGGCAGAGAGAGAGAGAGAGAGAGAGAGAGAGAGGGAGAGGCACACCAGGACCTCCAGTCATTGCAAATGAACTCCAGAGGCATGTGCCATTTACATGGATAATGGGGAATTGAACCCAGGCCATTAGGCATTGCCAGCAAATGCCTTTAACCACTGAGCCATCTCTCCAGCTGCCCCCCACCAAATGTTTTTAAATGGCACACTGTTGAGTATCATGATGAAATCTTGAAGTTCTGAGATGTGAACCATTTTTTTTTGGTCCAGTGTATCTATGTGTATATATCAGTATATCTCACCGCCCTATCAGCTTAAGGGAACTGTTACTATATCTGATGTTTGGCCTTGTACTTCCTGAAATGGGCATTGCAAACATCAATGCTAGCAGGGTCCAGACTCAGCCAGGCATTCTAGCTAGATAGATGGCAGAACATATTTTTCTGAAAGCCATTCATCTATAATTTATCCCACCTTTTATTTGATACATGAATGTAAGAAATTTTACTTATCCCTACAGTAAGAAGCAGGAATAGGGGATTAGGAGTATAGCACAGCAATAGAGCCAATACCTCATGTGAGGTCCTGGTGTGAGTCTCAGCTTCGCAAAACAGAGTAGCCATCTTCTGCTGGGCAGCTGATCCTCAGTTACTTTTTGGCCGTGGTGGGGATTTTTGACAATTTCAGCCCAGTGTGTAATTGTGCTGCAAGTTCAAAATCTAGATTCTTATATGTATGTCTTTGATTTTAAGGTTTTTAAAATTATTTACTTTTTAAAAATAATTTTATTTATTTATTTGCAAGCATATATATATATATAGATATATAGAGAGAGAGAGAGAGAGAGAGAGAGAGAGAAGAAAGGCAGACAGAGAGACAGTGGGCACGCCAGGGCCTGTAGCCACTGCAAACCGAACTCCAGATGCATGTGCCCCTTGTGCATCTGGCTTACGTGAGTCCTGGAGAATCAACCCGGGGATCCTTTGGCTTTGCAGGCAAACGCCTTAACTGTTAAGCCATTTCTCTGGCCCTTATTTACTTTATTTAATTTTTTTGGAGAGAGATACAGAGAGAGAGGGAGAGGGGGACAGATAGAGAATGGGCGCGCCAACAGCCTCTCAGCTGCTGTGAATGAACTACAGATGCATGCACCCCCTTGTGGGCAAGTGCGGCATTGCACCCTTGCGTCACTTTTTGTATCTGGCTAAACGTGGGACCTAGAGATTGGAACCGGTGTTCTTAGGCTTGGCAGGCAGGCACCATAACCTCTAAGCCATCTCTCCAGCCCCTTATTTACTTTTTTAATTTTTAAGTTTTTGGTTTTTTTAAGGTAGGGTCTCGCTCTAGCCCAGGCTGCCCTGGAATTCACTGTGTAGTCTCAGGGTGGCCTTGAACTCAGGGCAATCCTCCTCCCTCTGCCTCTCGAGTGCTGGGTTTAAAGGCATGCGCCACCACACCTGGCTTGTTTTACTTTTTTACTGGGGCCTGGGGAATGAATCTCCTGTACTTTCCATTTTGAGTGGTGGATGCTTTATTTGCTGAACCATCTCTGCAGTCCTAATTTTGGTAAACATACACACAAAATCGTCAGCTTTAATAGGACTTAGGGACACTGCAAGAAGCAGGGATGGGGGCTGATTGTGTAACTCAGCAGAGCACATGCCCAGCGTGCATTAAATCCTGGGTTCCATCCTGACATTGTAAAAGAAATAGGAGACAAGGAGTGCCAGAGGTGGGCCCAATTATCTCTGAATCTTTCTGTTTAAAAACAAAAAAGCAGGGGGCTGGGGAGATGGCTCAACAGTTAAAGGTACTTACTTGTAAAGCCTGCCAGCCTGGGTTTAATAACCCAATACCTATGTAAAGCCAGATGCACAAAGTGGTGCATGTGTATGGCGTTTGTAGTGACAAGAGACCCTGGTGTTCCCATTCTCTCTCTATCAAAAACAAACAATCAAAGCAAGCTGGTGGTGGTGCATGCCTTTAACTCCACGCGGTCATAGGAGGATCAGTATGAGTTCGAGGCTAGCCTGAGACTTCATAGTTAATGCCAGGTCAGCCTGGGCTAGAGTGAAACCCTACTTGAAAAACCAAAACAAAGAAAGAAAGAAAGAAGAGGAGGAGAGAGAGAGAGAGGGAGGGAGGGAGGGAGGGAGGGAGGAAGGAAGGAAGGAAGGAGGGAGGGGAGGAAGGAAGGGAAGAAAGGAAGAAAGAAAGAAAAGAAAAGAAAAGAAAAGAAAAGAAAAGAAAAGAAAAGAAAAAAAAAGAAAGAAAGATGAACAGGAGAGCCTTTTTTGACTTTTCTCTGGATTCCCAAGGTAAACTTGGGTTTTGTGCATGCACCTCTTTGAGGGGTCCCAGGAGGTGCTTGGGCCGGAGGAGAACAGGATGCAGATAACTTCTTGGGTCTAAGGGTGGGGTTACAGCTGGGCAGTGGCCCTTGCTCACCTCAGCCCCCTCTCTGCCTCCTCCTGTAGGATGTCCATGCGGAGCCCCATCTCTACGCAGCTGGCCTTGGATAGTGCCGGCACCATGGTGAACTGCACTATCAAGGCTGAAGAGAAGAAGGAACCTTGCCACGAGGCCCCACAGGCCACAGCCACGGCCGTTGAGCCCCAGCCCGGAGCCCCAGCCCGGGCCCCCCAGGATGCTGACAATCCCCAAGCTCCTGCTCAGGTGCCCAGCACTTTCCCGGGCACCCCTGGGTCAGTGACCCCCACCTTGCCTTTTTAGCATCACACTTGGTGCTGATCCGTCCTCTAAACAGACTAGGGACACGACACGCTTGCAAGC
Source organism: Orientallactaga sibirica (assembly GCA_036365145.1). Classification (NCBI taxonomy): domain Eukaryota; kingdom Metazoa; phylum Chordata; class Mammalia; order Rodentia; family Dipodidae; genus Orientallactaga; species Orientallactaga sibirica. Next base: position 25,005,662 of record JAEOAD010000017.1, read on the forward strand.
CAGGTAGCAGGTGTGGGGCAGAAATGGTTACCACAGGGGTAAGGAGAGGAGGAAGGGAAGAACCACCCTGTCACTCAGGCAAGATCCTGTCAGCCATATCACCTGTCAACAGGGTGTGGACTGCCTCCCTCCCTGATTCCCAGACCAGACAGGGCCCAGTCTTTGTTCCTGAGGATTCTTAGTGGGAGAGACGGGATACATTTGCTGGAAGTCTGTCTTCAAAGCTATCTACCAGCTATTTCATTCATATGCCTTAGTAGCATATTTATTAATCCTAGCAGCGATCCTATGATAGGCATTCACAGTCAGACTTGTGTGGGATCTAGCCCCTTGTGAGTCACCAAGGCTGGACTGAACCCAGATCATTTGTCTCCAAGTCCATTGTGCTATATTAGGTAGTGTGACCAGGGGCTGGGAAGGTGGGAATAAAGGGCCCTATTGGGTGGGCCCATAGTTTGAGGTTCTCTTGAGAAGGGCTTCTCTGGTTGTTTAGCCCTTCCTGTATTCTGTACTCCCTTTCTGGGGGTGGCAGTGATAGTTCAGTGCGTTTTTTTACAGGACTGTGGCTCTCCAGAGAGCAATGGATCCCCAGAACCCAAGAGACCAGCAGCCTCTGAGGCCGCTTCTGGAAGCCAGGAGCGGCTAGACTTCAACCGCAATTTCCAAGAAGGTGAGGGGTCTTCCCGGTTAGGGGCGGGGCTCGGGCTTCTTAGAAGGCGGAGGGCTCTACCCTGCCCTTGGTGTCTTCCAGTTGTGCCAGCCATTGAGAAGCTGCTGTCCAGTGACTGGAAAGAGAGGTTTCTGGGAAGGAGCTCCGTGGAAACCAAAGATGTCAAAGGTGAGTGCCTGCATGAGGTGGGCAGGAAGGAGTGTCTGATCCTCTTTCCCTTCTGGCCTGGCCATGAAGTCTTGGTACCCTCAAATAGGTCCTGTGTTGTTTAAACATTTATTTAAACAAATAAATGTTTTAAAAAAAAATTGGGCTGGAGCTATGGCTTAGCAGTTAAGGCGCCTGCCTACCAAGTTAACGACCTGGGCCACCTGGGTTCAATTTCCCCAGTACCCATGTAAAGCCAGATGCACAAAGTGGTGCATGCATCTGGAGTTCATTTGCAGTGGCTGCAGGCCCTAGCACACCCATTCTCTCTATGTCTGTCTTTGTCTCCTCTCATCTCTCTCTGCTTGCAAATAAACAAAATTTTAAAAAAATATAGAGAGAACTTGGGAATTTCCCTGGCAGGATTCTGGGGTGTCACAAATGTCACATCAATAGGTGTATGGATGGGCAGATTAACTAACAAAACTCTCCATGGTGGCCTTTCACTATTGAGCAGGGACCCAAGAGAGCCTGGCTGAGAAGGAGCTCCAGCTTCTTGTAATGATCCACCAACTGTCCGCCCTACGGGACCAGCTCTTGACGGCCCACTCGGAACAGAAGAACATGGCCGCCATGCTCTTCGAAAAGCAGCAGCAGCAGATGGAGCTAGCCAGGCAGCAGCAGGAGCAGGTGCCAGCCAAGGCCAGGGTTGTTGGGTCCTGTCCTGGCTTAACTGTCAGAGCCTTTGGTGCTGGAGGGACTCATCAGTCTTCATCTCTGGTCCATCCACAAGAGGAGACCACGTTTTGAGGGCTGGTGTTCTGTAGGAGGAGGGCTGTGACAGGCTGTGGAGGAGGGGTCCAGGGCTATGTCCATGACTCCTTTGTCCACGCTGTCCCTCACCAGATTGCCAAGCAGCAGCAGCAGCTGATTCAGCAACAGCACAAAATCAACCTGCTCCAGCAGCAGATCCAGGTGATGATGGGCTGGCTTTGGTGCAGGGGTGACATCTGCCCACAAAGGTGCCAGGGAATGAGGCTGCAGTCTTTGCTGTAGCTCCCTGCCCCTGCCTAAGGTCCCCATTTTAAGGAATTGGGGCCCCAAATATCTTCTTCCTGAGAACCAGGGAGACATGTGCACAGACAGGCCCTGGGGTCAGTGGTTCCTTTGGAAGGCTGTGACTGCCCCTACCCTATCCCCTGTGCATAGACCACCGTGCCCCATCTGCCCCATCTTGGGTCGACCCCAGTGGAGAGCTCTTTGGGTCCCCAGGGACTCACACAGGGTTTCTTTGCCTTCAGCAGGTTAACATGCCTTATGTCATGATCCCAGCATTTCCCCCAAGCCACCAGCCTCTGCCTGTCACCCCTGACTCCCAAATGGCTTTGCCCATTCAGCCCATCCCCTGCAAACCAGGTGAGTGGGCCAGGTGAGGGTCTACCTTTGAGGCTGCTGTCCTGAAGTCTAAGAGCGTAGCCCACCCGTATCCATCTATTTTCCCTGGCAATCTAGGCCTTGTTTCACCAAGTTAGCTACATTTATGACACCATATTGTCTTCATTTTATTTTTAATTTTTGTTTTTTATTTTTATTTATTTGAGAGCGACAGAGAAAGAGGCAGAGAGAGAGAGAGAGAGAGAGAGAGTGAGAACTGGGGTTCTTAAGGCTTCACAAACAAGCACTTGACCACTAAGTAATCTCTCCAGCCCTGTCTTCATTAAAAAAATTTTTTTTTCCTTCAAGGTAGGGTCTCATTCTAGCTCAGGCTGACCTGGAATTCACTATGTCGTCTCAGGGTGGTCTTGAACTCAAAGCAATCCTCCTACCTCTGCCACCTGAGTGCTGGGATTAAAGGGATGTGCCACCATGCCCAGCTTGTTATTTATTTATTTATTTATTTATTTATTTATTTATTTTTAATTTTAGAGAGAGAGAGAGAGAGAGAGAGATAATTGGCACACCAGGGCCTCAACCACTGGAATCCAATTCCAGGCGCTTGCACTACCTACTGGGCATGTATGACCTTGTGCTTGCCTCACCTTTGTGTGTCTGGCTAATGTGAGATCTGGAGAATGGAACATGGGTCCTTAGGCTTTGCAGGCAAGCCTTAACTACTAAACCATTTCTCTAGCCTTTCACTTATTGACTTATTTAATTTTTAAAGCAGGATCCCACTTTAGGCCTGGCTAACCTGGAACACTCTCTGTACATCCATGCTGGTCTTGAACTCATAACAGTCATCTTACTTCTGCCTCCCAAGTGCTAAGACTAAAGGCATGTGCCACCATACCTGGCTAATGTCTTGAAGAGTAGATTACAGTACAGTAGAGTGTCCAATATTGCCTTTGTTGATAGGTTGGTGGGGGTGATGAAATATGAATTTTGAACTCAGGGAAACTTAGAGGGGAAATGCACAGGTAGACATCTTGATCCTACACACAGCAGGTCCAAAAGCCCAAGTGTGCACTGGATAGGTACATGGTATACTGTCCCTTGCTGGACCATGGGAAATGTGAGAGTGGACTGGGAAGGACAGCATAGGAACACAGCCATCAGCCTGCAGAGGCTGTGCAGCAAGAGGGAACAAGTGGTCCACCATAGTGCTTGGGCAAGTGTAGGGCAGTGGCAGGAACCAGCTGGCTAGCTCAAAGGCTCTGTCCACCTACCTGTGGTGCTGAGACTCGTCCTGTCAGAGCCTGCTGTTCAAGGCTCATCCGGGACCTTGCCCCTTGCCGCTTGCCCACAGTGGAGTACCCGCTGCAGCTGCTGCACAGCCCTCCTGCCCCTGTCGTGAAGAGATCAGCAGCCGTTGCTGCCCACCATCCCCTACAGGTACCATGTCTTCCTACAGCCAACCTGGGGCTCCCTTCCTGGCAGTTGTCAGGCTGCCCTCCTTGGCTCTCCCGTTTCCCCCCCACACTTGCCCTCTCTCTCCTGTTGCCTTCTCCCTGCATCCTCTATCCCTTGATGGGGGATCACCTTATTCTTTGATGACTCTAATGATCGAACTTTCTGGGTCTTCCAGGAGCCCTCCCAGCCCTTGAACCTCACAGCCAAGCCCAAGGCTTCTGAGCTGCCCAACACCTCCAGCTCTCCCAGCCTGAAGATGAGCAACTGTGGGCCCCGCCCCTCCAGCCATGGAGCCCCCACACGGGACCTGCAGTCCAGTCCCCCAAGCCTGCCTCTGGGTAAACTTTCCATCTGCTTTCTAAAGGAATAGCTGAGAATGGGATGCCACTTTGGGTGTGTCTCTTCCCCTTTCTGAATTCCAGTTTTTTGGTTTTAAAAATTCTTTTGCAGTGCTGGGGACTGAACCTCTAGCCCAGGCTGACCTGGAATTCACTATGTAGTCTCAGGGTGGCCTCGAACTCACAGTGATCCTCCTACCTCTGCCTCCCAAGTGCATATCCAGCTCTTTCTTCTTCTTTTTAAAAATATCTTTATGGGCTGGAGAAGATGGCTTAGTGGTTGAGGCTCTTGCCTGCAAAGCCAAAGGACCCTGGTTTGATTCCCCAGGACCCACATAAGCCAGATGCACAAGGTGGTGTACATGCATCTGGAGTTCGTTTATAGTGGCTGGAGGCCTTGGTGCACCTATTCTCCCACCCTCTCTCTCTACCTCTTTCGCTATCTCAAATAAATAAATAGAATATAAAAATTTATTTTATTAGAGAAAGAGGGAGGGAGGAGAGAGAGAATGAGAATGAATGGGCATGCCAGGTCTTCTAGCCACTACAAATGAACTCTAGATACATGTGCCACCATTTGCAGCTGGCTTATATGGGTACTGGGGAATTGAACTTGGGTCCTTAGGTTTTGCAGGCAAGCACCTTAACTGCTAGGCCATCTCTCCAGATCCCCCCCTTTTTTTGGTTTTCTGAGGTAGGGTCTCACTCTAGCTCAGGGTGGCCTTGAACTCTCGGCGATCCTCCTACCTCTGCCTCCCAAGTGCTGGGATTAAAGGTGTGCACCACCACACCTGGCTTCTCCAGCCCTTTTAAAGAATATTTTATTTGCACGGAGGGAGGAGAGAGACAATATGGGTGTGCCAGGCCCTCTAGCTACTGCAGATGAACTCCAAATGCATGCACTTTGTCCATCTGGTTTTATGTGTGTACTGGGGAATCAAACCCAGGCGTTAGGCTTTGCAGGTAGGCACCTTAACTGTTGAGCCATCTCTCCAGCCCCAGTGTCTCTACTTTTCTAAAACGAGAATCAGTCTGTTCAGACAGCTTAGGGTTTGGCTGTGGAGCTGTGTATTCAGGGGTGTTTCTGTTCCTAGGCCATTGGCACTGCCAAGCAGCCAGTGTGGATGGTGGATGGACAGGAGGACCGCCAATTCAGGGAACTCCTAGGAGTGGCATTGGGAGGCAGAAGGAAATGGGCTTCTCCTGGGATGGCACCCTCAGCTCCCCTCTCCTCTTCTCATTCCTCTCCTATAGGCTTCCTAGGTGAAGGGGATGCTGTTACCAAAGCCATCCAGGATGCTCGGCAGCTGCTGCATAGCCACAGTGGGGCTGTAGAAGCCTCCCCCAACACCCCCTTCCGTAAGGTATGTATCCCCCTCCCCTCCCGTCCCATCCCCCAACCAGGAGCAGATGCAGAGCCAGGGGCCACTAAAGGACAGGTGAGGGGGCTAGTGTACAAGTTGCTGCTGTCACTCCCAGGACCTCATCAGCCTGGAATCCTCCCCAGCCAAGGAGCGGCTGGAGGAGAGCTGTGTGCACCCCCTGGAGGAAGCCATGCTGAGCTGTGACATGGATGGTGAGGACTCTGGCACTGGGATGCTGCTGGGCAGAGAGGGTCACCACTGTGTCCCATCAGTGCTGTCTGTATCTGATTCCCTTTTCTCCCTCATGTCTGTGGTCCTTCCTGGTAAGTACACCCCTTGTCCCCTGAAGTCTGCTTTCCTGCAGCTCTCCTTACCCGGGTGCCTGCCCTCTGGCTGTGCTGACTGGCCTCTGGTCTCCTCCCCTTCTGCTCCCACCTTGCTTTTCCTGGGCTGGCCTCTATATTGAACCTCCTTAATGCCTCCTTGTGGTCACACAGGGTATATTGCTCTGTCAGCCCCAAGGCAGCCACCCACAACTTGACTTCTGTTCCCCAGGCTCCCGCCATTTCTCCGAGTCCCGGAATAGCAGCCACATCAAGAGGCCCATGAATGCCTTCATGGTGTGGGCCAAGGACGAGCGGAGGAAGATCCTCCAAGCCTTCCCAGACATGCACAACTCCAGCATCAGCAAGATTCTTGGTAAGAGCCAGTAGGTGGGCTGTCGACAGCCAGGGCCTGGGTCCTAGGAGCCAGAGACCCTTAGTCCTGCAGGACCTGGTCATAGGAGCTGGCTAGGTCTACTTAGGGCCTGACTAGTGATAATATCATGCCTCGCTGCATTCTGGAGGAATTGTAGAAGGTATGGGAGTAAAGGGTTGTTGGAGGCAGCTGGATCCTGAGGACTTCTTCCATTGTAGGGCTCTTCTAGTTGTACCCTAACCCTTAGAATGAGAGAAAAGAGAGAGAGAGTTCTTTAGGCCCTCTCCCCCAGTCTCTCTCTAGTCTGTTCTGCTTGCCCATACTGCTGGATCTGGCTGTAGCAGTTCTTAGAGTATCAGCACAAGCCTTTTTGAACGCCACAGCTTGTTAGGAGCCTGGGGGGTGCAGGGCAGAGGAACAGTGCTGAGCTCAGTGCAGGTTTCTGGTCTGAGACACTGGGGGTTTGGTTGGGCTTTGTGGTGCTGGGAATGGAACCTGAGGCCTTACACATGCTAGGCAAGCGCTGTACCACTGAGTTGCACTGAAGCCTCACAGCAGCTATTTTGTCCTGAGTAGGGATTGTTGGTGGCCTGAGGTAGCTGCTATTTTGTTTATACAGATGGGGCAGAGGCCTTTAGAGGTGGCTGGATTGTTCCGAAATGCTGACTATCCCTGACCACACCAGCCTCATCCATTCATTTGCGTAGCATCCAGCAAATATCCACGATAGGCCAGGTCCTCACTATGTGCTTACACATGTCTTATTTATTTATTTTTAATTTTTTTTTATTTTTGAGGGAGGGAAAGGGGGGAGAGAGAATGGGCGCGCCAGGGCTTCCAGCCACTGCAAACAAACTCCAGATGCATGCGCCACCTTATGCATCTGGCTTACATGGGTACTGGGGAATCACACCAAGGTCCTTTGACTTTGCAGGTAAGCGCCTTAACTGCTAAGCCATCTCTCCAGCCCCTATTTGTTTATTTTTTAATCTTTGGTTTTCTGAGGTAGGGTTTCACTCCAGCCAAGACGGACCTGGAATTCACTATGTAGTGTTGGGGTGGCCTCAAACTCAGAAATCCTCCGACCTCTGCCTTCCAAGTTCTGGGATTAAAGGCCTGTGCCATCATGCCTGGCTATTTATTGTTTTTTTTTTTTTTTAAATACTTATTTGAGAGAGAAAGAGGCAGAGAGAGAGGGAGGGAAGGGAGAGAATATGAGCACGCCAGGGCCTCCAGCCACTGCAAACGAATTTCAGACGCATATGCCCCCTTGTGCATCTGGCTTACATGGGTCCTGGAAAATCGAACCTAGATACTTTGGCTTTGTAGGCAAAGGGCCTTAACCACTAAGCCATCTCTCCAGTCCCTTCATTGCTTTTTTTGAGGTAGGGTACTCATTCTACCCCAGATTGATGTGGAACTCACTCTATAGTCCCAGGCTGGCCTCAAACTCACAGTGATCCTAACCTCTGCCTTCTGAGTGCTGGGATCAAAAACACACACCATCATGTCTGGCTCTGCATGTCTTATTGATCACACATAGACACCAGGGTCTCCTTAGGGTTTCCAGGGTCTGGAGGGGAGGGGCTGTCAGCAGAGTTTGGTCCTGAGTGTCTCCCTGGGGCTGGGCCAGGCTCCCGCTGGAAATCAATGACCAACCAGGAGAAGCAGCCCTACTATGAGGAGCAGGCCCGGCTGAGCCGGCAGCACCTGGAGAAATACCCCGACTACAAATACAAGCCGCGGCCCAAGCGCACCTGCGTCGTGGAGGGCCGGAGGCTGCGCGTGGGCGAGTACAAGGCCCTGATGAGGACACGGCGTCAGGGTGCTCGCCAGAGCTACGCAATCCCGTGAGCAGGCCCTCCCTGGTGGCTGTAGGTGGCTTGTGGGTGCTGAGAGAGGCTGGAGTTTGGGTGTGTCTGTTGGTTGTGTGTGGGCATCTGTGTGCAGACACGTGTTATCTGTGCATGACTCCTGTGCAATGGACAGCTGTGTGTGAGACTGGTGAGCCCTAGACAGTGACTTAAGTCCTTAAGTGAGTAACGTAAGGAACTCAGGACAAATGCAGATGTACCAAAAGCATTCGTCCTACAGGGAAGTTCTCAGCCTGACCAAAACAAGCACGCTGTTAGAGTCCACTAGATAGGGACATTTAAGACATCCCATTTCCTGAAGTGAAATGGATTCATACTCCACCCCCTTCCCCCCCACTAAAAAGAACACATCCATGACCCTCACCTGCCTGCTTATAGCTGACAAGTGAATGGCTGTCAGGAATCCCATGAGGGGCCCGGGTATATGTGTTTCCTGAAGCGTGGCTTGGTGGGGAGGCAGCATGGACACATCTGTAACTACACCTTTTCTCTGTGTCTCAGCCCACAGGCTGGCCAGGCCCAGGTGAGCTCAGATGTCCTGTTCCCTCAGGCGGCAGGTATGCCCCTGGCACAGCCACTGGTGGAGCACTACGTCCCCCAGAGCCTGGACCCCAACATGCCTGTCATTGTCAACACCTGCAGCCTCCGGGAGGAGGGGGAGAGCACGGATGACAGGCACTCAGTGGCTGATGGTGAGATGTACCGTTACAGCGAGGATGAGGACTCGGAGGGTGAAGAGAAGAGCGATGGGGAGTTGGTGGTGCTCACTGACTGATCCCTTAAGGAAGTCCTTGTCCCCAACCCGATGGGCACAGCCAGCCAGCCTGGACTGTGTTGGTACTTGGACTTGGGTGTGTCCAGGCAGTGGGCGAAGCTGTGCACTTGTAGATACATTCCCAAGGAGTCTCCTCTTCACACCTTGGGGGCACACCTGAGGAACTGATGGCTTGGGTGGGTGGGACTTGTGTGGCCATGATGGGCCAAGCTGGCTTAGGTCCTTGGCCCTTGGGCTATGGCTAGGAACACTGGATAACCCCTCCTTCTTGTAGGTCTACCACCTGAGGGGGTGGCAGCTACACACCTGTCCCCCTGAGGTCACATGCTTCGTTTCCATTTTGTCCTAGCTGAAGCAGCCACTGTAGGACCAATACCTCCGCCCCCATACCCCGAGAACACTCCTGCCACCAAGATCACTTTGTACTTTGTGCAAAAGGGTTTGACTGTCCCCCCTTCTTTGGGTCCATGGCTGCTGGGCTCCCTTCCACGTAGTTGCTCATGGCTAAGGACAGTATTGGAAGTGCCTGCTACAAGCCAGGCATGTTGAATTCCTGAGAAGTGTCTCAATGCCACTCTTGCTTCTCTGGGGCCTCTTCTGTGCTTTGTCCTCCAATTGCTACCTCTTCGTCAGTCTGGGTGTCTCAGGTTCTGCGTCTTCTCCTCGCATGCATTTCTGTCCTTGCCTCTCTGCAAGGTCCTTCGTCTCCACGTCCACTGGGTAGGCCCTGGGACTGCTCCTGCGCCTAGCAGCCTCCTGACCCCTGCCTACCACTTCATCCTCTCCTGACTCTGCTGGTCAGTTCCCAAGGTGCTTTGTCCTGGTGCCCCACAGCGCCCTAGACATGTAGGCCAGAGGACCGATGCCCCCTCCTTCTGTCAGTGACAGAGCCTTGCAGAGGGGACCCCACGGCAGCTGTCCCCAGCCTTTCTTCATAAGCATGGGGTGAGTGGCTCATTCCACCTGCACTATACGGAGGATCAGGCCTTGCTGCTCATCACCTTCCCAGTTGTTTCCTAAGAGAATCAAAGTCCATTGGCACCTAGCTCCAAGGATCTGGAACAGCCCCCCCCCCCCCAATCAGGGAGTTGTCTCTCCCTCCCTGTAGCTCCTCCTCCTCACCAGACTGTTTCTTTTTATGACTGTAAACATAGATAGTGCTTTATTTTGTTACTAAGAAGATAATGATGAGTAACTTAACCAGCACATTTGTTTTCTGATGGCATAATAAAGACGACCATTTCAGAATCCTGACCATGTCAGAATCCCTTGACCTGGGAGGGAGGCCTGGCCCAAGCTCATAGTTCTGTCTTCTGCCTGCCTGAGCTGCTGCCCCCTAGTGGCATTTTGTGGGAGCGTCAGCCGCAGGCCCTGGATGAAATGCTTCTGCAAGAGGGGCTAGGGCCAACCAGTGATCCTGGCAGGTGCTGAGGAAGGCACTGTCCCTGCTTAGAGGAGCCCACCAGGTCCTAAGGAAGAAAAGTAGCTGACAGCTAGATGTTCAGCTCTTCTTTTTTGGGCCTCACTTTCCCACCTGGAAACAAGAGGATTAAACTCCATGATTCTTACCATCCTTTTTGGGAGAGGGTGTCCCTTGATCTATTAAAATCTGTGGGCTCTCATCCCAAAAGGCAGCTTACACATGGGTACCCAAAAACCATTTTGTAAAAAAAAAAAAAAAAAAAAAATTTTTTTTCGGTTAGGGTCTCGCTCTAGCCCAGGCTGACTCGGAACTCACTATGTAGTCTCAGGATGGCCTCAAACTCATGATGACCCTTCCTACTTCTGCCTCCTGGAGTGCTGGGATTAAAGGTGCACGCCACCACACCTAGCCAGAAGCCCTTTTATGACCTCCCTACCACATTTAATGATAGCACGGTCTCCAATGATGTGTTTCAAGGCTCTATGACCTTGTGCTTAGGGAATTTTAAAGGCCTAGTTTTCACAGTATCACCACAGACCTGAAAGGGCTGGGTGAAAGACTGAAGCTTCAAAATACATACTAATGAGGTTCTGTAAGGAGGCTACTCATGTGGTTAATACATCAGCATGATACTGGGGGCAGCAAAATTAAGTGGCAAGTCATCTCAAAGACTTGGGCTTAATCGAGAGAGGCTGATTTTCTTGCCAGGCATGGTGGCACACGCCTTTAATCCCAGCACTCGGGAGGCAGAGGTAAAGAGGATTGCCATGAGTTTGAGGCCACTCTAAGACTACATATTCCAGGTCAGCCTGGGCTAGGGAGACCCTGCCTCAAAAAAATGAAAAGGGAGAGGGGTTTATGTTCTCAGCAAGGGAGATGATGGGCCCGTGTATATACCACACAAGCCTGGCACCAGGTGTTACCACATCAGTCCCAAGTTTGGAGGACTGGAGGAATAGTGGCGGATATGGACTTTGAGGAGTGGTCAAAAGGGCCAGGGATGTCCAGCCCAGAGGAGAGGTGGCGGGAGGGAAAAGATGGCAGTCTTGAAAGTTTGCTAGGTGGGCGAGGTGAGATACTGAGATCAAAATCTTAAGGATCAGTAGTTTGGTGTGACAACTTTTATGAGGTTTGTAGTGAGCTGATAGGTATGGTAGAGTCCAGAACCAGGAGCCAGGCCACTGACTCTGGGGCCTTCCCTGGCTGCTAGCCATTTCCTAGCCTCATTTCTTTGCCTTCCTGTCCTACCGAGAGGCTGGGGCACAAGCCCAGACTCTAGCTCCGTGGAACTGTTCCCAGGCCACCACCTAGTACTGGTTGCCTCCTGGTGGCCACTAGTGGGAGGTGAGGTACTCAGCTCCCTCAACCAATCTCTGGACTGTCTCTCCAGACCTCTTAACTTCCAACCTAGATCCGTCACAGTGTGTCCTGGGGATGCCTAGTCCCGTGTTCTTCTTGCTGCCCTGTGTCCTGTCCTCTGGGGACCTGGTGCCAGCACTGCCAAAGGTACTCCAGGTACTTTTATCCATGTTGCATTGCAGCTGCTGCCCAGTCACTGCCCCAGGTCCTCATAGGACAGCTGGAGCCTCACCCCTGTGCAGGGACAGTGTCCCATTCATTCAGGAAAGCTGCAGCACAGTTTGCTCTGCCCCCACTGGCCCCTCCACAAGCTTGAGGGTCAGTACTACCAAAAAACAAACTTTACTTTAGGGCTTCTGCCAAGGGTCTGGTCTGTGACAGGAGAGGTGGGACTTGAGCTTTGTGGAGGAGGGGTGCTAGGCCCCATTTCCTCCGAGGTGATGAGGGGTCCGCACTGACCTCTGCAATACTTGTGACAGGGCTGTGACATGAAGATCCGGCAGGCTGGAAGCTAAGGTCTTTGCACAGTGCCTGACGGCCTTTGGCTTCAGGAATGGCAGAGAGGACGACCACTACATGGTCCCCTAGCATGTCACATCCAGGACTTATGACTCTCCTTCCCCTTCCTTGCCAACCCTGGCCACCACATGTACATTGGGGTACTTCTTACCCCCATGCCCTCCATTAGCACCCTCCATGGAGGGCCTAGCTCCACTGGATGACCGTCAACCCTGAAGTCAGTCCCATCTGCCAGGGCCCAGTCATGGTTGCTATAGTGCCAGGTACATTTTACAGGCTAAAGCCAAACAACGAAGTTCTTCCTGCTGTCCTTCACCACTCTAAGTTTCACCTTTTACTGCTCTGCCCCCTCTGGCCTCTTGGAAAGTGGCAGTCCGGTTCCAGAAGTCACCCTTGCCTGCTGTTGGGAGGAGCAGTTACCTCCAACCTCAGTGTAGCTGGGAGCCGAAGGGGACTACGGATGGAAACCTGGCACTCCTGTTTAGGGTTCTTCTGGTTCTCTACTCGTTTGGCCCAGATTCTTGTAGTCCACAAGCTGGTTCCAAGTAGTGTTCTGCAGGGTCAACTGACTGGCAAGATGGTCAAGGGACCAAACACCTACCCTCCTCATGTTTATAAGACACAAACAGAGGAGGGTGCATGCAGGCGACCTTGCCTTAACTTGGCGTGGAGCTGACCCCAAAGGGACAGCAGAGCCCACTCCAGCCTGTCCACACAAGCACTGATCATCCCAAGACAAGTCCTCCAGACACCAAGCAGTCCAGAAATGAGTTTTAATGCAGAAAACCATAATTCGTAAATGAATCACTGTCGAAGCCTGAGCCAGGAGCTTCCAGGACAGGGAGGCAGAGGCTGCTGACTATCAGGGACCCGGCCAGCACCTTCCATATCCAGTCAGACCCAGACCCCTTCACACTGGCCTCCAGGTCCCTGGCCTCCTGCTTCTTGCCTCCAACTGACCATTCTCAAGTGGGAAGACATAGGTCAAGTTTAGGGCAGAAGGTAGAGATGGATGTGTCCTTGCAAAGGAGGACTTGGAGGGCAGGGAGGGAGCAATGCTGCTGGCTCTAGCCACCCCACTCTAGGCCATTTCTCCTCTGAAAGGGTGGTCCCTCACCCCCATGACTGAGCATCAAGGGCCCTGGAGGGGACAGACCAGGAAAGGGGTGATGGGATCTGGCTTGGAGAAAGGGGGTCTCTGGCAAGGCAGCTGCTGGTTAAGCTAGCTCCATTCTAGGTCATTACTTCCAGGATGTTTAGCAGTTGCCTGGCAGTTGGCCTCCTGCTGGCTTGGGGCTCAGCACCTTCCACATGGGGCATGCAGGGTGATGGCTGGAGGCTGGGGCACAGGAGGTAGAAAGACCACCCCTTCCCCCCATTAGGAATGTCCAGAGACACCAGAGGCAGCCCGAACTCCAGCAAGCCTGGGCCGGCAATGGTATCTCCACAGGGGTGATGGGTCCAGGCCCCTGCTGTCTGCAGGCACTTCCTCCCCAAGCCTGGCAGGGTGAAGGGGACCCCAGCAATGGGTCCCATCAGCCCCTCCAAACAGGAGAATGAGGTCTTCAGTGGCATCCACTGGGGGCCTTCTCCATGAACACCCACCTGTCCTCTCTCGGACCCCAGAGCAGAAGGGAGCCCCGGAAAACAGGTTTGGTTGGCTGATGGGCAAGGAGGAATGAGAGGCTGGTCACTTTGGCATCTCTAGGGCTGACACCTGAGGCTTCACCTTGAAGTACTGGTTGAATCGGATCACTGCGTACCTGCCAGAAGGAAGCCAGGTTGGAAAGAGATTGATGGGCCCTGCCAGGAACTCACTTCTGCACCATCTGAGCAGGTGGATCTTTCAGCTGTTTCCACTATAGTTTACTTTCCTTGGGTCAGACTAGAATGTGTTTGAGTTTTGAAGTGTTGAGAGGCATATTGTTGCACAATGGCCCTCCAGAACTTTTTCATTTTGCAAACCAAACTATACTCAACAACACTTCCCATTTTGACTCTCCTCAGCTCCTGACAAGGCTTGGCTTTCTGTCCCTATGAATGTGACTATTACCTCCCACAAATGAAGTCATACATATCTGGGTGATGGGCTTATATGGTATAGCATAATGTCCTCAAGGTGCATCCATAGTATGTGATCAGATTCTTCTCTAAGCCTGAACAATGAATGCCCACTGTGTCATCCATTCGTCAGGTGATACACATTTGGGGCTTTTCCACCTCTTGGGTGCTGCATTGTTGCTCTGAACATGGGTATGCAGACACTTGTGATACCCTGCTTCTCAACTGTTCTGGATAAAAACCCAGAAGACAGGCTGCTGGATCATATAGAAATTCCATTTTCCAGTGGTAGGGAACACTTCTTAGTGGCTGCATCATTCTGCATTCCCACCAACAGTGTACAAGGTTCCCATTTTCTTCTTTGGGGTGGGGGGGTTCGAGGTGGGGTTTCACTCTAGCCCAGGCCGATCTGGAGCTCACTATGTAGTCTCAGGGTGGTCTGGAACTCATGGCGATCCTCCTACCTCTGCCTCCCAAATGCTGAGATTAAAGGTGTGTGCCACCGTGCCCTGCCTTTTTTTCTTTTTTATAAATGATTTTTTGGTTTATTTTTATTTATTTAAAAGAAACAGAGAGAGAGAGAGAAAGAATGGGCACACTAGGGCCTCCAGCCACTGCAAACAAACTCCAGACGCATGCACCACCTTGTGCATCTGGCTTACGTGGGTCCTGGGGAATCGAGCCTTGAACCATGGTCCTTAGGCTTCACAAGCAAGCGCTTAACCCTAAGCCATCTCTCCAGCCCCAGGGTTCCAATTTTCCCTCATCCTTGCCAGTACTTGTGACTCTTTTGCTTTTGCTTGTTTTGTAATAGATATCCTACTTGGTACAAGGCCGTATGCTATCTTGTGTTGCTTTCAATGTGAGCATGTTAAGAGCCAGCAGGACCCATGGGACAAGAGCAAGCAGAATGAACAGATGGAGGAGGAGATGATTTCTGGTCTGCAAGGACAAAGGGACCTCATCTCATATCAACCTTGTGTTGTCTTCACTAGGGGTCTCAGCGGTTGCTGGGGCAGCATGGTCTGCCTTAAATCACCACAGTGAGTCTGGAAAGTCCCTTCCACCCTCAGCTCCATCCTCTTTCCTACTGAGGTGCTTTTGTTTGTTTTTCAAGGTAGGGTCTTGCTCTAGGCCAGGCTGACCTGGAATTCACTATGTAGTCTCAGACTGGCCTCAACTCATGGTAACACCCCCCGCCCCCGCCCCCAGCCTCCTGAGTGCTGCGATTAAAGGCGTGCACCATCACGCCTGGGTTTTCCTACTGATTTTTAATCCTGCAATCTTCCCAGGCTTTGGCTAGGATGGCAACAGCAGGGCGGCCACAGCGTGGGGCAGGATGGGAGGGAGGCATGGTGGGGGTGGTGTGGACACCTTTACTAGATTTGTGGGACCCTGCAGTGGGGCTGGGCAGCATTCTGTTTCGGTTGCCCCGTGCCTCACGCCCTGGTTCAGGCTCTCCCTTCTCTACCTGTAGCCACCTTCCCACAACTCCCCACACTCACCTGAGGAAGTCGAAGTTGATGGTGGAATACTGGTTCTGGATGAGTGCCCACAGGGCCCAGAAGAAGTGGGATGCCTACAAGAGCCAGAGAAGGTCATCCCATGAGGCTGAGCCTGTCCATCGTCCTGAGAGCTGGAGGGACGTGGTCACTCTGGGAAGACAGGACTAGCACACTGGCCCAAGTGGGGAGAAACTGAGGCTAGGTGGCTGGGCAGCACGTGAGTTGAGGCTCACTGCCCACTAGTCAAAGGCAAGCAGAGCTGTTTTGCTCAGATTCTAGTGTCTGCAGGTCAAAGGAAGGGGACTTTTCTAGATGCCAGAGGTCTCTAGCCTGCCTCTTCTCAACCCAGGGGACCACCTGAGTATTTAGAGGACCAGTATCCAGCCCAGACATACCTAAGAAGAGAACAGGCCAACAGTGGCCAAGCAGTCAGATCGCTCAAGTCTGGACATACAGTGAGGAGTCAATTAGTTCCTCAAAGCCAGAGCATCTGTGGGACCCCAGTCACCCCAGGCTCAAGGAACCAGAGGACCAGGTTACCAGTGCCCTTGAGCCAAGAATAACAACACCATCATCTTCCTAGGCACTGGCACCTACATCCTTATGGTTGCCTACATGACCTCCCCCCACTCTGCTTATTCATGGCTTAGAAAGGTGCAGGTGAGCAGCAAGCGGGAAGGTTGTTGCCCAAAAGCTTAACAAGGGAAGGCTTATCCTTAGGGTGCACTGTGGAAGAGGGTTAGGTTTGTGCCTGTGGGGCCAAGAACAGACACTCAAAATCAGACAGGGGCTAGAGAGGCTTAGCGGTTAAGGTGCTTGCCTGCGAACCCTAAGGACCCAGGTTCAATTCCCCAGGACCCACATAAGCCAGATGCACAAGTTGCATGTGTCTGGAGTTCATCTGCAGTAATCTGCAGTAGGTGCGCCCATTCTCTGTCTCTCTCTGCCTCTTTCTCTCCCAAACGAATAAATTTTTTAAAAAATGAACAGGAGGGCTGGGGAAATAGCTTAGTGGTTAAGGCGGTTGCCCACAAAGCCTAAGGACCCTGGTTCAATTCCCCAAGACCCACATTAGCCAGATGCACAAGGGGGCGCATGCACCTGGAGTTTGTCTGCAGTGGCTAGAAGCCCCGGCATGCCAATTAGCTCTTTCTCTCTAAATGCCTCTTCCTCTCTCTCTCTCAAATAAATAAATTAAATTAAAAAAATAAAAACAATCGACAGGATATTTGATGAAATTCTGTTACAGATTGTAAAGCCCAGGTCAGCTGGCTTTTCCTCTTGCATGTGCAAAGCTGGAATTACTGAAACTAGACAGCGATTCCCTGAGCACACACTGTGGATACCTGGCCTGAACCATCTTTCTTGAGGACATGGCATTGGGAAGCAAGGGCCCAGTGGGCAAGGCTGAGGGAGTTCTCAGACAGTGGAGGTAGTCCCCAAAAGCGCTGCAGCATGAAAGGCTGAAGCTAGACTAGAAAACCACCCATCCCAACAATCGGTGTGCTCAGGTAGGAAGCTGAGGTTTTCGCAAGTACTTCTCCAGAGGCGAGAGGTCACACTGGACGGAACACGGGAACAGAAGCAGCACACTAGCACTGAGGGGCACCCACCAGGCCCAGGCACTCACCAGCACAAACTTGTTCACTTGCACGTAGAGCCGCTCCACCTCCCTGGGGGTCACAGCCGCCCCCTTCTGTGCCTGCAGGTAGAAGCTCAGCCATTGCAGCTGAGTCTCCCGCGCTGGGTACCGGCAGTAATCGACCTCATTCACACCTGGGGGCAGGTGGGACAGGACAGAAGTTGCTGGAAATGTCTCCTTGGGGTTTGAGCTCAGGAGTCTCCAATCTCCTTTGAGCTGTGGCTGGGCCCAAGGAGGGGTCTTAGAAATGCTGCTCAGCTGGCATAGGGGTCTCCCCTATCCAGCTAGGCACTTCTTGCCTAGAGCTGAGGAAAGACAGACTGGAGTAATCAGGAGTCAGACAGTGTCCTATGACTGGTGGGAACCCAGCACATTGCCACCAAATGCTCATCCCTATATAAAACATGTACAGAAGGCCCTGGGCCATGTCGTGGAATCAGCCAGTCCACAGTCTAAGGTTTATCACCACTTGACCTTGGATTAGCTCCTTTCTCCCTTAGACCTAACTTCCTTCATCTTCTGGATGAGGAGCTGGACTCTGCTACTAATGTCAGCTGTTGCTGCTTGGGCTGGCGTCCTGCTGTCTCCTTAAAAGCATCCCACATGTCCACTGCTCCTCATGATTGACTCCAGTACAACCAGGCTTGCATCCCATTCCTCCCTCCCTGCCTTATCTTCGCCATCTTCAAATTGCCCGCCCAGTTCCACTGGCCACATGCCAGGGATGGTGGTAAACACTGACTTCAAAGCCATACAAAAGAAACAGTTTAAGATAGCTCCAGGACTGAGCCACCTTCTCCGCGTATCTCTTCCCGTTATCCTTTCCACATGTCCATCCCTCATATCCCTAGAGAAATACACTCAGTTTCCAGAGCTCCAAGAAGAGTGTGGGTAAAGAATCCTTGCAGACCAGAAGGAGGAAATTTTCCTAGGGCCACATGGCAGGTTAGTGGCAAGAACAGGGTCAGACCCTCACCCCACAGTGCCCCGGACTTGCTTGCCAGCTCCTGAGACCCAATCAGTTGTTCAGGTCCTGACCTCTCTTGCTCTCTGCCTTTCCCTTGTTCTGTTCTTCCTCTTCCATTCCCATCCTGGAAGCAGGACATGACCCCACCCCCTTGGACGCACTCCAGTCAGACTTTGTTCTGTGTAAGAACCCGGATGTCCAGGACTTATCCCTCTACAGAGACCTGTAGCCTGCAGCTGAGCACTGCCAGGCCTATGCCCTGTGGTGCTGTCCTCAGTTCCCAGCCCACCTGCAGCTCAGTTGTTCTGCTTAGCTGAAGCACCATCCTCCTCTCTGTTCAAGGTGCAAGGCTCAGCTGGGAGCTGTCCTGGGGAGCTGTGCCCTTAGGCACAAACAGTTTCATAAACTTGGCTATCTGGGGTTCCAGAAAGGATGAGATTGGCTTGGGGCGGCTGAGGAAGGGCCAGGGGATGGCTTCACAGTTGGCTGGAACACGCCTAGCCACTGATGCCTTACATGACCAGCTTGCTGATGGCCCTTGAGCTGCAGCCAGTTCCATCTATGAGCTGCATCCTGGGTCCTATCAGTTTGCAACTAGCCTTCACACTGGACACTCCTATCTGGCTGCCTTTCTATATGGATGGTTCTACTATGTCCACCATGCCTCTATGGAACAATTGCACGCCTATGGGTCACACAGCTACCCAGCAGCAAAGCGAGGTTTGAACTGGAGGAATCAAGTTGCAGACACTTTTTGTTGCTTGTGTATGTGTGTGGTATATGTAGGTGTATGTGCCTATGCAGCACCCCAAGTGCTTACCTACAGTGGCTAGAGGGGAACATTGGGGTCTCTTACTCTGATCCCAGAGCTTGCTGCTTTTTACTGCCAGCAATTCTCTGGTCTCTGCTCCCCTACAGGACTGGGGTTATAGATGCACATGAATTTGCCCAGCTGTTGGGTTCTGGGGATCGAACTTAAGCAGTCTCAGCCTCTCATGCAAGTACTGTGCTCTTGCGGAATCACCTGCACCTAGATTAGTCACATCATCTTATGTGACCTCTCACCTGATGTGGGCCCTTGTGTACAATTGTAGCAGATTGTAGTAAGCATAGACAAGCTTGGATTGAAGGCCAAGTGGAGGCTGATGTCATCCTGCACTGTTTGGCCAAGATGGTGAGGGTGGTGCTTTTCTTTTTGTTGTCATTTATTTTTTTTTTTAATTATTTTATTTATTTTTGGAGAGAGACAGAGAGGGAGAGGAGACAGCGACGGGCGTGCCAGCAGTCTCTCAGTTGCTGTGAACGAAATCCAGATGTGTGCGCCCCTTTGTGGGCAAGTGCAGCACTGCGCCCTTGCGTCACTTTGCATCTGGCTAAACGTGGGACCTGGAGATTGGAACCAGCGTCCTTAGGCTTAGGAGGCAGGCGCCTTAACCGCTAAGCCATCTCTCCAGCCATGTTGTCATTTCTTTTTCTTTCTTTTATGGTATCA
Source organism: Orientallactaga sibirica (assembly GCA_036365145.1). NCBI lineage: Eukaryota > Metazoa > Chordata > Mammalia > Rodentia > Dipodidae > Orientallactaga > Orientallactaga sibirica. Next base: position 25,025,347 of record JAEOAD010000017.1, read on the forward strand.
GGAATTGAACCCTGGGGCACTGAGCTACATCCTCATCCACTTTTTAAAATTTTATTTTATTTATTTATTTATTTGAAAGAGATACAGAAATAGGCAGGTAGAACGAGAGAGAATGGGCACGCCAGGGCCTCCAGCCACTACAAACGAACTCCAGATGCAGATGCATGAGCCCCTTGTGCATCTGGCTTACGTGGGTCCTGGGGAGTTGAACCTGGGTTCTTTGGTTTTGCAGGCAAGTACCTTAACCACTAAGCCATTTCTCCAGCCCCCTCATCCTCTTTTTACTTTGACTTTTGAGACATGTTCTCACTAAACTACCCAGGATTGCTTTAAACTCACTGCAGTCCATACTGGCCTGGAATTTTGATTCTCTTGCCTCAGCCTCCCCACCATCTGGGGTTACAGGCCTGTGCCACCAGGACCAGCCTGGAAGGGGCTTTTCTCCACTTTAGGCCGAGTGTACCCTAGGATCCTACCATGGCACAATCTGACCAGAACCACCATGTAGGCTAACAGTTGGGCTCTGTGGGAGAGGCTCTGCCTCCCCATGATCTGCTGCTCTCTAAAAATAGGCTGGAGAGATGGTATGTGGTTAAGGCACTTGCCTGCGAAGCCTAAAATCCCAGTTCAATCTCCAGGTCCCATATAAGCCAGATGTACAAGGTGGCACATGTGTCTGGGGTTTGTTTGCAGTGGCTAGAGGCCCTGGTGCACCCATTCTCTTTATCTCTTTCCCTTCTTCTGTCTCTAATAAATAAAAATAAAATAAAATAATAAAATAATAAGGGGCTGGAGAGATGGCTTAGCAGTTAAGGCATTTGCCTGCAAATGCCAAAGGATCCAGGTTTGATTCTCCAGGACCCACGTAAGCCAGATGCACAAGGGGCACATGCATCTGAAATTTGTTTGCAGTGTCTGGAAGCCCTGGCATGCCCATTCTTCTCTCTCTCTCTCAAATAAATAAGTAAATAAAATATATATTTAAAAAAGTAGGCTGTGCCTCCTCATTGCCCTGTGATAGTTTGTAGCCACCAAGTCCAGAACCACCCCAGGTCAAAGAGTCATGCTCCCTCACCTGCAAACTCATTGAAATGGTTGCCGATGTCAAAAGCCTGGTAGTTGTAGCCAGCATATTCATAGTCGATGAACCGCACATGGCCTATAAGGCAGAGGAGAGGCAATGAGCTCTGGTTCCTGATCTGCAAACGGGGCCTGGTCAGGCTCCCCACAGACCTCTGCATTACACCCTCTCTCACTCCTGCTGGTCTCTGCTGCAACCTTTTAGGCTGCTTTTATTTGTCCCCAGGCACTCCCCCAGTTCTAGCATCCCCCTGACATAACTCAGTCCTCAGGTTCCCTATCTAAAAGCACCTGTCCTCAACAAGGCCAAGGATCAAGAGTAAAGCTAAGTGTCCCAGCCCTTCATGCTAACTAGAGACTGAAAGTAGGTTTAAAAACTGCATCTGGGATTGGAGAAATTGTTCAATGCTTAAGGTGCTTGCCTGCAAAGCCCAAGGACCCGAGTTTAATCCCCAGTACCTACATAAAGCCAAATGCAGTGTGGCCCATGCATCTGGGGTTCATTTGCAGTAGCAGGAGGCCCTGGAGTGCCCATACTCACTCTCTGTGTATGCCTCTTTTTCTCTCTTTCAAATAAACAAACAAATAAGTTGCATTGGTACTAAACATGTATAGAACTTTTCCCTTCTCATTTCCTAAATGACTTGACAGCAACTATTCAGGTTATAAGGCCACTGTATTAGGTACTGATAAGCAATCAAGAGATAATATACACAGGATATGTGTAGGTCATACAAAAGTGTGCCATTTTAATTTGACATGCTGCAGTTCAGATTCTCACACATGGCAGGCAAGTACTCTCCTCCCTACCTCCAAGCTCCACCATGTTTGTTTGTTTGTTTTTTCAAGGTAGGGTCTCACTCTAGCCCAGGCTGACCTGGAATTCACTATGTAGTCTCAGGGTGGCCTTGAACTCATGGTGATCCTCCTACCTCTGCCTCCCTAGTGCTAGGATTAAAGGTGTGCGCCATCATGCCTGGCTTTCCACCATTTCTTTTTATCTGAGACTTGAGCATCCTTGTATTTTGGAATACTCAGGGATCCTGGAACTAATTCCTGGTGGATCTCAAGGGACACCTGCATTTCCTAGGGAACACAGTCTCATGAACACCAAGAGGTTCGACGCTTGCTCGGGGTGCCAGCCTAGAAACAAGGCAGCCATTTGTGTGCATTCATTCTTGCTTCTCTTCTCTCCTCTGCCTTCCCCCTCTCAAGACTTGAGGCAGCCACTATGCCCACAGAAGCCCAAAGATTCATCAGGAGAAATGACTTGGATGCCTTGATGTTGAAGATGCCACCTCTACAACCATGACTTTAGTTTTTAGTTTTTCATACTAGGGTCCTGCTCTAACCCAGGCTGACCTGGAATTCACCATGTAGTCTGAGGGTGGCCTCGAATTCATGGCGATCTTTCTACCTCTGTCTCCCAAGTGCTGAGATTAAAGGTGTGAGCCACCCCACCTGGCTCCAACCATGATTTTAAATTCTTTCTTACAATAATTTTTTATTTTTTTGGCTTTTTGAGGTAGGGTCTCACTTTAGCCCATGGTGACCTGGAATTCACTAGGTAGTCTCAGGCTGACCTCAAACTCACATTAATCCTCCTATCTCTGCCTCCTGAGTGCTGGGAATCAAAGGCATGTGCCACCATGCCCAGCTTACAATAATTTTCTAAAAAATCTATTTGTGTGTATGTATGGGCATATCAGAGCCTCTTGTCACTGCAAACAAATGCCAGACTCTTGCACCACTATTTATGTTTGGCTTATGTGGATGGTTGAATTAAACCCAGGCTGGCAGGTTTTGTAGGCAAGTGCCTTTTACCACTGAGCCATTTTCCCAGCCCTATGATAGCTTTATTGAGTGGGACTTTCTTTTTTTTTTTTTTTTTTTGTCTTCTCAAAAATTAACTTATGATCCAAACCCAGGTCTCCTGATGCTTGCTTGCCCTGGGTGTCAGTCTGGGAACAAGAACCCAAGAGGCTGTCTGTACCTTTGGTACTGTCATAGATGATGTTCTTGCAGAGGAGGTCATTGTGACAGAACACCACAGGAGACTCCAGCTGGGACAGGTGGGACTTCAGCCAGGACAGCTCCTGTTCCAACACCTCCACCTTAGGGACATCTGCAGAAAGGCTGGACCATGGAAAAGAGGTGGCTGGTGGATGGAGGACTGACACACACAGAAAAACCCTGAGCTCTAATGCCATTATTTCTCTTACAAATGCCAGCTGGCAGGCAGGCTCCCACTTGGGTCATGTGTGAAGGGGCACTAAGGCTCCTTGTCCTTCTGGCTCCTTGTTACTTTGTGAAATGGACAAAAAAGTGGGACCCAGAAGAGGAGATGGAAGGTGTGAATGAGTATCTAGAGATCACGGTTCCAGACGAAGAGAGCAGGAGGGCCATAGCACTGTGGCAAAAGGTAGATCAGACCTGGCCTTGGACTCTAAGTAATCCTCAGGAGAGGCTATGCCTATCTAAGGTGAGACTTCCTCAGTAACAGAACCCTGGGGGTGGGGGGATCTGGAGTAATGGAGCTTTTGCCAGGAGGCAAAGAGTTTCCTGGTGTAGTCTCTCACACTTCAGTAGCTGACAATATCACAGGTTAAGACCCCAAGAGACCACAGACACACACGATGCAGGGGACCAGGAGTGCCTGCTAATGTTCATGCCCTGCTCTGCCATTCACAGCAACTTGTCCCCAACACCTAAAATTATAAGAGCTTCCTGTCCCTAGAGATCCTGCTCAGCCATGCTTGAGGGCAGAACAGAGATCCGTGGACACTTCCTGCCCACCCCCATCTCGTCAGGGAGTAGCCATTTCTGCCAAATGTGCTGAACAATGATCGATCATGTGTCAATCTGGAATTGCCAAAGGCCATGCAATAGCTGAATGAGGGGACACTGTGCTCAGGTGCTCTGAACTTTGCCCTCAAGTGCACCCAGGTCTGTGTACACTGGGGAAAACAAACAAACAACATAGCAGTTCCCAGTTTAGAACTATCCATGATGGTGAGCAGAAGCTGAGTCTTGTCACCACTCCTGGGGAAGCAAAGACTAGCTCACCTCCCCACAGGACAGAACATGGGAAGGGTGTTCAGTTACTAAGGTATCCCCAGGTCCCTTGAAGAAGAGGAAGGTCAAACCGCTGGGTGTGGTGGCACACGCCTTTAATCCCAGCACTCAGGAGGCAGAGGTAGGAGGATCACTGTGAGTTCAAGGCCACCCTGAGAAGACATAGTGAATTTCCAGGTCAGCCTGGGATAGAGTGGGACCCTACCTTAGGAAAAAAAGAAAAAGAAAGAAAAGGAAGGTCATAGCTAGAGACGTCTTAGGTCCTCTAGTCTAAGATTCCATTGAGAAGTGGACACTCAAGGAAGGAGAAAAGTTTTATTCTGACTGTCACACGGCTCTGGGACAGCTGGACCCAGCACTTAGCCTGTCCAGATCCCACAGTAGGCTGGCTGCCCCTGGCTCTGGGTTCTGTAAAGACCTCTCAGAGCTAGGCAGCCCATGGAGGGAGGGGAGGCTTCCCTCATGTGCACTGGCTCTGCCACCCATGAGGAGCTCCCCTCTCTTAAGACTCTTCTTGGACTGAGGCCATCCCAAGATAAAGACTGAGGAGGCTTCCTTTGGCTTGCCCAGGCCCAAGTCTGAAAATCATGCTTTTGATATCCAGGTGCCTTGCTGCCCAGTTTCTGACCTCCACCTCATCCCACCCTGCCTGCCCAAAGCCCAAGGCCACTATGATGATAGTTACTGTGGGAATAATCAAGGCCTATCTCCCGGCAGCTTCCCTAAGCATGTGCACCTCAGCCTGCTTTACTGTCCTCCGTACAGACCCTGCCAGATTCCTCCACGGCTGCGGGGACGGCAGGCTTGGTAGCAGAGTGGTCACCATGGCCACCCAGAAGCATTCTCACCCCCAGCAGGTCTGCTCCTTGGGCCCCATGGACAGCAGGAGAGGTGAGGAGCCTCCCTGAAGACTGGGGCCCAAGAAGGGTCTGCTACCTGACTTTTTCCTGAACTCAGATTTCACCCACAGGATTACTTTCTCCCCTAGGGAACTAACTCTCAATTACTAAAGCTTCCTGGATTTCTGCCTTTGCTCTCCCACTATTTCACCCAGCAGTACCCCCTCCTGATATCCCTGAGGCAGTTAGCAGCTCACATTGCCATCTCCCAACCCCTTCCAGTTGCACCCACAGCCAAGCAGCCACCAGGGCCACTGCATCTCTTCTCATAGTCTCTGACACGTTCTGTTCTTCGCTCCTATCTCCCGACCAAGCTACCCTAAGCAATGTCCCCTCAAACATGTTCCCACTTCAAAATTCCCTGGAGATGGGGCTGGAGAGATGGTTTAGCAGTTAAGGCACTTGCCTGTGAAGCCTAAGGACCCACGTTCAGTTCCCCAGGACCCACGTAAGCCATATGCACAAGGTGGCACATGCATCTGTAGTTCGTTTGCAGTGGCTGGAGGCCCTGGTATGCCCATTCTTTCTGCTTGTTTCTCTCAAATATTTTTTTTTTAATTCTCTGGGAAGCCAATCTAAATAAGAGTTCTGGATCTGATGCCCTATCTTTCCTATAGGCTGGCAATCTATACTCAGCAAGTACTTAAAGGGGACCTTGTCTCCAAGTTTGAGAACCCCCAGGCCTAGATCTTGTCCACTAAATGTCATACCTTCCCCCAGCTCAGCTTTCTACTTCAACTACATAACGGGCCCCAATCCTCATCCAAATCTGTCCCTTATGCCTCTTTAGATTCCCTCCCAAATTATAGTTCTGGCACAGATACCTTCATGAGAGTAGGCATGGTGGCACAAACCTCTAAATCCAGTACTTGGGAGGTAGGAGGATCATAAGTTCAAGACAAGTTAGCCTGGGCTACATAATGAGACTTCATCTTAAACAAACAACAAGAAAAAAGCCAGAACCCAAGCATCCCTTCGTGACTTGCCACTGCCTGTTCACTTCAATCCTGGCTCCTTAGCCTGGTATCCAAGTCCCCACACTCTAGCTTCAATCGTCCTCCCACACCCTTCCAGCCCCTCCAGCAGGTGGTCTAGCCACATGCACCCACTTAACATCCTTGGGTTGGCCCTGTCTGGGCCATCTCCCCAGCTGGAGTGGCCCCTCACCTCATTCCACTAACCTCTGCCAAGATGACTTTTCCTAGTCCTTCTACAGCCAAGCACAGGCATGTTCTGTTTACTCAAGGGCTCCTAAGCTCCTTGAGGGCAGGACCCAGGTCAAGATCATTTTCATTTTTCTGTTGTCACTCAACATTGTGAAATGAAAGACTTAATAAATTAGGGTTATGAGGCAATGCCTGGAGCCCAAGTGCTCCATTAGTTTCAAACGATTGCTCCGCACTGCCTTGCTCTAGGGCAGGTGATGCAGTTCAAGGTAGTGACCATCCCTTAGGCTTAAAGAAGTTAAATCCTGATTTCCCCAAGATAAAGACATGACAAGAACAAAGGAAGTTCGCCAGCTCTTCTTCAGGTACCTTGCTCGTCCCAACCAGGTCACCCCCAAGGTCTACATTCTAGTCTCTGACCAGCTAGCTACCACTGACCAGCAATGGCTTTGGGCAAGTTCTGTCCCCTCTCTGTTTTTTCCTTCTTCTTTTCTCTCTTTCTCTTTTTTCAAGGTAGGGTTTCACTCTAGCTCAGGCTGACCTGGAATTCACTATGTATTCTCAGGGTGGCCTCGAACTCATGCCCACGTGCTGGGATTAAAGTCGTGCGCCACCACACCTGGCTTCTGTCCCCTCTCTGAGCTCAAGTAGTCAATCTGACAAATGATCAGAGTCCTGCTCTATATGTTTCATTCTAATCCTCAGCTGCACAGACAGCATGTGACACAGAAGGTCTGAGAACATGGTCAAATAGAGGGCAGGCTAGGGCCACCTTAGACACAAAGTCTCACAGCACGGTCATTAGGTAGGAGGGCTCAAATAGCCACACGTGCATGCAAGAGTCACAATCAACAAGGAGTTAATGGCCATCTTTTCAGAGGAGAGAATGAGTCTCCTTTTTCCCAGACCTCTCTCCACCCTACTGGCAGGACACTTGAGCAGAGGCCATATTCTAATTAGTTGTGTATCTCAAAAATTGCTACAACAGATGTCTTTGAATGTTCCCAGCACAAAGAAATGATAAACCTCTGAGATGATAACACATCAGCTACTCTGGTCTGATCCTTACACATCATATACATGTACTGAAATATCATCACACCGATAATTACGTTCAGTTAAAAATCTTAAAATGAGCCATTCATTCTAGCACTCAGGAGACCAAAGTAGGAGGATTGTGAGTTCGAGGCCTGCAGGCTAGAGAGTGTGTTCCAGGTCAATCTTGGCTATAATAAGACCATGCTTCCAAACAAAAAATTAAATATATTTAAAAAAATATGATGCTATCCAGGCATTGATGATACATGCCTTTAATCTCAGCAAACAGGAGGCAGAGGTAGGGGGATCCCTGTGAGTTCAAGACTAGCCTGAGACTGCATAGTGAATTCTAGGTAAGCCTGGGCTAGAATGAGATCCTACCTCAATAAAACAAACAAACAAACAAACAAACAACAACAACAACAAAAGATGCTGGGCTGGAGAGATGGTTCAGTGGTTAAAAGTGCTTGTTTGAAAACCTGATGGGGAGGGTTTGATTCCTCAATACCCTCGTAAGGCCAGACACATTTTGTGTGCATGCATCTGAAGTTTGTTGGCAGAGGCAAGAGGCCCTCACACACCCATACATTCTCTTTCTCTCTCTGCTCACAAGAATTAAAATAATTTTATTTTTTCAAGGTAGGGTCTTGTTCTAGCCCAGGCTGACCTGGAATTCACTATTTAGTCTCAGGATGACCTTGAACTCACAGCAATCCTTCTACCTCTGCCTCCCGTGCTGGGGATTAATGGTATGCGCCACCATGACCGCCCACAATATATATATATATTTTTTTTAAGAAAAAAGATGATTCTTGGGCTGGAGAGATAGCTCAGCAGTTAAGGAGTTTACTTGCAAAGCCTAAAAGCTTGGGTTAAATTTCTCAGTACCCATGTAAAGCCAGATGCACAAGGTGGGCACGTGTCTCTGCAGTTGGTTTGTAGTGACAAGAAGCTCTAGTGTGCCCATTCTCTCTTGCAAATAATTTTTTTAAAAAAGATGATGCTTAGCCAGGTGTGGTGGTGCACACCTTTATTCCAGCACTCAAGAGGCAAAGGTAGGAAGATCACGGTGAGTTTGAGGCCAATCTGACACTACATAGTGAATTCCAGGTCAGCCTGGGCTAGAGCAAAATCCTACCTCGAAAAACCAACCCTCCCCCCACTATCTCGCCCCCCCCAAAAGGTGATTCCAGCAGGATACATGGATCAGACCCATTATTGACTTTTTTTTTTTTTTTTTTGGTTTTGCGAGGTAGGGTCTCACTCTGGTCCAGGCTGACCTGGAATTAACTATGTAGTCTCAGGGTGGCCTTGAACTCTCAGTGATCCTCCTACCTCTGCCTCCCGAGTGCTGGGATTAAAGGTGTGCGCCACCACGCCCGGCTTCATTATTGACTTTTTCATTTTTGTAGGGGGACCCCACTCTGTCCTCTATGCCTTGGTTCTTGTATCAGCGCTCCAGGGTATGCTAGGAGTCAGGAACCTGCAAGCTAGCAGCGTTTTCAGGTTACTGGCCAGAGAACAGAAAAGAAAGTTCAGGGAACCCTGTCTTGCTTGAAAGCAACATCAGGATGGGTGGGGGATCCTCCATCCTAGAAAGAGCAGTGCAGGAGGCAGTAAGTGTACGAAAGAGGTGGGGAACACAGTTCTCAGAAGCACATGAGCACAAGAGGAGTCCAGGATGCAGCAGGAGCCTTCCTGTGTCAAAGGCTTGCTGGCTGCTGTTCTGAACAACTGAGCTTGGTGCCTCTGGATCCTCACAGGGCTCTTCCCTCCCTCCCTTATTCCAAAGGTGGTACAGGCAGAAAACTCCAAACCACAAAACAGAAGCCCCACCTCTTCCCCTAAGAAAAATAGGGAAGGAAAAACTTCCCAATCCTACTCCCTGCCACAATCAGAAGACACGAGGAGAAATAACAGTGCACGCGTGTGTGTCTGCTGGGCTGTTCCTGAGATGCAACTGAGGGGCCCACCTCTGCTTGGATTTGTGGCTCAGGAGCGAAGCACCTCAGTCCTGACTGGGTCCTGTACCCCAAACCTCCTCTAAGGATGGGCTGGAGCCAAAAATGGGGGTGGCTACAGAGACAGTGACAGCCTCGAGCCCTCTCAGATTGCTGTACCTGGGGTTGATCTCGTCCTTGACCAGCGTGAAATAATGGCGCATCTTGTGCCAGAGGGTGGGCTTGGGCAGGCTGCCATTGGCATGGATGGTATGAATCTTTGCCATTTCTAAGGCGATTAACCTACAACAGAAAATAGGAGGAGCAGAGAGTCAGTGCTGGCTTTGCCCTCCCTATTCAGTCCCTCTTGACCATTGGGGAGCCAGAAGGTCCCAATGGACACTAGCCAAAGGGCCACGTATGGGGTCATAACACGTCTCCCAGAGGCCTTTGGTCCACCAAAAGAGGGTATCTTCCTAGCTGTCTCAGAGCTGGGGCAGGGCAAAGCAGAGGGCCAATGACCCAGGTCAATAGCGCCCCCACCCCCGCCGAGCATTTCCACAGCAACCCTTGAGAACAAAAGGGCACCTGGGCATGGGGGTGGTACCACTCCTCCCCCTGGACTTTGCCCCATCCTCAGGGGAGGTGACATCAGGTCCCTTTCCACTAAGGGATCAGTGAGGTAGTGTGCCAGGCAGGGAGGAAATGCCAGCTTCTTATCAGCCTGGCCAAGGTGGTGAGGGAACCAGGCTGGCCCAGGGCAGTCCTCTTCCTTGGCCATAGGGAGTTGATGCTGGCAGGCGGGTACCAAGGATGCAAAACAAACCAGTGTTCTATTTTCAAGTCCTCCTGTGGACATAATCCAAGGTCCTGGGAGAAAAAGAGTGGGTGGCAAGGGAGGGTTGCTAGAGGGGGTGGGGGTAGAGTACTGGCCCATTGGAGAGGGAGGGCCTTGATAAGAACCCAGTGTGGAGGCCAGCGCCAAGGCCATCTCTGAAGCCGGGGTCCCAGCTGGGCTCTGCCAGCCCTCCCTTCTGCAGCCCCACCCCCAACTGCCTGCCAAGCCTCCAACATCCAAGCTTCTGAGCTTCACTTGCCTCTCTGCCTATTGCTCAAATAATAATCGCTGAGAAAGACAACAAAGGCACTAGCTTGTTTGAAACCTTGTTACAGAGCCATCCGAGGGACACTCCTCCTCTTGCCAAGCCCTGGGAAGGAGTGGGCTCTACACCATCAGGATAACAAGGCAGTTGTGAGCACCTCCAGAAGCCCCCAAGGCGCCTGCTTCCTAGAGTGCAGGGCCAGAAGGGAGTGGCAGCACCTGAGTGGGCATATGGAGACCAGAGGTTCTGGGGCAGGGAAGAGAACCCAGCAGGGTCTGGCCAAGGCAGGAACACAGACCTAAGGCCTAGGCCTAGACTGAGCTTCCTTGATTCCAAACAGAGCATGAACAGAGCTGTTCCTTGAATATCAATAGGGCTCTTGTGTGAATAGCAATGGAAGTAACCTCAACACTCAGCATTTTCATTCTGCAGAGCCTGGGCAGGGCAGGGCAGACTGGGAGTGGGCTCAAGGGACACCGGATCACAGGAGGGAACTTTCCTGCAGACAGACCCCCTTCACCAGAACAGGAAATACTCTATCCTTGGAAAGTCACCAAGGAAAGGCCTACTTCCTATACACCCACCCACCCCAATTTCTGGCTTTCTCCCAAATGCCAACTTCTTATTAAGGCACCTAAACCCCTTCAATCTTCCTGACAGTGGCAACTGTTCCCACTAAGAAGATGAATGATGATGGCATGAGGTTCAGAGAGGCAGAGGAAGGCTGGGAGTGGTGAGGTCCTGCCAATACTTGAGCTTATTTGCACAGGACTAGGGGAGAGCTGGGAGTGGCAGTCTCCCACACCCTGCTCTAACCTCACCCCTCTGGGGTGGGTGCATTTGGAGCTCGAGAACAGAGAGGACCCTGCACAGGTGAGTGTGCCTCTTGCTCCCCACTTCCCTGGACACACAGCTGTAACGTGCAACTCAAAGTGAATGAATGCCCTGGGGTCCCAGCAGCACCCAGAGGCAGCACTCAGGAGCCTGGAGAGGGAAGGGCTCTGTGCTTCTAAGTCCCTGGAGGGCCAGCCATGTGCGCAAAGAGAGTCAGGTGAATTTACTTGGACAAAGGACACGTTGAAGGGGCTCAGAAGCAACGGAGTCTACCCCCAGGTGGACCTCACTGCCCTCAGTATGCAAGAATTCTTCTTCCCCTTGGACTGGACAGCGCAGATGCCAAGCGAAGATCACAGACAGACCAAGCTCTGGGAAGGGAGTGACAAGAGTGAAACCTCAGTCTGCCTCTGCCCCACTGTGGTCTGCTGTCCTCCACCCATGTGGCGGACGCTGGCATGGTCAGAGCAGAGAGGACATATTGGTTCTCCTCCTTCCAGGCCCTACAGCAGCTTCAAGGGGTGAAGGTTAAGCGCAGTTCCTAGGCACTACATATCCAGGTATTTACAGAGAACAGTTTCCAAGAGTCAAACATTCTCCTGAGCCTTTGGCTTGAGGCCTGGGCAGCACCCAAACCTGGGTGTCCACCTTGTCAGCTCATGGGGAGGGGACAGTTCTCCTGGTTGCTAACACCAAGTTCACTCTGGACAGGGTCCACTTGCCTTTACATGTGCCCTTTCAGCAAAAGGTAGTGGTAGAAGGGAAGCCTGAGTGTCCAGGGGGCTTCTCAGATCTCATTTCCAAGGCTCTGCTCTGGGCTATTTCCAGAGGTAGGCAAGCTGTGAGACATGGAGTCAAGAATCCGACGTCTGTTGCATTTATGGGGCCACTTTCCTCCCCTACAACTCCACTCATTCTTCTAGCAGATCCTGAGAGGCCATGGAAAGCTATCTAGTCTCTGTTCAGAGTACTGCACATTAATACACACTTTCAGATCCTACGACTCCTCCATGGACCCCGTTCTATACTGAGGAAGCTAGCCAAGGAGTTCAAAGCCCTGGCCTAAGGAATAGCGATAAACAGTGCCAAGCATCCTTCTTACCTGAACAGCCTGGGCTCTCGGATGTGCTCAGGCCCCAGGGCCACACCCTGCATGTACTCGTAGCACAGCCCGTTCTGAAAGGTGCAGTAGAGTTTAGGGGCACAGCCATGTGTTCGCAGCAGCTGGAAGTTCCTGACTTCATTCTCCCGGTCCACCAGCAGCTCTGTCCGCTCCCCATAAACCCGGACCAGCACACAGTCCCGCAAGTCCTCCTCCACGTAGCAGGCTACCAGCTTGTTGGTGATGCCATCTGTGAAGCGCTAGCATGGGGAGAGGGTAGCCATGGGTGGGTGGATGGGGCAGGATCTGTCTGTCTCTCCCCAGGGCTTTAGCCTCAGCAGGGTGTGCTCATTTGAATGCTAGTCACAATTACACACAAGCTAACACTGTCCCCAACCTTGGAGCAGACCAGAGGCTCAGGAAAAACATGGCAGCTAGGCTGAGTCCAGGCAGATTCAGTTGGCCTACACTTGCCTCCAGGTCATGGGATTTGGCAGGGTGGGCGTGGTGGTACAAAGAAGCCCTTCACTCCTTTCTCCTCCACCCTGGACTGGAAAGAACCCAACACAGGCTACAATGTGATAGAGCAAGGCTGGGAGTTGCCCAGATGAACATCCTGACAAGATGCCTCTTCTCCTTGCCAGGAGAGGGGCTCTCTGCTGTAGCTCTTGCTCCATCCAGTGGCAACATAGCAAGGAGGGGAGGGTTCTGAGGTTGGCACTCATCCCAGGTCTCTGGTGGCCAGAAGTCCTTGAGTTTCTGACTTCCACATCAGAGGAGTCAAGAAAGAGACAACTGGAATGAGAACTCTCTGGGTAGGGTGATAAGGACTTTATGGGCACCATGTGACCAAGCTGGATGAGACCTTAGGGGACATCTGAATCAATTCTAGGGGAGAAAACTGACCCAGAGAGAGGAGAGGTTAGTATCTGACATGGTAGTCAGTGCTGAAATTAACCTTAGGTCTGCTTGATGCCTTAACTGACTCGCACCTGGCTGGGCCTTCTGAAAATGCCACCCTTGGGTCTGCCAACCGCCATCCTCAAGCCAGAGTCTCTCCAGGGTACTTTTCTCCTTCAAAAAGTGGAAGACAATGAACCCCTATCCTTGCCCGTCCCCACCTTCCTCCACAAGCTGCCCCATGGCATGGTCCACTAGTTAGGTGTAGGCCTTTTAAAATTTTTCTTCAGAAAATGCAGGTCAGGCGGGGAATCAAGTCAAGTCTAGGGCTGTACAGCAGGCAGCTATGTCCACAGGTGTGTCGGAGAGAATGTGTTCAGCTGGGGTGGGAAGTGGGGAGTGGGCGTGGAGGAAGCTCACTCAGAGCCTGTGGCCAGGTTTGCCAGGTAATTCTACAAGGTGGCCTGGGGGATGGGGTGGGCAGAGGGATTGCTTGGAGTCCAGATGCATGGCTCCCACATTGGGATGAAGGGGCAGCAATACTTATGTGGGGAGGTTCCCTTAAAAGTTCTTGCCTCTTCAGGCTTTCAGAGTGGCTGGGCACGCACTTCTGGTCAGCTGTGTGTGTGTGGGGGGCACCAGCACGCAGCGACAGGAGGTGGTGCCCGCACGCACAGCCTTGGGCAGGTGGACCTCCGTCGAGCCCCAAAGGAAAGAGTATGGGGAAGGTCCAGGGAGGCGTGAGCCTAGTTTTGCACAGGGACCAAAAGGGATAGGGAGCTGCTCTGCACGCGTCCACGGGTCCAAACCTCTACCTGCGCAGCAGACACGCACTCGGAAGGATGCCCAGGCCGGCGTCCACGCAGCCCCCGCTGCAGCCTCGCCAAGGGCCCCATCCCAGGCCTCACCGCCCTTCTCGGCTACCTTGGTCCGAACTTGCTCCGGCTTCCAGTGGGGCCGCAGCTCCCGGATGAGGCGCAGGGCACCGGGGAGGATGTCGTCCTGGTCCACGGCGACGGCGAAGCACGGGACGGCGGCGGCAGCGGTCCTCGGGGGGCTCGGCGGCTCCTCCTCCTCTTCCTCCTCCATGCCCCATGAGCACTGCGGACCAGGCGCCGGCCTGCGCAGGTAAAAGGGCGAGCAGGGCAGCGGAGCCGAAGGGGGCACAGCCATTCCCAGCAGCCCCACCCCCTCGGAGCCGCCGCGCCCGCGCTAGCCGCCGCGGGGGGGCCCAGCGAGGGCGTGGGCGTGGGAGAGGAGGGGCCAGGGGAAGTCCATGACTCGGGAGCCAGCTGCCCGTTCCGCTCGCCGGGGCACCGGGGAGCCGGGGGAAACGCCACGGGAGCCGCCGCGATTGTGACATCACCACGGGCAGGAACGCCCCCTGCCCTCCCAGCCTAGGCCGGCCGGAGAGGACCGCCCGCAGCCATCACCGCCCACCGAGCCCGCGGGCTACCTGGAGCGCGGGGCGGGGCGACGCCCCCCCGGAGGTGTTGACGCAAGAGGGGGGCGGGGCGTCCACAGACCACGCCCCTGGGCCCCCAGCTGGGGTCTCCGGCTCAGCACCCGCTGACCCGCTTCCAAAAGCCGCTGAGCCTTGGCAGCTCTTTCCTGGTAGCCTGGGTCAGGGCCAGAAGGAGGGCTCCTCGTCCTCCTATCATCCCCGGGGACTTGGAGCTCGGCTGCTTCCAAAGTGTCAGCTTGGGGTCTTGCCCTCCTGGGTCTTAGTCCCAGAACCTCTGGAAAAGGCTCGGCTGCATCTTTTTCTTTCTTTCTTTATTTTCTTCTTTCTTTCTTTCTTTCTTTCTTTCTTTCTTTCTTTCTTTCTTTCTTTCTTTCTTTCTTTCTTTCTTTCTTTTCTTTCTTTCCTTCCTTCCTTCCTTCCTTCTTTCTCCTCCCTCCCTCCCTCCCTCCCTCCCTCCCTCCCTCCCTCCCTTCCTCCTTCCTTCCTTCCTTCCTTCTTTCTCTCTCTCTCTTTTCTTTTCTTTTAGCTTTTCGAGGTAGGGTCTCACTGTAGCCCAGGCTGACCTGGAATTCACCATGTAGTCTCAGGGTGGCCTCGAGCTCTCAGCGATCCTCCTACCTCTAACTGCCAAGTGCTGGGATTAAAGGCATGTGCCACCATGTCTGGCTGGGCTGCATCTTTTGCCCCCGTGGTGAGGACCGAATCCAGGGCCTTGCACTTGCTAGGCAAGCGCTCATCCACTGAGCTAAATCCCCAACCCCTGGGCTGCATCTTTTAAGTCTCTTCCTTGCAGGGAGTTCCAGGCATCACCCACCACCACACACTCATTCAGTGGACTGCTACGGTGATGGTGTGGGGTGACTGGGCCAGGCTGGACTCCCACTGAACGTTCCAGGGCATTGAAGGTGTATGTTCTAGGCCAGGGTTTTAAGCAAGACTGAAATTGGCTCCCTTAAATCCTAAATCCTCCTTCCCATGCACAGGTAGTGACTGAGCACAGGTAGTGGCCACCAGATATCCCAGAGTTCAGTGCTTTGTTGGGCAAAGAGATATGGAGGTGAGCAGATGCCAGACTCTTCTTCCTGGGGAAGGACAGTCAAAGGCCTGGCACAGTAATAAGGCCAAAGTACCATGTGGGATAGTTGGTGATTGGGTCCTGGGGGGAGGGGCATACTTCTTTTTAGTGTTTCGAGGTAGGGTCTTGCTGTAGCCCAGGCTGACCTGAAATTCACTATGTAGTCTCAGGATAGCTGCCAGCTCATGGCGATTCTCCTACCTCTGCCTCCCAAGTGCTAAGATTAAAGGTCCGAGGCCCCAGGTATACCTGGACATGGAAAGAGGTCAGCCATGCTAGCCTGAGGAAAGCCTCTCTGTTAGCCATATGCTCCACTGGTCATCTTGTTACCTCCTGGGCAAGACCTGTTTGCTGCTATCCTTTACCATAGGGAGGCCTGGTTCTGATTCTGCCTCAGGGACCTCATTAGTCACCATCTCACACTGCCCCACCTTGAAAAGTGCCTATAGAAGGGGAACTTTTCTGTGTTCCAAAGTAGTCCTTTTGGTCTATTTAGGAACCTTTCAACTGCAAAGCCCTATTTTTTTTAAAATTATTAAATTATGATATTTATTTAGGGAAGTATAAAATCAAGGTAAGGAAAATAGATACACCCATGTGATTTGAGACCCCCTCCCCCAAATGGTGGGCCTGGAAGAAAGGTAAAAAGAGAAGAAAGAAAAAGTACAAAGAGCTCCTGCCATGTGGAGGGCAGGAGGGGGTAAAGAGCCCTTGTGGGAGGGGAAGGCCCTATGATTTTTGTTGTCCAGAACTCAATTCTGCCTGGCACAACTTCTGTGATGTTGAAACTATCTGTGTTGATCATTACAGTGGCTCCTAGCCACATGTGGCCACCCAGCACTTGAAATGTGCCTAGTGTGACATTTTCTGTATCTTTCTTTTTTATACATTTTATTTATTTATTTTAAAGACAGAAAAGGGAGAAAAGAGAGAGAGAGAGAGAATGGGCATGCTAGTGTGACATTTTCTATATCTTTCTTTTATATATATATATATTTATTTATTTATTTGAGAGAGAAGGGAGAGAGAGAGAGAATGGGTGTGCCAATGAACTCCAAATACATGTGCTACCTTGTGCATCTGGCTTTATGTGGGTCCTGGGAAATCAAACCTGGGTCCTTTGGCTTTGCCTGCTAAAGCCATCTGTCCAGTCCCTTTCATTTTTAATTTTTTTACTTTTAATTATTTGAGAGAGGCATATATATATATATATATATATATATATATATATATATATATAGACAGAGAGAGAGGGAGGGAGGGAGGGAGAGATCGAGAGGGGGGAGGGAGGGAGGGAGGGAGAGGGAGGGAGAGAATGGGTACACCAGTGCCTCTACTGTAAACAAATTATGTGCATGAGTCACCTTGTGAATCTGGCTTACATGGGTACTGGGGAATCAAACCTGGGTCCTTTGGCTTTGCAGGCAAGTGCTTTAACTGCTAAGCCTTCTCTCCAGCCCACCCCCCCACATTTTAGTTTAAGTATAACTAGCCTCATGTAGCCACTGGGTAACAGATGATGGGGGAGGTGCAGCTACTTAAGGTCATGGAGCCCCAGGATGTCGGAGCTGGAAAGGACACTGCCTCTCACTCTTCCTTTTGCAATGGGCAAAGAAAACCAGACTGGCAAGGGAATGCAGACTCAGCAGGAGTCCAGGCTTTTGTCCTCTGCTCTGCACCAGGACTCTGCAGGGATTCCTACTGCACAAACAGCACCCCAGAGAAGTCCTAGGTTCCACCAAGCCCTAGGAGGCAGAAGTCTTTGAGGTACTGAGACCTTGGTTGGGACACTGAGTGCCTCATGGTTTTTGGTCAGAAGTGGAGTGAGCAGCTACCAGGAAGCTACAGATAGATGCTGCTTTCTCACCCCTCCCCCCAGCTACACTTGCTCAGCAAGCAGCTGAGGGCTAAGAGTAGAAGAGCCTTCAGTCTGAGGAGTCCCGGGCTGTGAGGTTGAGGACAGCAGCCTGTGTGTGTGTGTGTGTGTGTGTGTGTGTGTGTGTGTGTGTGTGTGTGTGTGAAGCTCTATGGTGATGGATCATAGCACCACTTGCCTGTGATGAGGTGGAAGCCCCTAGAACCTGAGCCAGCCAGGTTGGGTTCTAGACTAGTTCTTCACCACTTTTCAGGACTCCTCCCCTTTTTTTTTTGTTCATTTGTTTTTCAAGGTAGGGTCTTGCTGACCTGGAATTAGGGTCTCAGGCTGGCCCCGAACTCTCAGCGATTTTCCTACCTCAGCCTCCTGAGTGCTGGGATTAAAGACGTGTGCCACCACGCCCAGCCCTACTTGAGTCTTCACTGAGTGATCCGGGACAAACACCTTCCCTTCTCCATCTGTTTTCCGCAGGTAAAGTGGGGAGTGTTGGTTGGATGGCTGGTGTTCTGTGTTTTTAGGTGGTAGTGCCTTGAACTGTGTAAAGGATCACATGGGGTGGAGTTGGGGCAGGGGAGGGCCCGCAGAGGGTACAGAGCATGTCAAGGGAAGTTTTGCAAGGAACTCAAGGTAGGGGTAGATGGCTCAGCAGCTCAGACCCTGGAATCGGAGCCGGCTTCCAAACTAGGAACATATTTCTGACCTACAGTCCATTGCTACAGCCTTAGCCTTGGTCCCAAAGGGGTTACAGGGGAATGGGGCTGGCTCTCTGCAAGTTTCCAACCGAGGTTGTTGTATGGAGAAGCTCTATCTGAACCTTTTGCGAGGCAGGAACCTGTGGCTAGAGTGTGTGTGGTTTGTCCATTTTGTCATATTCCTGTCCATACATGATCATGCAGCCTTCCTTCCCTCTGTTCCAAACCCAAATGAACCCACATGCAACAGACTGTGAACATGAAGTCTTTATTCTGTTTTTCCTCAAAGCAGAGAAGGGTTGGTGCAGGCTACAGGGCAAATGCTCAAGAGGGGTTCCAGGTCCAGCATCCTCGCGTGAGGTGAGGGGCACGTCCAGGGGGTCACGGGGTGCTCCAGCTCTGGCTCCTGAAGCCAGGCTTGCCGGGTGGCCAAGGGCCTCAACGGGCCAAGGCAAAGCCAATGCGATTGTTGTGCCGATCAAACTCTGTGTAGAACTTGCGGATGAAGCTGGCACCCAGGACCCAGACAGGCCCAGTGGGTGGTGGGATGTCCAGGCCATGAAGGGCCAGTGTGCACAGGTCATCATTCCTATAGGGATCCTGGCAGGAAGCAGGAGGCTTGGTCCACTGCCCAGCATATGACCACTCCCTAGCCCTACTATCTTCCCTGACCCTGGCAAGTGTCTTCAGCATGCGCTCCCTTCTCTCCCCTATCCTCCCCAGGGCCACTTTAGTCCAGCCTAAGTTACAGCCCTCCCGGGGTAGGCAGACATTGTGCCAGATACCAGGTGAGCCGTGTATCTGCCCTATGGATTCAGGCTGGCTCCGCTTCCCACCCTAGACAAGTTACTGATGGTCTCTAAGCCTGTTGTGCATGAAAGGGGGAGGGAGAGAGAAAGAACATAGGACTGGCTAGAGGGATAGCTTAGCGGTTAAAGCGTTTGCCTGCAAGGCCAAAGGACCCAGATTCGATTCCCCAGGACCCATGTTAGCCAGATGCACAAGGGGGCACACACATCTGGAGTTCGTTTGCAGTGGCTGGAGGCCCTGGCACACCTATTCATTCTCTCTCTCTCTCCCCATCTTTCTCTGTCAAATAAAAATAAAAATATATTTAAAACAAACAAAACAAAACACAGGACTGCTGAGAAATGGAGAGAGAGGGTTGTTACCATGGTTCCCATGGAATCCCCTGGGGAGTTCTGAAAGCTCTGATGCTCAGAACTTCTAGAAGTTCTAACCTAATGCATAGGGCATGTGGTCTGGATACCAGGATTGTCAAAAACTCTTCAGATAACATATGGAATGCAGTTTGTGACCCACTGGCCCAGTACATGGTCTGTATGTTATGATTTGGCCCCTGCCCACGGGTCTTTACTGCACCTCACCTGTAGCACATAGTCCATACTGGAGAGTGTGTAGGCTCGGCCTCCCAGGTGGAAGGAGATGTCAGGGAGTGTGGATACTTGGTTACAGTTCACAACATACTGGGGGAATGAAAAGAGGCCTTTTCAGTATGAGAGACTCTGAGCATACCAGAGTCCTATGCTGAAAAGGACAGGACATAGTGCCTGCCCACCCTCCACCATCACAAATGCAGGGAGAGGAGACAGCCTGAAATGGCCTTGACTAAAATCCAATGCTAGCTGGGCGTGGTGGCACAGGCCTTTAATCCCAGCACTCGGGAGACAGAGGAAGGTGGATTGCCATGATTTCAAGGCTGTCCTGAGACTACATAGTGAATTCCAGGTCAGCCTGAGCTAAAGTGAGACCCCTGCCTAGAAAAACAAAACAAAACAATCCAATGCTGCTCAAATGGTCTGAGGACTAAGGCTAGGTGGTATTCCCTGCTAGTGCCCCTGCCCTGATGGTGTCCTGCACCAACATCTCACTTCATCTGTGCTTTGTTCCTTGGCCTCCAGGACTTGCATGATCAGCCTCAGGGAGCTGGTGGGGCCCGAGATGTAGGATGCACCGGTGTCCACCACTGCCACACAGCCCTCCTCACACAGCAGCGTATCAGAGCCCACAGACACCCTGCGGAGGCCACAGTCAGTCAGACAGACAGGCACGCAGGCAGAAACAGCTGGGCACTGGACAGCTGTGTATCCTTGCTTAGTGAGGGTGGTGAGCTGAGGTGGTGAGGTGAGGGAGGAGGGCTGAGGCAGTGAGCCGGTGAGAGAAGGTGCCATTCCCTGCACTCAACACATGATCTATAGACTCTCAGTTTCCTCTGTACCCCCCCCCATACCCTTTCCCTCTCCTCAAATCTCCACATTTCCCATCCTGGACAGAGAGGGCTATCCCACCCCCACCCAGCCCACCCCAACCCAGTGATATCAACCATTTGGAAGATGGGAGTTGAGGATTCCTGACCCCTTCATGGTGATCTGCCAGGAACCTGTCTTGCTGATGCTCACATAGTGGAAGCTCCCTTGGTAATGCCGGGGGTCGCTGCCTCCCAGCACGAGCTCTCCCCCAAGCAGATAAGAATCCCTACAGGAGAGATCAGCGGTAGTTAGGGAGCCACAGCCTCTGAGACTCCAACAATAAGGGGGGGGGTTGGGTTTGGGCACAGGGCTTTGGGGACAGATAGCAAGGCTGGAAGCTGTCACTAGGAAGTACTGAGAACATATTGCTCCCCACCCCTTGCTGTTGTCTGACTGCACATCCCCCCCAAAAAAAGTTATGGAAGAGGAACAGGTACAAAGACACTGAATAGATGCAAACAAGTAGCAGAACGTGTCCCCCAGTTGGGTAGAGCAGGTGTGTGGAAGGGACTCTGGGGAGACGGCAGGAAGGAAGGACAAAGAACAGGTATCTAGCAGAGCCAGACTTGGTCTGAGTAGGTGGCATTGTATTGACTCTAGGTCAGGTTCCCAGGGAGTATTGAAGGGTCAAGATCACGTGGGGCTCTTGCCTCCTTGGTATTTTACCAAGAGGAGGGACAGCATGGAGCTCTTCTTCGCAGGCAAGGCTCAGTCACCCTGTTTATTGGTAAGATGAGAAAGAGTCATCTGCCTTTCACCTTTCAGGCCATGGAGTCACCAAGTGTTGAGGTCACCCAGCCCTTGGGTGGGCAAGTGGGAGCAGAAGCTGATTGTCCTTGCTTTTTTTCCTCCATGTGCTCTGGGCCTCCTCCCTCAGGCTGCCTCAGGCTGATGTGAAGGGGTTTCTCAGAATTTATGACACAGGCATGTATACACACATATGTGCATGTGGTGTGTATGTGTTCTGAGCAAGTGTCAATTACTTGTTTTATTTTATTTTATTTTTCAAGGTAGGGTCTTTCTCTCTAGCCCAGGCTGACCTGGAATTCACTATGTAGTCTCAAGGTGACCTCGAACTCACGGTGATCCTCCTACCTCTGCCTCCCAAGTGTTGGGATTAAAGGCGTGCGCCACCATGCCTGGTGTGGCTATCTGTTACACCTGGCTACTTGTGCTTTTTACACATTTCATATGTATGTACATGCTTTTTTCTAGACCCTATCCCCATACTCTGCTATAGCACCCCCCTCCCTGTGGAATTTCCCACAGCAGCCTACAGTTTGTGACCTCCACTTCCTCTACTTTTTTGTGTGTTTTTCAAAGTAGACTCTCACTTTAGCCCAGGCTGACCTGGAATTCACTATGTAGTCTCAGGTTTGCCTTGAACTCACAGTGATCCTCCTACCTCTGCCTGCCAAGTGCTGGGACTAAAGGTGTGCGCCCGGCTTCCACCTCTAACCACTTGCCATCTGGTCTTGCTTCCTGTTCCTTGAAAGACCATCTTTCCGAGACCACCCCTGAGTGCAGAGCCTCTGGTGACTTTTGCTCAATGCCTCCATTTCTGTCACCAGGCAGAGACTCTGCTTTCCTCCGAGACTGCTGCGCACTCCGCTGATCCCCTCCCCTCTCATCACCACTGTCCTCCGTTCTAACCCTGATGACCCTGCCTCCAGCTCAGACCATCTTTCTAAACCCAGCCACTGGGAGCAGATCACAGCCCGGTGAGGAGGTTGACCATGGCTTCCCTCAAGGCTGGCTGAACTGCACAGAAACCTGGCCTAGAATTAACACCTGTGCACGCAGCACTGGGTGCTCAGCTTGCCTAATACACTCATCACATTGTAGCATTTCCTGTCTCCCCACTGGACAGGCAGTACAGATGCGTGGATAGACAGGATTGTCATGCATTGTGTTCATGGCTCTACCCCTGGAGCTTCCCACAATGCGTGGCACAGAGCATGGATGGGATCAGTGGGGGAGCAATAAACAGAGGAGTCAATGAAGGTATGAAGCCAGTTGTCTCTGGGTGGGGAGCCCCCAGGATGCAGCACTGTCTCATTCCCATTCTGCTCTTGCTCTAGACCATCACCATTCTGATGTTCACTGTCCAACATGGGAGTGACACGCCACCATGGCTGCTGGGCACCAAGGCATTGAATGTTTGATTTTAGTTCATTTTAATTGATTTTAATTTCATAATGGCTCCCATATTGACTAGTGTGACTCTAGATATTGATTCATGGCCACCTAATCAGGACCATGTCAATCCTGGCCCAGACTCACCTTCCAGTCTCCCAGTCCTTCACCCCTCCCCACCTTGGCCCTGGAGTCCCAGACCCACCTGCTGTAGTAGACAGAGAAGACCTCCTCCTTTAGCACCCTCTGTGAGAGGATGTGGTCAAAGACGGGGACGGCCCCTCCAACGGCCTGAGCAGGGAAGCCCATGCCCAGAACTCCGTCAAACTTGGCCAACATGAAGGGTATCAGGGGCAGCTCCGTGACCTCACCGAATGTCTGCACTACAGTGATCCCACCCACCTGTGGAGAAAGAAACAGAGAAGTCCAAGCTCACTGCCTATCCCCCGGCTGGGATCTGCTCTGGGCTTCCACACCAGGCAGCCCAAGGACACACAGGCCCCAGAGGATAGCCATCAATCCCATATATACCCTCTCCCTGAACACACATCTATGCTTGGGGGCAGAGAGAGAGAGAGCTGTGGTTGACTAGTGCTGCAAGGGATCAAACCGAGGAAGTGGTCCTGCCAGGCTATGACAGAAAAGATGTCCAGTGCTCTGTCCCCCTCTCCAGAGGGCTGCTTTGACCTGGCAGAACAGGACCCCACTGTCCCAAAGGACCTCGCCAGCACAGCTAGAGCTTGTCTTTCCGCTCCTCCCCTTCACTGTAGAGGTGAGGGGAGGAGGAAGGGCTCACACTGATTTCCTCTGGGTTTTTCATGTATAACTCTGGCATAGCAGGGGCTGAGGAATTCCAGAATGAGACAGGCTTAGACACTGGCCAAAAGAAAAAGGAAATCCTTACGTGAACCCCAAACCCTAACCTCAGTTGTGTCTGACCACCATGCCAGCAGTACCCCAGCCAGGTCTGAGATGGTGAGCTCGGGCAGGTCATTGGCCTCAAGCCTGTGGGGCTCGGGACAAGCTCACATACAAATTAGATACAAAAGCCTCATAAGAAGGAGTCCCAGCTTGCCCTACCCTGGCTCTGTCTCGGCAGCTGGAAGCCACATGGCAGGTGTTCCTAAACTTCTCAGGCTCCAAGGTGGTCTGCCGGGTGCCCTGCCCCCAGTGTGGCCCCTAGAGAGGCAGCCTCACTTACAGTCACCATGTCCTGGCTGAGGAAACCTTTGACCTTCCCTGATCCGTAGTGGATGGTGAATTCTGTCCCATTCTCCATGTAGCTGGAGGATTCCGAGGAGTCGTAGAGGCTGTGAATCTCTGGCAGGGGGACACAGGCTCAGGTCGGCACCAAAGTCACTGATCTACACAGGGAGGCTTGGGTGGGGCGAGTGGTGGGTATGGCTGGTATAGCTCAGTTATGGGGATGGGATGGTCCCATTCCCTGGGTTTGGAAAAAAACAATGTGCTTCACCAATCAAAGATAGAAATACAAGCACATATGACAGAACCAAGAACTACAGAGATTTTTGTTTCAAAGAATGCTAACAGTCGTTGCTAACATTGATAGAGCGTCAAAGAAGATTCTGGGCACAGAGATAATTACCAGCGTGGGATTGTTGACTAAAGCTGTGGATGGGAGTCTTGGGACTTGGAATGAGTCTGAGAATTTGGTCCTGTCTGAATCTCAGGGACCCTGGGAAATGGCCTCCCAGGTGTCTAGGTAGCTCCTGAGACTGGCTCTTTCACCTTGGTGGCCATATCCTTCCTCTCTTTTCAAGGTCAGCAGGCATGGGGCTGGGAGGAGGCAGCTCACTGGTGGCAGAAGGACTGAGCTGGGCACGGGATTCCCAAGCATAGCAGAACAGGGCTTGGGGAGAGGCACTAGGCCTGGCTCTCACCACAGGCAGTGTAGAGAGGGCTGCACTTGGTGGAGGGCACCCAGAGGTTGGCTGAACCCGTGTCGAAGATGACTTTGAAGGTCTGGGGTGGCGTGCCGAGGCCGATCTCACCATAATACTGGGTCTGAAGGAAAGAAGTAGCTGCAGGACCTAGGGGGTCTTGTGTTTGAGAGTTTTGCCTGGTTCCCCTCCCCCTTTTGCCTGTTAGGGAGACTAAATAGATTTTATCATCTTACTGAGGGGTTTCTATTTTCCTGCAGGGACTGGGTGGGGGTATATTATATTGTCATCTAGCATCTGCGAGGCAAGAAAGTAAAGTAAAAGCAATGCAGGGCTGGAGAGATGGCTTAGTGGTTAAGACACTTACCTGCAAAGCCTAAGGACCCAGGTTCTGTTCCCCAGTACCCACAAAAGCCAGATGTGCAAGGTGACACATGCATCTGGAGTTTGTCTGCAGTGGCTAGAGGCCCTGGTATGTCCATTCTCTTTTTCTCTCTCAAAGAAATAAGAGTGTGTGTGTGTGTGTGTGTGTGTGTATGTATGAATGTGTGTGTGTGTGTGTATATATATTTAAGCAAATAGAACAGAATGCTGCACACTTTGAGGTACTGCTGGTAGAGAGGGCATCAAACTGCACAGAGCTAGGTTACAGGAACCACTCCCCAGCAGAGTGACTTGAGGCCTAGACCCAGGTTCCAGCCTAACCCTTATTGGGACAGGCTCCTGGGCTCCTTGCTAGTCTCTGTGTACAGTGAGAGTCATGTGGAGGGCTCAGGTGCTCTTTGGCTAGGATGGCATGGAAAGAGAGGGTCTCACAGGTCCAGGGAGAAAAAGGACAGAGGCAAAAAGCAGCTGAGCCCGGCACTCACATCCAGGTAGTTGGTGAGGACCACAGGGGAGGTGCTGTTGCCAAAGGAGAGCTTCTTGGTGGCCTGGCTCCATTCAACACCAAGCCTGGCCATGTCCACTCCTCGCTCCTTCAGGCTGTCACGCACTGAGGGCATTTTCTTGAGCAAAATCCTGCCCCAGGGTGAAGAAAGAAAGAAAGAAAACAAAAAAACCAGAAGAGCCCTGTAACATCCCTCATGGCTCTCAGCATTGGCAGAGCCCAGGTTCCTCTACTTCTCTTGTGCCCTGGGCTTCTCAAGAACAATGCAAAAGCCTGTGATTCGCCTGTTCTGCCACTAAATCATCTTCGACTTCCTCCTGCTGTCTCATTTTAATAAAACAAGACAAAGAGTGCTGAACACCTACTCTGGGCCTCCCAGCACTGGATGGTGAAGTAAAAGTCACTTCGTCCTTTATCGAGCTCCAGCAAACAGCTGGACAAAGGTCTGGAGTGCACCTCAATGATGGACAGGAGAGGCAGTGTCATGTCCAGCCTGTAGGTGGCAGCAGAGCCCACAGCAGTCTGCCGGGACTTAGGGACCCCCTGGGATAAGCACACAGCCAGGCCTTCAGTGGTGTGGCCCCTTTGAACCTGGCTGGACTAGGATGGGCCAGCATCTCTGGAGTGTCTGTGTGCCTTACTCCAAAAAACCCATGTCTTGGGCCCAAGTCTCAGGCTCTTGGCTTTGTATGCAGCTTTGTGTCTGCTCATGATCTGGCTGGCAGAATTAAAAAGATGGAGGAATGCTGGCATACCGAGTTGCTACTGGCTGGGTACCAGCCATCATGCACGTGCCGCCATGCAAACCACACAACTCAACACTAGCTACCCTGCTTTCCAGTTGAGGTGATGCAGGCTCACTGGAGCAAAGGCAGCTCAGAAATCCAAAGCAGGGACTCAAAGCTTGCATTTGGACATCTTCTCCTCCCAGGGCCACCAGGCTCCAGCAGGCATGAAGGCTGTTGTGAAGCCTGGAGAACGATGCCTTAGGCCACGGGCCAAGGAGCCAGGAGGCCAGAGTGAAGCCTGCCTCACCTGCAGTGGGCTTCCCCACCACCACCACCCCAAGGAGAGGCCCTCTTCAGAGGCCAGTCCTCCTGAGCTGTTCTAGCCTTCCCTTCCTGCATGCCACACCCTCTACTGACTCTCCCCTCACTTTGACCATGAACACAAAGGCCACTTTCGTGCCTATTTGTGTAATCTATAGCGTGATGAGCACTCCCTAGGGGGAACAACTGCTTACCTGCATAATCTGTAGCAGAAACGAGTATGGGCCTATCATAGCTCACTGTATTTAAAATATTTTCACATTTATTATTTTACAGAGGGAGAAATGGGAAGGTTTGACCTCCAAAGAAAGTGTATTTCCGGGCTGGAGAGATGGCTTAGTGGTTAAAGTGCATGCCTGCAAAACCTAAGGATCCAGGTTCAGTTCTCCAGGTCCCACGTAAGCCAGATGCACATGGTGGTGCATGCCTCTGGAGTTTGTTTGCAGTGGCTAGAGGCCCTGGCGCGCCCATTCTCTCTCTATCTCCCTCTCTTTCCCTCTGTCTCTAATAAATAAACAAATAAATAAAAATAAATCTTTAAAAAATGTATTTCTCACCATTTTCTGTGAACAGATTCTGTTCTACTTTGTGGTCATTTCTCTTAGAAAATTTCTTCCTTTCTACTTCTCAAGTTCTAATTTTTCTTTTTTTCTTTCTGTCTTTTTTTCCTGGTTTTTCGAGGTAGGGTTTCATCCTAGCCCAGGCTGACCTGGAATTTACTATGTAGTCTCAGGGTGGCCTTGAGCTCACAGCAATCCTCCTGCCTCTGCCTTCTGAGGATTAAAGGCATGTACCACTATGCCCAGCTAATCTTTCTTTTTAAAAATATTATTCATTTGCAAGCAGAAAGAGATGGCAGAGAGAATGGGCACTCCAGGGCCTCCAGCTGCTGCAAATAAATTCCAGACACATGCACCATTTTGTGCATCTGGTTTTATGTGGATACTGGGGAACAGAACCTGGATTATTAGGCTTTGCAGGCAAACTCCTTAACCGCTGAGCCATCTCTCCTGCTCCTCTAGTTCTAATCTTTCAAGGTTGGCTGATACCCATATTTGGAAGCTTGCCCAAGGGCTCCCACCTATACAGTTTCTCCATTTCCCCTGGGTGCTCCTTGCCAGCACAGCCCATGTGGTCTGCGTGGCAGGAGTGGTACCACATGAAGGTGATGACATGTTGTGTGCTGTGATTCTAAGCATTCCTTAACCACTCTGGCCTCTTCAGAGTCCCTGCTGGCTCATTTATAAAAATGGACCTTATGGTTGGACCTTGCTCAAAGTTTCTGTGCAAGTGAAATTGGCGGCCCACAGCTCAGGGTTCACACACTGTGTGTGTGTGAGGCAATGGCCTTGAGAAAAGAGCCCATCATTCAGATCTGCAAAGTGCTCTGCCTGAATCTTAGAGAAGTGACAAAATTCTCAAAAGTGTTCAAAAGCCCAACTCCCTCTCTACCCTTCTCTTCCATGTTTTACTTTCCTCTGCCTTTATCCCCAGTGGGCCTATGGGAAACACAACCCCATCCCAGCAGCTGCTCTCTGGGAGCCTGGGAGCAAGGGAGACAGACTTCAGGAACAAAGGACAAGGGCCTCCATTTCTACCATGTAACCTTCCTGAGCCCCAGGGTTCCTGGTTGTAAAATAGGAGTGTTGAGTGACTGGGACACAATTTGGTGTGAAACACATGAAAAGACCTATGAAATCCTAAGCTTTTTTTTTTTTTTTTTTCTTTTAGTTTTATGAGATAGGGTCTCACTCTAGCTAAGGCTGACCTGGAATTCACTATGCAGTCTCAGGGTGGCTTTGAACTCATGGCAATCCAACCTCTACCCAAAGTGCTGGGATTAAAGGCAGGCGCCACCACATTGGCTCTTCCTGCTCTTAAAGCTGTCCTCTTCAGGAGGCCTTCCTCAGGCCCTTTCTATTTATTTATTTGTTTATTTATTTATTTATTTATTTATTTGTCGGGGGTGGGGGGAAGAGGGAATGGGCGCACCTGGGCTTCTAGCCACTGCAAACAAACTCTAGACGCATGTGCCCCCTTGTGCATCTGGCTTACATGGGTCCTGGGGAATCCAACCTCGGTCCTTTGGCTTTGCAGGCCTTAACCACTAATCCATCCCTCCAGACCCTCAGGGCCTTTTCTGATTGAGGCCTTTGCCCAGCCCTTCCTCCTCCCTGCTCCAGTCTTTAGGAAGCCTTGTTCCCACAGGCCTGGCACTGCTCTGCATACACAGTGGCTCTCTCCTTCCTGCTGGGGGCTGTGTTAAGCCTTTCTTTTACAGCAGTGATAATCCACACTGTGGGAGGAGGCTGCTTACAACATGCCTGGCATAATTCTCATGGCTTTACATATGTAATCTCATTAAACCTTCAAAGCAGCCTTGTGAAGTAGGTTCTGTGATGATCCCTGATTTTTTAATATAATTTTTTTTGAGACAGAAAGAGACAGAGAGAAAAGAGAGAGAGAGAGAGTGGAAGAGGCAGAGACATAGAATGGGCACACCAGTGGCCTCTCAGCCACTGTGAACAAACTCCAGATGCATGTGCTCCCTTGTGGGCAAGCTTGGCATTGTGCTCTTGTGTCACTTGTGTCTGGCTAAACGTGGGACTTGGAGAATGCAAAGGGCATTCTTAGGCTTGGCAGGCAGGCGCCTTAACCGCTAAGCCATCTCTCCAGCCTGATCCCTGATTTTTAAAATGGCACATGGGGACTTGGGGAGCTTAACTTGCTGGTGGTGTGTTCTAGAGGTAGCTCGTTCTACTGGTAGAAGAGTCACCAAGACAAGCCCAGAGGACTTGCATCTGGCCTCTCTATCATGCTAATCACCCATGAGAGTCACCTGCACCCATGCCCTTTTGGTTACTACACAGAGCTTAGTTCCTTAGGGGCCAGGCCCATTCTTTCTTGTCTGAGTTCCCCCCAATGCCTAGCACAGTGCTCTGGGCAGGAATCAAAAGACATGGCTGGGCTGGAGAGATGGCTTAGCGGTTAAGGTGCCTGCCGGCTAAGCCTAAGAACTCTGGTTCCAATCTCCAGGTCCCACGTTTAGCCAGATGCAAAGTGACGCAAGGGCGCAATGCTACACTTGCCCACAAGGGGGTGCAAGCATATGGATTTCGTTCACAGCGGCTGAGAGGCTGCTGGCGGGCCCATTCTCTCTCTCTCTCCTCCTCTCCCTCTCCGTCTCTCTCTGTGTCTCTTTCAAAAAAAAAAAAAAAAGACATGGCTTGCAGGCCTGAACAGTGCCACTTATTTATAAGTTCTGTGACACTCAGCAAGTCACTTGACTTCTCTGAGGAGGACCATACTTCCCTGGCTAGTTATAAAGGACTGGCTGGGGCATTAGCAAGGTGGGAGGCCCCTGTGTCTCTGCCATCCCTTCTCCATCCAAATTACCTTCTGAAGCCAGTTGTATCTGTGGGGAGACCAAAGGTGCAAGAGCCCCAGAGCACCAGCAAGAGTTCCCAGCGAAGCATCCTCCTCTGGTCCATCCTGTAATCCTCTGCTCTCTGGGATCCACGGAGCCTAGTGGGCCCCTGAGCCCTTCTTTTATACACACAAATGTGCATGGCTGTGATTCTGCTCTGCCCTGATTTATTGTCTTGGGGTCCATGGCAGGGCAGCTGTCATAAATCTCACCCATGGGAGCAGGTTAGGTGGGTGAAGGGTAAGCAGATCTCAGACACAGAGCAGAGCGGATGGAGTAGGGGGGCTGTGGGAAACACAGCTGTGCTCTATGATGTCAGAGCTCCTGCCTGGCCTGGCCCTGCAACCCCAAGGGTGGATGAAGAGAAACTGCACTGCTCAGGGAGAAGGGCAGGGCAGGGATAGTGTGGAACTTGGGCTTCCAATCCTTAACCTAGACTCCCCACCCCCAGAGGCCTTTGAAAGGGCATCCTTTGTGTTAACAACCTTGGCATTGGGCCTCCCAGGTTACACCCCAGTTTTCTCATCTAGATGGTTTAACTCCTAGCACCAGGCATCCGGGTGGGGTCTGGTCCATCCTCTGGTGGCTAATGATGGTTGTAGAAGGGAAGTCTGGGGGTTTCTGCAGGAGTGGGTCAGAGTATCTGGTCTCCAGCTCACCCTCTCCCTGCTGGACCCTTCCCTCACTTACACCTGTCTTTCTGCCACCTTCCTTTCTCCCTATAGCTTTGCAATGGTCTGGTGTAACTAACTTTCTTTCTTTCTTTCTTTTTTATAATTTTTATTTTTTATTGAGAACTTCCATAATTGTAGACAATAACCCATGGTATTTCCCTCCCTCCCTCCACTTTCCCCTTTGAAACTCCACTCTTCATCATATCCCCTCCATCTTTCAATCATTCTCTCTTTTATTTTGATGTCATGATTATTTTTCCTCCTTTTGTGATGGTCTTGTGTAGGTAGTGTCCAGCACTGTGAGGTCATGGATATCCAGGCCATTTTGTGTCTGGAGGAGTGTGTTGTAAGGAGTCCTACCTTTCCTTTGGCTCTTACATTCTGTTTTTTTAAAATCTTTTTTTAGGAT
The DNA here is from genome assembly GCA_036365145.1 of Orientallactaga sibirica. Lineage (NCBI taxonomy): Eukaryota > Metazoa > Chordata > Mammalia > Rodentia > Dipodidae > Orientallactaga > Orientallactaga sibirica. Next base: position 25,056,347 of record JAEOAD010000017.1, read on the forward strand.
TTAATTTTTAGTTATTTATTTATTAGAGAAAGAGAGAGAGAGGGAGAGAGAGAAGGAGAGAGAGAATGGGCACACCAGGGCCTCTAGCCACTGCAAACGAACTCCAGATGTGTGCGCCCCCCTGTGCATCTGGCTTACTTGGGACCTGGAGAATCAAACCAGGGTTCTTAGGCTTCACAGGCATGCGCCTTAACTGCTAAGCCATCTCTCCAGCCCCCCTCCTTTTTTTTTAAAAAAAACAAAAACATTTGTTTATTTATTTGAGAGAAAGAGACACAGAGAGAGAGAGAAAGAGACAGAGAATGGGCACACTAGGACCTCCACCCACTGCAAACGAACTCTAGATGCATGTGCCCCCTTGTGCATCTGACTGGGTCCTAGAGAATCAAACCGGGGTCCTTTGGCTTTGCAGGCAAATGCCTTAACGGCTAAGCCATCATCTCTCCACCCCCCCCCTTTTTTTTGTTTTTTTTTTGAGGTAGGGTTTTGCTGTAGACCAGGGTGACCTGGAATTTCCTGTGTGGTCTCAGGGTGGCCTTGAACTCAGCGATCCTCCTACTTTGGCCTCCTGAGTGCTAGGATTAAAGGTGTGCACCACCATGCCCAGCTTGGTATAACTTTGAAAACACTTCTGTAACCAAAAGTGAGAGTAGCATTAATATATGGGTATGAACATTATGAAAAGTGCTTATCTGACAGTTTTGTGAGCATTGGGAAGATTCAAAAGTGTTCAGCACTGAGACATCTCTATCATACCTTCCAAGGCTCAGGGTCCATTATAGAAGGTGTGGTGGAAAGAATGTAGGAGCTGGGAATGGTGGTGTATGCCTTTAATCCCAGCACTTGGGAGGCAGAGGTAGGAGGAGTGCCTCGTTACAGCGAGACTCTACATTGAAAAACAAAAACAAAGGGGGCTGGAGAGATGGCTTAGCGGTTAAACGCTTGCCTATGAAGTCTAAGGACCCCGGTTCGAGGCTCGATTCTCCAGGACCCACGTAAGCCAGATGCACAAGGGGGTGCATGCATCTGGAGTTCGTTTGCAGTGGCTGGAGGCCCTGACGCACCCATTCTCTCTCTCTCTCTCTCTCTCTCTCTCTCTCTCTACCTGCCTATTTCTGTATCTCTCTCTCTCAAATAAATAAATAAAATAAAATATTAAAAAAAACAAAAACAAAAACAAACAAACAAATTACATAGGCATGGTGGCACACATCTTTAATTCCAGCACTTGGGAGGCAGAGGTAGGAGGATGGCATGAGTTTGAGGCCACCCTGAGACTACATAGTGAATTCCAGGTCAGCCTGGGTTAGACTGAGACCCTACCTCAAAAAACCAAACAAACAAAAGAATCTAAGAGCCTGTTGCACTCAGGTTCACATTGCTGGCAGAAAACACCTGACCAAGAGCAGCTTGTAGGAAAAAAAGTTTATTTTGGCTTATGGACTCGAGGGGAAGCTCCGTGATGGCAATGGAAAAGGACGGCATGAGCAGAGGGTGGACATCGCTTCCTGGCCAACATCAGATGGACAACAGCAGCAGGAGAGTGTGCCAAATACTGGCAAGAGGAAGCTACTTTAAGACCCATAAGCCCGCCCCCAACAACACACTGCCTCCAGGAGACTTTAATTCCCAAACTGCCATCAGCTGGGAACCTAGCATTCAGAACACCTAAGTTTATGGGGACACATGAATCAAACCACCACAGAGCCAAAGGAAGGCTAGGACCGCTCACAATGCAATCTTCCAGACACAAAATGGCCTGGATATCCATGACCTCACAGTGCCTGATACTACATACACATGACCCTCATAATAGGAGGAAAAGGTGATGGCATCAAAATAAAAGAGAGGCTGATTGAGAGAGGGAGGGGTATGATAGAGGGTGGATTTGTGAGGGGGAAAGTAGAGGGGGATTATCATGGTTTATTGTTTATAATTAAGGAAGCTGTTATGTCTTTCAGGAAGCAGTCCCTGACTTTGACTGACATGGACCAACTTCTGCTGTAGGCTCCCATTAGCCCTCTCTGGGGCATGACCCCCAACTCCTTTGCAGCCAAGGTGTTTATGTGTGTGGTCCCTACCTCTTGGCCACGGTCTGCTCACTGCTTATTCAGTGAAGGAGCCAGTGATGGCAATGGACAGGAAAGAGCCCTGGGTGCTTGTCTTCATTCTACCATGAACTTGCCCTTGAGGTCAGACCTGGCCCCCAGGTGCTGCTCTGGAGCTGTGCACAGCAATGAAAGGAGCTGTTCTCTAGCTAACCGTGCTTGAAGGACTGTGTTTTCTCCTACTTTCCCACATGTGAGACCCTGTGGCAAATTTTCAGGCACTGTGATTTGGCAGTAAAGGAAGTATGTGGGGGACAGGGAGAGACTTTTGATAACTCCCCCCAAAGAGGGGGCACCTTGTTAGGTCGAATAAGCTTTGACTAAGCATTTGTGTAGGCCTGGAGGGTTTTCAGTCCTCCTTCACTCATTAGCACGTGTTCACTTAGCATTTGTTATATATAGTCACATACTTTACTAGATGTTAGAGTTTACAAAGTTAACAAAAATAAAATCGCACCTCCAGAGCCTACAGTCTTGCAGGAGAGATTGTTATCAAGATACACAACTGTACAACAGCCAATTCCCAGTATCAAAATAAATAAGTAAAGAACTAGTAAATAGGGGCTGGAGAGATGGCGCAGCAGTTAAGGCACTTGCCTGCAAAGCCTAATGACCCAAGTTTGATTCCCAAGTACCCATGTAAATCCTGATGCACAAAGTGGCGCATGCAACTGGAGTCCGTTTGCAGTAGTTGGAGGTCCTGGTGTACCCATTTTCTCTCTGTGTTTCTCTTCTCTCTCTCTCTACTTGCAAATAAATAAAGAAATAATATATAATATTTAAAAAATCAGCCAGCTGTGGTGGTGCATACCTTTAATCTCAGCACTTGAGAGGCAGAGGTAGGAAGACCGTCGTGAGTTCGAGGCCACCCTAAGGCTACATAGGGAATTCCATGTCAGCCTGAGCTAGAGTGAGACCCTATCTTGAAAACAGCAACAAAATATCTTCAGGGCTGGAGAAAAAAAATCAACATTCTCTCCCACTCCCAAAAAGAGAAAAGGTGCACACTTTAGTTATTTTTAGTGCACACACAGGTTATTCAACCATTACCACAAATTCCAGCACATTTTCATCCTCCCCAAAAGGAACCTCACGCTGGCCTGGAACTCATTCACTTCCTTCCACCACTAGTTTCTCTTTCTGGGTATTTCAAATAAATGGAATCATATAATATGTTTTAAAAAGAAGGAAAAAAAAAAGAAATTAGAAAGGTTGCAAGTAAACAGTTTAATGCTTCACATGAAAGCTTTGGCAAAAGAACAAGGCAAACCAAAAATCAGCAGATGGGAAGAAATAATAAAGATTAGGGCAAACCAAAAAAAGAAAAAAAATCCAAAGAATCAATGAAACAAAGAGTTGTTTCTTTGAAAGGATAAGCAAGGTTGATAAACCCTTAGCAAATATTACCAAAAGAAAGAGAGAAGAGGGGGCTGGAGAGATGTCTTAGCGGTTAAGGTATTTGCCTGCAAAGCTAAAAGGTTCCAGTTCGAGCCGGGCATGGTGGCACACGCCTTTAATCCCAGCACTTGGGAGGCAGAGGTAGGAGGATCGCCGTGAGTTCGAGGCCACCCTGAGACTACATAGTTAATTCCAGGTCAGCCTGGACCAGAGTGAAACCCTATCTCCAAAAACCAAAAAAAAAAAAAAAAAAAAAAAAAGGTTCTAGTTCGATTCTCCAGGACCCATGTAAGCCAGATCCACGAGGAGGCAATGAATTCATTTGCAGTGGCTGGAGGCCCTGGTGCACCCATTCTCTCTCTCTGCCTCTTTCAAACACGTAAAAATAAAACATATTAAGAAAAAGAAGAGAGAAGAGACAAAATCAATAGAATTAGAGATGAAAAGGCACCATTACAACAGATATCAATGAAATTCAGAAAATCATGAGGACATACTTTAAGAACATATACTCCACTAAGTTTGAAAATGTGAAAGAAATGGATGATTTCCTTGATTTAAAAAAAATTTTTTTTTTTAATTTTTCCGAGGTAGGGTCTTGCTCTAGCTCAGGCTGACCTGGAATTCAGGGTGGCCTCGAACTCACAGCAATCCCCCTACTTCTGCCTCCTGAGTGCTGGGATTAAAGGCATGCGCCACCATGCCTGGCTGATTTCCTTGACTTATATTACCTACCAAAATTAAATCAAGAAGTGATAAACCTTTCAAACAGACCATTTAAACAAACATGGAGATAAAAACAGTTATAAAAATATCTCCCAACTAAAAAATTTCTAGACCCAGATGTTTTCACTGGTGAATGTTACCAGACCTTCATGGAAGAACTAAATACCAATGTTTCTCAAACTATTCCATAAAATAGAAAAGGAGGGAATACTATGAAACTCCTTCTATGAAGCCAGCATCATCCTGATACCAAAACCTGACAAAGACAAAACAAAAAAAGAAAATTACAGGTCAATCTCCCTCATGAACATAGATGCAAATTTTCTAAACAAAGTACTGGCAAACAGAATAAAAGAATATATAAAAAAGATCATTCACCCTGAGCAAGTAGGCTTTATTCCAGAGATGCAGGGATGGGTCAACATACGCAAATTGATAAATGTAATACACCATATAAATGGGCTGAAAGACAAAATCATGTGATCATCTCAATAGATGCATAAAAGGCATTTGACAAAATCCAATATCCCTTTATGGTAAAAGTCCTAAAAACAAAACTGGAATAGAAGGAACATATCTCAACATAATAAAGGCTATTTATGACAAATCTACAGCCAACATAATACTAAATGGGGAAAAACTTAAGCTTTTCAACTAAGATCGGGACCAAGATAAGGATGTCTACTGTCACCACTTTTATTTAATATAATACTGGAAGCCTTAGCTATAGCAATAAGACAAGAGACACACATAAAAAAAGATACAGATTAGCTGGGCATGGTGGTTCAAGCCTTTAATCCCAGCACTCAGGAGGCAGAGGTAGGAGGATCGCTGTGAGTTTGAGGCCACCCTGAGACTACATAGTGAATTCCAGGTCAGCGTGGGCTAGAGTGAGACCCTACCTCGAAAAAAAAAAGGAGATACAGATTGGAAAGGAAGAGATCAAATTATCATCATTTGCAGATAATATGATTCTATACATAAAGGACCCTAATGACTGCCAGCAAACTGTTAGAGTTGGTTAACACTTCTAGCAACATAGCAGGATACAAAATAAAAACACAGAAATCAGTATTCTTCCAATAGACTAAGCTCAAACATGCTGAGGAAAAATCAGGGAATCACTCCCATTCACAATTGCCTCCAAAAAAATAAAGTACCTTGGAATAAACCTAACTAAGGAAGTGAAGGATCCCTACAATGAAAACTTTAACATACTTGAGAGAAATTGCAGAAGACACTAGGAAATGGATAGACATCTTGTGTTCTTGGATTGGAAGAATCAATTTTGTTAAAATGTCAATCTTACCAAAAGCAATCTATTCATTTAATGCAATCCCCATCAAAATTCCAGTTCCACATTCTTCACAGAAATAGAAAAAAAATGCTAAAATTGTTTTGGTTATTTGAGGTTGAAAGCACAAAAAAACCTCAAATAGCCAAAACAATTTTGAGCAACAAAAATAAAGCTGGCAGTATCACCATATCTGATTTTAAGCTATATTACACAGCTATAGTAACAAAAACAGCATGGCACTGGCACAAAAATCGACATGTAGATCAATGGAACAGAATAGAGGACCAAGATATAAGTCCAGGCAGCTACAGCCATCTGATTTTTGGCAAAAATGCCAAAAATATTCATTGGAAAAAAGGAAACCTCTTCAACAAATGGTGCTGGGAAAACTGGATATCTATATGTGGAAGGATGAAAATAGATCCTTACCTCTCTCCATGTATAACTCAGACCCAGAAAGCTAAATGCCACATATTCTTTCTCATATGTGGATTCTAGTTACAGATGTTTAGACTTGTATGTGAGTTGGGGTAAAAATTGGTAGCAGAGGCCTATAAACTAGAAAGGGATTATAAGGGAGGGAGGAGAGGGGAGGACTTAAGGGGACCGTACTGTGTATATGTAAATAGATGAAGAGATTACTGCGGCTGGACTGGCCTAAGTGAGGTCAGGGGAAGAGATTGAGTAAAGAAGGGTGGGTGAGGGTTAATCAAAATTTAAGAGGGGACGCTGGGCATGGTGGTGCATGCCTTTAATCCCAGCACTCAGGAGGCAGAGGTAGGAGGATCGCCATGAGTTTGAGGCCACCCTGAGACTACATAGTGAATTCCAGGTCAGCCGGGGCCAGAGCAAGACACTACCTCAAAAAACAAAAACAAACAAACAAAAAATTAAGAGGGTATGAATAAGCCATATGTAAACCTACTTTTGTGGAAAATGGCAACCCAGAAACCATAGAATGTTACTAGAAAAATTTTAGTGAATTATTGGCCAGGGAGGTCCCTGATACCCCCAAAATGTTACAGGCCGTTTCCAGGGCTCTTGGTTTCCCACCAGGAATAGATGGTAAGACCCTATTGCTAAAGACTCCACATGCTTGGACTGCAAGGTCACTGAGAATCTTGCTGGAGATGAGCTGAAAACCTCTATATAGACCAGCTGACAGAAAGCTGGAAAAAGCTACAGGGCATGCAGCTCCATGGGAGAGAGAAGTGGTCAGTGGAGATAAACAACAGTGGACACTGCAAGCCTTAAGTTGGGCCAGCCAGGTCAAATAAGCCAATGGGTGCAATAGTGGCATGTCTGTTATGGGGAAAACCACTTGGTCTCTAATTGGAGGCTCATAGTGGAACTTTTTGATGATTCAGATGGGTGGTGATCCAGACAGGGATGGATTTAAGAATGATGAGAAGTGTGGATATTTTGAATGTTTGTGTCTCTCTAATTCATTGGTTGAAATCCTAACCACCTCTCTCTGGTGATAGTATTAGGGTCCTTTGACCACATAAGGATATAATAAAAGATCCTATCTAGCACCTTGATCTTAAGCTTCTCAGCTGTCATAACTACAACACGTTATTTTATTTATAAGCCACCCAGTTTAAGGTGGCTGCTTAGAGTAGCTCAGAATGACTGAGAAAAGAGGAGAAAAAGGAGATAAAGGCAATATAGTCGCCATTCTGAGAAGGTGGGTCTCTCTCTTTCTCTCTCTTTCTGATGGGAGGGAGAAGCAGGGCTAATCACTCCACATAGGATTGGGTGACACTGGAGGGGAGGCTGCCCCTCCATAGGCTGAGGGCAGGGGGAAGTTGGAGGAAGGCAGGCAGCCTGGTATTGGAATTTAAGGGACTTCCAGCTTAGCGCTGTAAAGACCTTTCCTTAGGGCTGAGGATGGAAGGGGTTTGGAGGCAGGAGGAAAATGGTGACGGTCTCAGTTATGGAAAATAGAAAGAGCTGACCCTGGAAATGAGAGGAGTCTGTAGAGGCTAAAGACATGAAGTGGCAGGAGTTCAGGATTGCAAGGAAACTACTCTAACCTATTTGGACTCCCCTAATGACATGGCAGGGCCCAGCTGCTTGGACACAGATAAAAGAGAAGTATAAAGTGTGTGGCTCGCTTCACCTAAGGTCTGGGTCAGTGATGAGGAACAAAGGAATTTAGAACCTGAGCAAAAGGGAAAAAAGACTTTTTTTGTTTGTTTTGTTTTGTTTTGTCCTTCGAGGTAGGGTCTCACTCTAACCAGGCTGACCTGGAATTCACTATGTAGTCTCAGGGTGGCCTTGAACTCACTGCGATCCTCCTACCTCTGCCTCCCAAGTGCTGGGATTAAAGGTGTGCGCCACCACTCCTGGTTGAAAGAAGACTTTTAAAAAAATGTTTTATTTATTTATTTACAAACAAAGAGAAAGAGAGCGAAAAAGAAAAGAGAGACAGAAAGAGAATGGACACACTAGGGCCTCTAGCTGCTGCAAATGAACTCCAGATGCATATGCCACTTTGTGCATCTGGCTTTACGTGGGTACTAGGGAATCAAACCTGAGTCCTTTGGCTTTGTTGGCAAGTGCCTTAACCAAAGCTATCTCTCTAGCCCTAGAAGACTTAAAAAAATTTTTTTTTGCACACATGGTGGGGGTGGGGTCTCTTGCCTCTGCAAACAAACATTAGATCTTGTGTCTGGCTTGGACCCTGGGCTAGAAGGCTTTCAAGCAAGTTCCTTTATCCACTGAGCTATCTTTCTAGCAAGATGTTTTTTTTTCTGCTGCTTCGTATTTATTCTCTGAATTCTGTATTCCTTCAAATTAAATGCACTCATTTGAAAAAAAATGATATGAAAGCAGGAGAGGGACTTTTGGGGAAGAAGACATTCAGTAGGAGGAAGAGTGGGACAAGAGAAGATGATGGGGTGAATATGATCACAATATATTAAATTTATACACATAGATACATATACGTGAAATTGTCAAAATGCAAAAAAAAACTTTTGGTTTTTCAAGGTAGGGTCTCGCTCTAGCCCAGGCTGACCTGGAATTCACTACATAGTCTCAGGGAGACCTTGAACTCATGGCGATCCTCCTACCTCTGCCTTCTGAGTGCTGGGATTAAAGGCCTGCTCCACCACGTCCAGCTAATATTCTTAATTTTAAATTATCAATTAAATTGTTCAGTGAAATAAACATATACCTTTACATTTATTGATCATTGTAAAAACATGTCTGAATTCTTCATTTCATTCCACAAAGTTATATTATTATTATTATTATTATTATTATTTTAGTTTTATTTATTTATTTATTTTTTGTTTTTCGAGGTAGGGTCTCACTCTGGCTCAGGCTGACCTGGAATTCACTATGTAGTCTCAGGGTGGCCTTGAACTCTCGGCGATCCTCCTACCTCTGCCTCCCAAGTGCTGGGATTAAAGGCGTGCGTCACCACGCCCGGCTTATTTTAGTTTTTTGAGGCAGGGTTTCACTCTACCCTAGGCTGACCTGGAATTCACTATGCAGTCTCAGGGTGGCCTCAAACTCATGGCGATCCTCCTACCTCAAGCCAGGTGTGGTGGCGCAGCAAGATGGTTTTTTTTTTTTTGAGCCATGGTCTTACTCTAGCCAGGCTGACCTGGAACTCACTCTGTTTATAGCTTGGGCTGTCCTCAAATTCATGATCTGCTTCAGCCTCTCATGCATGTGTCACTTCACTAAGCACAGTTGTAACTGGCAAAAAGTGATGACATCAAAAAGAAGGCTAGTTGGAAAGAAGAAGGGATTCAGTGGAGGGGGGATTTGGGAAGGAGAAAAGGGAGGGTGAAAAGGGAGGATAGTGGGAAGGAATTATGATTATGGCATATTATTTATATTTATGAAAGTTGTTACTAAAAAAGTTGAAAAAAAGCTAGGTGTGGTGGTATATGCCTTTAATCCCCAGCACTTGGCAGGCAGATGTAGCAGAATCACTGAGTTTCAGGCCAGCCTGGGACTATAGTGTAAGTGCCAGGTTAGCCTGGGCTAGAGTGAGACCCTATCTCAAAACACCAAAATAAATAAATAAATAAATAAATAAATAAATAAATAAATAAATAAAAAAATAAAAATAAATTTAAAAAGTTGAAAAAGAACTATGGGTCTTCAGAGGGTCAAGGAGAGAGGTCATGACAGACAGGGTGGCTGGGCTGGAGGACAGCAATGGACATGCGTGATGAGAAGAGCCAGCAGGGGCGGTGGAAACAGCTGAGCCACAAGCTGGGAGTTAGGGGCTTGGGGGCGGTGCATGGGGTATTTGCTAATCTAGAGGTGGAGCAAGAGCCCATGATGACAAGTGCAGAACTGGACATGAAGCAGAGCAGGGCCGAGGCTGTTGGAAGTGGGGCATCTAAGGCACTGGGAGGTCAGGGTACAGCTGGGTCACCATCTGCGTGGCTGGTGATGTCATCGGGGAGGATTGCAGCAGGCACAGACTGGAGGAAGTCTGCAAGTCAGGAGCCAAAGTCTGTGATAAATGACAGGGCAGGACCCTCAAGTCCAGCAAAGACACAGTGAGTGGGTGGAGAGGGTCCAGGCAAACAGGCATGGCTGAGAGGACAAGGTTCATCTGCCAGTGTCCACATCAGCCTGGGAGGCAAGGGGACCAGCACCCAGGACATAGAAGGAAACCAAGACCCAGGAGGACAAGCAGCATGTTCTAATTCACAGCCAGTGGATACAGGCATCCAGGTGGTGGGGGTCCTGCGCCTGATTCTTATTCTCCTCACCTCCAGGGTCCCTGCTGGTGGAAAGTCCCTTGTGAATCTCAAGAGAGACTTAAGAGTGATGCTACCTTTTTACCCTCCCCCCTTTTTTGGAGGTAGGGTCTCACTCTAGCCCAGGCTGACCTGGAATTCACTATATAGTCTCAGGCTGGTCTCGAACTCACAGAGATTCTACCACATCTGCCTCCTGAGTGCTGGGATTAAAGGCATGCAGCTCTTTTCCCATCTTGATTGTGACCTGTCATGGCCAGTTAGGGTGACTGGCTCAATTACATTTTCTCTCCCTCTCCTCTCCCTAAGCTGTAAAGGAGAGGGAGCAGCACAGGTGGGAAGGTGCCATGGAGAGTTGGGCTTTGATGACTGTCAGAATATGAAGCAGCTATAACAGCTGCAAATTACTTTGAATACAAATGTCCTTTGGCCTCTTAGCAGCCCTGTGGGATGGGTAGGATGCTGAGGCTACCGAGAGTGAAAGGAGGGACAAGCTGAAAGCTTCATTGTAACTCCCTCCCTATGACAGTGTTGGTATGGCTGAATGAACCAATGGAATGTTTTTTTTTTTTTATATGGAATGCTTCACAAATTTGCATGTCATCCTTGCACAGGGGCCTTGCTAATCCTCTGTATCATTTCAATTTTAGTATATGTGCCAGCACAGATTTTTTTAACTGTTTATTGACAACTTCCACTCATATACATGATGTACCCTAATCATAATCCCTCCCACCACCCTCTTTTGTTCCCCCTCTACTGAACCCCTCTTCGACTAGTCCCTCTCCTATTTATTTATTTATTTATTTATTTATTTATTTATTTTTTGGTTTTTTGAGGTAGGGTCTCACTCTAGTTCAGGCTGACCTGGAATTCACTGTGTAGTCTCAGGGTGGCCTTGAACTCACGGCAATCCTCCTACCTCTGCCTCCCGAGTGCTGGGATTAAAGGTGTGAGCCACCATGCCCGGCTTCTTCTATTTATTTTTATTATTTGTTTATTTATTAGAGACAGAGGAGAGAGAGAGAGAGAGAGAGAGAGAGAGAGAGGGAGAATGGGCACACCAGGCCCTCTAGCCACTGCAAATGAACTCCAGACACACGTGCCACACCATGTGCATCTGGCTTACGTGGGACCTGGAGAACTGAACCTGGGTCCTTTGGCTTCGCAGGCAAGTGCCTTAACCGCTAAGCCATCTCTCCAGCTACCTCTTCTATTTTCATGCCATCATTTCCCCCCCTTGAACCCTGGGCCACTCAGCTTTCCAAGCAAATGCCTTTAACCATTGAGCCATCTTTCCAACCCATGTATCTTTTGTTTGTTTGTTTGTTTTGTTTTGTTTTTTCGAGGTAGGGTTTCACTCTAGCCCAGGCTGACCTGGAATTCACTATGTATTCTCAGGGCGGCCTCAACCTCACAGTGATCCTCCTACCTCTGCTTCCCGAGTGCTGGGATTGAAAGTGTGCGCCATCATGCCTGGCTGCAAGCAAGCATCTTTAACCGCTGAACCATCTCCCTAGCCCTCATTAGCAGTTTTTTTAAAATATTTTTTTTATTTTTTTAAATATTTTTTTTTTTTTATTTTTAGAGAGAGACAGACAGAGAGGGAGAGGGAGACAGATAGAGATGGGTGCGCCAGCAGTCTCTCAGCTGCTGCAAACGAAATCCAGATGTGTGTGCCCCCTTGTGGTCAAGTGCGGCATTGCGCGCTTGCGTCACTTTGCATCTGGCTAAACGTGGGACCTGGAGATTGGAACTGGGTTCTTAGGCTTAGCAGGCAGGCCCTTAACCGCTAAGCCAACTCTCCAGCCCTCATTAGCAGTTTTAAAAAACTTGTCTATAATTAATATACGCTTGGGGAGAGATAAGAAAAAATTTGCATCAGTAAAACATAGCTGATACAATAAAAATAGGAATAAGCAGATAAGAAGCTTTGGAAGTTGAAAACATAAGAGCAGGGATGGAGAGATGGCTCAGCAGTTAAGGCACTTGCCTGCAAAACCTAATGGCCTGGGTTTGATTCCCCAATACCTGCATAAAGCCAGATGAACAAAGTGGCACATGCGTCTGGAGTTTGTTTGCAGTGGCTAGAGGCCCTTCTCTCTCTCTCTCTTTCTCCTTGCAAATAAATAATTTAAAAAAAAAGAGCAAAAAGTTTTTAAAAGAGAGGCTGGGAAGATGTTTCAGTAGTTAAAGGCATTTTCTTGCAAAGCCTGCAGGCCTGGAGCTCAATTCCCCTATACCCACATGAAGCCAGACACAAGTGTCTGGCAAACACACACACACACACAATAAATAATTTTTAAAAAAAGAAATTTGTTTTTTTGAGGTAGGGTCTTTCTCTAGCCCAACCTGACCTGGAATTAGTCTCAGGCTGGCCTCAAACTCACAGCAGTCCTCCTATCTCAGCCTCCAGAGTACTGGGAATTAAAGGCATGTGCCACTATGCCCAGCTTCTAAAAATATATATTTTTAATATTTTCATTTTTATTTATTTATTTGAAAGAGAGGAAGAGAGAGAATGAGCGTGCCATGGCATCCAGCCACTGCAAACAAACTTCAGATGCATGTGCCACCTTGTGCATCTGGCTTACGTGTATCCTGGGGGAATCAAACCTGGGTTCTTTGGCTTTGCAGGCAAGCACCTTAATCACTAAACAATCTCTCCAGCCCTCTAAAAATATTTTTAAAGAAATAAAAGAAGCTGGATGTGGTGGTACATGCTTCAATCCCAGCACTTGGGAAGCAGAGGCAGGAGGAGAACATGAGTTCGAGGACACCCTGAGACTATAGAGTGAATTCCAGGTCAGCCTGGGCTAGAGCGAGGCCCTACCTCGAAAAACCAAAACAAACAAACAAACAAAAACACAACTTAGAAAAAAGAAGTTGTTATAAAAAAAAGTTGGGCTGGAGAGATGGCTTAGCAGTTAAGGCCTGCGAAGCCTAAGGACTCAGATTCCATTCTCAAGGTCTCACGTAAGCCATATGCACATAGTAGTGTATGCATCTGGAGTTCATTTGCAGTGGCTAGAAGCCCTGGCGTACCCATTCTCACACATTCTCTCCATGTCTCTCTGGCTGCAATAGATAAATAAAAATAAAATCTTTTTAAAAAAATTTTAAAAGTAATATAAAAAGAAGTTGCAATCCTAATTTCCAGGAAGAGAAAAAGGAGAAAGGAAAGCAGAAGACATGACAAAGGAGTCACCACGGGATGATTTCTGAGAGGGGCGGAGTCTTCAGACTGAAGGGGCTGTGGAGCAACTGGGTCATGAATGGTGAGAGACCTAGGCCAGGCGTAGAGAAGAGTGGACATTGTGGCCAGCATGAACCCCAGCACAGAGGAATCAGGAGTCAGGACTGTCCCATGCCTGCTCAAGAGAGAAGCTATTGGGAAAACTTCCAACTTCAGGGGAAAATAAGCTCGCACCTAGAATTCCACCTGCACCACAACTACCTGCCAGGTCCAGAAGCGTTTACTTCTCCTGGCCTTGATCAAGAAGCTTGGACAGCCTGTGTTTCACTTAGGCAAAGGTGGAAACTGAGGCAGAGGACGTCTCCCAAGCAATGGAAAACAGCAAAGAGAAGTCCCAGGTAATTGCACAGCATCGCATCTCTGGGCTCCTAGGAGAAAATCCCACAGGCGCCTCACCTGGCTGTGGGACCAGATGGAAAACCAAGACATGGGAGAGGAAAACAGAGGCCTCCGTGATGAACTAAAGGAAAAGCACACATCCACAAGGTGATCACATTACACAGCAAACAGGAATTTAACCCTAGCGTGGAACCCCATGTGGTGGCGCACGCTTTTGAGTCCAGCACTCCAGAGGCTGAGATAAAAGTATTGCTGTGGGGCCTGGAGAGATGGCTTAGCAGTTAAGCACTTGCCTGTGAAACCTAAGGACCCCTATTCGAGGCTCAATTCCCCAAGACCCACGTAAGCCAGATGCACAAGGTGGTGCATGCATCTGGAGTTCATCTGCAGTGGCTGGAAGCCCTGGCACACCCATTCTGTCTCTCTCTGTGTCTCTTTATCTACCTGTTGCTCTCAAATAAAATAAATACAAGTAAACAAACAAAAAAAAAAAAAGTATTGCTGTGAATTCAAGACCAGCCTGGGACTACATTGTGAATTCCAGGTCAGCATGGGCTAGAGCAAGACCCTACCAAAAAAAAAAAAAAAAAAAAAAAAAAAAAAAGAAGAAGAAGAAAAAAAAAAGAGAGAGAGAAAGAAAGAAGAAAAAGAAAACCTGAAGAGAGTAATCCTCCTCTACTATTAAGTACCATTTAAAATGTATGAAATTTAAAATTAAGAAATGGAAGGCTATATATAAAGTCCAGGAATATGGATAACCCATTGGTCGCTATGGCAGAAAAGCCATGGGGCTGAGAGCAGTGGTCCGTGGAGTGCCAGGCTGTGGAGCCAGACAGGACTGCAGGCTGCTGGTTTATATCATAAATGTTTTGTTTTAATATTGTTGCTTTTTAAACTAGAGCATTTCTTTTTCTTCCCTGACCTCCAGTTATGCTCCTGCTTGGTAAAACTTATCTCACAACTCCTTAGCACCCTCCCAGCAGAACCCTGGATCACCCCACTCACCCTGCACTGCTCTCTGCCACGCTGTCCTCTGGAAAAGAAAGGGACCCTCCAGCTTTTTTGATACCTACCTAACAGATCCCAAGGACTGACGGGGAACAGTTTCTTGCGTTCCTAGGGTTCATGTCTAGGGTGCAGTGTTATGTCCCCACTATACTGGGTGCATCTTATTTTCAGGAACCTTCCATCACATTGTCCCTCTAAGCCCTTGAACCCCTTGGCTCTCCTCCCCTCACTCCAGCCACTGCAGCGCCTATGACCTAGGTGACCTGCCTTCAGTTTCCGTGGGTCACTGTTTCACCAGGCCTCAGGTTGGGATGACCCGAACCCCATGGCTAAATGCCTGCTCCTCCAAGGCCCCCACAACAACCAGATAAGGACACCTAGTTCTCCCTGCCCCCACCTCCATCTCGGCTCCAAGGTTCCAACCCAGCGGCAACCCTTCCCCAGGCCTCTGAGTAATCTGTCTTTCCATCCACCCACGCACAGCAACCCTGTGTGATTATTAAACGACGCCGGGGCTTTATTTCCTGCTCAAGGCCCCAGCTGCTCAGCTCATCTGTGCTGAGCTCACTGCTCCTGTCTGATTGAGAAATTCCTCTGAGGAGACAGCTGGGGCCCTCCAGGGACGCGGAAGCAAAGCGTGAGGCAGAGGCAATGGAGGAAAGCTGTGTCCGTTTTCCACCCTTCCCTGCACCCCATTTTCTTTTTCTTTTTCTTTTTCTTTTTATTTCCTTTTCTTTTCTTTTCTTCTTCTTTTTTTTTCCGCCTTAGCCCAGTCTAACCTGGAATTTACTGTGTAGTCTCAGGCTGGCCTCGAACTCACAGCGATCCACCTACCTCTGCCTCCCAAGTTCTGGGATTACAGGCGTTCACCACTATGCCCCCATTTGCTTTCTGTGAATAGAAACAGGATGGGCAGAGATGGTTGACTCCCAGACACTAAGCTGGGTGAGTCCTATCTCTACCTCCACTACCTTGCCTGGACACAAGTCATGGAAAGTGCTGATTGCCTCTCTCTCTTTCTTTCTTTCTTTCTTTCTTTCTTTCTTTCTTTCTTTCTTTCTTTCTTTCTTTCTTTCTTTCTTTCCTTCCTTCCTTCCTTCCTTCCTTCCTTCCTTCCTTCCTTCCTTCCTTCCTTCCTTCTTTCTTTCCTCCCCTCCCTTCCTCCCTCCCTCCCTCCCTTCCTTCTTTCTTTCCCTCCCTCCTTTCTTTCTTTCTTTCTTTCTTCTTTGTTTTCTTTTTGGTTTTTCGAGGTAGGGTTTTACTCTCTCCCAGGCTGACTTGGAATCCACTATGTAGTTTCAGGGTGGCCTTGAACTCACAGCAGTTCTCCTACCTCTGCCTCCCAAGTGCTGGGATTAAAGGTGTGTGCCACCATGCCTGGCCTGATTGCCCTTTTTTTTTTTTTCCTTTCTTTCTTTTTCTTTTTCTTTTTTTTTTTTTTTAATGGTTTTGCGAGTTAGGGTCTCACTCTGGTCCAGGCTGACCTGGAATTAACTATGTAGTCTCAGGGTGGCCTCGAACTCTCGGCGATCCTCCTACCTCTGCCTCCCGAGTGCTGGGATTAAAGGCGTGAGCCACCACGCCCGGCTCGCCTTTCTTTCATTTTTAAAAAAATATTTTATTTATTTGAGAGAGAGAGAGAGAGAGGATGGGCACATCAGGGCCTCCAGCCACTGCAAACGAACTCCAGATGCATGAGCTACCTTGTGCATCTGACTTACATGGGTACTGGGGAATTGAACCTGAGTCCTTAGGCTTTGCAGGCAAGCACCTTAATTGCTAAGCCATTTCTCCAGCCCTGATTGCCCCTTTCTTTCAAAGCCACAAATCAGATTTTTTTCATGTTACTCAGCCTTCCCTCCCTCCACCATTTGGTCTTCCCAAGCCATCTCAGCCTCCATTTCACTGGCCTCATTGTCATGAGGAAGGGTGACACTTAGGACCATATTTAGAAGAGCCCTCAGGATTACTGTCTCTGGTGAGATTCCCTGGCTTTCAAAAGCCCTGCCCCCAGTCCTGGGTGCATTGGTCACAGGCTTTGCAGCAGGATGGGAAGGCCAGGCTCAGCTGGATTTATGCTTCTTCTCCCTGGTTCTCACGTCCATTCTGCCCCATGGGTAGAGGACAAGCCAACAAAAACCTCTTCTCTGCTCCTGCCCCACTCAACTTCCTTGACCTTGACCTTGGGGTGACGTGATGCTGCCTTATTCTAGAGATTGGCATCGTGAGGAACCTCTGTGAGAAAAATTAGACCCCTAGGCTGAGGGCCTAGGAGATGACCTGATAAGGTTCCCAAACATTCTCTGTCCCAGGATCTTGATGTCAGAAGGACCAAGTTCAGTGGGAAAGTTCAGATGATCCACTCCCCCACAGTGGAAAAGACAGAGGGTCAGACAGGCCACCAGGCTGAATAAAGATGAGGAGAATCAATGAACCAAATAGCTCTCAGTCAGCTCAGCCTATCCCACCTGGGTAACTTCACCAGTTAGCATGAGATCTTGCTTCAACAAACCAAACAAAGCAACCCTGTCATTGCTTGGCCCAGTGATCCACTTGGCTCTGCTGTTCCCTGCACTTCTGCAGTTGGGCTCCAGCCTCCCCCTTCCTCTTCCACATGGTTATTATTTTGGCATCCCTTTCCTGGTGAAGTTATTCACACTCTCATTCAAACTCGTAGATACAGCTGGTCTCAGGGCCATGTGGTGGGAGGTGTGCTACACACACTGGCAGCAGGAGGAGGTGGGTGCTAAGAGTGAAGCTGTGATGGGTTGAGAGCTATGCCACTGTGGCCCAGATTAGTTGTCAGCTATAGAATCCTGCCCTGCTTTTGCCTTAGAAAATTCCTGAGAACAGGGGCTGGAGAGATGGCTTAGTGGTTAAGGCGTTTGCTTGCAAAGCGAAAAGATCCCGGTTCAATTCTCCAGGACCCGTGTAAGCCAGATGCACAAGGAGTATGCACACATCTGGAGTTCGTTTGCAGTGGCTAGAGGTCCTGGCACGCCCATTCTCACTCTCCCTCTTTCTCTTTCCCCCTCTCTGTCTCTAAATAAATAAATAAATAAATAAATAAATAAATAAATAAATATTTTTTTGTTGTTGTTTTGTTTTTCAAGGTAGGGTTTCACTCTAGCTGAGGCTGACCTGGAATTCACTCTGTAGTCTCAGGTGGCCTCAAACTTGTGGCAATCCTCTACCTCTGCCTCCCAAGTGCTGGGATTAAAGGCTTGTGCCACCACGCCCAGCTAAATAAAAATAAAATATTTTAAAAAAAAAAAATAAAGGAAAATTCCTGAAAACAACAACATACATACAAGATGTATGTGTATATGTATGCATATGGGAAGTCCTGCTATGCTTTGCCGGTGGGACTATAAGGAGCTTTTACTCCTTTATTGGTCATAACAGTTCCCAAAATAATACAGACCATTGGTACTGCTCTTAGTTGCCCACAAGAACTATATAGTTAAGCATGGGTATAGCTCAGTGGTAAGATAACATGCCTGGGATGTGTGATTCCCCTGGGTTCAATCCTCAGCACCATCACCAAAAAAAAAAAAAAAAAAAAAAAAAAATTAATAGAGCTAGACAGTAAGATCTTATTGCTACGAAGATACTACATGCTTCAGTTGCAGGATAAAGAGAAATCACATTAAAATTGGAAGCTTCCTCCCTGCTGGCTAGCTTTCATGGTGCTATGCAGGCTATTGGTGGAGGAAAGTCATCAACAGTTTTACCCATGTGTCGACCTTGCGAGCTGCACTACTGGCCAGCCAAGTAACATGGGCCCATTGGTGCAATAGTGACAAGACTGGTATGGGGCTAACCAACTACTTTCTGATTGAATCTGACACCTGCTCCAAGGGAAGGAATTTATTCCTGGTGCTGAAATCCTGATCAAAGCTTGTGGATGGGAAGGTCATAGGCCCTAGAAGGGAAGCTACTACTGTGGTTTCATGACATGATGTACCCATTGCTGCCTTCTAAATACTTACGTTTATGCCCATAGATTAGTTCTGCTCTCAGTGTGGGCCAGAGAAGCTTCAAGCTAGACAGTAAGATCTTATTACGAAGATACCATGCTTCAGTTGCAGGATAAAGAGAAATCACATTAAAATTGGAAGCTTCCTCCCTGCTGGCTAGCTTTCATGTTGCCAGATGGTGCTATGCAGGCTATTGGTGGAGGAAAGTCATCAACAGTTTTACCCATGTGTCGACCTTGCGAGCTGCACTACTGGCCAGCCAAGTAACATGGGCCCATTGGTGCAATAGTGACAAGACTGGTATGGGGCTAACCAACTACTTTCTGATTGAATCTGACACCTGCTCCAAGGGAAGGAATTTATTCCTGGTGCTGAAATCCTGATCAAAGCTTGTGGATGGGAAGGTCATAGGCCCTAGAAGGGAAGCTACTACTGTGGTTTCATGACCTGGACATGATGTACCCATTAAGCTGCCTTCTAAATACTTACGTTTTATGCCCATAGATTAGTTCTGCTCTCAGTGTGGGCCAGAGAAGCTTCTTTTTGCAGTGGGCAGTGGTTACTGTAAAGAGGTAGTGCTGGGATTAAAGACATGTGTCACCATGCCCAGCTAAATTTTTTGTTTGTTTGTTTTTGTTTTTTGAGGTAGGGTCTTGCTTTAGTCCAGGCTGACCTGGAATTCAATATGTAGTCTCAGGGTGGCCTCGAACTCACAGCAATTGTATTACCTCTGCCTCCCAAGTGCTGGGATTAAAGGCGTGTGCCACCATGCCTGGCTTAAATTTTTTTTTTTTAATTTAAAAACAAAAGCTACTGCAAGATTTATAGGGTTGTCATTACTCCTTCCAGCCAGGCCCCGGATCACACCATTCCTCTCTTTTAACTTCCACAGACTCTCTAACTATTTATGTGTACATACATATATTAATGCTACTCTCACTTACGATTAGAGAAGCATGACTCAAAACTCATCAAAGGGCTGACAAGATGTGAAATGGAGTGGTTACCACTAAGTGAGAACATCTTGGAAGAGGTGGCGGGAAGCCAGAGGATGGGGAGGAGTGCTTTGAAATACTGTCTTCCAGACATTAAGTGCCTGTTGCATTCATGAACTCATTCTGTAGTCCCAGGCTGGCCTTGAACTCATGGTGATCCTCCTACCTCTGCCTCATGAGTGCTGGAACTAAAGGTGTGTGCCACCACACCTGGCTCAATTGTAGAAGTCTTATCAAGAGGGGACAGATTCTCCCACTGCCCCCAGCAAAGGATGGCCTTACCCTCTAGGTCCCTCACTCCCTGGGCACTGTAAGTTTGAACATTCCAGCCCTTCACAGCCTTGTCTTGCCCTCACCTTTCCTCCCAAGCTAGTGAGCAGGTTGAGATTGAGACTGCTACCAAAAGATCCCTTCTGTCCCACAGGAACCCCATCCTTTCCCTACACGGACAGACAAGAACTGGGAAGCCAGTAGCAGTTCCAGGGCAAGATGCATAGCACAGGCAATGAGCCTCCTTCCCGCTATTTGCTGTCATGGGCTTCTGCTTCCGTGTGAGCTACAACGGAGATCTCAGGGTACTTACTTAGGTTGCACTGAGAACTGGAAAGGCCTGAAATGTGGTTGGCGGGGAACCATACCACAGGCACATGCATGTGAACATGCATGTAGCTTTAAACCCACTCCCCTCTTACACAGATTGCATGGCACTGTACTGCCCCTAAAGTTGCAGTCTTTCCTTCTGCCCCTCTGCCTCAGTAAGGCAGCAAGGAACGAGTAGGGAGGCCAAAGGGAGTTTTGTGAAAAATTAGGCTAGGAGTAGAATTCAGAGACCCATAACCTTCTTCTTACCTACAGGTTTCACTTGAGAAAGGATTGATGGAAGGGGCTGGGAGGCCAAAAAAAACCCACTTAAGTATTGACTGTATGATTTCTCTGTAAGATGTACAGAGACACACCCACACTGTTACAGTGCCTTTCTGAATACTAACACTGTCACACTGCTGTCATGACATGCTAGCACATGAGTTCCCAGAAGATCCCTTGAGGGCGATTTCAAGGGTAAAGATGGAAGGGGGAAGGGGGGGCAGGTTTTCATGTTCCCATAGCAGCCTATTGTGTTGCCATAGCAACACAGCTCTACCTCCATTCTTTGAAGTCCTGGTTTCTGTAAATGAGTAGAAGGCGATGGCGCTTCATGGCATAGGGGTGGAGAGGAACTTACACCCCTTGCGGAAGGATGTTTTTCCATCCTAGACCAAGCAGGATAAGGTTTCCTCAGGATGTCAACTATAGCTGAGGTGTCCTGTGGGTAGAAAGGTGGATTTTCTGGGGGTTATTTTTTCTTTCTTTCTTTCTTTCTTTTTTTTTTTTTTTTTTTTTATTAAGTAGGAACTTTGTATGGACACATGATGTGTTGGTACCATCATTTCCCTCCTCCCTACCCCCATTCCACTGAGGGCCCACCTTAGTGGGATTGCTGGTATTCACCATGGAGTTGTGGATTTATGAGTTGTGAAAGCAGCAGTCTGTCATTGTGTGTGTGGGGGGGGCTTTCTTTCTTTTTTGCAACAGGCTGACTTGGAACTCACTCTGTAGACCAGGTTGGCCTTGAACTCATAGTAATTGTCCTACCTCAGCCTCCCAAGTGCTGGGATTAAAGGTATGTGCTACCAAACCCGTTTAAGAAAACCCATAAATTTATTGACAGCTTCCACACATATATTCAATGTCGCCTGATCATAATCCTCCCACCACACTCCTTTGTCTTCCCTTCTCTCCCCTCCATTGAACTTCCTCTTCTTTCAAACCAGTTTTCTGGAATTTTTATTTTATTTTATTTTATTATTTATTTGACAGAGAAAGAGGTAGAGGGAGAGAGAGAATGGGCACGCCAGGGCCTCCAGCCACTGCAAATGAACTCCAGGTGCATGCATCCCCTTGTGCATCTGGCTAATGTGGGTCCTGGGGAATCGAACCTGGGTCCTTTGGCTTTGTAGGCAAACACCTTAACCACTAAGCTATCCCTTCAGCGCCCCCCCCTTTTTGTTTTTTGAGGTAGGGTCTCAGTCTAGCTCAGGCTGACCTGGAATTCACTGTGTAGTCTCAGGGTGGCCTTGAACTCACAGTGATCCTTCTACCTCTGCCTCTCTAGTGCTGGGATTAAAGGCGTGCATCACCACATCCGGCTCTTCCCTGGAATTTTTTTAAGGACAAGCTCTACTTTTTCCTACCAAAATTTCTCCTCTCCTGCTATTGAGCTTCAAGGAGTGCCCCTGGGAAGCTGACTGGCCTCTCCTGATCTGAACCCAGCTGGGGTGCCTGTCAGAGAGGCGTGACTGCAGTGAGGACAGCTATTAGGCTGTGTCCTCCAGCAAGTGACTTATCTTTCTATTTTTCTTTCTTTTGGTTTTTCAAGGCAGGTTCTCACTCTAGTCCAGGCTGACCTGGAATTCACTATGTAGTTTCAGGCTGGTCTCGATCTCACAGTGATCCTCCTACCTCTGCCTCCTGAATGCTGGGATTAAAGGCGTGCGCCACCAAATCTGGTGACTTACCTTTCTAGACCTCAGGCTTCTACTGTGAAAATGGGCACAACTGGCCCTGGGTGGCTACAGGGTAAAGAGCAGTGATAGTACCAGAGCATGTAGAATTTGGTGGTTTCAATGTAAAAATGTCCCTATACCCTCAGGTGTTTGTGATTAAGTTTCCTACTTAGTCCACATGGTGGAACGCTGCTGGAGGAAGTGTATCATCCTGGATGGACCTTGGCGTGGAGTCTAGCCCTATGGTGTGTTCTAAGCCAGCTTGAATTCTGGTTGTTGGGTCGCTCGCTCTCTATTACGAATGTATGATGAAGTAAAACATCTTTTTTCTGCCATGATGCCACTTCCCCTGTAATCTCCAAACCTAAGATAAACTCTTCCCTCCCATAGCTGCTTCTGATTGAGTGCTTTATCCCAGCAACAAGAAGGTCACTGCAACATTGGGCTTTACTGAGAGAAATAAATGGCCAGTCCACTGTGGATGACCCTTGCACCTCAGTGCCTCAAAGCCAAGCAGCCCAGCAGAGGCTTGTTGGTGGGTCAGTGGTTGACATTGTTGTCTTCCAGAACAAGTTGTTCAACTGGCTGACAACTGATAATTAAGGGGAAGGTACTTAAGGTGTCTGCATCTCACATCATCCCCCATCAAAAGTGTGAGTCTTAGCTGGGCGTGGTGGCGCACGCCTTTAATCCCAGCACTCGGGAGGCAGAGGTAGGAGGAGCCAGAGTTAATTCCAGGTCAGCCTGGACAAGTGAGACCCTACCTCGAAAAAAAAAAAAAAAAAAAAAAAAAAAAAAAAAAAGTATGAGTCTTCACGTAAGCCAGATGTACAAGGGGGCGCACGCATCTGGAGTTTGTTTTCAGTGGCTGAAGCTTCTGGCATGCCCATTCTCTCCCCCCGCCCTGCCTGTTTCTGTCTCTCTCAAATAAATAAATAAATAAAATAAAATATTTTAAAAGTGTGGGTCTTGGCTCAGGTCCCTTTGCAAAACAGGCCCCATCCTCAGGAAGGTAAGTCTAGGAATTATGGGCGCCGCTTCAGAAATTCGAATAGATTTGATCTTGTTGGGACACCTAGGCAGCACTTTTATTTAGGTTTTAATTTTTGTTGTTTTGTCTCACACTAGCCCAGTCTGTCCTGAAACTAACTGTAGCCCCATGCTGGCCTTGAACTCACAGTGATCCTCCTCCTGAATGCTGGGATTAAAGGCATGTGGCACCATGCCCAGTTTAGGCTTCAAATTTTCCAGCAATTCATTTTAATTTTTTTTTTTTTGAGGTAGGGTCTCACTCTAGCCCAGGTTTATCTGGAACTCACTATGTAGTCTCAGGCTGGCCTTGAACTCACAGCAATCCTCCTAACTCTGCCTCCAGAGAGTGGGATTAAAGTGTGTGTTACCACGCCCAACTTTGTTGTTTTTTGAGGCAAGGTTTCAGCTCTAGCCTAGGCTGACCTGGAATTCACTTTGTAGGCTCAGGGTTGCCTCCTACCTTTGCCTCCTGAATGCTGGCATTAAAGGTGTGTGCTACAATGCCCAGTTTAGGCTTTAAGTTTTCCAGTAATTCATTTTAATTTTTTTGAAGTATTGAGCTGCGATAGATTGAAGGAACAAACAGCCTGATTCTTCCTTCACTAGTTTGAAAAGCACTGACTTTCACACTAGAGACATGTTAAAACCAGCTCCAGGGCTGGAGAGATGGCTTGACGGTTAAGGTACTTGCCTGTGAAGCCTAAGGACCCAGGTTTGATTCCCCATTACCCACATAAGCCAAAGGTGATGCATGTGTCTGAAGTTCGTTTGCAATGGCTGGAGGCCCTGACGTGCCCATTCTCTCTCTCAAATAAATAATAATTAAAAAAAAAAAACAGCTCAAGGGGCTGGAGAGATGGTTTAGCAGTTAAGCTCTTGCCTGTGAAGCCCAAGGACCCTGGTTCGAGGCTTGATTCCCCAGTACCCACGTAAGCCAGATGCACAAGGTGGCTCATGCATCTGGAGTTCGTTTGCAGTGGCTGTAGGCCCTGGTGTGCCCATTCTCTCTCTCTGCCTCTTTCTCTCTGTGTCTAACACTGTCAAATAAATAAATAAAAATAAACAACAACAACAACAACAACAAAAACCAGCTCAAAGCCAGGTGTGGGGGTGCATGCCTTTAATCCCAGCACTCGGGAGGCAGAGGTAGGAGGATTACCGTGAGTTCGAGGCCACACTGAGACTACATAGTGAATTCTAGGTCAGCCTGGACTAGAGTGAGACCCTACCTCGGAAAACAAAAACAGAAGAAACAAAAACAAAAACAAAACGAAAACAAAAACCCAGCTTAAGCCCTTCCTTCCACTTGGCTGCCAGAGCTGCTTGCTGCCTTTCAGCGTGGATTGAAGACCAGCTCAGACTGAAGAGCAGCGTCAAGTGAAGACCCGCGTGGATTGAGAAGGAAGCCTCCAGGCCTTCAGTGCTGGATCAGGACTGCTGAAGCATCTGGCCATGTGGACTGAGCAGCTACCGGTTCCTGGATTCTCGGCCTTGCAACTGCTATTAGACTGCCTTAAGCTAAACTAATAAATTCCCGTGTGTGTGTGTGTGTGTGTGTGTGTGTGTGTGTGTGTGTGTGTGTGTGTGTGTGTGTGTAGCTCAAAATGCTACTGAGGAGAGGACAGCCAAAAAATGAGCGTCGAATCACAGGACAGTGAGTTGGCAGCATCGCTTTTATTGTCTCAGGTCGGAGGCCCGCGTCCAGCCCGGATGGCCCTGGATGGGCCGGGGCTCGCTGGCCGGGTCGGGGTGGAGCACAGCCCCTGCCGTCAGCCCCTCGCCGCCCCGCGCTTGCCGTAGCGCAGGCCAAAGGAGTTCCAGTTGTAGGCGGACAGGTCCTTCTCGCGCTGCACCAGCACCGTGCCGCGTGGCGCGGGGATCAGGCGGCTGCGCGCCGCGCACAGGCCTGGCCGGGGGCGTCCCCCGGAGCCCTCCAGGGCGCACGGCGAGGCCCCGCGAGTGCTGGGCCCAGGCCCCGCAGCGACGGGCATCCTCTCGGTGACGCACCGCGGGCTCTGCTCCCATGGCAGGAGCGCCAGGGCTCCCAGCTGCTTGCCTAGGTCAGAGAGCACAGGCAGGTGAGGCCAGGATGGATTTGGACACCCTCTGAACAACCCGCCCCTCCTGTTCAGGCCTTGTGTCCCCCACCTCTGCAAGATCAGTGCTCAAGTCTGAGGGTCCCTGCTACCTGCTAAGTGGTTAGGCTGTGGGCTTCTCCTTCCTCGGCAGCTGTGATTTTGAACACATGCCAGAATTATCTGAAATCATTTTTATTGAACTACTTCTGGGCTGGAGAAATGGCTCTGTGGTTAAGGCGCTTGCCTGCAAAGCCAAAGGATCCAGGTTCAATTCTCCAGGACCCACTTAAGCCAGATGCTTAACAAAGTGGCTAATGTCTGGAGTTCATTTGCAGCAGCTGAAGGCCCTAATGTGCCCATTCTCTCTCTCTCTCTACCCCCCCTCAAATAAATAAAAATAAGATAATAAACTACTTCCCTTTAGGAAGCAGTTTGAAAATCAAGAAAACCAAAGTAAGTCGAGCTCCTGGTCCCTCTGTATCTCTATGTCTGGAGGGTCATTGGACTCGTAGCACCTGTGCCTTATAGGCTGGAGAGATGGATCAGTGGATCAAGTATTGAGTTATCTGGGTTCAGATTCCCCAAACCCCATGAAAAAACCCAGAAACGGTTGGAGGGCTTCTGTTATATCAGCGAGATGAGAGGCAAAGGTGAAAGGAGAATTTCCCTAACCAGAAGCTCACTGACAAGCAGAGAAAGGTAGCTGAGACCCAGATCAACTAGCCTGGCAACAGAGCTGTGAACAGAGGCCTTGCCTCACACTAGCTGGCAAACAGGGACATAGCAAGCATGGATATACATCCAAAAGTTATCCTCTCTGACCTTCATACTTGTGCCAGGGTGCACACCCACTCACACATCAAAAAGAAAAAGAAAGAAACAGTGCCTTGCACATAATAGGACCTCAATAAATGCTTCTTAAATATATAAAAGCTAATGGAAACTTGGAACAACAAAACTCAAGAAAGTAAGGGGCTGGAGAGATGGCCTAGTGGTTAAGGCATTTGCCTGCAAAGCTAAAGGACCCAGGTTCAGTTCCCCAGTACCTACACAAAGCCAGATGCACAAGATGGCACATGCTTCCGACATTCATTTGCAGTAGCTAGAGGCCCTGATATGCCTATCTCTCTCTCATAAATAAAGAAGTAAATAAATAAATAAAATGTAAAGAAAGTAGAGGCTGGTGAGATGGCTTAGTGGTTAAAGGTGCTTGTTTGCAAAGCCCAAAGACCTAGGTACAATTTCTCAGCAATTGCATAAACCAGATGCACAAAGTGGAACATATGTCTGGAGTTCATTTGCAGTAGCAAGAGCTCTAGCTCTCTAAATAAATAAACAAATAAATAAATAAATGCAAGCTACTTGTTTGGATTTTCCAGCTCATAAGCACCATCCTTTGTGAGGACCTTGCTTTCTTTCCCTCTTTTTTCCCTCTTACTCTGAAATAAACCTTATTCTTTTTAAATAAATAAAAAGAAGGAGGCAATTCTGCTCCCACACACCTGTAGGACAATTGCAGCCTCTAATATGCTTTATCATGACTCAATGAAGACCAGACATTATCTAGGTCACCCAGCAAGGTCACCTCCCCCAACATAGGTATAATTCCTCCCCTTCCTTCTGAGGACTAACAGAGTTAATTCCATAGCTACTTCACAGACAAGGCTCATTAAATTCTCTCTACCTTTTGGCAGTTGAGCAGGGCAAGTAGCTCTGAGTAGACAATAAGCCCAGCCAATTAGGGCAAGAGATTAGTGAAAATGAAGCCTGGTGTGAGCGGGTGTGCTGGGGTGGAGGGTGGCATTGAGCCTGACTCCTCAATGCCCTGGCACACTTTGGAGATGAGGGATGTGGCCATGGTCCAGGGTTAAGAATGGTCTATCTGGGCATCCCCTTCTACCCTAACTGTGCTGCTGGGAAGGGAAAGAGGATCTCCATTTCACACACATAGTCATGGCTTTGAGAAAGAGCCAACAGCTAGAGTCCCTGGGCAGTGGTGGTGTTCTCTGGAGCAACCTCCTGGGCCAGGAAAGAAGACACTTGGTGAAGTGCCTGGGGCCTCTGTTCTCTTAGCTTTGGGATATGGTGTGGGCATGTACCGTGATGTCATATATGCAGGGTGTGCTCTGCATCCCTTACCTAGGAACAGAGGTCCAGAGAGGCCAATCAACCAGTCCTAGTATGTCCAGAAACCTGATGACCAAGAGGCGTTCAAATCCCTGCCCCTGACTTGGGGACTAACATTACTATAGCTCAGGCACTCACATCCTTGCTTTTGGGGCACCCTGCCACCTCCTGGGATCCTGTAGTTTTGGCTGAGTAGCTTTGGCTAAGTCTCTTTGCCTCTTTGGGCTTTAGTTTCTTCAGCTCATCAGTTCCCCCAGTGAACTCATAGGGTTATAAGGCTGACCTTATGTCGAGGTTCTTCATGTGTGTGTGTGTGTGTGTTCACATGTATGTTCAGGTGTGGATGCACATCAGGTGTGGAGGTCAAAGGTCAACACTGCAGTCTTTCTCATTTGCTCTCCACCTTATTCTGTGAGACAGGGTCTCTCACTGAACCTACACTAGCCAGCCCGCAAGCCCTAGGCATCTGTTTGTCTCTGCTCACCAGCACTGGGATTACAGGTGCACACCACCACAGCCAGCGTCTTGCATGGGCACTAGGAGCCAAATCAGCTCCTCATGTTTGTGTGATACACACTTTACCCACTGGCCCATCTCCCCAGCTGTTGAGGTCCCTTTTCCAAATCCTATCAGGGTTCTGAAGTCACAGATAAAAGTAAGTTGCAGAGCCAGGTGTGGTGGTGCAAGCCTTTTGTCCCGGCACTTGGGAGGCAGAGGTAGGAGGAACCCCGTGAGTTCAAGGCCACCCTGAGACTACATAGTGAATTCCAGGTCAGCCTGAGCTAGAGTGAGACCCTACTTTGAAAAACCAAACTAACTAACTAAATAAAATAAAATAAGTAACTTGCATAATAAGTTCCTTCCCAATATCCAAACAGGGAGGTAGTTGCTGGAGAGCAGAGAACACAGTATAAAAAAAACACAAAGTGGTTAACAAGCATCTGAGCCCAGGGGAGCCTCCTCTCAGAGCAGTGGGATCCCCCCCCCCCACCTCATGAGCTGTCCATGGGCCAGCCTGGTTGTTTTAAAAATATGGAAACTCTCATTTGCAGTAGCTCACTTGCTCCCTTTTCTTGGACAGTGCATACCTACGGGCTTAGGTCTCTCCACTGGTGCCACCTTTGCCAATGGCTCCCCGAAGGCGGTGGCGCAGAGGAAAAGTAGCAGCTTCCATAAAGCCAGAGAGTTCATTCTGGTGGGAGAGGCAGGTCTGAGAAGAGCCCTGGGGCTGAGACAGAGAGAGAGGCAACAAAGAACTAGGTCAGGAGCCTGGTCTAGGTTAGTGCTGTACCAGAGCCCAGTGCAAAGGGAGAAGCTGGGGGAGAGGAGAAAGCACTGCCTTGGAGGCAGCCTGGAGAGGAATGAGCCTGGAACAAAGCCACAGAGCAACAGGATAGAGATCGCTTGCACAGTGTAGTCAAGGCTGAATCCATGCTAGATGAGGGCTGTCAGGAGGGCTTCCTAGAGGAGGTGAAGCAAGAAAGGTTAAAGAAGGAGGGAGGGGCGGAGGGAGGGAGGAAGAGAGCAAGGAAAAGAAGGAGGGAAGGAAGGAAAGAAAGAAGGAAGGATGGGAGAGGAAATGAAAGGGGAAAGGGAAGGAGGGAGAAAAGGATCTGATTTGGTGGAAGTAGCACAATGCTCTGGGGTGGCATGGTGGAGCTGCAGGCTTGCTGGAGAGGAATGCTGAAGGAGAGAGACGCACATGTGGGAGTGAGCAGCAAGGGGAGCAGGCAAGGATTTCAGGGCCTGAGTGGGTTCTGAGGTTCAAATATTCCCCCTGGAGCTGGGAGCAGGCCTTCCTCCTTTACGCTGGCTTCTGCATCAGCCGAAGGCTTTCTGTGTGTGCGCTCCCCAAATCTGGCCATGTTCCTCCTGCCATGGTAGGAAACCCAATTCCTTATCTTTTCTAGAACAAAAGGAAGAAGGAGGCAATCATTTTGCTCATTCTTGGAGCTCTTCACAGCCTTGAGGACTGGCATTAAGTTGTCTTATTGCCTGTGATTCAGGGACAAGAAAAGCCTTTTCCTGATGCAGCGGGTGAGCTGTCAAAGCTCTGTTCTCGGTGGGCTCTGGGAGGATAGGAAGGACTTGGCCTCATCATCTTGGCTGTTGACATGGGAGTCATGTGCTCGGGTCCCCATGTATCCCTTTCCCAAATCCAGCCTCTCTCTGAGAAAGCCATCAGACATGTTGAGGCTGTCCAACAAATGTAATTAAGGGCAATGCGCTGGGGGAGGTAGGCAGCCCTTCAGATTGAACAAAATGGTTCTCCAGGCCAGACCTAAAGCTTAGGGCCACTGTATCCAATTGTTAGGAATGCTTGCTCACCTAGGGGAGCAACACCTGCTGGTGGCTGCCTAAATGTGTATGCCATGCCCACCAAAGTGCCCTGTAAGCACTTTTTAAAATGTTTACTCTTTTCTTAATGTCCATACCCATATATTAATGCTACTGTCAGTTTTAGTTAGAGAAGCTTCTCTTTTCAGATGGCAGTGACAACTGGGATGACTCAAAAGTCACCATAGTGCTGAAAAGAAATGACAATGGAGTGTTCAGCATGGAGACATCTCTATCACACCTTCCCAGGCTCAGGGTCCATTGCGGAAGAGGTGACAGAAAGAATGTAAGAGGACTTGAGAGATGGCTTAGTTGTTTAGGCACTTGCCTGCAAAGCCTAAGGACCTAGGTTCAATTCCCCAGACAGGTGCACATGGTGGCACATGTCTCTGAAGTTCATTTGTAGTGGTTGGAGGCCCTGGTGCACTCATTCTTTCTCTCTCTCTGTCTCTTGTAAATAAATAAATAAATAAATATAAAAATATTTACGTAGAAGAACAGATTAATGGGGGTGAAAAGGATAAGTGAGGTCAGGGGAAGAGATTGAGTAAAGGAAAGGTAGAGGGAGGGCTAATCAAAATCTAAGAGGAGCTGGGTGTATTGGCACATGGCTTTAATCCCAGCACTTGGGAGGCAGAGGTAGGAGCATCACCATGAGTTTGAGGCCACCCTGAGACTACATAGTGAATTCCAGGTCAGCCTGAGCTAGAGTGAGACCCTACCTTGAAAAACAAAACAAAAACCTAAGAGGATATAAATAAGTCATAGATTGTTACTAGAAAATCTTCAGTGCCAGGGATGGGATACCTTCCAGTGAGTTTTTGACCAGGGAGGTCACAGATACCCCCAAAACATTAAAGGCCATTGCCGAGGCTCTTGGTTTCCCACCAGGAATAGATGGTAAGACCCTATTGCTGAAGACTCCACATATTGGGCTGCAAGGTCACTGAGAAATCCTGCTGGAGCTGAGCTGAAAACCTCCTCCATGTGGACCAGCTGGGAAAAGCTACACTGCATGTAGGTCAATGGGAGAGAGAGAAATCACTAGTGAAGATACTCAACAGTGGACACTACAAGCCTTAAATTTGGCCAGCCAGGCCAAATGAGCCAACAGATACAATAGCAGCATGTTATGGGGGAAACCAACCACCCTCTAATTGGACTGGAGGCCCGCTCCATGGGAGGGAATACATCCCTGATACCAAAAACCTATCACAGGGGTAGTCATGAGCCCTAGGGGTGTAATGTCTGCTAGTGTCTGGCTAAATGTATATACTATGCTCACCAAACTGCTCAGTAAGCATTTCTCTTAATGTTCATACCCTATATTAATGCTACTCTCACTTTTGGTTAGAGAAGCTTCTCTTTTTAGATGGCAGAGACCTTGGGATGACTCAGAAGGCACCATGGTGCTGAGAAGGGACAGAGGAGTACTTAGCACTGAAATATCTCCAACACACCTTCCAAGGCTCAGGGTCCATAGTGGAAGAGGTGGCAGAAAGAATGTAAGAGCCACAGGAAGGGTTCCTCCAGATACAAAATGGCCTGGATATCCATGACCTCACAGTGCTGGACACTACCTACACAAGACCATCATAATAGGAGGAATAAATCATGACATCAAAATAAAAGAGAGACTGAGAGGGGGAGGGGATATGATGGAGAGTGGTGTTTCAAAGGGGAAAGTAGGGGGAGAGAGGGAATTACCATGGGTTATTGTCTACAATTATGGAAGTTGTCAATAAAAATAAATTAAATAAAAAAATATTTAAAGAATGTAGCCGGGTGTGGTGTTGCATGTTTTTAATTCCAGCACTGGGGAGGCAGAGGTAGGAGAATCACTGTGAGTTCATGACACCCTGAGAATAAATAGTGAGTTCCAAGTCAGCCTGGGCTAGAGTGACACCCTACCTCGAAAAAACAAAAAAACAAAACAAAAAAAAATTTAAAGAAGAAAGAAAGGGTAGAGCTGCTTACAATGCAGTCTTCCAGACACAAAATGGCTTAGATATCCATGACCTCACAGTGCCTGGCACTACCACACAAGACCTTCATAATAGGAGAAAAAGATGATGACATCAAAATAAAGGAGAGACTGAGAGGGGGAGGGAATATGATTGAGGGCAGATTTGAGAGGGGGAAAGTAGGGGTGGGGAGGGAATTATCATGGTTTATTGTCTGTAATTATGGAAGCTGTCAATAAAAAGTTTTTAAAAAGGCGGGCATGGTGGCTCACACCTTTAATCCCAGGACTCGGGGGTAGAGGTGGGTGGAGGGGGCAACAGAGGTAGGAGGAGGGCTGTGAGTTTGAGGCCACCCTGAGACTACATAGTGAATTCCAGGTCAGCCTGGGCTAGAGCAAGACCCTACCTCAAGAAAAAAAAAAAAAAAAGAGAGAGAGAGAAAGAAAAGAAAAGTTAAAGAAAAGAGCGCTTGCTCAGTCCCACACATCCCTCCACTCTGCACCCCTTGGTCTCCCTCACCACAGGAATCACACATGGTGAGATCAGTGTTCAAATCTGGCCCCAACACTGCCCTTATTTCCAGGAGACATGAGCAAGCCCCGCCCCGCCCATCTCCAGGCACCACTGATCAGTTTGTAAAACAAGAGCACTGAATTGGTCTGGGCTCCTGCTACCTACTCAGATGGCTGCTAGTCCTCGCAGACTGTATTCTGTGACACCTGGAAAGCCAGACCCTTTCTGCTGCTGCTGGAAGACCTAAGCTGAGACACGGAGTAGAGTCCAGATTTATCCAGCACACAGAATGACATAATGACATTTCAGGTCTCGGTCACAGGGGCCAGGATAGTTTGGAGATCATGCCTGGAATGTTGCCTAGGAGCCGGTGCTGTGCTAGGTGCTGGGGGTGCTGACATAGCCTCCCGCATCTCAACTTTCTATGTGATCTCACAGACATATCATTTCAAAGTAATGCCACAGAGCTGAGGAAATAGCTCAGTCAGTAAAGCGCTTGCCTCAACATAATAGCATAAGTGACCCACTAGGCGTAAGTGAGGACACAGGCAATGGGAGCTGGAGAAGCCAGACCTGGAGGGTCCAGGGAAATTTTGGCAGGAGTAACACCTGAGTATGTGTGTACCAGATGACAAGGGTTCTGGAAACACTTCCCACAGGGACTCCTCCTGGGCCATGGTACTGGGGTGCAGAATTGGTGGGCAGGGATGGGTGTAGGCTACTGTAAGCCTTCCAGCAGGATGCCAGAGCATGCAAAGAGAGATATACACAGCTGCATCTTGGAGGTGTTTGAGGCAGGCAGGAGTATGTATTGAAGATGGCACCTTCTGGCTGCTCTGGGCAGAGTGGAATGGGAAGTGAAGAGAAGGGGACAGGCTGTGTAGTTGGAGGTGAGTGAGGAAGGAGAAAGGCTGTGTGGTTGGAGGTGAGTGAGGAGGGAGAAAGGCTGTGTGGTTGGAGGTGAGTGAGGAGGGAGAAAGGCTGTGTGGTTGGAGGTGAGTGAGGAGGGAGAAAGGCTGTGTAGTTGGAGATGAGTGAGGAGGGGAGGAAGGCTGTGTGGTTGGAGGAAGGGAGGAGGCTGTGTGGTGAGGAAGGGGAGGAAGGCTGTGGTTGGTTGGAGGAGGGAGGAGGCTGTGTGGTTGAGGAGGGAGGAAGGCTGTGTAGTTGGAGGTGAGTGAGGAGGGAGGAAGGCTGTGTGGTTGGAGGTGAGTGAGGAGGGAGGAAGGCTGTGTGGTTGGAGGTGAGTGAGGAGGGAGGGAAGGCTGTGTAGTTGAGAAAGGGTGGTTGGAGGGGAGTGAGGAGGGAGGAAGGCTGTGGTTGGTTGGAGATGAGGTGAGGAGGGAGAAAGGCTGTGTGGTTGGAGGTGAGGTGAGGTGTGGGAGGGAAAGGCTGTGTAGTTGGAGGTGAGTGAGGAGGGAGGAAGGCTGTGTGGTTGGAGGTGAGTGAGGAGGGAGGAAGGCTGTGTGGTTGGAGGTGAGTGAGGAGGGAGGAAGGCTGTGTGGTTGGAGGAGGTGAGGGAGAAAGGGAGGTTGGAGGTGTGTGGTTGGAGGTGAGTGAGGAGGAAGGGAGAAAGGCTGTGTGGTTGGAGGTGTGTGGTTGGAGGAGTGAGGAGGGAGAAAGGCTGTGGTTGAGGGTTGGAGGGAGGAAGGCTGTGTGGTTGGAGGGGAGTGAGGAGGGAGGAAGGCTGTGTGGTTGGAGGTGAGTGAGGAGGGAGGAAGGCTGTGTGGTTGGAGGTGAGTGAGGAGGGGAGGAAGGCTGTGTGGCTGTGTGGGAGGAGGCTGTGTGGTTGAGGAGGGGAGGAAGGCTGTGTGGTTGGAGGTGAGTGAGGGGGGAGGAAGGCTGTGTGGTTGGAGGTGAGTGAGGAGGGAGGAGGGAGGAAGTGAGTGAGGAGGGAGAAAGGCTGTGGTTGGGTGAGTGAGGAGGGAGGAAGGCTGTGTGGTTGGAGGGAGTGAGGAGGGAGGAAGGCTGTGGTTGTGGTTGGAGGAGTGTGGGAGGTGAGGGAGGAAGGCTGTGTGGTTGGAGGTGAGTGAGGAGGGAGGAAGGCTGTGTTAGTTGGAAGGCTGTGTGGTTGGAGGTGAGTGAGGAGGGAGGAAGGCTGTGGTTGGTTGGAGGTGGTGAGAGGTTGGAGCAAGGCTGTGTGGTTGGAGGTGAGTGAGGAGGGGAGGAAGGCTGTGTGGTTGGAGGTGAGTGAGGAGGGAGAAAGGCTGTGTGGTTGGAGGTGAGTGAGGAAGGGAGGAAGGCTGTGTGGTTGGAGGTGAGTGAGGAGGGAGAAAGGCTGTGTGGTTGGAGGTGAGTGAGGAGGGAGAAAGGCTGTGTGGTTGGAGGTGAGTGAGGAGGGGAGAAAGGCTGTGTGGTTGGAGGGAGAAAGGCTGTGTGGTTGGAGGGGGAGAAAGGCTGTGTGGTTGGAGGTGAGTGATGAGGGAGAAAGGCTGTGTTGGTTGGAGAGGAAGGCTGTGTGGTTGGAGGTGAGTGAGGAGGGAGAAAGGCTGTGTGGTTGGAGGTGAGTGAGGAGGGGAGCAAGGCTGTGTGGTTGGAGGTGAGTGAGGAGGGGAGGAAGGCTGTGGTTGGAGGTGAGGAGGGAGAAGGTGGTGATGTGAGGGAGGAAGGCTGTGTGGTTGGAGGTGAGTGAGGAGGGAGGGGTGTGTGGTTGGAGGAGGGAGAAAGGCTGTGTGGTTGGAGGTGAGTGATGAGGGATAAAGGCTGTGTGGTTGGAGGTGAAGGTGAGGAGGAGTGGGAGGGAAAGGCTGTGTGGTTGGAGGTGAGTGAGGAGGGAGAAAGGCTGTGTGGTTGGAGGGGAGTGAGGAGGGGAGGAAGGCTGTGTGGTTGAGTGAGGAGGGAGAAAGGTGAGTGGAGGAGGAGGGAGGAGAAAGGCTGTGTGGTTGGAGGGTGAGGAGGGAGTTGGAGGGGAGTGAGGAGGGGAAGGCTGTGTGGTTGGAGGTGAGTGATGAGGGAGGAAGGCTGTGTGGTTGGAGGGGAGTGAGGAGGGAGGAAGGCTGTGTGGTTGGAGGTGAGTGATGAGGGAGAAAGGCTGTGTGGTTGGAGGGGAGTGAGGAGGGAGGAAGGCTGTGTGGTTGGAGGTGAGTGAGGAGGGGAGGAAGGCTGTGGTTGGTTGGGAGGAGGAGGCTGTGTGGAGTGAGGAGGGAGGAAGGGAGAAAGGTGAGTGTGTGGGGAGGTGAGTGAGGGAGGAGGGAGGAAGGCTGTGTGGTTGGAGGTGAGTGAGGAGGGGAGGAAGGCTGTGTTGGAGGTGAGTGAGGTTGAAGGCTGGGAGTTGAGGGGAGGGAGGGAAAGGCTGGAGGTGGTTGGAGGTGAGTGAGGAGGGAGGAAGGCTGTGTGGTTGGAGGTGAGTGAGGAGGGGAGGAAGGCTGTGTGGTTGGAGGTGAGTGAGGAGGGAGGAAGGCTGTGTGGTTGGAGGGGAGTGAGGAGGGGAGAAAGGCTGTGTGGTTGGAGGTGAGTGAGGGAGTGGGAGGGAAGGCTGTGTGGTGGAGGTTGGAGGTGAGTGAGGAGGGGAGGAGGGAGGCTGTGTAGTTGGTTGGAGGGTGGTGAGTGAGGGAGGGAGGAAGGCTGTGTAGTTGGAGGGGAGTGAGGAGGGAGAAAGGCTGTGTGGTTGGAGGTGAGTGAGGAGGGAGGAAGGCTGTGTGGTTGGAGTGTGGTGATTCTGCTCTCTGCTCCTTCATTCCTGTAGTCCCTCTGCTCCATTATGTACAGCACTTGTTATGTGCACCATAGAACTCTACCTACCTCTAACACACATCCTACATGTAAACACATACCAAGCATACATTACACATGTACACACTACAGATACCATACTACACACATAAAAATATACATGTACCACAGATACAACACCCCCTCCCAAATACACACCACATATACTTCCTGCATTCACCACACACCTAAAATATACACTTACACATGCCATACATGTACATTCTCCTACATACATACCACACATACAAAGATACCCCCTAACCTCCAAATCTTCTACTCTTGGGTCACTGACGAGTACACAGGACACTTAATACATATGGTAAAATTGAATTGTTTTTAAACAAGCCATCACTGATTACGGGGCCAAGAGTGGTTGGTCTGTCGTGGACAAGTTTTGAAGTCCCCTCTCCCCAGGGAGTTTTAAATCTAGTCAGCAGAAGAGAAATTCCAGGCCTGGTGAGAAAGCTTTTGAAATGGGGTGGTTTCCTTCCTGGGGTAGCCCCAAGTTCTTAGTGAGAGGTCTAGCAGCACATGTATGTGATTAGGCTTATGTTTTGGGGGGATCTGTTCAGAAGAGCCCCATTGAGGCTATAAGCCCTGAGGGGGTTCCCTGGCTCCTTTGAAATAGCTTGTGTGGCCTTGTAGCCCAACCACAGTTTCTTCACTGCGTTTATTCTGTCCTCAGCAGGAGAGATGCATTGGATGCCCAGAGTCCTGGCTTCACATACAAAATGCAAGTGAGTACATTTTACCCAGGCATCCCAGGATAAACTGACCAGCCTGGCAATCAGGAGCCATCAGTTACTTGCCCTCACCTTCTGCTTCCTTCATGATTCAGTCAGCCTTAGGACAAAGGCCTGCTCCCCCAGATCCTCCCCATATCAGGGTAGCCTCTTCCCCAAATGCATATGCGCGCGCAGTGTACCTACCTTGGCTGGGTCCTGGCTCTAGGGCTGCCGGAGAGTAGCTACCTGGGTGAATGGATGCCCTGAAGGAGGGCGTTAGCTCCTGGGCTCACTCTCACTGGCTCCCTCATCATGGCCCTTTATGAAGCCTGGGTGACGTCTCCAGGCATAAGCCCACTTCTGCCCGCCCGCCCCCTCAAGACCCTTCTGAGAAGAGTCCACGCCTTGTGGCTGCCACCTCCTGGCTCTCAGGTCTGGAGGCAGCCTCTCCCTTGACCCCAGAAGCTTTCCAAAGCTGCTCTCTCAATCTCATTAATTCCTTCCATCCTTCTCCACCCCCTTCCTCTTAGTAGGAGACCCATTCCGCCCCAAACAAAGAGAAGAGAGTGCCTGGGGGAGTGTGTGTGTGTGTGTGTGTGTGTGTGGTGTGTGTGTGTGTGTGTGTGTGTGTGTGTGTGTGAAATGTCTTGCCTCTCCAGTCCAGAGCCATACATACACACACACCCATTTGAAATGAACAGACCAGAGAAGGAGAGGAAGGGCACAGTTTGACCCAGGGCTCCTTACTGTCCACATGCTGCCCACTTGAAGAGACAGCCAGGTCAGCTCTGGCCTCCCTCCCTCCCTCTGAGCTGGTAGTGGTGGCAGCAGGCATTCTCCCCTCAGTTACTGAGGACTTACACAGGGTTTTGAGATGCGTTTGATTTGATATTGTCAGATGAGCTAGACAGTTATGGAAGCAGCTGGCTATAAGAAAGGATACTGAGGGGCTGGAGAGATGGCTTAGCTGTTAAGGTGCTTACCTGTGAAGCCTAACAACCCAGGTTCCATTCTCTAGTACCCACCAAAGCCAGATGCATAAGGTAGCACATGTGTCTGGAGTTTGTTTGCAGCGGCTGGAGACCCTGATACACCCATTCTCTGTGTGTGTGTGTGTGTGTGTGTGTGTGTGTGTGTGTGTGCGTGCATGCCTCTCTCTCTCTCAAATAAATAAATAAAATATAAAAAAGAAAGGAAAAGAAAAGAAAGGAGAATGAGCCAGGCATGGTGGTACACACTTTTAATCCCAGCTCTTGGGAGGCTGTGGTAGGAGGATCACCAGGAGTTCAAGGCCAGACTGGGGCAACAGAATGAGTTCCTGTAAACCTGGGCTAGAGTGAGACCCAGCCTCCAAAAAGCAAGCAAGCAAGCAAGCAAGCAAGCAAGCAAGCAGGCAGGCAAGCAAGCAAACGAGCAAACAAACAAACAAAACGGGGGCTGGAGAGATGGCTTAGCAGTTAAGGCCCTTGCCTACAAAGGCTAACAACCCAGGTTCAATTCCCCAGGATCCATGTAAAGCCAGATGCACAAAGTGGCACATGCATCTGGAGTTTGTTTGCAGTGGCAGGAATCCCTGATCTCTCTCTCTCTTCTCTCACCCCCTTTTTCTCCTTCTTTCTCTCTGTATTCTCTCTCAAATAAATAAATAATTATTATTTTTTTAATTTTGAAAAAGGGCTGGAGGGATAGTTTAGAGGTGAAGGTGTTTGCCTGCAAAGCCAAAGGACATAGGTTTGATACCCTAGGACCCATGTTAGCCAGATGCACAAGGGAGCGCACGTGTCTAGAGTTCATTTGCAGTGGCTGGAGGCCCTGGCACACCCATTCTCGTTCTCTCTCTCTCTCTCTCTTTCTCTCTCCCTCCCTGCCTCCATTTCTCTGTCAAAGAAATAAATAAGTAAAATAAAGTAAAGGCATGTGCCACCATGCCTGGCTTTAAAACATTTTTTTAAAAAGGAAGGAAGGTTAAAGCCATGCATGGTGGCTATTGTAGTCGGCTTTATGTTGTTGGGATGAATCTTGAAATTCCAGTGCCTGGATGTCTGAGGCAGAAGGATGATAAATTTGAGGTTAGTTTAGGCTACATAGGGAGTTTCAGGCCAGCCTGGGCTACAGAGTGAAAGCCTGTTTAAAAAAAAAAAAAAGTAAAACATAAGCTGGGTGTAGTGTGAACACTTCTAATTCCAGCATTTGGGAGTTGGGAGGTAGAGGTGGGATAGGTGAGTTTGAGGCCAGCCTGGGACAACAGAGGTCAGCCTGAGCTAGAGTGAGACCCTACCTCAAAAACAAAACAACAAGCAAACAAACCAAAGCAAAAAGTAACACAAAGGAAGGAAGGAAAGAAAAAAGAAAAGAAAGAAGAAGGAAGGAGGGAAGGAAAGAATGAAGGGAGGCAGAGAAGGAATTAGGGAAGAAAGGGGAAGAAATGATAGCTCTTGAAACTGGATGTTACTGGAAAGTGCTAGGAAGTGACTTCCAGGCAGTACATCCAGAGAGGCCCCATTGTTGGGGCCCCATCTTCTCTGGGCACCCACCCTTGTACCTGTTTTACATATGTTTGGATAGAACACCTTGACGACAGAAGCAGGACTTCCCCTTAGGGTCTTTTTGTCTGCTTGTTTTTTTTTTTTTTTTTTTTTTTTTTTTTGAGGTAGGGTCTCACTCTAGCTCAGGCTGACCTCTATTGTCCTAGGCTAGGCTGGCCTCAAACTTGCAGTAATTCTCCTACCTCTGCTTCCTTTGTGCACTAGGCAGCCACTTCATACCGACCTCAGTGGGGCTTTATGAGTGATTTTCTCTTTTTTTTCTCCTTCTTTCTTTTCTTCCTTTCCTTCTTCCATCCTCCCCACTTTCTGGTTTTATTTGTTTTGGTTTTGAGACAGAGTCTCACTATACAGCCTTGGCTGGCCTGGAACTCACTATGTGTATTGGGTTGACACCAAGCTGGTGTCAGTCCTTCTGTCTCTGCCTCCCGAGTGTTGGGATTGCATGTGTGCATCATCACTCTGGCATTCTGGAGTTTCCTGAGCCTCCAGAGCTCTTTGTAAACTAGATTTGGTGGCTCACATCTGTAATCCCAGCACTCAGGAGTTCCAGGCCAGCCTGGGGACACC
Organism: Orientallactaga sibirica; assembly: GCA_036365145.1. Lineage (NCBI taxonomy): Eukaryota > Metazoa > Chordata > Mammalia > Rodentia > Dipodidae > Orientallactaga > Orientallactaga sibirica. The sequence goes on from JAEOAD010000017.1 coordinate 25,096,330, forward strand.
ATTCCTGATGCGTGTTGGGATTAGGCCCCATCACTTGTCTAATCCTGACAGGGGTTTAGAACATACAGTCGCACCCATTAGGACTATTAAACACCAACATGAACGTTACAGTGGGATAGAGGCCTGACTTTTCAGGGTGGCAATTCCACCTTGTGTGAAGAATGGTGTGAGGGGGCACAGGCTCTGCCTGAGGTCAGGACGGACTTCCTGGGCTGGAGACACCAACTTCAAGCCTCAGACACACTCATAGCTTGAAGATTTAATCTTCGCTCCCCCACATAGATCCGGGGTGTGGGTGTTGTTGCCAGCCCCAGTCGGATCTCTATGGGTCCAGGACCTCAGCTCCCAGAGTCCTGGCAGCCTCTTGAGATGACCTGGACTTTGAGAACAGTCACTCAGCTCCATCTTTCCTTCTGGATGTGGAGAAGCCAGAGGAGGACGGGGAGTGAGTCAGTGCTGGGGGTGGGCGGGCATGGGAGTGGCCCTCATTTCCTTTCCAGCCATTCCACTAATGATGCAAGTTCAAAGAGCTCATCCCGGTGGTTCATACCATTGAGCTGGTGCCTTGAAGCCTCTGGAACAGCTGTGGGAGAGAAGAATCATTACTCCAGACAAAGAGTGAACAGTAGACTTAATATCCAGGCTATTACAGAGCTGGCCTTGAGCGCCAGAGCCATGCGCAGGCAGATGTGGAGGGGTGGGGGAGGTGCCCAGCTGGAAGGGCGGGTCAAGGTGCTGGCTCTGGGCCTCCCCTTCGGGTCGTCTCAGCGAGCTTCTGTTCTGTCAAGTGCTTCAGAGCTGGGGTAGGGTGGGGACCAGGACAGACTCAGCCATCTGCTGTTCCTGCTGTCACTGGATGGCACAGTTATCTCCCTGCCTGTAGCCTAGACTGAACCCGGGCCCCAGAAATCTCAGGAACTTTGTGGCTGGGTCACCTAGAGTCCCCATTTCCCTGGGGACTGTTAATAGCTCCTTCATTAATTCGCACACTTTAGGCACACTTCCTCTGCTTTTAACCAAATGGAGAAGGAGCCTGGAGGGAAGGTTAGTGAAGTTGGAGTGAGGGTCTGAGGAAATGTTTTACTGCACCTGGGACAACCCTCACCCTCCATCCCGGGCGTCATTGCCAAGTCCCAAGTTGAACCTACTCACCATACTCAGGAAGGGGATGTTGAAGGTTGTGCCCAGGAAACCAAAGGCCACAGGGAAAAAGCCCCTAGGAACAGAGGGGAGGAAAAGGGTCAGTGACGACCTATGATTTGAGGAGGAGGTTTTGGCTCCCTGAAGAGCAGCCTTGGGCCCTGGAGATGGTCTGGGCACTACACACCCCTGTTGAGAGATGCAGCATAGGAAAGTGGTTAAGGATGAAGGTCTGGGGGCTGGAGAGATGGCTTAGTGGCTAAGGTACTTGCCTGCAAAGCCTAAGGACCCAGGTTCGATTCCCCAGGATCCACATAAGCCAGCTGCACATGTGGCACTGCATCTGGAGTTTATTTGCAGTGGCAGAAGGCCCTGGTGTGCCCATTCTCTCTCTCTCACTCACTCTATCTGCCTTTTTCCAGGTCTCTCTCTCTCTCAAATAAATAAATAAAAATAAAATATTCTTTAAAAATAAAAATAATTTAAAAAGAAATTCCATTTAATTTTTAAAAGATTGAATGTCTGGGACTGCTGTCTTGAATTCAAACCTTGGTCCTACTCCTTACTGGCATTGTATACACTGGGAAACCCCCTCACTTTTCTGAATCTGTAGCCAGCTGTCAAATGTAGTTAATAGATATTTATAACCATGTCATTGAGGAATCACATAAAACCAAGCTCACGACATTTATTTCTATGACTTACTCTCATGATTTTTTTTTTTGTTGTTGTTATTGTTTTTATTTTTCAAGGTAGGGTCTCACTGTAGCCCAGGCTGACCTCTTACTTCTGCTGGGATTAAAGGCGTGTGCCACCACGCCCAGCTTGTGATTATTTTTATTCTGGCCTGATGCCTTCTCCTGCCTAGATGAGGCGTAGACTATTGCACTTGGCTGGACCTGCGCATGGACAGTGATGGAGGTTCAAATACAGTCTCTCAGACCACACTTTTTGGGAATAGGGAGTTTATTAACAGCTTGGAGCAGGAGTTGTGGGCAAAGGGGGAGGGGCAAGGATGGGGGGGAGTTTGCAGCACTACCAGTCCATAAGCAACAGCAAGTGATGGGTTAGCAGGGGAGGAGAAAGCACGATGCAAGCTGAGAAGCAAGGGAAGAGAGGGAGAGAGAGAGAGGGAAAGGAGGGAAGAGAAAAAGTGTGTACATGAAGGAAAAGCAGATGAGACAGAGAAAGATTCAGAAATATGCACTTAGCGTGGCGGTGGTGGCACACACCTTTAATCCCAGAACTTGGGAGGCAGAGGTAGGAGGACTGCCATGAGTTTGAGGCTAGCTTGGGACTACAGAGTAAGTGTTAGGACAGCCTGGGCTAGAGTAAGACCCCACCTCAAAGAAAAACAAACAAACAAACAAACAAACAACAACAACAAAAAAACGCGAGCCTGAGGCTGAAGTTGCTGGGTTGGTGGAGGGAGTGGACGTGGAAGATTCGTCAAGCAGTCATGATATTAACCATTCCAGATATTCCCCTTTCTTCATATGATGAAGGCCAGGGATCTCAATTTATCCGAAAAGCTAGAGACTCCATTTGTTCCTATTGGACTGGCAGGTTTTGCAGCAATTGTTGCATATGGATTATATAAGTTGAAGAGCTGGAGAAATACAAAAATGTCCCTTCACCTGGTCCACATGCGAGTGGCAGCCCAAGGCTTTGTTGTAGGAGCAATGACTGTTGGTATGGGCTACTCCACTGGGCCAAACCCAAGCCTTAGAAGAGCTCCGGCCCTGTCTGCTTGGAAGTGCGTGCTCCAGTTAAACATCTCATATTGAGGTCATATGTTTATGTCAGAAATAAAGAATGACTGGGTTCAGACAATAACACAGAATTGGAATAATGGCTTCTTTTCTTGCCGGCTTCATTTACCTAGTGACAAAATTATTAGTACTAGTTCACTAAGGAGGTCACTCAGGAGTCAAGTTACCAGTGAAGAAACGGAATACACTTGATTTTGTTAAGACATCCTCCTTCTTAAATCTTTATGATGAGATTAGTTTAACCAAAACAGCAAGCCAGTCCTGAAGTGCCCCCAGTTTGCTGCATAACACTCCATGCTTTGGAAGGAATGAGGTAGGAATCCTATTTGCACATAATGTTAATTTAACCTTTTTTCCTGCCTGTGAACTGATTTGAGCCTGAAGAACTATCAAGAAAGTGCATGAAATATAACTAATGTACAGTTTCCCGAGACACACAGAGAGAGAGTGTATGGATACATGTGCTTAAACCAAACCTGGAATACTTATAACAGAGCTGCACAGAAGCGGTATTTATTTTAGAATCACACTTATACACATGAGAATGACTTAGTTGTGGATTCTGGTTCAGCTCTTTTTAACTGCAAAATCATATTTTTGCTTCTGTTGTAGTAAAGCATTTTTAAAGGTCATCTTGAAATAGAGATTTTTTTGTTGTTCATTTCTTGTGATGCTGGGCACTAAGCCCAGGGCCTCACATGCTAGGCAAGTGCCCTGCCACCTCAAGTGCTGATACAAAGGTAAAAGAACATATTTAAATGTAGAATATGTATACTTCTGTAAGGACCATAAATGGTAAAGTACTGAGAGATGGGCGTGATTAATGGTTGATGAACAAGCTGATTTGTGAGATTTATGCAGACTTTGACATACTATAGAATGCTCTAGTGCACTTGTGAAATTCTCTTGTCTAACATGAACATACATTCCAGAGTGACAACATGGCATATGTTATGTTATTACAGGAAGTGAACACACACACACACACACACACACACACACACACACACACACACACAAAACAGCCGGGCATGGTGGCGCACGCCTTTAATCCCACACTTGGGAGGCAGAGGTAGGAGGATCATCGTGAGTTCGAGGCCACCCTGAGAATTCATAGTGAATTCCAGGTCAGCCTGGACTAGAGTGAAACCCTACCTCCAAAAACCAAAACCCAAACCAAAACAAAACAAAACAAAGTAAAGAAAAGCGCACCTCACGTCAGAGAAGAGGCCAGAAGAGAGAGGGAGGTAGAATGCTACCTGGCCTTTTATGTTCCCGGGGTGTGGCAGATTGGCCATGGGAGAGAGGCTTGAGCCAGTGTAGGCCAGTGCTCAGGGAAGGAGACAGGCTAGATCCCCTGTTGAGCCCTTTGGGGAAGTGAGACCTCAGTTTTGGCCAGTTGGGAGGGGGAGGGGCTCTGACACTATGCGACAGTGGCTGGAGGCGGTATTCCCATTGGCACTGTCTTGTGCCTAAACTACCCCTGCACGATCCACCTTTGCCTTTGGAGTCCCACCCTTGTCAAACTGGCCAGGCCTGATAGGGGGACATGTGTGTGATCCTTCACAAGGCTAGAAGTAGGAGTGGGAAGGAAGCCCCGAGTGTTCACAGATGGGTGAGGAGCTTAGAGATTTGAATTCTGGCTGAGCCACTTCTCCCTGAACCTCAGAGTGCTCAGAGAGTGATGAGGACTGGACTTACTTGAAGAGGTTAAAGAATCCATAGGCCTCCAAGAGCATGCCCAGGAGCGGCCAGCGCAGGAGCACGATGGCCACACCCCCCAGGAAGAAGCTGCTCCCCTTGAGCTTGTGCCGTTGGAAGAAGAAGGAAAACGTTCTCCTCAGGCCAATGATGAGGGAAAGGCCGGACAGGAACAGCAGCTGTGGGCCAGGGAGAGGGGAGGAGAGTGACAGCCTGCCCCATCTCACTCCTCTGGGGAAAGGGGCTCAGGCCTGGGCAGGGTAGGACCTCCTAACCTGTGAGGACCCTATTAGAGGGATGACCTAGCAATGGGTCAGAATCCCAGAGCTGGGAGTAACTCCAGCCATTAGGACCAGAACTGTCCAGAGGAGAACTTGAAGGTCTTGAGTTTCCCACCGGTTTCCTCAGATTCTAGGCTCTTCCTCATAGAGACTTCATTTCTCCCAAGGGAGATGGGATGTTCAGTGGTGTCTTCCCCATTTACAGAGGTGAAGACTGGGGCCTACATAGGTTAAGGGGTCATACCCAAAGTCCTGTGGATGTATCAGGGGCTCTGCTGTCTGCAGAATTGCACACTAGGGCCGGGCATGGTGGCGCACGCCTCCCAGCACTCGGGAGGCAGAGGTAGGAAGATCGCTGTGAGTTCAAGGCCACCCTGAGACTACATAGTGAATTCCAGGTCAGCCTGAGCTAGAGTAAGACCCTATCTCGAAAAACCAAAAAGAAAAAAAAAAAACTGTACACTAGGCCCACCACTCTATGCCACGCCGCTGCATTCAGCATGGCTCCCAGTGATTGCTTATAAAGGGTTCAGGCTCCCCTATCCTGTTCCAACTACCTGCTAGAGCTTTATCACCTCCACTCCCATTTCCTTCCCAAAGTCCTTCCCTCCTCTTTCCTCTCACCCCCATGGTGCATAGTGTGTTTATCATGCTCAAATTTCCCCCCAGCCGCAAAGGTATCTGTTCTATCCCTGTTCCTAGATTCTGGCATTCAGTGATGAGGACAGGGTGTGCTTCACCCTAGGATCCCCAGGGCCTCACTCAGAGCATGGCATAAGAATCCAGGTCCTTAGATTCTCCCTGCTGTCCTCCTCCCCCTTCCCCCGGGACCTCTCAGCAGCCTGGATGGATGGGCCCGATCTGAATGAACTTGGTGCTGACCTTTCTGGTCACAGAGATCTAAGCCAGGTGGGGGCAGAGGAGGTATGCAGGGCTGGGGTACTCACATTTCCGAAAGCCAGGAGTACTGAGTCAAAGTACAGTAGTATCCCAAAGAGGAGGAAGAAGATGCCGAAGCCGGTGATGCCAACACCGATCTCTGCAACAAGCAGGAAGAGCCTGAAACTTTGTTATCCCACAGCACAGGGGCCCTCCTTTCCACTCAGGAATCTTGGCGTCTGGGCTCTCAGGGGAAGGAGGATGACAGGGAGTGGTTAGCTCATCAGAACCATGCCAGACACTTCCATCCACCATGGCATTCTGTCCCTTGATCACCACCCCATACTTCTAGCTGCCTCTTCAAATACTGCCCACTGTAGGTCCATTGCCTCAGTTGAGTTCTTGGCTGAACCTGCCTCCTGTGTTCCCCAATGCATTCCTGAAGCTGGTGCCACACACAGAGGGAGACCTGTAAAAGCTCAGGACCGCAAGTCTGGGGACTAGCTGACTCCTAAGTGACTCTGTACCATCTCAGTGTTGACCTTTCACAGGTGATGGGGAAACAGGCGCCATGATCAGCCATGTGCACACCTTCTAGCCGGAGAAGACAGCTCCATGTAGCCTGCCCCCCCACCCCCGGCTCCTCTTGCAGCCATTGCCTTGGCGCCCTCCCCACACACCAGCCTCCACTAACTTCAGCCCAGTGGGGGCTCTGGGTGAAGGTGGACCTCACAGACAGTGTCCCAGGGTATTTCTGAAGTCACACATTTCTGAAACACAGCCAGCGAGTACAACACAGAAGTGCAGGACATCCAGAGTCCTTTCGTCTTTGGGTAATCAATCCAGCCTTCAGACCACTCTCTTCAGAAGAGATGAACAGTAAGTAACAGGACATGAGGGCCCTTTTGTCTGAAGTCTTCCCTCTCACACAGATTGTGGCACTCAGCTTGACCAATGATGACAGGCAAAACATGACCATTCATCTTGTTGCTTTGTTTTTTTTTGTTTGTTTGTTTTTGTTTCTGTTTTTTTTATTATTGGTTTTTTTGAGGTAGGGTTTCACCCTAGCCCAGGCTGACCTGGAATTCACTCTGTAGTCTCAGGTTGGCCTCAAACTCACAGTGATCCTCCTACCTGTGCCTCCCGAGTGCTGGGGTTAAAGGTTCTAAATTTTCAAAAATAAAGTAGTAATTCTTGTTCCAATTTTATTTATTTATTTTGGTTTTTCAAGGTAGGGTCTTGCTCTAGCCTAGGCTGACCTGGAATTCACTATGTAGTCCCAAGGTGGCTTAGAACTCTTGGTGAACCTCCTACCTCTGCCTCTTGAGTACTGCTATTAAAAGCATGTACCACCATGCTGGCTTTATTTATTTATTTATTTTAATTAATTTATTTATTTATTATTATTATTATTTGTGTTTTGGTTCTTTGAGGTAGTGTCTCACTCTAGCCCAAGCTAACCTGGAATTCACCATGTAGTTCCAGGCTGGCCTCAAACTCACAATGATACCCCTACCTCTGCCTCCCAAGTGCTGGGATTAAAGGCATGTGTTACTATACCTGGTTTTTTTTTTTTTTTATGAGAGAGAGAGAGAATTGGCATGCCAGGGCCTCCAGACACCACAATCAAACTCCAGAAGCATATGCCACTTGCACTCTTGCAACACCTTACATGGGATCTGGAGAGTAGAACATGGGTCCTTAGGCTTTGCAGGCAAGTACCTTACCCGCTAAGCCATCTCTCCAGCCCATATTTTAAAATATTTTATTTGTTTATTTGTGAGGAGAGAGAGAGAAAGAGAGAAAGAAACAGAGAGCAAGTATGGGCACACCAGGGCCTCTTGCCACTGCAAACAGACTCCAAACACATACACCAGTTTGTGCATCTGGCTTAATGTGGGTACTGGGGAATCAAACCTGGACAGCAGGCTTTCCAACCAAGCACCTTTAACTACTGAGTCATCTCCTCAGCTTGTGTTGCTTTGTTTTAAAACTAAATTAAAATTTTTTAATTCTAGGGCTGGAGAGATGGTTTAGTGGTTAAGGCATTTGCCTGCAAAGCCAAAGGATCCCAGTTTGATTCTCCAGGACCCATGTAAGCCAGATGCACAAGGGGGAGTATGCATCTGGAGTTCATTTGCAGTGGCTATAGGCCCTGGTGTGCCCATTCTCTCTCTCTTTCTCTCTGCCTCTTTCTCTTAAATAAATAAATAAAATGTATTTTAAAAAATTTTAATTCTAAATTGTGAAAATGTATAAAATTTATCACTTTAATTTTCTTTTTTCCTCTTTCTTCTTCCTTCCTTCCTTCCTTCCTTCCTTTCTTTCTCTTTCTTTCTTTCTTTCTTTCTTTCTTTCTTTCTCTCTTTCTCTTTCTTTCTTTCTTTCTTTCTTTCTCTCTTTCTCTTTCTTTCTTTCTTTCTTTCTTTCTTTCTTTCTTTCTTTCTTTCTTTCTTTCTTTCTTTCTTTCTTTCCAGGGTCTCATTATGAATCCCAGCCTGGACTCAAATTCATGATCCTCCTACCTCAGCTTCCTGAGTACAACCAGCCATCTTTAAGTGTGCACTTCTGTGGACTTACACAATACTGGCAATGTTGTGCTCCCATCACCACCATTGAGCTCCAGGGTGCATCATCTGTACCCATTGAACATGCTATTACCTTCCCAGCCTTTCTCACTCCAGCTTACTACAGCCATCATCCTACTTGTCTCTGCAAGTTCACCAGCTCTAGGAGCCTCATAGAAGTAGATTCGTAGTAGAAACATATATTTGCCCTTTGTGACTAGCTTGTATCACTCATTTTCAGTGTTTTAAAGGCTCTTCTGTTATAATGTGAATCAGAATTTCTTTGATTTTTAAGGCTACATAATATTCTACTATATATGTCATGTTTTGTCAATCCATTCTATTGATAGGCATCTACATTACCCCCACTTTCTTGCTGTTGTGAATAATCTTGTTATAATGTAGCAGGATACAAAATAAACACACAGAAATCAGTAGCCTTCCTATATACTAACAACAAACATGCAGAGGATGAAATCAGGGAATCACTCCCATTCACAATTGCCTAAAAAAAAAAAAAAAAAAAGTACCCTGGAGCCAGGCATGGTGGCACACGCCTTTAATCCCAGCACTCTGGAGGCAGAGGTAGGAGGATCACTGAGAGTTCAAGGCCACCCTGAGACTACATAGTGAATTCCAGGTCAGCCTGAGCCAGAGTGAGAGCCGACCTCGGAAAACTAAAAAAAAAAAAAAAAAAAAAAAAAAAAAAAGGACCTTGGAATAAACCTAACCTAGGAAGTGAAGGATCTCTACAATGAAAACTTTAAAATACTCAAGAGAGAAATTGCAGAAGACACACTAGGAAATGGAAAGACATCCCATGTTCTTGAATTGAAAGAATCAATATTGTGAAAATGGCAATCCTACCAAAAGCAATCTACATATTTAATGCAATCCCTATCAAAATTCCAATGGCATTCTTCACAGAAACAGAAAAAAATAACCTAAAATCTATTTGGAAGCACAAAAAACCTCGAATAAGTTGGGCACAGTGGCACACACCTTTAATCCCAGCACTCAGGAGGCAGAGGTAGGAGGATTGCCATGAGTCTGAGGCTACCCTGAGACTACATAGTGAATTCCAAGTCAGCCTGAGCGAGAGTGAGACCCTACTTTGAAAAACCAAAAGCAAACCAAAACAACAACAACAAAAACTCGAATATCCAAAATAATTTTGAGCAACAAAAATAAGGCTGGTGGTATTACCATACCTGATTTTTAACCTATATTACAGAGCCATAGTAACAAAAACAGCATGGTACTGGCACAAAAACAGACATAGATCAATGGAACAGTATAGAGGACCCAGATGTAAATCTGGGCAACTATAGCCACCTTATCTTCAAGAAAAATGCCAAAAATACTTGGAGAAAAGACCGCCTCTTCAGCAAATGGTGCTGGGAAAACTGGATATGTATCTGCAGAAGGATGAAAACAGATCCTTACCTCTCTCCATGCACAAGAATCAAGTCCAGATGGATCAGGGACCTTAATATCAGACCCAAAACTCTGAAACTGCTAGAGGAAAAAGTAGAGGAAACCCTTCAACATATTGGCATAGGCAATGACTTTCTGAATATAACCCCAGTTGCTCAGGAAATAGAACCACTAATCAACCACTGGAATCTCATGAAATTACAAAACTTTTGTACAGCAAAGAGGCGACTTACAGAATGGGAGAAAATCTTTGCCAGCTATACATCTGACAGAGGATTAATATTCAAAATATACAAAGAACTCAAGAAACTAAATAATAAGAAATCAAACCATCCAATTAAAAGTGGGTTATGCAACTAAATAAAGAGTTCTCACAAGAAGAAATACAGATGGCATATAAACATGTAAAAAATGTTCTACATCCTTAGCCATCAGGGAAATGCAAATTAAAACTATTTTGAGATTCCATCTCACTCCTGTCAGAATGGCTATTATTAAGAAATCAAATGACAGTAAATGCTAGTGAGGATGTAGAAAAAGAGGAACCCTTCTACACTGTTGGTGGGAAAGTAATCTGGAACAGTCATTATGGAAATCAGTGTGGAGGTTCTTCAGACAGCTACAAATAGACTTACCATATGACCCAGCTATAGCACTCTAGGCATATCCCCTAAGGACTCATCTCACTACCTTAGAGATACTTGCACAACCATGTTTATTGCTGCTCTATTCACAATAGCTAGGAAATGGATCCAGTCTAGGTGTCCCTCAACTGATGAGTGGATAATGAAGATATGGTACTTTTATACAACTGAGTTCTATTCAGGAGTAAAGAAAAATGAAATTATGAAATTTGCAGGGAAATGGATGGATCTGGAAAGGATTATACTTAGTGAGGTAACCCAGCCCCAGAAAGCCAAACGTCACATGTTCTTTCTCATATGTGGATCCTAGTTACAAATGTTTGGACTTGTATGTGAGTTGGAATAAAACTCAGTAGCAGAGGTCAGTAAGCTAGAAAGGGGTTATAAGGAGGGAGGAGAGGGGAGGACTTAAGGGGATAGCATTGTATATCTCTAAGTAGAAAAACAGATTACTGGGGGTAGAAAGGCCTAGGTGAGGTCAGGGGAAGAGGTTGAGTAAAGGTAGGGTGGGGAGGGGAGGGTTAATTAAAATCTAAGAGGGTATGAATAAGTCATATGCAAATCTACTATTTTGGACAATGGAACACTCAGAAGCCATAGATTGTTACTAGAAAATTTTCAGTGCCAGGGATGAGATACCTTCCAGTGAGTGTTGGCCAGGGAGGTCACTGCTACCCCCAAAACATTACAGGCCATTGCTGAGGCTCTTGGTTTCCCACCAGGAATAGATGGTAAGACCCTATTGCTGAAGACTCCACATACTTGGGCTGCAAGGTCACTGAGAAATCTTTCTGGAGCTGAGTGAAAGCCTCCTCCATGTGGACCAGCTGACAGAAAGCTGGAAAAAGCTATGCTACATGGGGAGAGAGAGAAATCATCAGTGGAGATAAACAACAGTGGACACTGTAAGCCTGAAGGTGGGCCAGCCAGGCCAAATGAGCCAATGGGTGCAATAGTGGCATGTCTGTTATGGGGGAAACCAACTGCTTTCTAATTGGACTGGAGGCCCATTCCATGGGAGGAAATACATCCCTGATACTGAAAACATATGACAGAAGAATTCGTGAGCCCCAGGGGTGTAAAGCTTACTGGTGTCTAACTGAATGCATATATTATGCTCACCAAATGCCTGGTAAGGACATTTTTTCCTTTTTTTGGTAAGGACTTTTTAAAAAAATGTTCATACCCATATATTGATACTACTCTCACTTTTGGTTAGAGAAGCTTCTCTTTTGGATGGCGGTGACCTCTGGGATGACTCAAAAGACACTGTAGTGCTGAGAAGAAGTGACAGAGGAGTGCTCAGCACTGAAACATATTTATCACACCTTCCAAGGCTCAGGGTACATTGCGGAAGGGGTGGTGGAAAGAGTGTAAGAGCCAAAGGAAGGACAGGACTCCTTACAATGCACTCTTCCAGATACAAAATGGCCTGGATATCCATGACCTCACAGTGCCTGGCACTACCTACACATGACCAGTATAATAGGAGGAAAAGATGAAGACATCAAAATAAAAGAGAGATTGATTGAGAGAGGAAGGGGATATGATGAAGAGTGGGGTTGTGAAGGGAAAAGTGGGGGGGGAGGGAATTATTATGGTTTATTGTCTATAGTTATGGAAGTTGTCAATAATAAAAAATTTTTAATGTTGCTATGAATCTAAGTGTAAAAATATCTCTTTACGAGGAAGAAATTCCCTGCCTCTGGGAATTATATAGTTAAGAAGCTTAGAAACTGTGTGGCTGGCTTGGAGACTGAGAAACTGTACAGATGACTGGGGACAGGTTGGGACTCTGGGAATTCATCCAGAAACATTGTGATTGGCCAAGGCAGTTAATCACTGTTCCAGCGATTGGCCTGCCCTGTTCCCTGTTACCTCCTCAACACAAAAAGCTCCAGGTTATTACTAAACTTTCAATAGACAATCCATCAGCCCACAGTGTATGGATAGAGACAGCCCCACCATACTTAAACTCCTGAATCCAGCCCTCACTTGAGTTTTCCACTTTCAGAGGCTCCCATCCACGTGAATGGATGCTTTCTTGCTTGTCTCATGTTTCTGTCTTTACTGTCTGAATCCTGTTTAATAAAGCCTGTTACATGCATTCCTTAGAGCAGCCTGTGATTGTCTTGTGGCCCAGAAATGGTATCTTCTTTACTGCTTCCTGAGTAAGAACTCTTTGGAGCAGAACTCACGAAGAGCAGAGCAGCTGCTGCTCCTTCCCTACCCCATTTCAGAGCAGCTGCTGCTAGCCTTCCCTACCCCATTTCACCCATGTTAAGATGCACAAAGGGGGTACATGTTCTGCTTTGAGGGCTGGAGGCATGGCTTAGCAGTTAAGTGAATTCCAGGTCAGCCTGGACTTTGCCCTACCTCGAAAAACCAAAAATAAATAAATAAAGCCAAAGGACCCAGGTTCAATTCTTCCTAGGACCCATGATTAGTACAGCAGATGCACAAAGAGGGTACATGTATCTGGTTCAAGATTTCTTGAACATAGTAAGTTGCAGTGGCTGGAGGTGCTGGCACACCCATTCTCTCTCTCTCTCTGAGGATTACTCACTCTCTGTCAAATACATAAATAAAAAAATAAAAATAGCCAGGTGTGGTAAAACAAAACACACACCAGGTTTAATCCCAGCACAGTTGGGAGGCAGAGATTGCTGGAGGAGGCCAACATGGGCCATGGGTTCAAGGCCACCCTGAGACTACATAGTGAATTCCAGGCCAGCCTGAGCTAGAGTGAGACCCTACCTCGAAAAACAAAACAAAACAAAACACCCAGGGGCTTTACCCCCTCACCTCTGTGAGGAGCTCTCTGTACTTCTCTCCTTTCTTCTTTTAATCTAATAGTCTCTTTAAACTTAAAAAAAAAAAAAAAAAACAATAAAATTCACTCTATATGTCTTCTCATATACATATATAATAGTAACTTTTTTTTTTTAGACAGCATGTCACTATGTATCTGAGTGAGACTGGTCTGAAATCTGTGATCATCCTGCTTCAGCCTCCAGATTGGTGAGGGTCCAGGCCTCACGTCTGAACCTAGGTCGTGTCTTCTCTGGATTATAATTTGCTCTTCGGAAACAGTGATTTGCTGACTTTCCATACTTATCACTCCTTTGGTTTATTCCAAACCCTTCTTGGCACAGTTCCAGAAGTTTCCCATGCAGCCTTCTTTACGAGTACACTTACTGCTTCCAGCACTCAGTGGGATCCAAAAGCTTAGAGAAAAGGTTCAGAGAATGTGCTTCTGGCCCACAGCTCCAAAACCCCTTTTCTCGCTTCCTTGGGCCCTACCCAGCCAGGGCTCGCTCCTGAAGTTCTTTTCAAGGCAGCAGAGAGGGCTGCCTGTGTAGGTGGGCATGTCATGCAGATACCAGGGGAACGACGGAAGAGTCACGATGCAAAGAGAGAGGGCAGTGCGCCCCCTGCTGCAGACGGCTGGCGCTGTCGTATGCTGCAGAGCAGAAAGCTTGGAAGCTAAGGTTCAGGATAGCTCCCGTGCCAGTTTAGTGAGCGTGGAGACCTCCTCAGGTCCCAGACTTACTGCTCTACAGCTCCTAAGCTGCTGCAGGAAGAACCCACAGCCTGCACCTTTGAAGTTAAGACAAAGCCAGGCTGAACAGGGCCCAGCTTCATAGACTGCATTGAGCCGAAGCCAGGTTCAATGTCTGCCTTGCTCATGGATGGGTCCCTTTGGCCCATGTCTGTGCAAAAAATAATACATTCTCTCTCTGTTTCACACCAACCCCCCATTAGTCAGTATGTAACTTATGGGCTCAGGTTAGTCTCCTGCCTCAGTCTCTGAGTAGCTGAGGACTGCTGGTGTGAGCTAGTATGCCGTTTTTTTTTCTCTTTTAACAACCCCATATGCACAGAGAAGTTGCAACTACAAGATAAGAGTCTTTTCCTGACCCACTTGAGAGTAGGTGCTGCCCCCCGAATCTTTTGGTGTGGCTAACACTGATACATACATTTCTGCCATTTGGCCCTCAGACCCTTTGTAAGTTTTACCACTCTTCCCAATAATATCATTCATAGGAAAAGAATATAGTTCATGGGGCTGGAGAGATGGCTTAGCTGTTAAGGCATTTGCCATCAAAGCCAAAGGACCCAGGTTCGATTCTCCAGTACCATGTAAGCCAGATGCACAAGGTGACACATGCATCTGGAGTTCATTTGCAGTGGTTGGAGGCCCTGGCACACCTGTTCCCTCTCTAAAATAAATAAAAAAAATTAAATTAATGTTTAAAAAACACAACCTTTGGGCTGGAGAGATGGTTCAGCATTAAAGGCACTTGCCTGTACAGCCCAATGACCCCAGTTCAATTCTCCAGTACTCATGTAAAGCCACATGCACAAAGTGGTGCATACATTTGCAGTTCATTTGCAGTGGCCAGAGGCCCTGGCATGCCCATACTCTCTGTCGCTCTTCTATCTCTCTGTCTGCTTGCAAATAAAAAAATAATATAGTTCACCATAACATGTACCATTTAATGGCCATCTCCCTTTAGCCTCCCATGTCTGGAAGACTTCTTCAACCTGTACTTTATATAACCTTGGCCTTTTAAGTTCAGGCCAGTTATTTTTTTTTTTTAAAGCTGTTTCTCCATTTGGGTTTGTGAGAGGCTTCCTCATGACTAGTTCAGGTTATGATTTGCAAGCAGAGTTACCCACTAGATGTGGCTGCATCCCAAAGAGCAGTGCCTGCTTCCAGCTTCACCATCATTGATGGGCCTACCTTCAGGCTGCAAATTGGGCCCCTTCCCTGCCCCGTGGGTCCACCCTCCTCACCTCTATCCATAGGAACACTGCCCACAGGCAAGGGGTGTCAAAGCCCTTCTTTATGTTCCATGGAATGGCTTTAAAAATATTTTTATTGGGCCAGAGGGATGACTTAGCAGTTAAGACACTTGCCTGAGAAGCCTAAGGACCCAGGTTCAATTCCCCAGGACCCATGTAAGACAGATGTACATGATGGTGCATGCATCTGGAGTTTGTTTGCAGTGGCTAGAGGTCCTGGTGCATCCATTCTCTCTTTCTCTCTCTCTCTCTCTCTCTTTAATAAATAAATAAAAATAAAATATTTTTTAAAAATATTTTTTATTTATTTGCAAGGAGAGAGAGAGAGAGAATGGGTACACCAAGACCTCCAGCCACTGTGAACAAACTCCAGATGCAAGTGCCACTTTGTGCAGTCTGGTTTTATGTGGATACTCGGGAATGGACCCAGACGTCAAGCTTTGATGCAAGTGCCTTTTACTAAGTCATCTCTCCAGCAACATGGAACAACTTTCTGATAGAATTGTTCTGAAAGCATTAAAGGAGTAATTTGCATCCACTTCTCACCATTGCAATCGTGATGGACTGTAGATGCTCACACTGCACCAGGCACAGTCTAAGCACTTTCATCATCTTAACCTGTTTAATTTTCCTAGCTGTGAGGTAAGGGCTGCTGTTAGGCCCATTTCACAAACAAAACTAAAACACAGGGCTGGAGAGATGGCTTAGCTGTTAAGGGCACTTGCCTACAAAGCCAAAGGACCCAGGTTCAATTCTCCAGGACCCATGTAAGCCAGATGCACATGCTTCTGGAATTCATTTGTGCACCCATTCTCTCTCCCTCCTCCTATCTCTCAAGTAAATAAATAAAAATAAAATATATATTTAAAAAAAACTAAAACCCAGAGGCTATCCCACTTGGCCAAGACTCAAGTCTAATGGTTTTCCCCTGAAAAGCATTCTTTTTATTTTTATTTATTTGCAAGCAGATAGAGACAGAGAGAGACAGAAAGACAGACAGAGAATGGGTGTGCCAGGGGCACCAACCACTGAAACAAACTCCAGACTTATGTGCTACTTTGTGCATCTAGCTTTACAAGAGTACTAGAGAATCCAACGTGGCCTGTTAGGCTCTGCAGGCAAGCACCTTAACTGCTGAACCATCTCCTCAGCCCTGAAGTGCTCTTAACCACCCAAGCCTTGTCCCCTTCTGCAGAAAGTATTCTTGCTTTAGCCATTAATGACCATGTTACCAAATCCAGGAGCAGGTGCTGGGCCCCAGCAGCCAGTGACTGTACTGTCTTTCCACTTGGTTCCCAGGACACTGATTTTCTCCCAGGCCTCCTCTGCCAGCTCCAGCTTCTCTCTCTTCCTCTTAGAATTACACAGATTAGGACTGGGCCCATGTTCTGTCTCTTCCCATTCTGTCTCACATGTCTTCTGTGTGTGCTGACAACATTGATATTTATCCCTCATAGCTGAAGACTAGAGATCCCGCTGCTTGTTTGGTTGCCAGTTTGGTTTTCTCTCAGGCAGATGCATGCCACAGGTCCCAAGCTGGGTGACCAGCCTTCCTTCCTTGCTTCAGCCCACACCTGCCCTGTTTCTCCCTGTAAGAGTGGCTTCACTCCCACCCAGTCCCTTGACACGTCTGCTTCCGGCCCTGTCCAACTGTGGCTAAGGCCTCTGGCTGCATGCTTCCAGAACTCACCCAAAAGCTACATGTCTCTGCCTCCTGTCACTTCACTCCCAGCCCCCCTCAGCTCTCTCCTGGACTCCCACAGTGGCCCCCATTCAATCTCCTGCTTCATGCTTGCCGGTCGCCATGTCCTCCTTCACACAGCACTCAGGATGCTGAAAAACATCCTCTGATCATACTAGCACCCCACTTAAAGTTCTCATGGCTTCCACAGGCTTGGAATGAAGCGACCTTTCTTCTACTGGTGGCTTACAGGCCCTGCAGGATGGGACCTCAAACTGGATCATCCACTTGCCCTCTGGCCCACTACATGACCTCCTACCACCACTCTTCATTCAGTTTGTGCTGCCTCAGGACCTCTGTAAACGAGGGTCCTCTGTCCAGAACACGCCTCAGCATGCTTCAGGTCTCCACTCAAATGTCAGTTCCTCAGGGAACTGTCCCATCTCTGCTCCCTGACCTAAATCTGGTTCCCTCACTTCCCGTTGAACTGCACATTCTTCTAGGCCTTGTCACATTTGGTAAGAGCACATAATTATACCTGAAGGCTAATTGACTTAATAAAATGTCAGCATGCTCTGGGCTCAGGCCTTCGCTGGCCTCCTTTCTGTATCTTGTTCTCAGGGTCAGAGGCTCTCCTGGTCCAGGTTAGGCTATATACAAGGGAGGCAGTTTTGGCAAGGTTTGGAGACATTCTAGAAGTCACAAAGGGCTAGTGGCCTTTGATGGGTAGTAGCCAGGAACGCTGCTAAAGTCCCATAGTGGCATGTGACAGGCCTACCCCATCTATCACCCCATACCCAAAGGCCAGCAGCAGGGAGGCTGGACTATGCCCAGGGAAAATGGGAATGCTCATGGCCTTAGCACCATCTGTATGCTGCTGACCCTCAAATTCCTCTCTGTGGCCGGGTCCCTCTCTTGAATTTGAGACTCATATACCCCACTGCCCAACTGTGGTGGCATCTGTCTCAGAGCACAAACATTCAGCATCACTGACAAACTCAGCAGCACTGACACACTCAGAGACACTGATACATTCAGCATCGCTGACACATTCAGAGATACTGACACACTCAGAGGCATTGACACACTCAGCAGAACTGACACTCAGCAGAACTGACACACTCAGCAGCACTGACACATCTCCAAACCCACCTCTGGCTTCCCATTCCACAGACCTTACTGTTCTCAGCCAGGTCCATACAGAGGAGTCATTCTTGACCCTTCCTCTCCTTAAGCCTCCTTCATTCCCTTTTGCAGACTATTAGTCTCTTTTATTTCATTTTATTTATTTATTTATTTTTGAGGTAGGGTCTCAATCTAGCCCAGGCTGACCTGGAATTCACTATGTAGTCTCAAGCTGGTCTTGAACTCACAGCAATCCTCCTACCTCTTCCTCTTGAGTGCTAAGATTAAAGGCGTGCACCACTACACCCAGCTGTTAGTCTCTTTTATAATGTTTATTTTAATATTTTATTTACTTATGAGAGAGAGAGAGAACTAGCTAATGAATATGGGCACATCAGGGATTTTGGCCACTGAAAACAAACTCCAGACACACTCCAGATGCCACTAGTGCATCTGGCTTTCCATGGGTACTATAGAATTGAACTAGAGCTGGCAGACTGCAAGCAAGTGCCTTTAACCGCTGAGCCATCTAGTATTCTCAATGCACAATAAGCTTTAAAAATGTAGGCTTAGTGGTTAAGGCACATGCCTGCAAAGACTAAGGACCCCGGTTCAATTCTCCAGGTCCCATGTAAGCCAGATGCACATGGTGGCGCATGTGTTTGCAGTTCATTTGCAGTGGTGCTCCCATTCTCACTTTCTCTCTGTCTCTCTCTCTCTCCCCTCCCCCTGTCTCTAATAAATACATAAAAATAGATATTTTTTAAAAATGTAAATGGAAGCTGGGCGTGGTGGTGCACGCCTTTAATCCCAGCACTTGGGAGGCAGAGGTAGGAGGATCACAGAGAGTTCGAGGCCACCTTGAGACTACAGAGTGAATTCCAGGTCAGCCTGGACCAGAGTGAAACCCTACCTCGAAAAACAAAAAAAACAAAAACAAAAATTCAATGTGTAAATGGATCGTTTCTGTCATATTCAATACATGCTAATGGTTTCTCATCTTATTACTTGAAAGTAAGATCTATACTATGTCAAGGGCTGGCCTTCAGGGATCCCTCACCCAGGCTCTTCCCTTCACTCACACTGCTCCAGCCACACCAGCCCTCCCTCTCTTCCTGGAACATTTTCCCTCCAAATAGCTGCATGGTCCTGCTTCTGGTCTTCCTACTGGTTTCTATATAAAAGGCCCTTTTCAGCAAGGCCTTCTCTGACCATGTGATATGAAGCACACAACCCTACTTCAAACTCTTTGCTCCCCCTACTCTGTTTTGTTTTTGGCTGGAAGTCTTTTTCCCACCTGACATGCTACACACACACACACACACACATTTTGAGAGAGGAGGGGAGAGAGATAATGGGCACTCCAGGGTCTCCTGCCATTGCAAACAAACTCCAGACACATGTGCCACCTTGTGCATCTGGTTTATGTGGGTCCTGGTTAACTGAATCTGGGTCCTTTGGCTTTGCAGGCAAATGCCTTAACCACTAAACCATCTCTCCAGCCCTACATCATCACTTCTTCTTTTTTTTTTTTTTTTTTTGAGAGTCAGAGAGAGACAGAGAGAGAGAGAGAGCGAGAATGGGCACACCAGCAGCCTCTCCGCCATTGAGAACAAACTCCAGATGTGGGCACCCCCTTGTGGGCAAGTGTGGCATTGTGTCCTTGCGTCACTTTGTGTCTGGCTAACGTGGGACCTGGAGAATAGAATGGGCGTTCTTAGGCTTAGCTGGTAGATGCCTTAACTGTTAAGCCATCTCTCCAGCCCCATCATCACTTCTTTATGGCCTAATGACCTGTTTTCCCCCTCTCAAAGGTTACCCCATTCTGGAGTGTCTGCTCTATGCAGGCACTGGGCTTGGCATGCAGCAGGCAGGTTTATTCAATGAACACAGCATTAGCATGGCTTCCATGAGGAGACAGAGGCTTTAGGGAACTCCTCCTCCCTATGGGCTCCCCAGAAGACAGTCTGCTTCCTCATAGCTCCCCCAAAGGACAGGGAAGGCTATTTAGGAATGAGGATAAAAAAGTGTGGACAGAGAAGTCTGTTCTGATAAGAAGGACTCAGAGCTACAAGGGATGTTAAGGGTTTGAGGAGAAAATAGCCGAACGGGCACAGGTCTCCTGGGTCCACACTGCTGCATTCTGGTTTTCAGAACCCTGGGTGGGAAGGGCTCAGCGTGCCTAGAAAACTTGTCTTGGGTGGCCTGAGCGCCTGAGCAGCCCTCACCCTCCACAATCATGAGCCACACCTGCTCTGGCCTCACCACCTTCCTGTCTCTGGGAAGCCAACATAGCAGCTCCCAGCCACTG
This sequence comes from Orientallactaga sibirica, assembly GCA_036365145.1. Taxonomy (NCBI): domain Eukaryota; kingdom Metazoa; phylum Chordata; class Mammalia; order Rodentia; family Dipodidae; genus Orientallactaga; species Orientallactaga sibirica. The sequence continues at coordinate 25,116,677 of JAEOAD010000017.1, forward strand.
GCTCCAGAGGTCACATTTATGGATTCCCTAGGGGAAAGCCATGCTGAGGGGAGCTTATCTCCACCCATTCTGGATGGGACCCCAATTCCAGCCTCTCACTCTCCCACCAGCCACTCCACTTACTCTGCCACTCAGTGATGGAGATCATACTGTGGTCCACTGGGGGCCTTCCGGGTCAGCTGGCTAGTGGTGAGCCAAGAGGACCAAGCTTGAGCATGCTCTCGGGAAGCTGACCCTTGGCAACTGTGAAGGAGCCTCTGGTAAATCATTAACTCCCACACTGGCATGTACCCCACAAGCAAATGAAGGCTTAAAGACACAGGCCTGTTGGGAAGTGAACACCACTGGGCCCTATCTAAGCCCCTCATCCTGGAGGCTGAGTTCAGCGATCCTGTTCCTACACAACCTGGCCTGGGGTCTGCTTGGGTTCTTCCCTTGGTTTGGAGAAGGGGGTGTGAACTGTCATAAAAGCCACTATTTGCTTTGTGCTAGCATGCACAAAGGAGCATCTGAGGAAAGCCTGTTGCGGATGTTTGAATTGAAAAGAAGTAGAAAACTGGGACTATTTTACACAGAACCCAAAACACATGTACATAAGAAAACAAACTAAATCAGGCATAGTGGCGCAGGCCAGTAATCCTAGCACTTGGGAGGCTAAGGCAAGACCATCTTGAGTATGAGGCCAGCCTCAGCTACGTAGTGAATTTTGAGGACAACCTGAGTTTAAGGACTGCTTGGGCTCCATAGTGAATGCCTATCTCCAAAAAGAAATAAAATAGTAAGGCATTGGAGCCGGGCGTGGTGGCGCACGCCTTTAATTCCAGCACTCGGGAGGCAGAGGTTGGAGGATCGATGTGAGTTGGAGGCCACCCTGAGACTACAGAGTGAATTCTAGGTCAGCCTGGGCCACAGTGAGACCCTGACCTCAAAAAACTAAAAACAAACAAACAAAACAACAACAACAAAAACAAAACAAAACAAAAACTAGTAGGACATGAACATCAGAATAAAACTTAATGGCAAGAGCCATATGGGGTGGTGCAAGCTTGTGATCCCAGCTAGGCTGAGTCAGGAGGATCACATGTTCAAGGCCTACCTGGACTATAGAGTGAGTTCAAAGGCAGCCTGGAAAACTTAATCAAACCCTGACTCAAAATGAAAATAAAAAAGGGCATTTGGGGGGGGGGGTGAGTAGGGTGATGGCTCAGTGGATAAAGCACTTGTCACACAAGCCTGAAGACCAAAGTCCAGATCCCCAGTACCTATGTAAATACTGGATGGGCATGGCTACTGACCTATAATCTCTCCCGGCACTCAGGAGATGGACACTTGGGATCCTCCGGGGCAAGCTAGCTAGCTAGAGTAGCCCAATTGGTGAGCCTTGGGTTCAAGTGAGAGACCCTGCCTCAGTAAATACAGTAGAGAATCATGAAGGAAGATATGCAACATCAACTCCTGGCCTCTACGCACATGTGTGCATGCACACACACACACACACACACACACCCCTGCACACACATGCCTCTACCCTTAAATGAACATGCATATATGTATAACACACTATATGTCCATACAAAAGTGAAAAGGGTCTGGGGATGTAGCAAAGTGGTAAAATGCTTGCCTCTTAAGCATGAGGTCCTAGGTTTGATCCCCAGTAATATAAACCAACCAACAAACAAAAAAGTATATTAAAAAAATCTTTTATGTATTTATTTTTCCAATACAATTAAAATAGGGAACGCTTGATGAATTTACATGTCATTCTTGCTCAGGGGCCATGCTAATCTTTTCTGTAATGTTCCAATTTTAGTATATGTGCTGCCAAAGTGAGCATACCTTTTTTTTTTTTTTTTTTTTTTTTCAAGATAGCCGAGGCTGATCTGGGACTCACTCTGTAGTACCAGGCTGGCCTTAAACTCACAGAAACCTCCTACCTCTGCCTCTCAAGTGCTGGGATTAAAGGTATATACCACTACAGCAAGCTCAATTGTGTCTATTTTTTAAGACATATTTTATTTTATTTATTTAGTATTTGTGAACAGAAAGAGAGAGAGAATTAAAGAATGAGTGTGGGGGAATGGCCCACTAGGGCCTGTTGCCACTGCAAATTAACTCCAGATGCAAGTGCCACTTTGTGCATTTGGCTTTATGTGGGTACTGGGGAACTGAACCCAGTCAGGTCTTGCAAGCAAGTGCCTTTAACTGCTGAGCCATCTTTTCAGCCCACCTATGTCTAGTTTTAAAAGAAAAAAAATATTTGTTATCTATAGAATAATAATTAAGGATCATATAAAAAGTTGATATAAATGTATATTGTAAATAGGTATAAATAATGTCATAGACTTTGCAGTTAGATAAAACATTTAGTATACTATTTGGGATTTTTTTTTTCAAGGTAGAGTCTTGCTCTAGCCCAGGCTAACCTGGAATTCACTATATAGTCTCAGGGTGGCCTTGAACTCATAATGATCCTCCTACCTCTGCCTCCCTAGTGCTGGAATTAAAGGTATTCGCTACCACGCCTGTCATTTTTGGGAATACTGATTTGTTAAATGCTATGGTATTTTACAAATACTAGAAAAAGTCATCCTTTACTTCTTCAACTACTTAGCCTTGATACTCCTGTGTATAATTATTTTTCCTAAGAAATTTTTTTGGAAAAAAAAAGACATTCAAGAAATATTTAGCCAGGCATGGTGGTGCACGCCTTTAATCCCAGCACTTGGGAGGCAGAGGTAGGAGGATTGCGGTGAGTTCGAAGTCATCTTGAGACTACAGTTCAGCCTGGGCCAGAGTAAGACCCTACCTCAAAAACAAACAAACAAACAAACAAAAAACCCAACAACAACAAAAAGATAATTTTAAAAAAAGGAAATAAATATATTTATTTTAGAAAAAAAAGCAGTTGAGGAGCTGGAGAGATGGCTTAGTGGTTAAGGCATATGCCTGCAAAGCCAAAGGATCCCAGTTCGATTTCCCCAGGACCCACGTAAGCCAGATGCATAAGGGGGTACATGCATTTGGAGTTCATTTGCAGTGGCTGGAGGCCCTGGTGTGCCCATTCTCTCTCTCTCTCTCTCTCTCTCCCTGCCTCTTTCTCTCTCTCAAATAAATAAATAAATAATATTTTAAAAAATTTTTTTTAAAAAAGGAGTTGAGCCAGGTGTGGTGGTGCACACCTTTAATGCCAGCACTCAGGAGGCTGAAGTGGGGAGGATCACTTGAGTTCAAGGGCCAATTTGGGCTACAGAGTGAGTTCCAGGTTGTCCTGGGCTAGAGTGAGACCTTGCCTCAAAAACAAACAAAACAACAGACTAGAGAGATGGTTGAGTGGTTTAGGCACCTGCCTGTGAAGCCTAAGAACGCTTGTTTAAATCTCCAGGTCCCATGTTTAGCCAGATGCAAAAGTGACACAGGTGCACAATGTCACACATGTGCACAAGGGGGTGCATGCGTCTGGAATTCATTCACAGTGGCTGAGAGGCCCTGGCTCACCTATTCTCTGCCTCTTCCTCTCTCTCTCCATCTCTTTCTCTCTCTCTCTCTGTCTCTCTCAAATAAGAAAAAAAAAAAAAAAAAAAACAAGCCAGGCATCATGGTGCCCTTATCCCTGCACTCAGGAGGCATAGGAGGATCACTGTGAGTTCAAGGCCACCCTGAGACTACAGAGTGAATTCCAGATCAGCCTGGACTAGCGTAAGACCCTACTTCAAAATATAAAAAAAAAAAAAAAAAAAAAAAGCCAAAAACCAAAGCACAAAACCACCACAAAAAGTAATTGAAAATTGAACTGAGGAGCTGGAAAGATGGCTTAGTAGTTAAGGTGTTGCCTGCAAAGCCAAAGGATCCAGATTCGATTCCTCAGGACCCACATAAGCCAGATGCACAAGGTGACAAATACTTTTTTTTTTTTAATTTGAGAAAGACACACAGAGAGAGACAGAGAGAGAGAGAGAGGAAGAGGCAGAGAGAGAATGGGAGCACCAGGGCCTTTTCAGCCTCTGTGAATGAACTCCAGATGTGTGCGCCCCCTTGTGCGCATGTGCGACATTGCGCGCTTGTGTCACTTTTGCGTCTGGCTATGTGTGGGACCTAGAGATTTGAACAAGTGTTCTTAGGCTTCGCAGGCAGATGCCTTAACTGCTAAGTCATCTCTCTAGCCCTATTTTTATCTTTATTTGGTGAACTAGTCTGTTATCCCTCTTTGCACAGGCAGCTCTTATTAAAATTCATAGGAAAAGCAATGCAATCACAAGACTAATATGTAAATGTGCTTTTATTACATTTAAGTGTTGTTAATTGACAATTATTGAATATTAGGTTACATGCAATGTCATTGATCAAAATAGCATGTGGAGCTGTTAATAATTTTGATGCTCAACACTTTATGTCAATTTGTCCCATTTATCTTCCCAGCCATCAATATTTTTAGACTCATTTATGTAAATAACTTACATATATTCCGGCATTGATTAGCACTATATTTCAGTGGGTGTATCTCACTATTTCTCAGTAAAAATGCTAGTTACTGCCTGTAACTTCATAAGTCCCATGAAAATAGCTAGTTTACAAAAATTAAACACTCAGATATAATAGAGTAAAATGTTCTGAAGTAAGGTCATTATGGATCTTGTTACCTACCTGGCACTAGACCTGTGTACAAGGAAACATCCAGGTACTGGACCTAAGGACGAAGCTGGTTATCTTCTCTCAGAGCTCACGCACCATTCTGAGCACCACCCTTCTCGTGACATGTCAGAGTTGTAGTTAAGATAGTGAATTTAGAGCCGGGCGTGGTGGCACACGCCTTTAATCCCAGCACTCGGGAGGCAGAGGTTTGAGGATCACCGTGAGTTCGAGGCCACCCTGAGACTACATAGCGAATTCCAGGTCAGCCTGAGCTAGAGTGAAACCCTACCTTGAAAAAAAAAAAAAAAGATATTGAACTTGAGCTTTGTTTTTGTGTTGTTTTTCATTATAAGACAGAGAAGAAACTATTTTGGGGAAAAAAACTATATCAGATAACAGACCAGAGGTACGTGTGTATATGCATGTGCACACGTGTGTACACATACATATATATGAGAGAGGGAAGCCACCATGACTGAAATAAGCAAAGCAAATTAGGTAAGACAAAGAAGAGATGGTGAGGGAATGTACGGTGCTTGCAAACTGCAAAGGAACTGGGTCGCGAGTGAGAATGGCTCCCCAGGGTTGGAACATTGAATGGAGCTGTGATGGAGTATCACACACACAGATCTATCATTAAATGCCATTACGTGCGGAGTGAAACCTAACCCATAACCTTTTAAAAAATATTTTATTTGAGAGAGAAAGAGGAAGGGGGGGAGAGAATGGGCATGCTAGGGCCTTCAGCCACTGCAAATGAACTCCAGAATATGCACCACCTTGTACATTTGGCTTACCTGAGTCCTGGGGAATGGAACCTGGGCCCTTTGACTTTGCAGGCAAGCACCTTAACTGCTAAGCCATCTCGCCAACCCCCCCTTTTTTTTTTCGAGGTAGGGTCTCATTCTAGACCAGGCTAACCTGGAATTTACTCTGTAGTCTTGGTGGCCTCAAACTCACACTGATTCTCTTACCCTGGCCTCCCAAGTGCTGATATTTAAGGCGTGAGCCACCACACCCAGTGAGCCTGTGATCTTAGTGGTGACCGCACATTTCCAAAGTACAATGGGGTGCAGCCGGGGGACTGGGAAAAGCAATTGCATGTGGACCTTTGGGACAGTGTTAGGGAAAGATTAAAAAAAAAAACCAAAAACCAACAACTCCCCAAACAGTTTCATATATAATCGTTTACATCCTAGGCTGCAAAAACACCTTGAAAATATACAGGATGAGGGCTATTTGCCTCTCTCTCTCTCTCAAATAAAATAAATAGATAAATAAATAAAAATATCCAGGATAGTAAGAACATGAACTAAGTTCTTCAAACTTCCGCTGAAGAGCTGGTTTCAAGGATGTCTGCTTTAATGATACTTGGCTTGCTCAGCTCTCCTGTCAGGTACTTTCAGGTTCTTTGCTTATCCAGCAGCACGTCAGGGCATCGGACCCATTTTCAGTTGAAAAGTTATAACACATTGTGCACATGCGTGGGGTAGATTATTCAATAATTTTGAAACAATGCCATATTCCATTCTCCCTGAGTTATTCATGAAACATATTCTAAAGTGTTTAAAATCTTACACATCTTTAGTAGTATGATGAAGTATGATGACTTATATAGGTCATGGGGTCATGGCCTTGGTTCATTTGTGCACTCTAAAGAAGTACAGAAAGGACAACTGCCAACAAGAGTCAGAGTTGCCACCCCAGAGAACCGAAGTTCCTTTTGCAAACTGTCAAAATGTCCACTAGGGGGCAGTATGGCCCCCATAAACGCCTTAGTAGGTTGAAAAGCTGGGCTCTGAGGTCCAAGCACATGGCTTCTTGCTAAAAGTACTTAGGCATTCTATTTACCTTTTTTTTTTTTTTTTTGCATCAGTTTCTTGGATAAGAATAGTACCTATCCGAGCCAGGCATGGTGGCGCACGCCTTTAATCCCAGCACTCGGGAGGCAGACGTAGGAGGATTGCTGTGAGTTCGAGGCCACCCTGAGACTACATAGTGAATTCTAGGTCAGCCTGGATTAGAGTGAAACCCTACCTTGAAAAACAAACAAACAAAAAAAAAAGAGAATAGTACTTATCTGGGCTGGAGAGATGGCTCAGCGGTTAAGGCACATGCCTGCGAAGTCTAAGGACCCAGGTTTGATTCTCCAGGTCCCACGTAAGCCAGATGCACATGGTGGCGCATGCATCTGGAGTTTGTTTGCAGTGGCTGGAGACCCTGGTGCACCCATTCTCTCTCTCCCTCTCTCTCCCTCTCTCTGCCTCTAATAAATAAATTTTTAAAAATCTTAAAAGGCTAGTACCTATCTGGTCTGGGAACGTAGCTCAGTTGGTAAAGTCCTCACCTAGCATGCACACAGCTCTGGATTCCATCTCCAGCACCACCTAAAAAGAAATACCAGTTGTAATCCCCAGCATTCAGTATGTAGAGGCAAGGGGGATCAGTAGGTTCAAGGTCATTCTTGGCGACTCAGTGAGTTTGAGGCATGGCCATGACCCCAGCAGTGTCTAGAGTCTGGCTGCCAAGCAATAGTGATGACAGTTTCAGAGTGCCGCTCCACAGGGCACACGTCAGCTACTTTTCTATTTCACTGCTGCCCCCCTTACATACCCAACCTGGTTTGATTGGAGTCAGGCCTCCAGGGACCTGTTGGCGTCATCGTCATCATCATCCCGTGAGAGGAGCTGCTCTGATTTGTGGAGTCAGTGACACCAGATGGTGCTCTCTGCCTACACTGTCCTCTGCAAGCCCCTGCTTCTGGGCCTGATGAGGGCAAGGTTAGGGGCTCCAGAGTGTAATAGGCTCTCTTGTGCATCTTTCCCCTCCTCCAAGGTCTTTGTTGTTGAGATTTGTTTTTTTTGTTTTGTTTTGTTTTTGGTCTTTTCGAGGTAGGGTCTCACACTAGGTTGACCTGGAATTCACTATGTAGTCTCAGGCTGGCCTCGGACTCATGGTGATCCTCCTACCTCTGCCTCCTGAGTGCTGAGATTAAAGGCAAGATTTTTGTTCATGCATGTGTGTACATGTGCTAATGGCTTGTACCCATGGTGTATGTTTTCCACTCTGCCACCAAATGTGTACATGTGGCTGTGGAGGCCAGAGGACAACCTCAAGTGTCACCCTCAGAAACAGTGTCCTCTTTTTAATAAGAAAATGTCTCTCATTGGTCTAGAGCTGTATTAGGCTTGACTACCTGGTCAGTGAGCCACAGGGATTTGCTTGTCTCCACCTCCCCAGCCCTGGGACTATACGCATGTGCCACCAAGCCTGACATTTTTTTTTTTTTTTTTTTTAGGTAGGGTCTCACTCTAGCCCAGGCTGACCTGGAATCCACTTGGTATTCTCAGGGTAGCCTTGAACTCATGGTGATCCTAACTCTGCCTCCCGAATGCTGGGATTAAAGGTGTGTGCCACCACACCTGGCTATGCCTGACATTAAAAAATATATTTTTTATTTTTATTTATTTATTTGACAGAGAAAGACGGGGAGAGAGAGAGTGGGTGTGCCAGGGCCTCCATCCACTGCAAATGAACTCCAGATGCCTGTGCCCCCTTGTGCATCTGGCTAACGTGGGTCCTGCAGGCAAATGTCTTAATTGCTAAGCCAGCCCTCCAGCCCTATGCCTGGCATTTTTATTAGTGGCTTTGGGGATTGAACTCAGGCCCTTATGTTTGTGGAGCAAACATCAAGTACTTTACTAACTCAAGGGTTTCCTCAACCTTTTTTTTTTTTTTTTTTTTTTTTGAGACAGGGTCTTGCTATGTAACCCAGGCTGACCACAAATCCATGATCTTTTGACTTCAGTTTTTATTGTTTCTGTTGTTGTTTGTCGAGGTCGGGTCTTGCTCTGGCCCAGGCTGATCTGAATTTACTATGTAGTCTCAGGCTGGCCTCGAACTCACAGTGTCCTTCCTCCCAAATCCTGGGATTAAAGGTGTGTGTCATATGCCCGGTTACTTCATGTTCTTAGTAATAGGCTTGTACCACCATTCCCAAAGATTTCTGTTTTAAGCCTACATTTGGACCCAACTCTTCCTGATTCACAAAAGACACAGGGTTCATACTTATCCTGGGGCTGTTACTAAACCCAAACTATGTGTTAGATATATCAGATACAAACCGCAGAAAGTGCCAGGGCCTGCAGTACCTGATGCTTCCCTCATGCAGGACCCTGACAAGACCTGATAGGGGTTATCTGGACTGAAGCCTGCTCCCCTCCCGCTTGCAGGCAGGCAGCACTCTCGTGAACTCTGGGACTTGCCAGGGAGGGAGTCTGGGAAGCTCAGTGAGCTGAGGGAGAGGAGGGAGGCAGAGGCTCTGTGCCCATCCCAGCCCCTCAACCATGCTCTTCTTTCCTGCTAGGACTGTGAACCGCCATGGACCCAGAGGCACTTAGAGGCCAACGCAGACAGAGTGGGAAACATACACCATGGGTACAAACCATTATTTTTATTTCCTGTATTTTATTTCGGAATTTATACAAACTGGCAAGATACAAATGCAGAACTCACTGGGGTTCTTCAGTACCTAAATCTAGTAAGAATGCTGCCAAAAGGAGAAAATGAGCTCTTGCCTACTTTGGCCGAGGGGCCCCCTTCTCATCAGGGAGGGGGACTGGCTAGCCAGATGCTCAGGGGATTCTACAGCTGTGTGGTCCCAAAAGAGATGCTGTTTATCTAACCTTAATTCTTTGTCTAAGGTCACTTTCATTCTAAATAAAGACACTGAGATCATAAATTTCCTTGTATGGTTTATTATCTAATACTAGCAAATCAAATTGGCCCCAATATGTGCATAAATAGATATGTATATATATATATATATATAATATTTTTTCTTAGTTTTAAGAGCTGCCAGGTGGAAGGTGCCTAAAGAGGAAGGAAGGGATTCTATCTAGTAGTCAGCCCTGCCTCAAGAACATGCCTCTCACCAAGGCAGGAGAGCTTGCTTGCCACTTGCAAGCTTTCGACCTCAGAAAATCTTTAAAGTGACAGTAGCAGTAGTTGATGGCAGCCTTTTGGTTATTGATGTGATGGGGGAGGTAATGTGCTCATTGCAAAGGCCCTAGGTGAGAAGCCAGGGATTTCCCCAGAAGGGATGCTTAGCCCTGGACCTCCACCTGGGCCCTGTTCATTCATCGCAAGAGACTTCAGGCTGGGAGTGGGACCAGTAAAGCCAGAGCTGGAGGTCAGATTTCAAAAGCTGGCCAGGAGCTCTGTGCAAAATTCCCAACCCCTTCACTTCATAGCTGGACTGAGGCTTCCATTTCACCCAAAACCAAGGCTCCTCGCTCACGCTGTGTGTCAGGGAAGCAGTTTGGAAGCCTGAGTTGGCCCAGGTTGGGGCTCCAGCCACCATCAGCCAAAGTGCTGCAGGTTTCTTCTTGGGCAAGGCTGAGACGTGACATTGTCTGTGGGACCCTTCCCAGTCAAGAAAGTGGCTTCAAGTCTGGATGCCAGACCAAGGTGCCATAACAGCCTCAGCAGAGAAAGGTCCCAGAGGTGACCCAGAGAGGGCTAAAGAGAAAGTGGGAGAGGTCCAGGAAACTTGCAGGCATCTTCACTGGAGAGCCCGGGGAAGCATAGAGGGTCCCAAGAGGCTTCCTCTGGGCTTCATTCTATATCATGGGTCCACACTGATAACCTTCAAGCTGGTTAATATAGGCTGCCAGTAACCTACTGACCCTTTCCCACAGTGGGTTGAGGCAAGGTGATCCAGGAGCCCATGCGAGGAATGCGTGGGATACTTTCATGCATGCTGTAAACATTTCTTCAGGAGAACCCCACACCTGACAAACCTTGGGACGTGTCATCTGGAGTTGACAGTGTAATCAAATTCTTAGACCAGAACTTTCAAGGGAATGAGGTTGCTGTCCAGGTGAGCTCTGGGGACCAGCCCTTTGCTGACTGGGAAATGGGAAGGAATCTAGCTACTGGGGAAGAGGGAAGAGCATAGGTTGGGACCTAGGAACAGACATCCCAGTCTCCTCATATCACTGGCCAATCCCATTCATACATTGCACACTTTGAAAATATATTTGCTTTTTAAACAAAAGCATAAAGTAGATCTGCCTTAAAATAAGTCTATTTTTCTCCCCTTCTTTGGATTAAAAAGGCAAGGGGTATGGTCTTGATATGCTAGGAATGGTTGTGGGCAGAAAACGGGCCTGGGCAGGAGCTGAGGAAAGGACTGACATTCAGACAAACATATACATTACATAGGTATCTATAACATGAGTCACTTCCATAAAACATATATTAAGGCATGTAAAGAAACATAAAGAGCCAGCTTTATGAAATACAGAGTGAGAGGTGGAAGAGGCGCACATATAATTTCTCAATATTTTACATGTATTTTTAAAAATACCACTTTTTTTAAAAAAAAAAAAAAGGAGAGACAAACAAAAAGAGGGAACAGCAGGGAAGGCCCTGAACAATCTGTTTCTTGTGGAAGAAGGGTGTGAAGAGAGAGGGTTAACCTGGGAAGTATTCCCACCTACCAGTCTGTAGGGGAGAAAGGGCAGACTTAGGGTGCTTGAGCAGTGAAGATGGCAAACATCAACAAGGATCATGTTCCGGAAGCCACTAGAAGTGAAGACAGGTGGAACCCTTCCAGTCCACAGTCCCTCGGAAGCCAGAGAAAATCCTAAGCACCTAGAACAGTGCCTGGTACGTAGACGGTGCTCGACCAGTATTTGTGGAATGAATTGTCATCATTTTTACTTGCATATGAACCAGTAACTGTCCCAGCCATGAAGGAACAACAAGGAATTGGTGGGAGATGAAGCAGTTATTCGTGGGGCCACTACAGCCCAGGGTGAAGTCTCTGGGTAGCAACTCTAACAGAGAAGGCCTGGGGGCTGCCAACAGTGGCAGCTCTTCCCCCTCCCTGCTCTCTGGCTACATTCACTCAAGGTCGGTGGAGAGGAGAAGGAATGTGCTCTGCTCCTGTCTCTCCCCCACCAGCCTTCCTGGGTAGGTGGACTGCGAGGGAGCTCAGTTTCCACTGGTCCTGCTCTGGGCTGCCTGAGGTGAAGGGTCTCCCAGTTACCATCTTGTTCCCTCTCCCTGAGGCAAACTCTCAGATGGGCCACAGCACTTCCCAGAGAGGAAACCGGGCAAGAAACTGGCTAGGTAAGGCGTCAAGGCAACCAACTCTATGTAAGAGAGGGCTTTTTCTCTGCCTTTGACTCCGGGTGGGAGAGGCAGACATCGGGCCTTGACCTAGAAAGGCCCATCTCCCAGGCTGTCATGCCCCAATTTCCCCTCCTCCTACACCTTGCTCCCCATACCAAGCACCTCATCTGAGGCTGCTGTGTGTCTGGTGAGTCCCCCTAGGGCCACCTGCTCCTGAGGAAGATGTGAGGGTACACAGGTGACCACTGGGCCCTTTGATTGGTGCTAACCTAAGGCTCCATTCTCCCTTCCCATCTCCCTCTGTCCTCACATCCTCTTTACTTGTGAAAGCATCTTACTTCCCTTCCGGCACTCTCTAACCCTTGCTCCTCTTCTCTCGACTCCCCCTTCCAACCTGTCTTCAGACACTGCACAGACCTGCTGTCCTCTTTCCGCAGCCAGCGCTTGTTCCTTCTGGGAGCCCAGGAGCCTCTCCCCATCTCTCATCCTCTTCTCTTTGGCTCAAGCAGGGTGGCTGGTCTTCAGTGCACTTTAGGAAGCCCCACCATCAGTGTCTTGTCAAAGCCTTGGGCATTGCTGGGGAAGCTGGGGCTAATGGGGAGGGGAATGATGGCGGTAGCTGTCCTCTGTGTTGAGCAGCTTCCGAGAGGTGGGGGTCTGCCTCCTCTTCACCTCTAGTCCTCACTCAAGATAGCTGAGTGCATGCTCCCCACTGGGGCATGTCCTCCATCAGAGGATGGTGTTGGGAGGGCCACACAATGTCATCCAGAGCCATGCTTGGGTTCCCTGTGACTTGGGGATCAGAAAGGATGGCATTCAGGCCCTGCCATTGCAAGCTCCACCTTTGAACCACAGCACAACAGCTAGAGCTTCAGGGCGAGGGTAGCAGATGTGGACACCAAGACATCCATGTTCCTCTTTGCAGCAGCTCTGGCCCCCAGCCTGGCTCCCTGTCTGTGACACTCCTGTGGGGGGAGTTCTGGGGCAGAGGGCCAGAGTGGGAAGCCAGAGCCCCAGGTGGGCAGAGGACGCTTCAGAAGGTGGCTCTGTGGAGCTTCACAGCATTGGCTTCCGCCAGGGCTTGCACTAGAGAACAGAGGAGCAAAGTGAGACGAGCACACTGTGATGACAGCTACACCCTACCTCCCTGGGGAGACTGAAGCTTCATTACAAAAGCTGCTAGAGACCATCCCACTCCCCAACCCTGAGAGAAGCGGAAGTGAGGGTCAAAGTCAGCGTTCTTTGCCCTTGCTAATACGAGGCTATGGTGCTCCCATGCTGTTTGCTGTCAGGTCTGGGAGTGGAGACACTGCTCCGGGGTGGTGGTGGGGGAGCTTCTGAGGGTTCTGTGGCAGGGTTTCCACACATCTCAACAGATGGAAAGCTGGTTGGTAGATGGGAAGTATGGCATGGGAGATATAGAAGTAGGGTGTCAGGGAAGTGTCTTCCCAGCAGCAGACAGGTGAGGGCTCAGTGCTGTTTCCTTCTGCTTCTGGAGAAGCAGAGCCCAGTGGTGTCACCACATCCCAGAAGCAGTATCACCAGCCGCCCGCAGCCAGTACTGCACGAGGACACTGGTGACTCAAGCGGACAAATGGAGGGAGAGCGCACATGGGGCACTGGGATGGGGAGAAGCGATGAGAGGACAAAGATGGCTCAGTGGGGCAGAGGAAGGGCCACCTCCCTGGGGTGCATGAAATACAGTAGAAAAGTGCTTACGTCAGAGCTCAGACCCGCATGGTATGGCTGCTGTCGGCACCCCGTGGGCATTCAGACGATAGGGGGTTGGCTGGTGGAGTCGGGGAAGCAGGGGAGGTGGGAGGGCTTGGGGTGGCACATTGCACTGGAAACAGAAATGAACAGGGAAGTGAATAGGGGGCAGGGGGCACTAGGGTAGGAGGGTGGGCGCCCAGAGCAAGCGAGGCCCCTCCTTGGGTGGGGAGCAAGGCAGGGAGGCAAGCAGAGAGAGAAGAGGAGAGCTGAGCTAGGGCTTGCTCAAGCTGAAGCAAAGCTGTCCTCACTCCCAGGGAACCATGGAGGAGAGTGAGGCTCCAGAGGAGACCTGGGGCTGAGCCCAGACTCTGCTAAGAACCATGGTGATGGCGGGCGAGGCTGGGCCCTCTCTGGGCCCAAGGCTCACCTCCCCTCCACGCAGTGGGAGATTCATACTCCTCCCCAGCACTGTGCAGACAGAGTGAAGGAATGACACTTTGCATCACATCTGGTAGCATCACTACTGGTAATGATAATAGGGCAGTAAAGTCACACCAGTCCAAAACCATCAGGCCCCCACTGGAGTGAGGTGGCCACTATGATAATCGGTTCCAATGAACATGGTTTCCTGACAGTCCTAAAGCCAGTTCTGTTGACACAGGTTGTGGTTGAGGGCTCAGAAATACATTTCCATAGTCACTGGAGACCCTCCTCATCAATCCAGTAGAGGCAAACTTCAGTCCACTTTCAAATAGATCATTTCAAAACTTCACATGGGGACATTTGGATGAATGAGATTTTACTCTATCATCATTATTTTATGCTGAGAACTGCAAGGGGAAGGACAATGACAGGAAGAGTCATATTTAGGACACGCTCTATGCAGTCACCAGACACTTGCACATCCTTAGTGCTGCTGAGGCAGGAGGATGGCAGAGAGAATGTACTTGCTTGGGCTCAGAGAAGAACCAGACCTCAGCCAAGGTCACACTGCGTTTCTACAGAAAGGGATATGACATTGACCTTTCCAGTTCTTCCTTGATCCCTATCCTGGCAGGGATCTCATGACCTTCCCTGTCTTCTTGGTAAGACATGGCTAATGCAGCTCTTGCCATCACCTTCTCATAACCCATGTCACTCCCACATGGATGTGAAGCCCTGTTTGCAACATACATTGCCTAGTTTTTGCCTGGGATCTGACAGTTTCATCTGGCTGCACTCATTGCACACACCTGACACGCAAGCCCTTCCACACGACCCAATGCGCTGGTAACATCATATGCAAATACACTCACAAACACTTTCAAACATGTTCGTGTGCATAACCACATCACCAACTGGATGGTTACTTGTGTGGCAGGTTCAACTTCTAAAGTAGTCAAAACCTAACAACCGAGCAAGTGAGATGTCTGGGAAGCCAGCACAGATAACACAGTGCAGTGAGTCTCCTGCGACTGACACACAGGAGAGGCCTAGGGAGTCCAGTCACTGTCATTATTACACATGCTTCTGCTAGGGGTTAGCCTGCTGGATTACTGGTCCACAGGAGATTAGAAATACGAATGGAGGAAGAGGCAGAGGAAAAGAGATGAGAGGTCCAGTGACTCTCCAAGAGGTAAAGAGAGAATATGTTTTATAAAAAAGTACAGATCACAAAGCCAGGCATGGTGGCACATGCCTTTAATCCCAGCACTAAGGAGCAGAGGTAGGAGGATTGCCAATGAGTTTGTGAGCTCGAGGCCATCCTGAGATTACATAGCGAATTCCAGGTCAGCTTGGGCTAGAGTGAGACCGTACGTTGAAAAACAAACAACAACAACAAAGTAGAGGTGACAACTGCTAAGGTGTGGAAGAGCATTCAGTGAGCTATAGAGAGGACTATATGGATTGCAGCACCTCGAGGATGCCTTTTACAGAGGCCAGGAGCACAAAGACATTCATAGTATTAAAAGAGGAATGAAAGTCAATTATGTAAATATAACCTCTTTAAGAAAACAGAAATGTCAAATATATATTGTAATATATCCATGAAACAGTCTAAGATTCATCTGTGTAATAGGTACACATTGGACAGATGTGATATTACAAAGTGTATACACCCACATGCATAAAGGACTAGTTACACACATTCATGAGTGTACTCATCTCTCGCACACACAGACATACATTCACAAACATTGCAATGTATGCACTGTGCAAAAAACACACACACACACACACACGTTAGGCTTGATCATTCCCCATACTGCACAAGTATATGTAACACACACATAAATGCCACCTCCACCTGGGTACCGTGCACTCACACATGTGAACATCTATACACCAATAGCTTACCAAACACCACCTGGACTCACGGAATCTGTCCATAGCAGGGCTGAGGAGATGGCTCAATGGGTAAAGCACTTGCCACAAAAGTGTGAGGACTGGCGTTTAGATAAATGGTGGATGGGCGTGGCTGCCCGCCTGTAATCCTAGTGTTTGGGAGGCACAGTCAGGCTCTCCAGGGCAAGCTGGTCAGCTAGACTAGCTGCATTGGTGAGCTCTGGCTTCAAGCGAGAGGTCCTGCCTCAGTAGATAATATGGACAGCGATGAAGGAAGATATCTGGCCTCCACACACAGGCACACATGTTCATGCACACACACCCATATGCACATATACAAACATGGGTAACTGCATGCATGCACACCACACACTCACGAAAATAAGTAAATAAATTCAATGTCCAGTGGCATTTTGTACATATATACATACACATATGTCTTTCTGTATTTGCTGTCCAACATTCTTTCTACCCCCACACTGAACATCTGAATACATACAAATACACACCAACAAACATGACCGGACACAGGCATTGTATGTGACCTTTGTGCCAGACACACAGATTTGGACATGTCACATCTTCTCATATAGTACATACTCGATCTGCAAATAGCAACGGGTAGTCTTGTAAAATGGACAGCATTCCTCGTTGATTATGCTATCTGTACCACACCCCCATGCCAGGCACTCAGCTCTACACCCTGTTCCTGCTGTATATTGTCCTGGGACCTGTGCCCAATCCCCCACCCCTAGAAGTGTCCCAGACATGAACCTATGCCCACACTGCACGTGCCCAGGATCAGCCCTTGCTCTGGGGCCTCTGGGCCACAGGCCAGAGGCAGTGGGGACGATGAACTAGGTCTGAGGTCTGGCCCTACCATAGCCATTTTTTAAATAGTTGGGGTTTGGCAAAAGCACAATGACCATTTGCTTTGAGCACACAGACCCTGAAATGTAAGCTCATGTGTTAAGAGGGGAAATCTGATAGGCCCGGGTATGTTTGTTTTCATGAAAGCTGGGCTGGGGCGCTGCAGTGAGAAGAGTCAGGTTGGAGGCAGGGCAGAGGGGAGATTTTAAACAGCATTGTATGTGCCCTCCTCTTGAAATAGGAAGTTGCCTTTTGCCAGATCATGTGGGATTTGATTCAAGTTCAATTTAGGTTCAAGTTCCTTTTCTAGCTGAAGTACTGAGAGGTCAACAGAGGTTTCCCTGCTGCCAGTCAAACTGGTTCTTCTGCTTTGGCTACAGGAAGGGACTCTGGGAAACCACCCTTGCAGACCCTCAGCTCCAGCCCCACAGCCAGTCTCTGGAGCACCTCCAACCTCTGCTGCTTTCACCAGCCCCCATCCTGAAGTACATTACTTCTAGCTGACTTAAGTAGGTTCTCCTTCGCGGCTTACTGAAACCCATTCCCTTTGCTGTGACCTATAGCCCTCTTGTTTCTGAAACAATGCATAGTTAAAGCTAGAAAACTGACAGAAGGTCAGTTATTTCAACTTCCACTATTATTAGGTCAACTCCCTCTACCAGCATCACAACACTGACCCTGTTATATAGCTGGTGGCATTCATTGAGTATCTACTAAGTGCCAGGCACTGTGCCAGGAGCTTACACCTATTGAGTCTAGCCCTTTCACCATCTGGACTGAAGACAGCTATTTTGACCTGAAAATTTCCAATAAGGAAATGGGGGACACCAACACCAAGGGCCATTCTTTTTATGTGTTCCTGCCTCTTGCCCCTGCTGCTATAACTGTGGCACACACACCTGCTTCCTCTCTCCTCTACCAAAGTTACCTTAAGCCACGGCTGCCTTTGTGTCACTTCTCCTAGTGGTGGCTTTCTGAGCTCTTGCTTAGAATTCTGGGAATCCCAGAATTTGTGTAGGTGTTGGAGACAGAAGATTGAAAGTTCCAGGCCAGCCTGAGCTACAGAGGCAGCCCCTGTCTCAAAAACCAAAGTGTGTTGGGTGTGGTGGTGCACGCCTTTAATTCCAGCACTCAGGAGGTAGAGGTAGGAGGATCGCCATGAGTTCAAGGTCATTCTGAGACTACATAGTGAGTTCCAGGTCAGCCTGGGCTAGAGTGAAACCCTACCTTAAAAAAAAAAAAAAAAAAAAAAAAAAAAAAAAAAAAAGAAAAGAAAAGAAAAGAAAAGAAACCCAAAAAACAACGAAGTGCTCCTACTACGTCTGAATAAGCTAAACACTGCCTTAGCCTCCATCTCCCATTCACAATTCTCCATTCAAAGCTCTGTCATGGTTCTCCTTACTCTGGAATGCTACTCTAGCCATGTAGAAGTTAATCCTGGTGACATCAACTCTATGGCATCTACTCAAGACCTTTGTGTTGGTGTAAGGTCACTTCCTCTTCCTCCTCCTCCTCATTTAGCAGGAAAATGAAAATGAATTTGGGTCAGCAGCCAAGACAGCAATGGATCGTATGGCTCTCAACTTCCTGGCTGTCTTCTCTTTCCATTCTTCTATTTGCGTAGCAAGAGAGGGAAGGCAAAGAAGCTCTGAACAGCAGCCCTCTCACCCACAGCGGCAGACATGCTCGCCCTGCCGAGGAAGCTCAGCCTTCCCTTCTTCTCTGCCTTTCCAGGTTCCTTGCTGGCCTATGGCCCACTCTCCATAGAACAGCAGTGAGCACAGAACCTGGTGCCTGGTGAACACTCAGTCTGACCCTGAGGAACATCTTGGCCTTTTGTCTCCCTGAATCGGCCCCCCTAGCAGTGCTGCGCTTCCTCCCCTACACCTGGTCAGCTGGCGTCCCTGGCGGAGCGAGGCCCAGCCCCTCTCACCAGACAGCATGCGGCCCCTGCGGGAGGCCTCGGTCGCCAGGGCACAGGAGATTTCAATCCGCTTCTCCTGCTCCTGCAGCTGGCTCTCTGAGTCCTGGGGCACGTCCACAGAGTCCCCCTCGCCGATGGGCACCACGTTCTGCATACTAAAGAGGCACAGACACACAGACATGGAGGGAGGGACAGCAACGTCCAATTGGCTTGGGGTGGCCTGCAGCTGAGGTTGGTGGGGAGGGCCAGGGACCTGTGAGTGTGTAGCCTCTGGTGCCCAGCAAGGCTGTGCCTAGGAGCGAGGAAGACCCTGGCAAGACTGTTGGGACCCCTACCCTCAATGTCTTCAAGTGAATTCAAAGGTTCAAGTGAACATTTGGGGCAGCCTTGAAGGGGAGAAGGATTGGCAGAGGCAAACCCTCCGGCTTGTGCACAAGCCCAGCAGGCCTTTCTAGGGCCCAATGGCAACATCCTGAACCCTACCAGATGCCTGGGCTCAGTCTGCTGCCTCGTGCCACTGCTTCCATTTACTGTACCCTGGGGAGGCAAGATACCTCCAAGACCCCTAGTGCCCCAGGAGTCCTAGGTGCAGGGGGGCAGAGGCATGGAGGCTCGCCCAGGCCTTGTTACCTGGATTTCGCAATGAGTGTTTTGATCCGCTCCACCTTCTTTTGCTTCTCCTTCAACTCCTCAGGGCTCAGGGGAGTGTCGGGTTCCAGGTCGATGTACCGTTCGGGAATGAGGACTTTGTCTGGGATGGAGAGCTATGGAGAGACTAAGGTTACCACTTACATCCCCTCTAGGGTGCCTTCCTTCTGCTTCCTGGGTCCACTCACCTCCTTACTGATGTCCACATCATAGTGTTGGGGCTCCAGTTCCATTTTGCGAAGCCGGGCGATTTCCTCCCGTGGCGTCTCGTAGGCCTGGCCGCCAGGCTCCTCTGCCCGCAGGGCTGCCTCCAGGTTGGAGATGTCCACCTCGTGAATGCTGCGGTGACGGCGCACCTGGGGATAGCAACGTCATGACCACACCACTGCCCGTGCCACCCTCCGGGCAGCTCCAAGTGTTCTCGTGTTCTTGTCCTAGCCTGGCCTCTTTGATATGCTGTCACATCATGGACTCCACTGACCTACTCTGAAGATCCACCCTCCTTTCTCTCTTCCCCTGTGCCTGTCCACTGCATTTACATGCTGCACCACATATTTTGAGCAGTTGAACTAGTGTATCTTATATTGATTTCTAATGGTCACATATTATGGAAGATGCACTCCATCAACTAGAACACAAACTATTTGAGGGCAGAACTTACATCATAATTGTTCTCTTTCTGAAATTTGTTGGAAAGAAAAGTCAATAGCCAGGCGTGGTGGCTCACACTTTAATCCCAGCATTCAGGAGGCAGAGGTAGGAGGACTGGGACTACAGACTGAGTTCCAGGTCAGCTAAGGGAGACCCTGACTTGAAAACCAAAAAATGAGATGAGATCCTGTGTGTTCAGGGTCATTGATATGATTAAATGAAGGAAGAAGGACAAGATTTGCGAGCTGTACTGCATGGGGAACTGTCATACTATTTTCAGAACACCCAGCCCAATGCTCAGCAAATGAAGACACTCCAAATGGCTCTTTCTGCCTGGTGCAGTTTTCTCCACAAAATGAATTTTTGGGGGGTGGGAGAGTTTCAGGGTAGAGTCTTGCTCTAGCCCAGGCTTGCCTGGAATTCACTATGTACTCTCAGGCTGGCCTCAGACTCACAGCAATCCTCCTACCTCTGCCTCTCAAGTGCTGGGATTAAAGGCATGCGCCACCATGCCCGGCCAAAATAAATTTTGAATAACTCATTTCAGCAAAAGTATTCATTGTTTTGTTTTGTTTTGAGGCAGGGTCTCACACTAGCCGGGCTGACCTGGAATTCACTCTGGAAATCAGGCTGGCCTAGAAATACTGCGATTCTTCTATCTCAGCCTCCTGAATGCTAAGATTAAAGGCATGAGCCACAGAGAGAGAGAGAGAGAGAGAGAGAGAGAGAGAGAGAATGGGCACACCAGGGCCTCCAGCCACTGCAAACGAACTCTAGATGCATGTACCACCTTATGCATCTGGCTTACGTGGGTACTGGGGAATCAAGCCTTGAATCAGGGTCCTTAGGCTTCACAGGCAAGTGCTTAACCACTAAGCCATCTCTCCAGCCCCCTTTTTTGGTATTATATTTCTATAAACATAGAAGGAACACTGGTTAAAGGACAACTTCTATGCAATGGGATATCCCAGGAGCTCAGTTGGTTTCTGTCATCTCTCTTCTCTTTTCAAGATCCCTGGCCCAAGATGGCCATGGCATAATAGCAGCAGTGTGGGCAGATGCCAGACTCTGGCCTGTGGGCAGCTGGGAGAACATTACCACTTTGTAGGTGGGCCTGGTGCTGGGGTCAGGGGCTGGGCTGGCCGGGAGCTGCAGGCTTCTCCGCTTTTCCTTCATGGAGCCACTCTGGTGCCGCCTCATCCGATCCATCTGCTCCTCCACACTCATCTTGACCTTGCCCTCACCAGGGAACACAGCACTCTTAGGGCGCTCCTGCTGCAAAGGGAAAGAGGGCTCTACCAGGTGCTTCACCCCCACCCAAGTTTCCCACCCACTCCAACTGCTTAGAATCCACCTCCCCTGATCTTTTTGGTCTTGCTATAGCCCAGGCTGATCTGGAATTCACTATGTAGTCTCAGGCTAGCTTTGAACTCATAGTGATCCCCCTACCTCTGTCTCCCTCCCACCCGAGTACTGGGATTAAAGGTGTGCACCACCACACCTGGCTTTAGAATTTACCTTTTATAGGAAGCCTACCCACGGGGAGTTGAACAGTGACTCCAACAAGATAACTCAAATTCATTCTAACTCCTGGTACCTGTGAATGTATCTTTATTTGGAGACATGAAATCGTCCTGAATCAGAGCAGGCCCCAATCCAACAGCAGTTGTTCTTGCAAAAGACACAAAAGATGATGATACAGGGCAGAAAGAAGGTGATGTGAAGACAGAGGCCCAGACTAGAGTGATTTAGCTGCTTGGAAAGAAATGCCAAGTATGCACCTGGCAGAACCCTGCTTCCCCGTTGCAGCAGAAGTGCCCTAGGAGTGCTGCGTTCCCTGGTGAGGGCAAGGTCCACAGGCCAGGGGAGAGGCCAAGCACAGATTCTACCTTGGAACCTTTAGCAGGATCAATCCTGCCAAGACCTTGATTTTGGACTCAGTCTCCACACATGAGAGAATAGATGTCTGGTGTTTTAAATATATAGTAATTCATTTCAGCAGTCCTAGGAAACCAATACAGATTTTTTTGGTACTATGAAGTATGGTGCTACTGTAATAAATACGTTGGGCTAAAGAGATGGCTCAGCGGTTAAGGTGCTTGCATACAAAGCCTGACAACCTGGGGTTCGATTCCCCAGTACCCATGTAAAGCCAGATGCACAAAGTGATGCATGCATCTAGAGTTCATTTGCAATGGCTGGAGGCCCTGGCACACCCATTCTCTCTGTCTCTCTTTTCTCTCTCTCTGCTTGCAAACAAATAAATATTTTTTTTTTAAAGAAATACCTAAAACTGTGGAAGAGACATTGGAATTGGGTAATAGGTAGAAGCTAGAGGAATTTTGTAGCAAATGATGGTCATGGGGACTCCAAAGATTATTCTAGTAGCGTGTACACATATTAAGAGCAGAATGGTGGCAGAAAGATGAATGCTAAAGGTGCTTCCAGTAAAGGCTCAGAAGAAAATGAGGAACATGCCATTTTTGCCATAAAGTGGTGGAAGCTTAGCTGAATGTGTTCAGTTGTGGAAAGCAGGACTGGGTAAGTTGTAGTCATTTTGGATTTTTTTTTTTTTTAGTTTTTAAAAAAAGATTTTATTTTTATTTTTTATTTATTTATTTATTAGAGGAAAAGAGAGAGGGAGAGGGAGAATGGGTGCGTCAGGGCCTCCAGCCACTGCAAACTAACTCCAGACGTGTGCACCCCCTTGTGCATCTAGCGTACATGGGACCTGGAGAATCAAACCAGGGTCCTTAGGCTTCACAGGCTAAACTGCTCAACCACTAAGCCATCTCTTCAGCCCAGGAATTTTTTTGTTTACTTGTTTTTTGAGGCAGGGTCTCGCTGTAGCCCAGGCTGACCTGGAATTGGTCTCAGGCTGGCCTGGAACTCACATTGATCCTCCTATCTCAGCCTCCTGAGTGCTGGGATTAAAGGTGGACACCACCACACCCAGAATTTGGCATTTAAAAAAAATATTTTATTTTATTTATTTATTTGATAGAGAGAGAGAGAGAGAGAACAGGCACGCTAGGGCCTTCAGCCACTGCAAATGAACTCCAGGCGTGTGTGCCCCCTTGTGCATCTGGCTAACGTGGGTCCTGGGGAATTGAACCTGGGTCCTTTGGCTTTGCAGGCAAATGCCTTAACCACTAAGCCATCCCTCCAACCCCTGCATTTGGCATTTTTGACTGAAGAGATGTCCAAGCAAAATGGTGGAAGTGTGACCAGAAAAAAGGCTGTACTATTTTCTGGGAGATTCTCACTTAAATTAGGCAATTCACTGTTGGGAAAGTATATATCTGTAAGAGAGACTCAAGGATGTGGCTAGACAACATTTTGATGAAAAAAACTGGGACTATGACTCATGCATCTAATCAGCCATTTTGGATGGAGCCAGAAATCAAGGAAGGTCATCAAGGAAGGGACTGGAGAGAGCCCTCCAGTGGCAGAAATCCCCATGAAATATTCAGATCTACAAGTGACTTTGGGAACATCCAGAGTACCCCTAGTTTCTAGAAAAGAGAAAGATAGAAGATAAAATTAAAAAATAAAATAGCTATCAGATTTCTGGGGTCCTGCAGCCAAGAAATAGGCTACTTGGTTACAAATGTCAGCTACCCATTGAGAGAGAGGAAGACTGGCACTGAGCAAGCCGACTTGGCAGCAAGGGCTTATAAAGTCCTTGCCAACCCACAGGCAGGTCAGTGAGGCACAGAAGGCAATGCTCAGGCCTTAGAGCCCAATGGGGCTGGAGGTGTAGCTCACTGGTGGAGCCTTTGCCTAGTAAGCACGAGGCTCTGGGTTTGATTCCCAGATACTATAAAACAAAACAAAACTCACGTGGGACTGGAAAGCCTTTTATTCCTCTCAATTTCTCCTTTTAGGACAAGAATGACTATCTTATGCCATCCCACCCTTGCATTTTGGAAACAGGTGAGCTGGTTTTATAGTTCCAAAGGCAAAAGGAATCCTGCCTCAAGAGATCCTACCTAGAGTCCCGTACATACCTACCAAAGATGATTTTGGTGATGAAATGTGGGTCTTTTATTTTTGTTTTATTTGAGCCATGAAATTTGTCACTATACTTGTTTAATAGTAAACCCCAAAAGACATGTCTAGTCCTAACCCCCAATCTATCACCCTATTTGTCACTAGGTCCCTGCAGCTGTAATTAAGAATCTCATTGGGCATGGTGGTTTATGCCTTTAATGCCAGAGGTGGGAAGATTGCTGAGTTCAGAGCCAGCCTGGGACTACAGAGTGATTTCCAGATCAGCCTGGGCTAGAGTGAGGCACTACCTTGAAAAACAAACACACAAAAAAAAGAAGAAGAAGGAGGAGGAGGAGGAGGAGGAGGAGGAGGAGGAGGAGGAGGAGGAGGAGGAGGAGGAGGAGGAGGAGGAGGAGGAGGAGGAGGAGGAGGAGAAGAAGAATCACAAAATGAGATCATTATGAATTAGGGTGGACCCTAAATCCAATGGGGGTGCCCTTTATAAGATCAGAAAAGGAGGGCTGGAGGGATGGCTTAGCAGTTAAGGTGTTTGCCTGCAAAGCCAAAGGACCCAGGTTCGATTCCCCAGGACCCATGTTAGCCAGATGCACAAGGGGACACACGTGTCTGGAGTTCATTTGCAGTGGTTGGAGGCCTTGGGGACCCATTCTCATTCTCTCTCTCTCTCTTCGTCTGTCAAATAAATAAATTTTTAAAAAAAGATCAGAAAAGGAGAAGACATAGAGGAGGTGATATGAAGATTGTAGCAGAGACTGGATGGATGCATGTGCAAGACAAAGAACACTGAGTATTGCCAAGAACCACCTTAAACCAGACAGGCCTTCCTCTCAGGTTTCCAACAAGCCAACCCTGGTGACACCTTGACCTGACTTCTGGCCTCAAAACTGAGAGCAAGCATAAAATTATGTTTGTTTGTTTTGGTTTTTCAAGGTAGGGTCTTGCTCTAGCCCAAGTTGACCTGGAATTCACTATGTAGTCTCAGGGTGGCCTCGAACTCACGGCGATCCTCCTACCTCTGCCTCTCGAGTGCAGGGATTAAAGGTGTGCGCCACCACGCCTGACAAGCTTATGTTGTTTTAAGACACCAGTGTGGCAATGTTAATTCCCGGTAACCCTAGGAACTGATACACAGTGCATGTCACTTCAGCACTGGCTTCCGCCGCTCTCCTCTGTGACATCTTACCAGCAGCATGCAGTGGTATCGTGAAGTGCTCTGGTGCTCATCCTTCCAGGCCTATGGCACGTCTTCTTCCCTCCCCCGACCCCGTTCTAACTTCTTCCATGGCAGACATGGCCATTGAGCACAAGCCCTCAGATCCTGCAGATGGGCACTCACCCGTGAGCAGAGGCCATTGGCAAGTCCATTGGCAGTCCTCCTCACCACAGCTGATGAAGTCACCTCTTCCTCAGTGGGAGACTTTGTCCGAGGGGGCACGATGCCAACTGCAGGGAGACATAGCAGTCAGTGGGACCCGAGGGAAGCAAGGGGTGGGGTGGGTGCCTGCTTCTCAGGGAAAGGCCTGGTACCCATTCCCACCATGGCTAAGAGCCTAGTAGGTGAGCACTCTCCTCAGATGTGAGTCAGTGCCCAGTGGCTTCTCTCTGGCCTTCATCTTACTTCTAAGGTGGAGGAGACTGCACTGGCATGTACCTTTGTTGAGAGCTGCTTGTTTTTCTGCCTCCACCTCTTGTCTGGTAGGCACAAGGCTTATGTCTCTGGAGGGGTCCAGGGGTGATGTCTGGTGGGGCTCGTTCTTGCTTTGCTCATAGCTTGTCTTGGGCTGGGAAGAGAAGATGACTGACATCAGAGTGGCTGCTGGGGACTTGACCTCTTCATTGCCTCTCCTGCTAAACCCTTGAAGTACATGTAGGGAGAAGGGGAATGCCACATGCGCCACCTGGACAGTGGGCAGGAATGGTTCCCAAAAGCACCACAAGACTGGGCCCTCTTGGGGAGTGAGAACTCAGGGTCTCCAGAAGGGCAGCCCCTGGCCCATCTAGCTGTCTGTGCAAGCTCAGAGAAGCAGAGACTGGATGGGAACTCTGGCCCACAACCAGGAGTGGCCAAAGGAGGGGCTGCAAACCCTAGGGTCTCTGTGGAGTCTCTTGGCATCCACCTGGGACAGGAGCAGACAGAACTGCACCCAGATTCTGGGGCAGTGAAAAGGACATCTGCCTGCGGGCTTACAGAGTCATGAGGCTAACAGGGACCTCAGACATCATCTGAGCCACCTCCTCCATTACCTCCATTATACACTGGAGGCTCTAAGCCTCAGTGAGAACAGGAAAAAAGAGCAGGACAGAGGTCTAAAACCTCAGCTGTGACCCAGCCAGAAAGCCTGGGTAAGTCCTATCCCCCTTCTTGTTCTGTTAGCTACAGTCACTGTATGCCCATCTCATTGGCAAACCCTCCAGGGTTACCCAAACCACATGCAGCTGAGCCTAGGTAAAATATGAGTTTCCCGGTGTTAGGCACAGGACTTTCCACTCACCACACAACCTCCTCCAAGCCTAACTGCACATCTCCTGGATCTTGGCTAAGGATCCAAGTGAGAGAAGGAGCCAGAACAGAAGAGAAGAGGACCTGTGTCCTTATACTCCAGGGAATCATAAGACCCAGACGCTAAGACAAGCTTAGGCAAAACTAGAACACCAGAGGACTGGGGTCTGAAGTGGGCAAGGACAGAAAGAGGCTGGCATGGCACTGAGGGAAGTTGTCGCTGTTTCCTTTGGCTAGTCCCATTGATAGAGTTCTGCACCCATAACTACCGGCTGCCTATGAGCCTGGATTGGGTAGGGCATTAATTCATTTTCCCATTGTCCACAGAGAGAAAATGGTGGGGGGTTGGGAGGAATGGTCAGAGAGATAGTAAAAGAAAGGATTCTTTCTTTACTCTAGGGCCCAGGAGAAATTGAGCTCTGGGAAAACGAGGGGGGAAAACCCCATATCCTGCCCTGCCCCTCACTTGGCCCTTTTCCCCATGCTGTCCCACCCCACCCTCCAGAATCCAAGGTTGCTAGGTACCTGACCCCTGGCTGTCTCGCCACTGCGCTGCCAGGAAGGGGAGTTGGGGTATGGCCAGAAGCGGCTCTCACTAGGGAGTGGAGGGACGGTGGGAGGAGACTCCAGGGGGACGTAGGCTTTAGGGAGGGGCGGCCGAGGTGGGCCAGGTTCCTGAGGCAGAGAGAAGCCAGAGCATTAGAGGGGAAGAACAGCCACTGTGAGAGGAGAAGAGAGGGTTAGCGGAGGCTGCCAGACATCCTCACCCAGGAAGCAGGTTCTAGGCCTAGACATGACATCACCAGTCTGGCCTGGCAGAGCTCCAACGGCCCAGGTGGCACCCTCTTCTGCCTGGCCTGTGAGCCATCCTTAGCTGAACCCCATGTGCCGAGTCACTCCTCTACACGGCTCCCAACCTCTCCAAAGCTCCCCTAGCACTGCCTTCCCATCACCACGCAGGGCGTTTCCCTCCACCTCTCCTCCTGCAGAACCATTCCTTGGGTAACCCGCATCTCTAGATGCCTTGTAGCCCTGTTTAAGCTCCACTCTCCTTTGGAGCACGGGAACTTTTACAGTCTCAACCATGTGGTTCAATGCCAAGATACAGACCACTGTCTCCTGCGGGCTGATTGACAGCCTGCTATGAAGTGGTCCTCATTGGATGCTGGTCTTCCTGAACAAAGGGCCTTGGGACTCTATCTTTCTGGGAGTTTCATTCCATCCCTTGCCCAATCTATCCTATGAACATTTGTGATTGACTGACTAGGAAACAGTTTGCCAAACTGAACCTCCCTCAACCTTCTCACCTCGGGACACTCCTGTTTTAAGTTCCCATAAAATGCAGGGGATCTTCACTATACCATCTTGGGGCTCAGGAAGACTCCCCTGAGAGGGAGTTCAAGATGGTTAAGTGGAGATAGAACAGGTGCATGGGAACCTCAAAGGGAAGATCTTCAAACCAGTGTGAGAATGGTCCCCAGAAACCATAAGCCAGAACACTAGGTCCTTGAGGCCGACGTGGGCAGACTATGTGTTCTTTCAGGCAGTCAGGATCATGTCTCCCTCCCCTACCTATCTTGAACTGTTTCCCCAGCTTACCTCATTGGACCCCGGCTTGGTGGGGGAGCCCTGAGAACCAGACACCATTGAAAAGGGGCTGAGGGGGCTAGTGAGGCTGGCAGAGCTGAGAGGGCTGGCTGGGCTGTTGGAGCTGTAGGTGGTCGAAGGGCCAACTCCTCCTGGGGAAACAGCAAAAAGATAAGGGATCGAGGTGTGGCCCAGTGAGCATATGGGCACTGTGGTTGGAGGAAGAGAGAGTCGGAACCTCCTCAGGGTGTCTTCTACAGATGCAAAGGTCTGGCTGCTGAGACATTCACTGGGCAGGGAAGATGGCAAGTGGAGGCCTCCAACGTGTCAGAGGAAGCCAGCCTGAGGCCCAGGGTGCAAAGATAGCTCTGGGGCCGGAGTCACAGGACATGGGTAGGCTCACGAGGAGGAATCTAGAGTACAGGGTATCAGTGACTCTGACTGGTCTACCCACTCTAGTCTGCGGGAGGGTAAGGCAGCCTGCCTTGCTACCACCAGAGGATTCAGGGAAGATTGAGAGCCTGTAAAGGACCTCCTGGCTCTGATGTGTGCAATGGCGAATGCTGGAGGTGCCCACCTCTGTGCTTGGCTGTGTCTGTGCCCCGGGACGGGTTGTTCTTCCTCAGGCCCTCCATCACATCCTGGATCCTCCAGATCTCCTTCTGGATTTGTCGATTGAGCACCTCATTCTGAAACAGCCGCAGGGCAATTCAAAGATGGTGGCTGGGGGCGTGTCCGAGCTCTGCTCCCTAGAGAAGCCCCCTGAACCAGGAGGAGGCAGGAGCCCTACACTCCCACCTGTGCTTCTGTCTCATGGGGAGCCTGCCTCTTTAGCTTGTAGAACTGCTTCCCCAGAATTGCCAGGCCCTCAGAGGTGAGAATGAGGGCCTGAATTTCTGAGCTCCTGCGGGGCATCAGGGAGTGGCCTGTTTTCCATTGAACAAGAGAGTTTTTCTTCACATCCATACAGCCCTTTTGCAATGCCCGTACCTAACGTATACCTAAAGGACATGAGCTATATTCTACTGCAGGTAGCCACCACTTACTCTACTCCATCAGTGCCAGACACTGGGCTGGGCACTTTGCATGTTCTAACTCATCTTGGTGCACAAATCTGCTACAAGGTAAGAAGAGCAGGCAACCCCAATTTCCAGTGAGGAGACTTGTGCCCAGGGCCATCTACCAAGTACGCTCCATAGCCACTGCCTGAATGTGGATCTTTTTGAAGCTGGTGCTCTTGACCATGGTCACATCTCCCTCCTAAAATAAGTATGCTTAGCTGAGTGTGGTGGCGCATGCCTTTAATCCCACCACTTGGGAGGCAGAAGTAGGAGGATTGCTGTGAGTTCAAGGCCAGCCTGAAACTACATAGTGAATTCCAGGTCAGCCTAGGCTAGAGTGAGGCCCTACCCTGAAGAAAATGAGGAAACCAGTGTGTTAACTGCATCAGAGAAACAGAGCTTGCAAAACTAGCTAAAGAAAAGGTAGGGACTAGGGAGAGAAAAAAGAGACGCAAGAAAAGAACCAGAGCTCTCCAAGATCTATCTCCCTCCTCCAAGCTGCTTATTTTCCTCCCAGCCCAGGAAGAAAGCCTTGTTTCTCTCTAAAACTTCTGCGTAGATGGATCCTGTACTGCTGGCTTTTCTGATGTCATGAAAGGTATTTATATCCCCATATCTGTTTTTAAACCCTTTTAGCCAGAGAACATCCTGTCTAACCTGAGCCTCCCATGTCTCATTAGCTCTTTCCCCTGCAAGTTGAAAGGACAGAAGAAGAATCTCACATTATTATCTTCATCCTAAAAGAGAGTCTTAGAAGTGGCCTGAGCCTTCTGTCTAAGAACCAACCCCGTCTTACACTTGAGATTCTTTTTGTAAAAATATTTTACATTTACTTATGAGAGAGAGAGAGAGAGAGAGAAAATGGGTGTATCAGGGCCTCTAGCCACTGCAAATGAACTCCAGACACATGTGCTATCTTGTGCATCTGGCTTTATGTGGGTACTGTGGAATTGAACCTGTATCCCTTGGCTTCACTGCCAAGTGCCTTAACTGCTAAGCTATCTTTCCAGCCCCATGTGAGATTCTCAAAGCAGAAAAAAGGAGCCACTTTGATCCCCTCCACCCAAAGGACAAGGGAAAACATGGAACACATCTTGCCCCCACCTGCTTGGGACCCTTTTGCACCTGAATGTCCAAATTGAGCTGCTCCCAGAGGTCATCATGCAGCGCGGAGACCTCAGACTCAAGATTCTCGTATTCCACTGTGCTGTTGGTCAGCGCCTGCAGGGGAGGAGGTTGCTGAGTGCTGGTGGTCTTCACTGTCACATAAGCACACACCTCTGGGACCCATACCCTGAATGTGGGCAACACCATCCCCTGGGCTGGATTCCAGGACCCAATTAAAAGAAGAAAGTGAGCTGAGCACCAGCATTCATCTCTCCCCTTTCCGACTGCATGAGTGGGACCAGCCGCCTCACACTCCTGCTGCCACGTCTTCCTCACCATGACGGGCTGTGTCCTCTTGGACTATAAGCTAAAATAAATCTATTTTCCTTTAGCCAGGTGTGGTGGTGCACACCTTTAGTCCCAGTACTCAAGAGGCAGAGGTAGGAGGATCGCCATGAGTTCAAGGCCACTCTGAGACTACATAATGAATTCCAGGTCAGCCTGGGCTAGCAAGACCCTACCTCAAAAAATGAAAATAAAGAAATAAAAATCCTTCTTCCCTTAAGTTGCTTGTCAGGTATCTTGTTATAACAATGAAAAGAGTAAGTAATACACTAAGGAAGCAACTGTCATTCTTCTTTGTGCTGAAAGGGGACTGGGGACAGGACACTGGAGTCCAAGGGAGAGAGGCACAAGGCTGAAACAGTCTGATGACAGCCAGCACTGGTCCTTCCAGAAGGGCAAGGGTGCATCCCACTGCAGATTGAAGTAAAGCTGAATCCGCCAGGTCAGAAGGGAATGGGATTATCTCTGTACCTTTCTGTTCCATCCAGGCTGGGGGACAAGAAATGAGCACAAAGAAAGAGAAATTGGGGGCTGGAGAAATGGCTAGGTGGTTAAGGCGCTTGCCTGAGAAGCCTAAGAACCCAGGTTTGATTCCCCAGAACCCACATAAACCAGACACAAGTGGTACATGTGTCTGGAGTTTATTTGAAGTGGCTGGAGGCCCTGGGGTGCCCATTCTCTTTCTCTGCCTCTCATAAATAAATAAACAAATAAACAAACCGAGAGAAATTGGCCTGAAAAAAGTGCTTGTTCTCTGGACTTTAGTGACCTTCCTCTTCTGGGCCACATTTTCTGGGGCCTTAGAACCAGTTTTATTAGAATAGTCCGTGTTGGAGGATCTGCCCTATCCCCACTGGGCAGACAGGATAGGGCATTTCTGCCAGTGCCTCGCTTCCCCAAGGGAGAGGGTAAAGTGGGCAGCAAATGGGTTGGAACAGCCAAGGAAGTTGGTAACCCTCAGCTCTACACTGTCCCAAAGGAATCCTGGTTCAGCTATGGCTTGCAGGAAGAGGCCTCATTTTCTAGGCAGGCTCACTTGCTATTTACTTAAGCCACTTCTACTTCTGCTGAATTCAGAATTCAGATCAGGGCTTTATGTGGGAAGGAGGTTGTGGGCCCCGGCCCCAGCCCCAGCTCCAAGGTTACCGTGGTGGCCTGTGACAGCTCCACCCGGATGTTGATAAGCTGGTTCTGCAGGGACTCCTTCTTATGCATCAGCTTCTCTGGGTAGGCAGGCTGGCTCCCAAACATCTCCAGCTCCTGGTGGGTCCCCATCAAGGCACTTTCCAGGCTCTCCTGAAGAAAAGCGGGGAGATGGCATAAGCCACTCTGAGGGCCCTATCTGGGATTTTAACAGCAGATGTCTGAGCCGCTAGCAGTTCAACCAGGCAGTTCGGCAGAGGTCCTCACAATGGCTACTGTTCTTGGGAGACATTTGGCAGCTCTGAGTAAGGGTGTGACAGAAGTCCAAGGAAGACAAAGCTGCACCAGCCCAGTAAGGATGGGGACAGCAACACACAGTTTGTCTAAGCCAGCCCCACCTCCCAGGTACCCCAAGCTCTCACCTTTTCTGCTCGGAGCTGTTGAACAAGCCGGTCCTGCTCCCTCACCACCTTGTTCTGCTCACACAGCTTGCCCAGCAGCTTCTGGTGGCCCAGAGGGAACAGAGTGGAGGAAGAAAGGATGAATTGGGGGGGGCTGGTGAGATGGCTGAGTGGGGAAAGTGCTTCCTGCGCAAGTATGAGAACCTGATCCCCGGTACCCAAATGCTGGGCAGGGTGGCATGTGCCTTTAATCCCAGTGCAGGGGAGGCAGAGGCAAGTGGATGTCTAGGGCTCATTGGCCATCTGGCTTAGCTTAAATTGGTAAGCTCTAGGTTCAGTGAGAGGCCCTGTCTCAAAAATGAGATGGAAAGACACCAAGGATGACATTCAGCATCAACTTCTGGCCTCTCCTGACACACATACGAATAATCATATTCATATGCATACACACCACACATGCACACACACTCAGGAAAAAAAAATTTAAAAATACAAAATAAAAAGGGGATGAAGGGAATGGTTTGGTGGGGATATAGGAATTGGGTTAGCCAGGACTGGCCTCTGAATACCTCCCCTTTCTCCTGTTAAAGAACCCCAGGCCTTCACCTTGACCTGGAGGCTCTGGGGAAGAACGCCCCAAGTCTCCATCTCAGAAAGGGAGATGTGTTTATCCTCTGAGCAAGGAGAAGAGGCTGAGAGTCAAATTTTAGGCTCCTACATTTCCATCCTCCTGCAGGAATGCAGTTCACATGGGGTTGAGAAGGCAGTGGGGCCTCATCTTCCCAGACACATGGGAGGAACAGGTAGGCTATTAAAAGCAGTCTTAAAAGAAATAAGCACAGTGTGAACTGACCCCTTGGCCCCTTCTCTCTTGCCCCTGATCTCTCCTCTTCCCTCTAAGGTCTTGGGATGGCTTATCCAGAGCCCCTTTTAGCTCTGGTCCTTGCCTGTATAGACTCCTTCCCCCTTCTGGGGTACAGATCCACTATCTAGGTGATGAGAAGGCAGCAGCAAAACTAACCTCTTCTGAAAAGACCTATACTTTCCATGTCCACATCTCTACTCATGCCTTACCTTCCAGTCTTTCTACTGAGCCAGATCTTGCCCTCTGGGGCTTTTTTCGCTCAAGGCTTGTCTCATAGGCTACCCGTTTTGATCCAGACTCACCAACCACATGGGTTCCATTCAGTAAATGAATTTGATGTCACCACCCCGTCTCCCACCGCCTGAAGCTCCCTGAGGGCAGAAGTAGGTCATATTCTATCTAGTTATCTGTAGAGTCTAACATCACGTTGGACGCAAAAATGATTTTTCTCCTAAAAGACCTGTGCCCCTGCCATAAGCAGATCCCTCTGCTGTAGATATGAGCCTATAGCTGAATGTAGATGCACAGAGCCAGTGTGGGAAGCGAGGGCTAAGTCGGTGGTAAGTCTGAGAAAAGAAGTGGGGGGAGGAGGGAGGTGGAATGTTGTGTTCATGGACGAAAGACATGAGTCAAATGTATGAAGAGTCACCAGAAGGAGAGAGAGAGACATGAACAGAGGAGAAGCCCAGAGAGGGACAGCCAGGATGAAGACAGTGGGGAAAGGTTGCTGTGTGAGGAGGGAGCAGAAAGAGTTGCCCTTACATCCGTGTCTTGCTCATTTAGCTTGAAGGTATGGAGGCCGTCCCGGAACACCTCTGGGT
The DNA here is from genome assembly GCA_036365145.1 of Orientallactaga sibirica. Taxonomy (NCBI): domain Eukaryota; kingdom Metazoa; phylum Chordata; class Mammalia; order Rodentia; family Dipodidae; genus Orientallactaga; species Orientallactaga sibirica. The sequence goes on from JAEOAD010000017.1 coordinate 25,150,421, forward strand.
ATGGAGGGACCTGCAGGAACATGAGTTTGGTTACTGCAGCCCAGAGGCAGGTGAGGGCCACAGATGGGACAGCTGGTGTCACAATCCTGCTTTGTTTCCACCACAGATCACTGCCCATTACCTCTAGTGGCTTCTGTTCTGGGGACCCAGGCAAATTTTCTGTTCTCTAGCTGGGAAGCCTATGATGATGCAATGTAGAGTCTATCCAATTATCCTTGGATGGTTCTGGAGCAGTCAGAGCTCTGCTGGCCCCATGCTCTTTATTTCTACTTTCCAAACCTGAAGAGCCACAGCCAAGAGGACTGCTCAAGGGCAGAGCTCCCAGAGGCTTTCTGGTAACAACCTTGAAAATGGCAGTCAACCCCTCTGGCTGTGTGGACGCACATGGCAGGAATGAGCACCCAGAAACCTTCCTGAACTACTTGCCCTCATAGACTAAATATTAATCAGAGGGTCAGCACCTAAACCAGGACTGGTAGGAATCTAGAAGCATCTCTAGGTCCAGCTAATCCTTCCTGGTCCTGACAACACAACAGGCAACCATAGCACACTTTGCACACCCCTGGCACTGGATGGTTCCAGGTGGCCCGTCACGACCTGAACCCCGATAATGTCTGTCAAGAGCATAGCAAATATGAACTGTGGGTCCTGAGCATTCAAAAAGCAGGTTTGCAATCCCCAGTGTGGCATGAAATGTTGGTGCTGCCTGCTTTGATGGTCTGGTGAATGGGCCTTGGGTTTACCCATGAACATGAAAGAATGGAGGTGACAGCAGAGCTGGTGGTGGTGGTGGGGAGGGGGGGCCAGGAGAGCCTGTTCAGGGAAGATGAGGCTTGCCCGATGAGCGGATTGGTGAAGTGCGCCTGATCCCAGAGGGCATGAGCCAACCATGCACAAGCAGCTGAGAGGGCAGTGACATGGACCATGCTGGCAGGCAGAGAGGCCTTACTTGCATGAAGAGCTGGGCCCTGGGGGAGGAGTTCTCCACCATGCGGTTCACCATACTGATGAGAGTCTCGCTCTCACTCATCTGCAGCACAGGAAGGAACGGACGATTCATTCACCCCCACGTCTGGCTATCTCCCCACACACCCCCGTGCTTGTCTGCAGGAAACAGGGAAGGGCAGCTGTTCTGAGGGCCTCCAGCCTCCTGTGCTTGGCCTCGCCATTGTTCACCCTGTGAACTGTTTCAGGACCAGCAGTGAAAGGTGCTGCCCTAGCAGAAAGGTCTTGGCAGGGTGCCAGGGCCACTGGGCTCACTCTCACTGGCAGCACAGAAGAGGCCAAGGTCCAGGACTGTTCCTCAGGATACCTGACCACACTGTCCAAGGCTATCCTTTTCTTCCCACCTCTCACACTGCATTGGATGAAGACCACCCTGTTGGAAAGGCTGGTTTCCCTAAATCCACACTCAACTGAACTAAAATAGAAAACCTGGGACCTGCTCTCCATGTGGCCTTCGCAAATGATCAGGCATGGGACCTCTGCCATCCCCCCTTACCCAACTGCCCACCCCTGGCTGTCATGTGGAAGGATCGCTAAACGTGGTTCCCAGAGCTGGGCTGAAAGCATCCATAAGGATCTTGGATGAGCTGGGGAGCAAACAAGGAGGCCAAAATAAGCGAGCTAGGTTAAAGGGACACTCAGTGTTGGAACACTGCTCTCCATGACATCAATTTTGTATTTCAAGGAACATTAGGAAAGTGGAGGGGGAAATGATTTGCCAAATAAAAAGGAGAGGGAAGAGAGGGAGAGAGGGAAGGTGGGGAGGGAGGAGGAGGGCAGGTCAACCAGATCAATGAGAAATGCTCCCATGCCCCCACTGGCTCCAGTGGGAGAGGATCAAAAGCGAACCTGTCAGGGATGTCCTTGTTGTGTCCCTTTAACATCACTGTTTCACAGCAGATGGTGGGAGAAGACAGAAGGGAGGTATGCAGGAAAAGGTTCTTGGAGGGAAAATGGCTGAGGGAAGGAGGACAGAGCCACATGAAGGATGATCATCTAGAGTCATGGCTTTTACACAGTCTTCCTCATTCTGGTCAGGTCTGCTATCTTCTCTTCTTCTTACCCCTTTGAGGCCACAGCCCACACGTACCCTCGTTTCTGCAATCTATGGGACAGGGCAAGGCACCCAGTGCCCCACCTGCAGGCTTTGCAGCATTTCAAAAAACCTTCCTAGCCGGGCGTGGTGGCGCACGCCTTTAATCCCAGCACTCGGGAGGCAGAGGTAGGAGAATCGCCGAGAGTTCGAGGCCACCCTGAGACTACATAGTTAATTCCAGGTCAGCCTGGACCAGAGTGAGACCCTACCTTGCAAAACCAAAAAAAAAAAAAAAACCTTCCTAGCATCTGATTTTTCCCCCTATAGCATAAAGTGATTTAAAAGGCTTTCAAAAGAATGCTTATGAGGCTGAGTCTTAATTTAAAAGTCAACAGGGGGCTGGAGAGATGGCTCAGCAGTTAAGGTGTTTGCCTGCAAAGCCAAAGGACCCTGGTTTAATTCTCCAGGATCCACATAAGCCAGATGCACAAGGGGGCGCATACATCTGGAGTTTATTTGCAGTGGCTAGATGGTGCGCCCATTCTCTCCCTCTCTCTCTCAAACAAATAAAATATATTTTAACTGGGCGTGGTGGCGTACGCCTTTAATCCCAGCACTTGGGAGGCAGAGGTAGGAGGATCACTGTGAGTTTGAGGCCACTCTGAGACTCCATAGTGAATTCCAGGTCAGCCTGGGCCAGAGTGAGACCTTACTTCAAAAAAAAAATTATATATATATATATATATATATATATATATATATATATATAATTTTTTTAAGTCAACAGGATGTCAGTCACATTTTCTGTAAAGATCCAAACTTAAGCCTACCCCTCTCTTCTTTGCATGTGTGTGTGCGCGCGTGTGAGCACATCTGTGTACACACATGTGTGTGAGTGTATAGGAGACAAGGCAAATCTATCATCAAGCTTCGAGAACTCAAGTGTGACCTAAGCTCTTCCTGGGTCACCCACTGACCTCGCTCCTTCTCCACAAGGGGTCCTAGAGCCACAATGGCATGTAGCAGGATGCTCCCCTGGCTGGTCTGTTTGTGCGTTTGTGTTAGGGTCATGCTTTGAGAGTCTTGTAACCTCTATGTATGCCTCTCCTCAACAGGGATCCTGTCTGCTATCTCTGTCCCTCCAAACCATTAGGGAGGTTTTGTAGGAAAGCATGTGATCCAGTGCCTGATACTGGGTAAGTGGTACCCAACGATGCTTTCTACTGAGGGTTAGAAGAACAGAAAAGTCAATGGTGTTCACCACCACAGCAGAAAGGACTGCGAGCTTTTCCATCTAGCTCTCCTAATGCCTCAGTGAGGCAGAAGAACAGGCTCGACCACATCTGCAAACAGATCAGAAGGATGAAGTGACATTTCCAAGGTTTAAATAAAACACGTTCTTGTAAATGGCAGCACTGAGACTAGTGGCACTGGGACGAGTGTGGCACTGTTTGGCTGCATCTGACCCCTAATCACACAGGAGTGCCTCTTTTTTTAAACCCATAGATCCCCCTCCTCCCAATGGAGTGCCTCTTATTACCTACAGGTGAGACCTCTGGCAGGTGAGTTCTGAAGCCCCTCACTCCTCTGCATGGAATGCTTGAGTAGTCAGGCATTATGGACAGAACAGAGAGCCAGCCACAAAGCCACCCAGAAGGCACCCTGCTCAGGAGCATTGTGAGCCCTGCTCTTCCCATTTCAAGACACAGCATGCCTTGCCTAGTCACGCTCTGCGTGGGTATCCTGGGACCTAGCCTCACGTGGCCTGGGATGCTTATGGTATGGATATAATGTATTGCTTTTAGAAATAAGAATCAAAGTCCTTGAGGGCCAGCAGTTGGCCTTGATGACTAAACTGTGGCAATCAGAGCTTGCCAGTGTGTAAGGTCTTCCACCAGGATGACCTCATCACAACAGGGAAACCTATGAGATGGTGGGTCATGTGGCTGTGACTGAAAGAACGTATAGTCATAGCTATGATTTTAGCAGTTTCAAGGTTCTGGTTCCATGTAGAACTTTAAGAGCATGGACTCATAATAATAAGGTTGGACCCCAGCTCTGTCACCCATCAGATTCTCAGCTATCAACAGGTCAAAACCCAAGTGTCGCTATTCATGGCTATGGTCTTGGCATGTTAACCTCTCTGTGGTTTAATTCCTTGGCTGTAAAGCGGGGGTCACAATGTCCGTAGGCAAGTGCAATGTTGTACATGCCCACTAGGTGGCGGAAGCATCTGGCATTTGATTGCAGTGGTTGAGGCCCTGAGGCACCAATTCTCTCTCCCTCTGTCTCTGTCTTGCTCTCTAAAATAAAAAAAAAGTTTAAAGTTGGGGGCTCAGGGCTGGAGAGCGGCTTAGTGGTTAAGGCACATGCCTGTGAAGCCTAAGGATTATGGTTCAATTCTCCAGGTCCCACATAAGCCAGTTGCACATGGTGGTGCATGCGTCTGGAGTTCGTTTGCAGTGGCTAGAAGCCCTGGCATGCCCATTTTCACTCTCTCTCCCTCTCTCTCTCTCTCTGTCTCTAATAAATAAATTTTAAAAAACTATAAAACCAATTTTTTAAGAAAGTTGGGGGCTGGAGAGATGGCTTAGTGGTTAAGGTGCTTGCCTACAAAGCCTAAGGTCCAGCTTCAGTTCCCCATTACCCATGTAAGCCAGATGAACAAGGTGGCACATGCATCTGGAGTTCATTTGCAATGGCTGGAGGCCCTGGTACACCTATTCTCTCTCTATGCCTCTTTTTTCAAATAATAAATATATTTAAAAAAAAATAGTTGAAGCTGGAGAGATAGCTTAGCAGTTAAGGTGTTTGCCTACAAAGCCAAAGGACCCAGGGTCAATTCCCCAGGACCCACGTAAGCCAGATGCACAAGGCAATACACGTGTCTGGATTTTGGTTTGTAGTGGCTAGAGGCTCTGGTGTGTCTATTCTCTCTCTCTCTCTCTCTCCATATACTCCATATACACACATGCACACACACACACACACACACACACACACACACACGCCTCTTTCTCTTTAAAATAAATGAGTAAAAATAAATATCTGTTTATTTGTTTTTGTTTTTCGAGATAGGGTCTCACTCTGGTCCAGGCTGACCTGGAATTAACTATGTAGTCTCAGGGTGGCCTTGAACTCATAGCGATCCTCTTACCTCTGCTTCCTGAGTGCTGGGATTAAAGGCATGTGCCACCACGCCCGGCTTTAAAAATAAAATATTTTTTTAAAAAAGAGTTGGGAACTATTCTGCTTAGATTAGTATAAGGCAAGGAAGAAGTATGAAGGCTGTTACCATTTTTACTATCAGGACCAGCATCTCTACCATCCCAGACCTTCACAAGACAATACTGTGTATTTCCGTGTCCCTTGTGGTGTATGGCACACATCTAAGCCTAAGAGTATGTGCTCACAGAATCACCCAGCACACTGACTTGAAGCCTGTTTCCAACCACTAGCTTTTACATAACAAGCTTCCTTTGGCTTCAAAGACAAGGTAACCAGGGGTTAGAGCTCTGGAGTGGAAGCAAGTCTGCTAACAGCCTGTGTAAGGAATGTTCACTGCCTGTTCAGCTTGCTCACTGGTCAGACTAGGTTGACATTACCATTTCTCTCAACCATACTGACTTCTCAGGATTATGAGCTGGGTATGCAAAGAGCTCTGTTGAGAAATTAACGTATGGAATTCATATCATTTTCTAAGACATCCTGGAGCAGGTCTATAGGCTTCAGTTCACAAATTATAGAGCTTAACAATGTCTTGTGGAATATGATGGATTTCCCAGATTCAGGATTCACTAATCCCTGCCACTTTAGATTCACATTTTGAGCTTCCTCAGTCTCTACTCTCTTCACCAAAAATGCAGATTACTTTTTAAGTCAACAGGATGTCAGTCACATTTTCTGTAAAGATCCAAACTTAAGCCTACCCCTCTCTTCTTTGCATGTGTGTGTGCGCGCGTGTGAGCACATCTGTGTACACACATGTGTGTGAGTGTATAGGAGACAAGGCAAATCTATCATCAAGCTTCGAGAACTCAAGTGTGACCTAAGCTCTTCCTGGGTCACCCACTGACCTCGCTCCTTCTCCACAAGGGGTCCTAGAGCCACAATGGCATGTAGCAGGATGCTCCCCTGGCTGGTCTGTTTGTGCGTTTGTGTTAGGGTCATGCTTTGAGAGTCTTGTAACCTCTATGTATGCCTCTCCTCAACAGGGATCCTGTCTGCTATCTCTGTCCCTCCAAACCATTAGGGAGGTTTTGTAGGAAAGCATGTGATCCAGTGCCTGATACTGGGTAAGTGGTACCCAACGATGCTTTCTACTGAGGGTTAGAAGAACAGAAAAGTCAATGGTGTTCACCACCACAGCAGAAAGGACTGCGAGCTTTTCCATCTAGCTCTCCTAATGCCTCAGTGAGGCAGAAGAACAGGCTCGACCACATCTGCAAACAGATCAGAAGGATGAAGTGACATTTCCAAGGTTTAAATAAAACACGTTCTTGTAAATGGCAGCACTGAGACTAGTGGCACTGGGACGAGTGTGGCACTGTTTGGCTGCATCTGACCCCTAATCACACAGGAGTGCCTCTTTTTTTAAACCCATAGATCCCCCTCCTCCCAATGGAGTGCCTCTTATTACCTACAGGTGAGACCTCTGGCAGGTGAGTTCTGAAGCCCCTCACTCCTCTGCATGGAATGCTTGAGTAGTCAGGCATTATGGACAGAACAGAGAGCCAGCCACAAAGCCACCCAGAAGGCACCCTGCTCAGGAGGTTGGAAGGGGCATTGTGAGCCCTGCTCTTCCCATTTAAAGACACAGCATGCCTTGCCTAGTCACGCTTTGCGTGGGTATCCTGGGACCTAGCCTCACGTGGCCTGGGATGCTTATGGTATGGATATAATGTATTGCTTTTAGAAATAAGAATCAAAGTCCTTGAGGGCCAGCAGTTGGCCTTGATGACTAAACTGTGGCAATCAGAGCTTGCCAGTGTGTAAGGTCTTCCACCAGGATGACCTCATCACAACAGGGAAACCTATGAGATGGTGGGTCATGTGGCTGTGACTGAAAGAACGTATAGTCATAGCTATGATTTTAGCAGTTTCAAGGTTCTGGTTCCATGTAGAACTTTAAGAGCATGGACTCATAATAATAAGGTTGGACCCCAGCTCTGTCACCCATCAGATTCTCAGCTATCAACAGGTCAAAACCCAAGTGTCGCTATTCATGGCTATGGTCTTGGCATGTTATTTAACCTCTCTGTGGTTTAATTCCTTGGCTGTAAAGCGGGGGTCACAATGTCTGTAGGCAAGTGCAATGTTGTACATGCCCACTAGGTGGCGGAAGCATCTGGCATTTGATTGCAGTGGTTGAGGCCCTGAGGCACCAATTCTCTCTCCCTCTGTCTCTGTCTTGCTCTCTAAAATAAAAAAAAAGTTTAAAAGTTGGGGGCTCAGGGCTGGAGAGACGGCTTAGTGGTTAAGGCACATGCCTGTGAAGCCTAAGGATTATGGTTCAATTCTCCAGGTCCCACATAAGCCAGTTGCACATGGTGGTGCATGCGTCTGGAGTTCGTTTGCAGTGGCTAGAAGCCCTGGCATGCCCATTTTCACTCTCTCTCCCTCTCTCTCTCTCTCTCTCTCTCTCTCTCTCTGTCTCTAATAAATAAATTTTAAAAAACTATAAAACCAATTTTTTAAGAAAGTTGGGGGCTGGAGAGATGGCTTAGTGGTTAAGGTGCTTGCCTACAAAGCCTAAGGTCCAGCTTCAGTTCCCCATTACCCATGTAAGCCAGATGAACAAGGTGGCACATGCATCTGGAGTTCATTTGCAATGGCTGGAGGCCCTGGTACACCTATTCTCTCTCTATGCCTCTTTTTTCAAATAATAAATATATTTTTAAAAAAATAGTTGAAGCTGGAGAGATAGCTTAGCAGTTAAGGTGTTTGCCTACAAAGCCAAAGGACCCAGGGTCAATTCCCCAGGACCCACGTAAGCCAGATGCACAAGGCAATACACGTGTCTGGATTTTGGTTTGTAGTGGCTAGAGGCTCTGGTGTGTCTATTTCTCTCTCTCTCTCTCTCCATATACTCCATATACACATGCACACACACACACACACACACACACACACACACACACACACGCCTCTTTCTCTTTAAAATAAATGAGTAAAAATAAATATCTGTTTATTTGTTTTTGTTTTTCGAGATAGGGTCTCACTCTGGTCCAGGCTGACCTGGAATTAACTATGTAGTCTCAGGGTGGCCTTGAACTCATAGCGATCCTCTTACCTCTGCTTCCTGAGTGCTGGGATTAAAGGCATGTGCCACCACGCCCGGCTTTAAAAATAAAATATTTTTTTAAAAAAGAGTTGGGAACTATTCTGCTTAGATTAGTATAAGGCAAGGAAGAAGTATGAAGGCTGTTACCATTTTTACTATCAGGACCAGCATCTCTACCATCCCAGACCTTCACAAGACAATACTGTGTATTTCCGTGTCCCTTGTGATGTATGGCACACATCTAAGCCTAAGAGTATGTGCTCACAGAATCACCCAGCACACTGACTTGAAGCCTGTTTCCAACCACTAGCTTTTACATAACAAGCTTCCTTTGGCTTCAAAGACAAGGTAACCAGGGGTTAGAGCTCTGGAGTGGAAGCAAGTCTGCTAACAGCCTGTGTAAGGAGTGTTCACTGCCTGTTCAGCTTGCTCACTGGTCAGACTAGGTTGACATTACCATTTCTCTCAACCATACTGACTTCTCAGGATTATGAGCTGGGTATGCAAAGAGCTCTGTTGAGGAATTAACGTATGGAATTCATATCATTTTCTAAGACATCCTGGAGCAGGTCTATAGGCTTCAGTTCACAAATTATAGAGCTTAACAATGTCTTGTGGAATATGAATGGATTTCCCAGATTCAGGATTCACTAATCCCTGCCACTTTAGATCCACATTTTGAGCTTCCTCAGTCTCTACTCTCTTCACCAAAAATGCAGATTACAGCCAAGCTTGGTGGTGCATGCTTTTAATCCCAGCACTTGGGAGGCAGAGGTAGTAGGAGGATCGCTGTGAGTTTGAGGCCACCCTGAGACTACATAGTGAATTCCAGGTCAATCTGGGTTAGAGTGAAACCCTACCTCAAAAAACCAAAACCAAACAAACAAACAAAAAAACCCAGATTACCACGTGCACACTGAGGGTAGCTCCATCAGGGCTGAGCACTGGAGAAATATGAGGTGACATTAATCATTCATGTGCCCATCTATATGCTCTTCCCCCAGAAAGCCCCCAGCTACCCTCAAGGGCTTTGGAGAAGGGTGTGAGACAACAAACTAAAATAGAAACCACTTTGTTGTGTCCTGGTGGCATCAACAAAGGTTGTCAAATGGCTGGAGGGTGTGGAGGTGGGGAGGGACTGGGAGACAGGACAGGAGTGCAGTGGGATGGGAGGGGCACCAGCTCTGCCTACCTGCTGGTCCAAATACTCTAGGTTTCTTTGCAACTGAAGATCTAACAGTTCATCCTACCCGGAGCCCGAGGCCAAGGGGCCAACCAGCAACACAAACAAACAGGAACACACAAAAGAAAACGATAAAAAAAAAAAAAAAGAAGAAGAAGAAGCAAAGCAGTTAAGAGTTAGCTGGGCATGGACAAGGAAAAGCTTCAGTCTTGTCCTTTAAGTAGTTTTGGGGACAGGAAGGCATGAGGCCATGGGCAGATGGAGGAGGGACACACTCGTTATGACCTCTTCTAGGTCTGTACCTCGCCAGCTAATCTAAGCAGCTGTTCCTGAGTTTTCTGGAAAAATAAGATGATTTTGGAAAGATACCTCTACTGTGTGTCCAGACTCTAGTCTGGACACTGGGAAAGTGAGAATCAGCATAGGAATGGCGCTCCTCGTACCTGCCCAACCTCTTCTACATTGCCCTCTCATGCCGTGTATTGGACAGAGATCCTGTCAGCCCTGCGATTCTCCCCAACCCACCCACGTAGAACATCTACATCCAATCCTCCCAGTGAAGGCAAAAATTCTCAGGGAACACATTCCAGGAAGAGAGTCAAGTAGAAAGAGGAGAGACAAGGAGCAGATACAGTATGGAAAATCTTTTCTTCCTCAATCACATCATCTGTCCCCCTCTCCACAGGTAGCATTGTAAGCACAGGGCGAGTGTGAGGCAAATGCATGAAGGGAGAAAAGTCTAGATGCCCTTGCCTACCACGAGGAGTCCTAGCCTGACTCTTCATACTCCTAGCCTGGTCTGGACCCCTCCTCCTGCATGCTGGTAAAGAGAGTTGTGCTGGGGTAGGAAGGAACAGGGGAGCACATGCTCCCTGCTCGGTGTCAAGGAGAAGGGGTAATTGGCCCCAAACTCTGCACTGGGACTTGAGGCCTTTTGTAGTAGGGCTTAAGGCTTAAGCCTTCTGCATTGGAGCTTGAGGCCTGGCTGGGAAAGAGGAGGTATCCAGAGGCAGCTAAAAGCACATGGGCTGACACTGGGCCCAGAGCATCCCTTGCACCTGCCCCAGTTCAGCTCCACCTTGGGTGGAAGCAAGGAGAGGAGGTCCTGAGCAGAGCAAGTGGAGGGGAGGAGAGGACATACCATCTTATCGTGGACCGTGGGGGATGGTGGGTAGTTGTAGGGGAACAGTCCTGCAGGGACTGGCCGCCTGTCTCCCAGGTAATCATACTAGAAGAGAAAGGGGATTGCAGAGGTCAGAGGGTCTGGCTAGGACACTTCCCCAAAAACCGAAGTTGAAAGTTAGGGGTGTCTGTATTCTGTCCCAGAGCAGATTTCAAACTAAAATACATAGCAGCTCCCCTTATAATAACCCTAAGTCCTCAAGGTGAGAAATGACAGACCCTTTCTGTCCTATTATGAGGGCAGGCAGAGAGAGTAAGGTTCCTATTCTGGGAACAGAGCAACCCCCCAAGGCAGCTCTCTTAGGAAAAGTCCTGCAGGCCAGCAGCTCTCCTGGGCAGATTCCTGGACCTACCACAGCCCAGCAGGCCATATCTGACAAGGCCCAGCATCTCTACCTTTTCTCAGCAGACAGTCTCAGGGGATGAGGAAGGTGGGGCAGACTGGTGACTCACCTTGGGGGAGCTGATGGATCGCCTCATCACATAGGCAGTAGGATCAGCATAGATGTCCTCAGTACGAGGTGGCAGCCGCTCAAAACGGGCACTGGGTGAGCGGACCGGGGAGTAGATGCGGGCACGGCTGTAGGAGCCTTGGCTGGGTGAGCGGGGTACAGAGTGGGAACGGGGCTGCAAGGACAGGCGGCGTAGAGAGCCGGAAGCAGCATCCAGCTCGTCATAATAAACTGGCTGCCGGGAGGGACTGGCGATCCAGACGGTACCATCCTGCCGCCCATAGCTGGTGGGATCCTTCCATTCACGCAACTGGTAAGCAGGGCCACCCCCATTTCGGAAAGAGTGACGTTTGTCCTCCAGGGCCCAGGGCGGACTGATCCGATCGTAGGCTGGCATGGAGCAGATGCTGTCAGGCCGTACCCCTGGTGGGTAGTACTGATAATCATCGGGGTACTGGGAGGAGTAGGGGCTGTAATACTCGGGGACTCGGCGGGACACAGGGTAGAACCTAGAAGGACTGAGAGAGAGAGAGAGAGACAGACAGAAAGAGGGGAGGAGGACATTATAAGGGCAGCAGATAAAATAGACACATTTCCATGCACCCACCTGTGTCCCAGGTCACCTCCCAGTCCTCCAGCTCACAGGAGGTATTTGAACAAGCATACCCAAGGCATACAAGGGAGGCCACTGCCCAGGCAGGAGACTGAGGCTTATTCCAGAGGTGAGAGAAAGCCCTGTGCTCAACCACCACCGCCCGGGGTCAGAAGACTGCACCACCCAGAGTTTAATCTTGTCTCTTTAAAATGAAGTGCCCCAAAAGAAACCTATTTAGGCCCTGCCATTACCATCTAAATGTGAACCAGGTCCTTTCCAAGACAGGTGGTAGAAGAAAGTGCCCAAATGTACCAGGCACCTGATAATGAAAAGGTGGCTTTTTATTTTATTTTATTTTATTTAGTTTTAATTTTTTGTTTTTTGAGGTAGGGTCTCACTCTAGCTCAGGCTGACCTGGAAAACACTATGTAGTCTCAAAACGGGCACTGGGTGAGCGAACCGGGGAGTAGATGCGGGCACGGCTGTAGGAGCCTTGGCTGGGTGAGTGGGGTACAGAGTGGGAACGGGGCTGCAAGGACAGGCGGCGTAGAGAGCCAGCTCCTGACAAACACTATTAGGCTCAGTAAGTGTCACCAAATATTTGAAAGCCAGTAATTGGATAAATTCCTGTATTTATCAGTGGGGCAAACTGATCATCAAGGATAGTATTAGGTCAAATGAAATACATTATATTCTTTTTAAAAACATTTTTTGGCTTTTTATTTATTTGTTTGAGAGAGCGAGAAAGAAAGAGGCAGAGAGAGAGAAAGAGAGAGAGAATGGGCACACCAGGGCCTCTAGCCACTGCAAACAAACTCCAGACACATGCGCCACCTTGTGCATCTGGTTTATGTGGGTCCTGGGGAGTCGAACCACGATCCTTTGGCTTTGCAGGCAAATGCGTTAAACACCAAGCCATCTCTCCAGCCCCTACTTTATATTCTTTTCTTAAGATTTTATTTTTTATTTAATTAATTAATTTATTAGCGACAGAGAGAAGGAAAGAGAGAGGGAGAGTGAGAATGGGCACACCAGGGCCTCTAGCCACTGCAAACGAACTCCAGATGTTGTGCATCTGGCTTATGTGGGACCTGGAGAATTGAACTGGGGTCCTTAGGCTTCACAGGCATGTGCCTTAACCGCTAAGCCATCTCTCCAGCCCTTTATATTCTTTAAGAAAACAACAACAGAAGTTGGAGAGATGGTTCTGCAGTTAAGGTACTTGCCTGCAAAGCCAGATGGCCCAGGTTTGATTCCTCAGTACCCACGTAAAGTGAGATGCACAATGTGGCACATGTGTCTGAAGTTCATTCATTTGCAGTGGCTAGAGGTCATGGTATGCCCATCTCTCTCTCTCTCAAATAAATAAATAAAATTATTTTTTTAAAAAAACAACAACAAAAACAACAACAAAAAACTTCTGGGATGGGAACATAGCTCATCAGTTAAAGACACTTGCATGCAAAACCTGGCATCCCATTCTCTCTTTTTCCCTCTCCCTTTCCCTTCTCTCCACTGCAAATGAATAACGTATAGTTTTTGGACTGGAGATATGGCTTAGTGGTTCAGGCACTTGCCTAAAAAGCCTAAGGATCCAGATTCGATTTTTCAGTACCTGCAAAAGTCAGATACACAAGGTGGTGCATGTGTCTGGAGTTCGTTTGCAGTGGCTAGAGGCCCTGGAATGCCTGGTCTCTCCCTGTATATCCGCCTCTCTCTCTCTCAAATATATAAATAAAATATATTTTAAAAGAAAAAAACTTCCTATCAGGCTGGAGAAATGGCTCAGCAGTTAAAGTGTTTGCCTGCAAAGCCTAATGACCAGAGTTTAATTCCCCAGTACCCACATAAAGCCAGATGCACAAAGTGGTGCATGCATCTGGAGTCCATTGGAAGCCTTCATGTACCCATTCTGTCTATCTCTTCTATCTCTCTCTGCTTGCAAATAAATAAAAATGTTTTTTAGAAACCTTCTTTAGCCAGGTGTGGTGGTGCACGCCTTTAATCCTAGCACTCAGGAGGCAGAGGTAGGAGGATTGCTGTGAGTTCAAGGCCACCCCGAGATTACATAGTGAATTCCAGGTCAGCCTAGGCTAGAGTAAAACCCTACCAGAAAACAACAACAATAACAACAACAACAAAATCCTATAAATAATGGCTTTCAAATAAGAGCTGTTTAAAAAATGGCATGAGTTGGTTGGTGGCTAGTCCATCTCATGTAAGGGAAGATGCAGGATTTACAGCATGAATGGGTATCTGATAAGAATAGCTTCAAGGTCCCTACCTATTCCTGCCTGATTTCTGCCTATTCAACATTCTTGGAGTAGCAACGGAGCACTCAATTTTTTTTTATTATTTTTTTTTTGAGGTAGGGTCTCACTCTAGCTCAGGCTGACCTGGAATTCACTATGTAGTCTCAGGGTGGCCTCGAACTCACGGTGATCCTCCTACCTCTGCCTCCCAGAGGATTTTTGTTGTTGTAGTTTTTTGTTTGTTTGTTTGTGTTTTTTAAACAGATTCTCATACAGCTCAGGCTAGCCTCCAATTTGCTATGCCACTGAGCATAACCTTGAACTCCTGATTTTCCTGCCTCTGCCTCCCAAGTGCTGGATTTACAGGCATGTGCCATCATGCCTGAGTGTGTCCTTTCTTCTGAGGAAAGCAGACAGAGGAGCAAGAATCAGAGGCAGTGGGCAGACCCAAGATGGAGCCACAGAACAAAAACAGATTTGGACAAGCTTGAAATCAGGGACTGTCTTAGCTTCCCAACTCAGTCAGCTTCCAGAAGGTTCCTAGTAAGGAATGTCCCATAGGTTACTCCCCCCTTCTCATGCCCCGGCAATAACATCCTCCCAAGGCCCCCCACCTCACCTCCGGAGGTCTTCGGGTGGGGGCACCCCCCGGCGCAGGTTCACCCATTGTTGAAGCTGACTCATGGAGCTCTTGCGCTGGGCGATTTTGTCAGGGTCAGTGCGTGGTGGAAAGTTTCGCCGGTGCCCCCCACTCTCCCCATCCTGAGATGGGAAAGCTGTGCTCCCCGGTCGACTTGGAGAGCTGTACTGCCAGCCATTGGGTTGAGTGGGCTGCTCCCCACCCCCTGGGACTCTTGAACCCTCAGGATAAGGGCTGCCAGGCTCTGAGGGTGGCTCGGGTCCAGCAGGGAGGCCATTGACTTTCACCAAAGGCTCTTTCTTGACTTCAGGTCGCTCTGGTCCCCGCTCAGCCTTTTCGCAGCCTCGGCCATCCCCCTCCCCCCGAGTCTTGGCCTCAGGCTCCGGCTTGGCAAGGCTATTGTGAGGCGGCTGCTGATGGTGTTTGCTGGGTGGTATATTCTCTGAGTCTGGCTTCTCGTGGCTGCAGGATGCCAAGAAAGATGCTGTCAGTGACTCTGGCCCAGCATGGGGTTGAGTGGGAGGGGTGTCAGGCTGGGCAGGGGAAAAAGAGTGGAGAAGAGGAGGCAAGAAGGTGGTGGTAGAAGCAGAGTGCATTAGTGCCCAATTAGTGCCCTGCTTCCCAGGTTTTACCTTCTTGTTCCAGTTGGGCAACGACAATGATAATGTATTATAAGTCTCCAATGCACACTGTGCTTGTTCTGCCCTCCCAGTCTTCTTCCTAGGTCACTGTCCACTCCCTTCTACTACCTGTGTGGAGCCCAGCCTTCAGCTGTGACCACGATTTACCTCACCTAGTTTTAGTCTCCTTGATTTCACAGCACTAATTGTCATTAGCCAGAGGCTTGTTATAGGTCCACTCTCTGACCTATAGAAAACTACTTAACCTGGGCTGGAGAAATGGCTTAATGGTTAAGGTGTTGCCTGCAAAGTCAAAGAACCACAGTTTGATTCCCCAGGACCCACATAAGCCAGATGCACAAGGTGGCACATGCATCTGGAATTCGTTGGCAGTGGCTGGAAGCCCTGGTGTGCCCATTCTCTCTCTCTCTCTATATATATATATATCTGCCTCTCTCTCTCTTTCTCTCTCAAATAAATAAATAAATAACATATGTGTGTGTGCATATATATATATATATATATATATATATATATATATATATTTTTTTTTTTTTTGGTTTTTCAAGGCAGGGTTTTACTCTAGCCCAGGCTGACCTAGAATTCACTATGCAGTCTCAAGGTGGCCTCGAACTCATGGCTATCCTCCTACCTCTGCCTCTTGAGTGCTGGGATTAAAGGCGTGTGCCACCATGCCTGGTTTCAAAATATTTTTAAAAAGAAAACTACTTAAACTCCACAAGTCTTGTGGGGAGGGGTCCTCACTGGCAGAATGGTGTGACATCACCTGCCTTCAGAGGACTGTGAGATCAAGCATGCAGGCAGCACCAGCAGAAGCTGCTACCTCCAAGCTCATGGGCAAGCAAACATGCTGGCTCCCTTCTCCAAAACACAGTCCTTCCAGGACTGACTTCTAATAGAATGTGGAGTCCGTAAGGGAGGGACCGTGGCAGACACTTCCTCCCTGTGTTCCTGATACCTGGCATAGTACTTAATATGTTTATATTTACAGTAAATATTTGTGAAACTAGTGAAGAAACTTCTAAAAGCACACAAAGATGGAAACTTGTGATAATTTTCTCCCTGTAGCTTCCTGACTTAGTCAAGCATCCTGTTGAGCCACTGCTGGGTAAACGTTTCTAAGACGTGTGGCTAGACTTAGAGCCTACACTGTGTAAAGTCCCTTCTTCTGGATCCTCATTAACACCTAACTCAAGGCTCCACACCCAGTTAAAGGAGAGACAGGCACGGAGACGATGGGTGACGACAGGTGCTGAGAGCAGCCATATGTTGAGTGTTCGCTACATGTCAAGATTTTATATACAATACATTCTGCAGTCTCACAGCAACCCTATGCGGGATGGTTATAATAGCTGGTTTTGAGAAGAAACTCAGGTTCCAAGAGTTTAAATCAATCCCCCTGAGCTCACACTGGCCAAGGGGCCAACCTATGATTCAAACCTGACTCCATCTTTCTCCAAAGGTTGTGTGCTTAACACAAACAGCCTGGAACAACGATCCAATGACCCAAGGGAGCAAATGGCCAAATGACCCTCACCTTTGGCTCCTGGACAAGCTCCAATGGAATTCTTTGTGGCGTCTCGCAATCCTTAGCCAGACCTCCTGTTTAGGTTTACAAAGATGGCTCCCGAACTCTTCGGAGGTTCAAGCCCATACAATGAACTCAGCAATAGTACAGCTGAGCACTTCTAGAATGGTCCTTCTTTTCCTTTCCTCACTCTTATGTCAGGTACCCTGGTACTCACCTATGACGCACAGGCTGGGGCACTGACTTCTGGGCTGGAGGGATTTGTACCCGGGCAGCCTCCCCCATAGCCTGGATCCATGCCTCCTGCTCCTCAGGGCTCTCTGCACTGAAGAAGTAGGTGCGAACTCCAGCATGCTCAGCCTGTGGGGAGAGGCAGTGCGTGGAACTGGCTCCAGCCTCATCTATCCAGCACACAGTCACCTGCAGGGAAAGGACACCAACACCCACAGGAGGGATGGTCAGTAAGGCCATGCCTGGCAGCAGCTCTTCCCTAGATGGAGCTCAGGAGTGAGGTGAGGAAGGTGGACCACAGCTACCCCATGGATCCCAGCTGCTTTCGAGGAACCTGTCTGGTCTCAGTGCTACCAAGTAGCCCAGTAGACAGGCAACGATTGGACCTTCCCCACCTGAGGTGAATGTAAGCAGGGGGACAATTACCACACCCACTCTCCCCTATGATTCCACATGTGAATTGCCAGGCAGTTACTTGGGGGTTGGGGAGGCAGCCTAGACACAGGCCCATCTCAAGTCCAGCTTCACAGCAGGGAGACAGCTGAGCCCCTAATGAAGGCATGCAGGGCACGCACTGGCAAACAGACAGAACACACTACCTAGTTGGTGGCTGTGAGCAGGCACAGCAGGCGAGAACCCAGAAGAGAGCTCCTGTTCAGAGAAGGGGATCCTCACGTGGCCAGAAGGAGGAGAGGCAGAGACAGGTCAACCGACACCAGAGGGAGAGACAGACGGTGAGGCAGGAAATGGTAAGGAGCATGGGGTAGTGCAGGCTGTCCCCCTTTTATCACCCAGAAGGACAGCGTGCAGCCATGCCTAGCTCAGCTCTCCAAGAGGTAGGGCACGGAGAGTATGCACTATAAGAACCTGGGCTACAGTGGGCAGTGAGTCTGGAAGCCGCAGTGTTGTACCCAGTTCTTCTGCTAGAAAACAAGATGCTGTTTTGTTCTGGCCTAAACTGATGCATCAGCCTGGTGAAACTCAAGGTTCTTCAGGCATAAGGAAAACAGGCTATAGTGGTAGGTTCCCCCAGATAACACCCACAATCTTCCAAGAAAGGGTTATGTCACATAATGGGAAGCTCCAGGTATTATTAAGAATCTCAGAGGCAGCCGAGCATGGAGGCACATGCCTTTAATCCCAGCACTTAAGAGGCAGAGATTGGATCACTGTGAGTTCAAGGCCACCTTCAAGGTCAGCCTGGGCTAGAGTGAGTACCTACCTCAGAAAGAAAGAAAGAAAGAAAGAAAGAAAGAAAGAAAGAAAGAAAGAAAGAAAGAAAGAAAGAAAGAAAGAAAGAAAAAAGAAAGAAAGAAAAAGTCTCAGAGGCAAGCCTTATCTAGCCTCAGCCCCTTGGAGTTGCTGGGAGTTAAGGAGAGGGGCAAGCCTGTCTGGCTAAACTTGGGGCTCTCCAGAGCAACAAAGTCAAGACCATACCCTTCTAGTGCTTTCCTGGCCCAGCCTTCAGGAGACTCCCTTGACTGTGCCCGTCCTGCCCCATTGCCTCCTTTCCCCAGCCAGAGGCAGCGGAGGCCCTCCTCCCTGTTGGTCCCCACCCTTTAGTAGAACGCCTGCAGGAGGCAAGGAGCTGATGGACAGCAGGGGTACCATAAAAAGGCCAAGGAGGCTGCTGGGGCTTGAAACTACACAGGAGCAGAGCCCAGGGCCCAGGGGAGCCCTCTACAAGGAGAACACAGGGAGGGAGAGCTGGTAGTACGTCCTGGGGCAGGTAGGCAATGAATTCATCCATTCAGCGGCTTCTCCCAGGCTCAAGGCACTAGTCACGAGGAAGATAAAGACATGTCCTTATGCTTGAGCTCAGTCCCCGCTGGGGACAAAACATGCCACAGGGAACAAGAAACAAATGCAGACCCAGGAACAAGTATTTGTGACAGGGGAAGGCAGAGGGCCTGGGAAAAGACTGCGCTATTGATGGGAGGGGCTCTGGCCTGGAATATGAAAGAGAATTAAGGGAGAGGTCCTACTGGGGAGCTCTCAAAGGGAGGGGTAAAAAGCACCACGGCATTCACCCGGAGCTGGGCAGGAACATTCTTGGCTCCTCATTATTCGCCATCCAGCAGTTATGTCTGGTGGCCACAGTGGCACAAGCCTGATGCCTGTCTGTCTCAGCTCTCCTCCCTTCCCTGGGGATGGCACTGAATAGCCCCAGTCAGACCTTTTGTAGGCCACTGAACACAGGACCTCAAGCTGCGCCTTAAAGAGGCAGTGCATGCCTTGAGAAGGGGGAGGGGTGCAAAGGACTGGTGGGTACCCAAGTGTTCTGCAGGGTGTGTGTCAGTCACTCTGGGACATTTGTCTGATTCCTGTAAATGGCACAGCTCCAGGCAGGAGTGTGAAGCTCTGACAGGTCTGGTATGGAGGGTGAGACAGGCTGTGGATTGTGTGTGAGTGCAAATGTGTCTGGATGGTGGGACTGTTGTTGGTTAAACAACCTGTTCATATTTCCCCAGTTAGAACCTGGCTCCCTGGAGTCTGAGTTTTATTAATTGTTCATTCTGTTCACACCTCTGGCACGTGAGACCCTGGGAGGCTAGAAACTAATTATGTACCAAATCCATCCTTTCTAGTTCCCTAGCAGGACCTGTGTGTTCTGCCTACCTTTATCACAGTCTGCATGGCAGAAAGAAGAGCCTGGGAGCCAGAGATTGACCTGGCACAATCTGCAGGGCCTATCAACTAATGCCACAGCTTTGAGGTTTAAGGGTCATGGACAGCAATTCTCAAGTAGGGGAGAGAGGGCTTTGTACTCAGACATGCAGACTCGATAATATAATTTCATATTTGGAAAAGGAAAAAGAGCCTAGGGTTTTTGTGTGTGAGTGTGTGTGTGTCTTTTTTTTTCCCAATCACAAAACACAAAGGGCACAGGATTTTTATAGTTCTTATTGGGTCATGAATTTTTAAATGTGGAAAAATACCAGCCTAGGATGAGCCAGCTGCAGGCTGAGTAGATCCCCCAGGGGTTCTGAGGGAGTAACACTGAACAGGAAGAGTCCCATTTTCCTGTGCACTTGTCCTCTCCAATTGTCTGTAGAGCTTGGGGTGCTTAGCATCCACAAAAACCCCAGGTTCCATTCCTGGCACCTCAGGAAAAAAATTGTCTATGTGACATGTTTTCCAGCTTGAGATTAGAATGAAATTCAACTCTTAATATTATCTAAAGATTAAAATTTCAGTAAGTTTGATTGAGGGAACGCATACAGTTGACTGGACTCAAGATGGAGAAGCTGCCTTTCCACAAAAACCACCTCAGAGCCCTACCCACCACAGCCCTGCTCTGCAGAGGGGCAGCCCAGCTATTCAGTTGAAGGGCCAAGATTCAGGACACAACATTCTTCTCTGATTTAAAAAAAAAAAAAAACAAAAAAAAAACAAAACCACTACAGCAGCACTGAGGCACACCTGTGACATTTACCCATCGGGATACTGAGAAGAAGGAGGGGCCCCAGTACAGTCTCAGTTTGCTTCACAGTGATGAGTCCAGGGACCACTGTTTGCTCCCTCCCTGCCACTGCATTGGGGCTTCCTTAGAGAGACTTTTTTTTTTTTTTTTTTTTTTTTTGGTTCTTTGAGGTAGGATCTCGATCTAGCCCAGGCTAACCTGGAATTCACTATGTAGTTTCAAGCTGGCCTTGAACTCATAGCGATCCTCCTACCCGTGCTGGGATTAAAGGTGTGCCCGCCCAGGGAGAGACACTCGTGACCCTATTCCAGAACCCTATGTTCTAGAAGAGCAAAGTCTCTCCCCCGACCCTTCTGAAAGAGGAAGACCAGCTGACCTTAAAGGTGTGCTTCCGGCTGATGTTGTCGGAAGGCTGCACAGCCGCAACCCGGAAGCTCAGCAGGGGGATGCTGCCCAGGATGCTCTCCTCCTTCTCATCTGTCAGGGAAACAGGTACAAAGGGGGGGGGGGTGTGCACCATGCAGGGGCAGGTATCAGTGATTACTCCCTGCCCACTACTACTTGTCAGGCACTGAGGCCACCACACGCCCTCCAGGAGGCCTGTGGACACTGGTGCAGATAATGCATACAGTGATGAGTAAGAGAAGTATTGCCCTCCCTCAGAGAGTTGACATTCTGCTGCACAAGCAAACAAGAAAACAACGGCTCACATTTCTGGAGTGTTCCCTTAGTGGCTGGTCTAGTCAACAACATACTGTACCTAACACTCCCAAGCTGCCCTGTGAAGTGGTTCTACTATTAGCCATGTTGTCATCTCAGGAGTGGAGACACAGCGGCTAAGCAATTTGTCAGGGTTCCTTAAATTGTGAGTTATAGAATTAGTCTTCAAACCTTGACTCCTATCCTATCTACCCTATGTGATAAGCACGACCATTCCAACAGTAATATACATTTTGCAGGGGGCAAGGTGGAGTCATTGGCCCTCCTGCTTTTTTTTTTTTTTTTTTTTTGGTTTTTCGAGGTAGGAGCTCACTCTAGCCCAGGCTGACCTAATTCACTATGTAGTCTCAGTGTGGCCTTGAACTCATGGCGATCCTCCTACCTCTGCCTCCCGAGTGCTGGGACCTCCTGTTCTCTTCTAACTCCTTGGGTCTGTTTCTGTTTTGAGACGAGATCTTACCCAATAGCCCAAGCTGGCTTGCAACTCAATATGGAGCCTCAAACTTGTGATCCTCCTGCCTCTGAATTCAGAGTGCTGGAATTGGGATCACAGGTTTGAGCCACCACGACCAGCCTCATAGTAACCCTTTCTAAGGTTCCCTCTTGGCCCCAGAATCCTGCTTTGCCCTTCCCTGCTGAGATGCAGCCACCACCAAGGTCCCTGCCTTCCACAGAAAAGCATGCTGCCATGTGAGCCAGGCTTGCCCACCCCAGGATGCAGCCACTAAACCATCCATTGCCTAGCTGGCCCTCGACTGTCAGAAGGAGGGCAGAAAGGACAGAAAGCATTCTGTGGAACAGAAAGGGGTCAACTAGGAGGCTATAGCAAGACTTCCCCAGGATTTCTCTTTGTTCCCTAGGCAGAGGCCTCTGCAAACCCTCCAGGATAGGTTCAGAAGAAAGCTCTGTGGGGTTATAAACTCCTGAGGGCTACTTCCTTGATGATCATTCATGAGTCATTTGGTCTGTGGTTCAGCTTCTTTGCCCAGCCTTTCCAATAGTGCCAGAGGAAGGGGTAAACCAGAGTCGAGGGGACTCAGAGATGGACCCCAGGCCTCCTCTGAGGGGAGGCTGTTATTGTCCAGACAGCAGCGTGTGGGTCAGTGTGGTGGAGGTGCTGTGGCTTGGGTGTGGGAGGGCCCTGTCCACATTCACAGTGAAAATTGTGTCCATGTGAGAAAGAATGCTGAGAGGTGGTGGGCTCTATAAGAGAGGAGTACCCTTCTCAGTGAGCTCCTCTTCTGGGGCAGGGACTTGCAAAACAAAGCTGTACTTCCTGGTTTATATTTTTCCATGTTTTCCCTCTTGTCCTTCTACTTTCCACCATGAGCTGAAGCAGCAGGAACCTCCCCTCCCCAGGCCGAGCACATGAGCAGATGCTGGCGCCATGCTCTCAGACCTGCCAGCCTCCAGACCTGAGGGCCCCAATAAACCTCTCTCTTTTATCAATTACTCACAGAGAGAAAATAGGTGAAGATGGGGGTAGGCTCCTGTGGCCCATGACCCTGGCTTTTCTCTTAGCCCTGCCCAACACTGACTCCAGGGGCGCCCTTGCCTCCCAGGGCTCAGTACTTGGGGCTAGGACTTAGGCAGATTCTCCTCCCCCAATTTTGGACTTTTCTGTGCCCTGCCCCAGTATCCCAAGCCCTGCCTGGCTACAACTCAGGACCAACAGAGCTCCGGGGTAAGAGGGTTAATAGGTACAACCTGTGTTTGTCAAAGTTAATGATTGACTGCACTTGCTCTCAGGAGGTCCAAGGAAAACCAGAGCTTTACCAATCTGGGACAAGCGAACGAAGCTTCTCTTGCTTCCAAATCATTTCACCCTCTCTCTTCTGGTCCCCCATACCTCCCTCCCTCCCTCCCTCCATCACAGCAGCCTGATCCAACACCACCAACAGTGTCATCAGCCCTTGCTCATACCCTTTGGGCCCATCCTGACACCTGATGCTATGCACATTTCAAAACAGCCTCTTCCAGGTGTGATGTACGTCTTTAATCCCAGCACTCAGGGAGGCAGAAGTAGGAGGATTGTCATGAGTTCAAGGGCAGCCGGAGACCATATAGTGAATTCCAGGTCGGCCTGGGCTAGAGTGAGACCCTACTCTGAACCACCCCCCCAAAAAACCTCCAAGAAGAGTCTATATCACAGTTAATCAGATCTTTGTCCTCCTTTCTTCTGGGGCAGGCAGGGGAGCCTCATAGTGTGTAGTAGAGAGGGCAGGAGCTGGGGCTGTTTGTTTATTCAGCAATGACCGAGCATCTACTCTTTGCTGCAGAGGTTCCAGGGCTATGGTCCCGTAGAAAACACAAAAGGTATAAAACCTCTTGCTCCC
Source organism: Orientallactaga sibirica (assembly GCA_036365145.1). Lineage (NCBI taxonomy): Eukaryota > Metazoa > Chordata > Mammalia > Rodentia > Dipodidae > Orientallactaga > Orientallactaga sibirica. The sequence continues at coordinate 25,173,929 of JAEOAD010000017.1, forward strand.
AGGACAGACTGCACATCTGGGGACCAGGAGGAAATCAACACAAGCATCTACACATAGTAACTACTGACCTCCTCCTCATGCTCCCCTTCCTCCCCCTCCCAAGGAATTCACCACCTCAAAGGCTGCCCTGCATCACCAAGCAGGACCCAGAACTCTGCCTCCAACCAACAGGCATTCAATAAGCGCTGATGACTAGGAGCTGAATGAGTGGGTGAATGAATGTGTGACTGAGCTGTGGTACCCTACTGCCACTCTACTGCCACTAGGAACCAGCCCGGACAGCCCTGCCTGCCTATGCTCATCAAAGTGGAACCCAATGGCAAAGTAGGCTGAGATAGGATGACATCCCACTTCCCCTGCCCTGCCAGCCCCAGGGAGAGCTCACCTTTGTAGTAGAACAGGCAGCGGTCCACCAAGACAAACCAACGTTTGTTCCACTGCTTCACCCCAGAGCTGGCCTGTGGGACACATGAACAGACAGACACAGGGCCATGAGCTGGGCCAGGAAGACAGGGTAGATGTGATCAAGCAGCACTGTGCTGGTTATAAGGGCATCGTGGGTCCAGCTGCAGCACCTCTACTAACACCTGGCAGCAGAACTGACACTGAATTATTGCCTGAGACCTTGCAGGTCTGCCATTCTGAGGCTCAGTGCCTCCTCCAGTGGAAAAAAGGGGGCAAGACATGAGCCAAAATAAATGAGCAGAAAGGCAGGCAAGAATATGGAAACAGCAGTCTGGGAAGAGTTGGTGGACCCCAGGACTTGAGGAAGACACCTCATTCCTACACAGCAAGGGCAACTACTGACTTTTTGTTTTGTTTTGTTTTGTTTTGTTTTGTTTTGTTGTGGTTTGGTTTTGGATTTTCAAGGTCTTGCTCTAGCTCAGGTTGACATGGAATTTGTCTCAGGCTGGCCTTGAACTTCCAGCAATCCTACCTCAGCCTCCTAAAGGTGTGTGCCACCATGCCTGGCAAGGGCAACTACTAAGAACAAGCCCTAGGCTGCTCTGATGGGACTGGATTGGTGATCCGGTATATTCCACAGATATTGCACTGTCTCCTCCCTGAATCCTCAGATTTGATAGTAATTAATCAGGGTGGCTTTGGGAAGATTTTCAATTGCTCTGAGCCTATATATGATTGGAAGACATCTGCACTGAGACAACAGTAGAGCATGCCCAAACACACATGGGCTGTTGCAAGCACAGAGGGCTCATAGCGCTAGAGTGTGGGAGTCATGGTAGGCAAAACAGCAGGGTGGCCTCACCTGTTTGAAGAGCCAGCCTGACTTGGTGACAGGTGCACTGGGATTCCTCTTCATGGAGTGTGAGCGCTTGCCAAAGGCGATGGCTTTGCGAGACGTCCGATTTGCCTGTGTGGAACATAAAAAGAAGCTGGCCTAACTGCCTTCTTCCCCCCCTCTTGTCTTTTTTTAATTTGAGAGAGACAGAGAGAGAATGGGTGTGCTAGCGGCCTCTCAGCCACTGTGAATGAACTCCCTATGCGTGCACCCCCTTGTGCACATGTGAGACATTGCACACTTGTATCACTTTTGTGTCTGGCTAAATGTGGGACCTGGAGATTTGAACGGGCTTTCTTAGGCTTCGCAGGCAGGGGTCTTAATGGCTAAGCCATCTCTCCAGCCCTTCCTCACCTTTTTGCTCCATCTGCACTAGAGTTGCCCCTGCTAGGAACTGATTCCTGGATGCCCTGGAGCCCAGAGACCCATATGTGAATCTTGGATCTGTTACTAACTCAAGGTCCTGGCCTTTCAAATCTTGGTTCTTGGCTGGAGAGATGGCTTAGTAGCTAAGGCACTTGCCTGCAAAGTCTAAGGACTCATGTTCAACTCTCCAGATCCCACATAAGCCAGATGCACAAAGTGATACAAACATGCAAGGTCACACATGTGCACAAGGGGACACATGCATCTGGAGTCTGATTGCAGTGGCTGGAGGCTCTGGCAAGCCAATTCTCTTTTCTTTCTCATTAAAAAAAAAAAAAAGTGCATTACCTCAAGTCTTGGTTCTTTTTATTATTTCTAATATGGGCCTCAAAATAATGGTCTTCCCTGTCATATAGCTCCTCTCCCACTTTTCTCTTTTTGAAAGAGAAAATAAGATTTTTTATTTTATTTTATTTATTTATTTATTTTTTATTTTTTTTTTTTTGGTTTTTCGAGGTAGGGTCTCACTCTAGCTCAGGCTCACCTGGAATTCACTATGTAGTCTCAGGGTGGCCTTGAACTCACAGAAATCCTCCTACCTCTGCCTCTCAAGTGCTGGGAAATAAAGGCATGAACCACTATACCCAGCAAGATTTCTTTCTTTTTTAAAAATTTTTATTTATTTGCAAGGAGGTGGAGAGAGAGCTTCTGGCTTGCATATGGCTTTATTTACATGAGTACTGGGGAATTAAACCTAGGTTGTCAAGCTTTGCAAGTAAATGCCTTAACTGCTGAGCCATCTCTCCAGCCTTTAAAATAAGATTTTTGTTTACTCTTTTCCTTCTCCTCCTCTCCTTGCTCCCCACTTCTCTCACCAGGTTTCTGGAATGCATTCGATGGTCTCCTCCCTGGATCCTACCCCTCTCATGTCCCATGTTCTGGAGAGCTGGAAGACTAGACCATGTTACCTGGATCCACAGCATCATGTGAATACATCACTTTCTCACCTCCTGGCAACAGCCTGCCTTCCTGGAAGCCCTGCTGCCTGATAGCTATCAGATCATTTTTTTCCTGAGTCTAATAATTTTAATTTTTTTATTGAAAAATCCCATGGTAATTCCCTCTTCTCCCCTTTCCCCTTTGAAACTCCATTCTTCATCATATCCCCTCCCCCTCTCAATCAGTCTCTCTTTTCAGTTTGATGTCATGATCTTTTCCTCCTATTATGATGGTCTTGTGGAGGTAGTGTCAGACACTGTGAGGTCATGGATATCCAGGCCATTTTGTGTCTGGAGGAAAACATTGTAAGGAGTCCTACTCTTCCTTTGGCTCTTACATTCTTTCTGCCACCTTTTCCGCAATGGACCCTGAGCCTTGAAAGATGTGATAGAGATATTTCAGTGCTGAGCACTCCTCTGTCTAATAATTTTTTGAGGTAGGGTCTCACTCTAGCCCAGGATGACCTGAGACTCATTCTGTATAGCTCCAAGCTGGCCTCAAATTCGCACTGCAATCCTCTCTCTTACTTCCCAAGTGCTGGGGTTAAAGGCATGCACCACCATGCCCTGCTTTGAGTCTAAAAATCTTGATATCCATCATCCTGTTCATTCTAAGACTTGCAGTCACTGTGAGAAATCTCATGACTGTTAAGGACGACCCATTCAATGGCCTTTTATATGACCTTCATGTTCTCAACTCCAAACCCTACACCAAGATGCCAGCTATTTCCTGTCAGGGCTGCACCTTAGGCCCTGTCATTCTCCAAGCCACCCTACCACCAGCATCTTCATCCCACAGGCCCATCTTCTGATCACAGAATCCCTCCTTTGGGCCTTCTTCTTCCATTCTCAACTCTCCCGGCTTCTGGACTTTACTGGGAGCCCCAGCTCCTCAACCCCTCCCTTTTGGAGCCATCTGTAACTTCCTACTTTATTTCCCTTCAACGCCAGACTCAAAAATCTCATCCACTGTCTTTCTGCTTCTTCTTCTCTAAGAAACTAAATATTTTAAATTAATCAAATTATCCACCTCTCTGAACTCACGGACAATGCTGCTGCCAGAGTATGCTGTGGGGCGTGGGGATGGGATCACACTGCATACGTGAGTCACCACAGACCCAGGGTCCCCTATCCCAGCTGGGCTGAGCCAGGGAAACAACTCCACTCCCTCCTGCCAACATTTCTCCCAAGTCCTCCACACTCCGCAGCATCTGCCTTCTTCCACTGTGGACCTGGCTTCCCTACAGAGGAAATTGTAGCTAATCAGACATGCCTTCCTCAATTTCACACCTTTTTACCTAGAAATGGACTGTCTGCTATTCCTTCAGCTCTTTCCTTTCAATGTCAAAACAAATGTCCTCCCTTCAAGGGCAATGCCTCTGACCTAAGATTCAGCCCCAGGTTTGACAATCTCCTCCAAACCTGTCTTCAAGGGCAAGGGCGAGGGCGAGGGCTGTCGCTCAGCAGTGGAGCACTTGCCTAGCATAAGAAGGGCTCTGGGTCCCCAACACCACACAAATAAATCTTCAAGGTTTCCTCCACAGTCTGTTTCTCCTCAGCCAGTATATTCTATAGTCTCTCCATCTGTAAACCATCTCTCTCTTTCTCACACTCCCACCCTCCCCTGCAGCCCTCCTCCCAGGTCCACTGTAAGGCAAAATCCACTTTCTTTCTCTTCAGGGTTAGGAAAAAGCCCCACCTCTCTCTCTTCCCCAGACTCCAAAATCTCCGATATGGTTTGAATGTGAAATGTCCCCCACAGGCTCATGATTTGAATACCTGTCCCCAGCTAGTATCTTGAGAAGCAGTGGGACTTTTGATGGGAGGTTTAACTGGTGGAAGTAGGTGTGTCAGTCTCAGAGCTCCCTCCTCCTCTCAACTGGCCTGGAATGAAGTCTTCTTTCAAAGGGCCCACTCTCCCAGCTGGGAAAATGCTTAGCAGTTAAGGCATTTGCCCGTGAAGCCTAAGGAAACAGGTTTGATTCCCCAGGACCCACGTAAGCCAGATGCACAAGGGGGCACATGTACCTGGAGTTCACATGTATCTGGAGATCATTTGCAGTAGAGGCCCTGGTGTGCCCATTCCCTCTTTCTATTTGCCTCTCTCTCCTCTCTCTCTCTCTCTCTCTCTCTCTCTCTCAAGTAAACAAATAAAATATATTTCAAAGGGCCTACTCTCTTCTCTGCTGGGGGCAGAATACTGGGCAGGCCAGCTGTGGGCTCTCTATCTCTACTTCACCCTTCTCTGCTTCTCCCTCAGCCTGTAGTGTGTGTGCCAGCTGCCACTTGTACACTGTACACCTATGGGCCAGATGCAGGCTCCTTCTTCCCCTTTTCTTCTTAAGCCCTCCAAAGCTGTGCAGCTCCAAGTGGAGCCCATAATAAAGTATTTTCTCTTTCTTTCTCTCTTTCTTTCTTTCTTTCTTTCTTTCTTTCTTTCTTTCTTTCTTTCTTTTTTTTTTTTTTTTTGAGGCAAGTCCAACAGACTGGCCTTTTTTATGACAGTGAGCGAGGAAGAGGGAGAGAGAAGTGGTGCGCCAGGGCCTCCAGCCACTAAATCAAACTCCAGACATGTGCATCACCTTGTGCTCATGTACGACCTTATGCATGCATCACCTTATGCATATGGCTTATGTGGGATCTGGGGAGTCAAACATGGGTTCTTGGGCTTCACAGGCAAGCGCCCAGCTAAGCCATCTCTACAGTCCCAATTTTTTGTTTGTTTGTTTTTTGTTTTTTCGAGGTAAGTGTATCACTCTGGCCCAGGCTGACCTCAAACTCACGGCGATCCTCCTACCACTGCCTCCCGAGTACTGGCATTAAAGGCATGTGCCACCACACCCAGCTCCTTTTTTTTTTTTTTTTTTTTTTTTTCAAGCAGAGAGAGACAGAGACACAAAGAGAATGGGCATGGCAGGGCCTCTTGCCACTGCAAACAAATACCAGATAACTGTGCCACTTTGTTCATCTGGCTTTATGTGGGTACTGGGGAATCAAACGTGGACTATTAGGTTTTGCAAACAAGTGCCTTAACCATTGACCCACCTCTCTAGTCCCTAAAGTATTCTTTCTTAAAACATTATTTTTACTTATTTATTTATTCATTTGAGAGAGAATGGGCACAGCAGAATGAATTCCAGAGGCACGCACCACCTTGTGTCCACTTAGGACAGTTGAGACTTCTCTGCACAGCACAGAAGAGCAGGTCTGGAAGATCTGGCTGGGACTATCACCCATTTTCTACTCAATTAGCACACAGGCCTCACCTCTGCCTCTCCCCCATCCTCCCCTGTCTCTGCTCACCGTGCTTCCTCGTGGGGGATGAGGTCATCTTCCCTCTTCTTGCCAACAACTTCCCACTCATCCTTTGAAGTCTACCATGGACTACTCCATTCTGTAAGTCCTGGATTTGGTCCCCAGTACCAAATAAAACCAGGTGAGGTGGCACATGCCTAGAAACCTAGCACTTGGGAGATAGAAATGGGGGTGGAGGGGTGGTCAAGGAATTCAAGGTTATCCTCAACTACATAGTGAGTTCAAGGCCAGTCTGGAATATATGAGGCTGTGCTTCCCGCAGAGCTCCCAGGTGAGACCCTGTCTCTAATATTTTATTTTATTTTAATTAATTAATTTATTTATTTATTTTGGTTTTTCAAGGTAGGGTTTCACTCTGGCCCAGGCTGACCTGGGAATTAACTATGTAGTCTCAGGGTGGCCTTGAACTCATGGCAATCCCCCTATCTCTGCCTCCTGAGTGCTGGGATTAAAGGTGTGTGCCACCACGCCCAGCCTATTTATTTATTTATTTTTAATGAATGAGTTTTAATTTAATTTATTTATTTGAGAGAAAGAGGCAGAGAGAGAAGGGGGGAGAGAGAGAGAGAATGGGTGCACTAGGGCACGCAGCCACTGCAAACGAACTCCAGATTCATGTGCCCCTTACGCATCTGGCTTACATGGGTCCTGGAGACTTGAACAGGGGTCCTTTGGCTTTGAAGGCAAATGCCTTAACTGCTAAGCCATCTCTCCAGCCCATTATTTCCACTCTGAGACTAAATAGTGATTTCCAGGTCAGCCTGAGCTAGAGTGAGGCGCTACCTCGAAAAAAAAAAGAGAGAGAGAGAGAGAGAGAGAATGAGCACGCCAGGGCCTCCAACCACTACAAATGAACTCCAGACACATGCGCCACCTTGTACATCTGGCTCACGTAGATACTGGGGAATTGAACCTGGGTCCTTGGGCTTCACAGGCAAGCACCTTAGCTGCTAAGCTGTCTCTCTAGCCCTGAGACCCTGTCTCTAAACAAACAAATAAATAAATAAATAGTTCTCAGTAAATACTGTGACAATCATACCTTTGTGGTTTTTGTCCCCCTAGTCAGACAAGGAGAGCTACGATTCCCTTTGAGGCCCTGCAAATCCCATCACCTTTCTCTTCCCTAGAGGCAGCCATTGACCCAAAATCAATCTTCCTGCCCATGGTTACATACTTGTGCTGCAGATGTGTCTATAAATATACAGCACTGCTTTTCATGTTTATACATTTTACATAAGTGATACAGTTTTTATCTTCTGCCACTTGCAGCATTATATTTCCGTAGCATACCCTTGTTCATACATACAGAGAGAACGCACAGTTTATTTTCATTTTCAGAGAATGCTCCACTGCAGGAACAGACTGCGTCTACGCCTTGCTTCTTAGCTGTTTCACCTCTTTTCAAAGTTTCTCCATCTCTCCCATTCCCTCCTCCCCTCTCAGACTCGTTGTCTATGCTCATCACTCCTCTCAAACCACCTCTGCTAGAGTCTCCAAGTTCCACTAAGTCTAGAGGACACGCTGAGTCCTGACCTTGCTGGATCTCTTGGCAACCCTATTCTCTGGCCTACTGCTTTCTCTTTCCATGCTGACTCCCTATCACCACACCCTTCCTGAGGCATTCTTCTTTTGCTGTCCCCTTAGGTCAGTGGTCCCCAGTGAGTGTATGATTTTAGCCCTCAGTGGACAGTTGACAAGGTCCAGAGACAATTTTGGTTGTCACAGGAGGAAGAGAGGTCCTACTGGTACCTAGTGGGGCAAAGACTAGGGATGCTTCTCAGCATCCTACAATGCACTGAAGAGTCCCATACCACCAATGCATTATCTAGCCCCAAATGTTAGCCAGGCTGAGGAATGGAACCTCACAGCCAGAGGCTGATCTTCTGCAAGGTCCTGTTCTTAGCCCTCTTTCCTTCCACTCTGCACTGGATTCTTCTGTCCACTGGAACCTACAGAATGCACTGGACAGGAAAGGATTTCCCTGGAGGTTCTGAGATCTCACTAAACATGTGCTAAAAACATTTACTGGGCTGGAGAGATGGCTTACTGGTTAAGGCACTTGCCTGCAAAGCCAAAGGACCCAGGTTTGATTCCCCAGTAACCATGTAAGCCAGATGTACCCAATAGTGCATTTGCAGTGGCTAGAGGCCCTGGTGTGCCCTCTCTCTCTCTCTCTCTCTCTCTCTCTCCCCTTTCTCTCTCTTAAATAAATAAATTAAATATTTTAAAAGTTCTAGAGCGAGACCTTACCTCGAAAAAAAAAAAAAAAAAAAAAAAAAAAAAGTTACTGCTTCATAGATTGCTTTGAAGGCTACACTTACCCGGATATTGGGCCGCTCTGGAGGGACTTCTGACACCATGTTGTGGTTGAATATGTCACTGTTGGTGGTAGCAGAGCGTTTTCCACCTGTTTTATTGGACATGTCCAAGGCCGATCTGATTTCAGGTTGACAAAAGACAGGAACTAGTCATAGCCAAGAAGCAATGGATGGCACCATCCCTCCCTCCCCCCTGCTACCCACTGTCCCAGCACCAGCACAAAATCCCAGCCCCTAGGAGCCAATGAGATGTCGTCTTAATGGCTTCTTTGGCTTTCTAGGGTAATCCAACATTCATCTGTTCCTTGTTCATATGTGGGGTTTGCTTTGTATTTTGGCTTTTTTTGTTTGCTTTTTTGAAGTAGGGTCTCACTCTAGCCCAGGCTGACCTGGAATTCACTATGTAGTCTCAGGCTGGTCTCAAACTCACAGTGACCCTCCTACCTCTGCCTCCCAAGAGCTGGGATTAAAGGTGTGCGCCACCACACCCAGCTGTACTATTTTTTGAGACATGATCTCATGTAGCCCAGGCTGGCCTCAAACTTACTATGTTTTTTCCACCACCTGAGTGCTAGGGTTGCATGCATGAGCTGCCATACCCAGCTTTCTCCTGTTCATTTATGCTTAAAACTTTAGACCCCAAGATTCTAGAATTCCAGTTCCTTTTTATCTTATGTTATTTTGAAACAGTGTCTCATTATATTGCCCAGGCAGGCCTTGAAACCAAGCTCCTCTGGCTCCTGAGTAGCTGAGATTATAGGCACCCAACCACCAGACCTGGCTTCTTCTGATTTTAAAGACACAGTGGCATACATAAAGCCATGAGTTCCATCTCTAGCATTAGAAAAAAGAAAATTTGGGCTGGTGAGATTGCTCAGTGGTTAAAGGTGCATGATTGCAAAGCCTGATGTTCCCCAGTGATGCACAAAGTGGTGCATGCATCTGGGGTTAGTTTGCAGTGGCAGGAGGTCCTGGCACACCCATATTCTCTGTGTCTTTCATCCTTTCTCTCTCTCATATACTAAATTTAAAAAAAATTAGGGCTGAAGAGATGGCTCAGTGGTTAAGGTTCTTGCCTGCCAAGCCTAACAACCCAGGTTTGATTCCCCAATACCCACATAAAGCCAGATACACAAAGTGGTGCATGCATCTGGAGTTCCTTTGCAGCAGCTGGAGACTCTGACATGTCCATTCTCTCTGTCTGTCTCTTTTCTCTCTATTGCTGCTTGCAAATAAATAAATAAATACATTTAAAAATACATATTTAAAAAAACAAAAAAAGGAAATCCCTCAGCTGAAGGCATAATGGCTCAAGGGTCTATGACACTCTATGAATTCTCTTGTCCCTTCAGTGAGCCAGGATCCATAACAAGGAATGAGCATCTAGCTGGCCAGGTAATATCAGATCCCCTCTGTGCTTCCCCCAGGTGCCATGTCAACTTAAGAGCTAGCTTTTAGTTCTTCTACGAGTGCCCCAACTGCCCTGTGCCAGCTCTTAGGAAAAATGGATGACATGTCAAGAGATGGGTCCCAGGGGTTTCCAATACTCAAAGCTGAGGTAGGGGACCCCAAATCTCTTCTCTTTCCTTCTCTCCGCCTCCTCCCAACAAGGTGGCAACACAGGGATGGCAAGGGACAGAAAACAAATAAAAGAAGAAAACTTACGATTTCAAGTCAAACTTTTTGTTCTCCTCCGGGACCTGGCCAGTCACTGGGTGTCGAAACGTGTTCCGTCTTTCATTGTGACTGCAGAGGAAAAAGAGGGAAGAACCGCCATCAGCTTTCAGAAGGCAGGACACAGTAAGCATGGAATCAGTTGTGCCTCTGTCGCCAGTGGGGTCAGTGGGGACAAGAAGGAGGACGAAGCTATAGTACAGGAAGCTACAAAGAAGATGGGGGCTAGGGAGAAGAAATGAAGCTTTGTCACTTTTCACTAGTGTTAACCACGTATAGAGATCCCAGACTGTTAACAAGCCACACGTAACGTGGTCACCCCTAGGAGTAAGTGGGAGAGTGAAGTAGATCTTTCTAGCCACCAGTCTGACACAGCCGTGACTTCATGTGGCAGGTTCCCTCCCAGAGACGGTGTCTGCCAGCGCTCCACATAGAAAATGCTCACTCATTATTTGCTGAAAGAACTCTCTTGTGACCTTGGACTCCTCTCCTGCTTTAAGCTCCATCTCTTTCTTTAAATCAAACAGAAACTCCAGAAACTCCATTCTGGAGCTTAGGCCAGGACTCAGCCACACTCTCTGACCATGGTCTTCTGTCAAGGGGCTACTGAAGGTCTCAGAGCTGTCAGGCATCAAGGTCAGTGCTGGCCGAACAGCCGGATCTAATTAAGGGCTGCTGTGGTTGGGAGTAGGGTGGGGTGTTGTGTTGAGAGCCTGCCAGAAAGCCATGAAAGCAAAGGGACAAGGTGTGTGTGAGGCAGATGGGGAGCAGCAGGAGTGGGCTCCTCTGGCTGATGAAATGTCAGGCTGGCTCCCCAGGGGGCTCTCAGGGGACATGTGGGAGAAAGGCAGCAGAAACATCTTCCAGTGGGGCTGGGGCAGCATGTCTAAGTTACAAACTGCAGCCATCAGAGATGGCTCCAGTAAGTGGGGACCACCTGGTGAGAATGTGGGAGTGGATAGTCAGTGACAAGCCCACAGAGGCCAGATCAGTTGAAAGGTCCTCTCCCCACATCTCTTGAGAAATATTTGGAGAGCTCGGCACAAGCTCCAGCTGAGCAGGAACGTAAAGGAAGGCATCTGCTGGGGCAGGGTCACACCCACAGCAAAGAGCCAGCCCTTGGCTTGACCTGCTGTAGGCCAACCAGTGCCAGATCTCAGCTTGGTCCCTTCCATCTCTTCCAATAGCCCAAGATACACCCTAGTCCTCGGATGTCTGTTGAAGCTAAAGATAATATCAAAAGGCTTCCTCCCCCCCCACCCCCTTGTGTCCAGGCCAAAGCTGTTTAGATCAAATCCAAAGACATGCAAGAGACACAGCAGGCATTGGCCTCTACCACTGTGGAGAGCTGGGTCTTGCTGCCTGGGCTGGACCCAAAACCTGACCAGTGTCCACCGGGCCTGGGTTTAAGCTCAGCACATTTGTAATCCTCTCCCCAGTTAAACTATAGTCCCTCTTCCCTTCCTTGTCCTTGAATTTAATCACAGGGAAAGCTACCTGCTTCACTGCCCTTGTCCCCAGCTCGGCTTCCCTACAGGGCTGGGGACAGCAGTCAGAGATAGCGAAGGTCCTTCAAAAGCCAAGTTCTCTGTTTTCGCTCCATGGCACAAGATGCCTACGCACCCCCCTCCACTCCCCACTCCAGGCCCCTTGGGCTCTGTGTTGCTAGTTGTAACTGCTGGGAGCATCGTGCAGGCAGTAGTTCAGACAGACGCACACAGAAGCACACAGTCTGTTTCCAGGGCATGACACATCTCTCCCTGCCCCGAACCTCCTACCCAGCAACCCCTACAAATGACGTGCTCTCTCTATCCACCGCTACCAATTTCAAAATAGCTTCCCCTTCACAGGCACTGCAATGCAGCAGCCATTGACCTAACTACATTCCTCCTGGGTCATCTCCGGCAGACCCCTCCCAGCCAAGCCCCCAGATCCAAGCAGGAACGAGTGTCACTCGGCCTGTTCTGACCTCGCCAGGCTCACCCTCTGCGCAGGAAATCCCTACCTGACCCGTCGATCAGCTCGAAACTTCAACATCTTTTTGGCAGCTAAGTCCCCAGCTCAGCAGCCTCAGAGGAGCCACCAGCCACCCTGCTGCCACCATTCCTCTGAGAAGTAAGTCCTGAGCTCCAACTCCTAGTGCTGGGACAGAGAGGCAGGGCGAACGATGGCAGGCTCCATGGGTTGCCCCTTCTCCCTGGCTCTGGCACTGGAGAACAGCAAGAGGGCTCGCTCTGGGTGGTGGGAGGGGACGCCTAGGTGCCCTAGGAGGCCTGTGGCTTGCTAGGATTCAGCTATAAAGCTACAGTCAGAGGACTGGAGGAAGAATAACCAAGAAGGGAAGGCATTCATTCTGCCAGTTCGGGGTCCCAAGGAGGAAATGCAGAAATGGGAAAAGGCATACATGGAGCAGGTGTACGGCTTCCAGGTAGTCCGACCTCACTGAGCTAAGGACACAGAGCAGCTGGGCGGGTGGAGGAGCACGGGCTGCATTCCCATCTGCACGGCAAAAACTCATGCCAGCCCGACCTGCAGGGAAACTGCTTCTGCCTCTCCAGCTCCCAACCCAGGCACAGGCTCTGTCTGGGGCTGCAAACCAGCTTACTTCTCAGAGACCCTTCCAAGCCTGTGGGCATAAAGGTTAAAGAAAGTTCCAGGCTCGTTCACTGCTATTGCTGTTGCTGCTGCTGTTGAGAAACTGCGAAGAGGAAGCCTCCTTTCTCTTTTCTCAGCCTGCCTAGCTTTCGTCCATCTGGACAGGAGCATAATGCATGAAGTGTCTCTAGTTTCTGCCTCATGGGCTGGCTCCCTTCAGACCCAGTATGGCTCACTTGCCCTGTGCATGTGCTGGTCCAGCTGGATGTCCTGCAGCCTGATTGGGATGGGCGGGGATATCGTGGAGCCCCAGCTGCTGGCAAAGATCTAGCTGCTTTGCTCGGATAAAATGAGTCTTCCTTCCAAGGCTGGTGAGGAAGCCGGCAGTGGTTGGGAGTTTGTGGGGGGGGGGGCCCTATGTATCTATTGCTGCAGATCTTCCCAGATGCAAGATGATAAATGCCAGCCGGTGAGTGTCAGATCTGCTTGGGAGCAAGGAAGTTTTGCATCGTGGTGAACTCCCCTGAATTCTCCACAGGCCAAGGCTGGTCAAATCTCTCCTTTTCTTGTGTCCTCCAGTCTTAGGATCTTTGAACCAGCAAGCCTTCTGAAGGTCACCTCTTCATCCCATTGGCAAGCTTGTCCTCTTAACCTCATTAAGTGCCTTGTGGGTTTGTAAAAGGGTTCCAGCAAAGGAGGTCCCAGGCCCACTGTCACCTTCCACTGCCAAGATGCTCTTTCTGATCTCACATGGTATTCCTGTGGCTTGCTATATGCTTCCACCTTGTCTTCACGTGGTAGATTCCTTTCTGACCAATGTGGCTCTTTTTAGCAGCCCCAGCCATTCTGTTGATGACCTAGTCAGCTGCTCTGGCAGTTCTGTGATATCACAGCAGACCCTGAAAGGGCGGGGCTAATCTAATTTTTTGGATTAAGGACAGAATGTGGTCGGGGAACAATGCAGTGAATGGAAAAACAAATGGATGACATTATTATTTAACCCATGAAGAGACAAGCTGGGCAGGTATCACTGGGTCACAGCTGTTGGTATTTAAACAGATAGCCCTAAGTCTAAAAGATCAATATATTCAAACATGGAGTGGAGCTTTGGTAAATGATTCATCCTGGTGACAGGAAGCCTTGGATCCTGGGTGGCATCTGTCTCTGATCTAGTTACTTGAGCCAGTCTCTCTCCTGGCACCTACTTGAGGGCCTTACCTGTGCACAGTAGGTGCACAAAAAAGACTTGTTGGCTGCCCAAATAAAAGAAACTCCCCATGCACTGATGTAATTTTTAGCCACCTGCATTTCAAGTTTGACATTCTATTACCAAGGGCTTCCCTAGCTTAGCTCTCTCTTACAATTAATTACTTCCTCTCCTCGAGAGGATCTGTTTCTGCCCCCTCACTCAGCTTCCCTAGCTGTCCCCCTGAACATGCAGATTGGCTTTGATCCATCTTCATTAGGAGAAGAAGAAAATTAAGCACAGGAGGGGGGGTGTACTGGGAAAATGAGGTTTCTCCCTCAAGGAATCAAAAACATCCCCTTTCTCTTCAAGCTGAGCTCAGGGGCCTCCCACAGCCTTTGCTCAAGTTGCAAGTGAAATTATTTCTCTCATACGCAGAAGATAGTGCCTGGGAGAGGGAATGAAGGAAGGCACAATTATCCCCCTACTCTCTGAGAGTCCAGAAATCCCCACAGTTAAGTCAGCAAACAGAATACCTGGCTGGTGTACTTTTCTCTCACCACTACACTGTTTAGAATGACAGATTTTCATTTTAGGTTAGATAGCAAGAAGAACCATGCATAGAACATTTTTAAAGGAGGCAAAGAAACAGTTTTCATTCTCTTTTTTTTTGGGGGGAGGGGGGTTTTGAGGTAGGGTCTCACTCTAGCTCAGGCTGCCCTGGAATTCACTATGTAGTCTCAGGGTGGCCTTGAACTCTCAGCGATCCTCTACCTCTACCTCCTGAGTGCTGGGATTAAAGGCATGCACCACCACGCCTGGCTTCTTTCTCTTCTTTCTTTCCTTTAGGGATGTCAAAAAGCTTCCCTTTCTACTGGTATGAATACAGACTGAAGTAGACCTCTCAAATTCCACCCAAGAAAAGAGAGACAACTCAGGCAATAAAGACTTAGTGGTGGAGGCAGGAGCACCCCCCCAGATTCCAGAGTCACCCAGTAAGTGGTCACTGCAGGTGGACCTGCAAGGTAGCTACAACAAAAATGTTTTAGTATGAAGAGATTTGGGCAGAACCCTCCTCCACTGCGAGTTGCAGCATGAGTTAGTGATGTTGACTTCAATTCTTTGGCCCTTACTTTTCCCCAGCTGCACAGGAGAAAGCACCTTCTCATTCTATGAAATCACAGCTACAAACTTTCAAAGTGTCAAATGTTTTCTGCGTAAGACATAATGGCTGTGATCATTCTACTTGAAAACAAACCAAGAAATATGCCAGGTGCAAGAATGAGGAAATGAGCCGGGTGTGTTGGCGCACGCCTTTAATCCCAGTACTCGGGAGGCAGGGGTAGGAAGATCGCTGTGAGTTTGAGGCCACCCTGAGATTACATAGTTAATTCCAGGTTAGCCTGGACTAGAGCAGGACCCTAACCTTGAAAAAAAAAAAAAAAAAAAAAAAAAGTGAGGAAAACAGACTTGAGAATGGGCTTGTCCATGAGGCGGGGGCTGGGGCCAGGGACTGCATTCACAAGTACCTAGAGTGCACATTCCCCAGAGGAGGCAGGTCTTCTCCACTATCCAGGTTCTGGTCTCTCTACCTTGCTAGGTAGGGCACTTGAGCGGTTCAAGACATGCTCAACATCCATGCAGTGGTTCCTGAAACCACACGGTTTCTTCACCGCCCTTGGCAGCCATGTGTGCTCACACATGTGTATACGTGTGCATGCTGCCCCTCCCCCAGGATGGATGCCCAGTGCCCCCACTGTGATAAATACTGAGTACCTAGGGAACACACTCCACTTCTCTACTCTTCAGACCACTTGGTCATCTTCCCCGCATGGAGTGCTTTTGTTTCCATGACTCCACAGCATCGGCCTCGGCTCAGCCTCCCATGCCAAGGACATGCAGGCTTCTCTCGCTGCAGCTCATTAGGTGGAGAGGTCAGCAAGCTGAGGGGCAGGAGACTGTCAGGGGGACCAGACCTCCCACTTCCTTCCTTCTCTTGGCCAGGACTGTTGGAAGGGAGGGCTTGTGCAGTGGAGGAGGGGAAGCTGGGTTGCTTGTCTCCTTCCTGGCTTCCTTCTCCAGGGCTCATTATAATTGTCGAGGAGCCTTATCTGCCCCAGCACTCGATCCCAATTAAAAATCAGCTTGGTTTACATTTCCAGCCCTCTTAGATGCCTGAAGCTCTCCCATCATTCTGGGAGATAGAAAAAAAAAAAAAAACACTTTCCTAGCCAACCACTCCCCCATCGCAGCCCCGTTCTACCTACTGCTGCTACATCAAGACGCCAAGAGGAGCAGGGTCCTAGCAATACCTCTTGGGTCTACAGGTGGAGAGAACACACTCCACAGTACTGCCTCTCCTCCTGATGCCACCTGCAGAGCAAAATACCACTTCCACCATGCTAGGACCAACTGCCAGCAGCTCTTACCCGGCAGTGCTTGCCCCGCCCTTGCCTTGAATGGTGAGGTTTTGTTTTTTTTCTTCACAAAATGGGCATAATAGCATGGTCCTCACAAGCAAGTTCGGAATACCTTAGCATGCTAGGCCCCTAAGCTAAATGTCCAGAAGACAGGACCTGCTGCCCCCTGCCTGCTCAGTTCTGCTCAGGCTTACACACTGAGCCCAGCCTCTTTCTCCCTTGGGAAAGAGAGCTGGCTTAGTGGCACGGTGGGAATGGGAAGGACCACTGGCTCCAGGGCCATATCTGTGCTCCCTTCCAGCCCATTCAGCTGTCCTCGTGTCTCACAGCATGGCCTCTAGCTGGCTTATCCAACACTTCAACCTCTCCCTGTGGGTAGGTGAAGAAATGCCCTGCCACCCCTCCCCAGTGTCCCACCTGCCTCTCTAGCCCAGGATATGGCCATTCTCCATGACATGACAGAGAGCCCATGGCATTAAGTCTGGACAGAGAGCTAGAGCTGATAAACGATGGAGTACTGCTCCTGCGGTAGCCTAACTACTTGAGAACCACGAATTTCAACACACTGTCCGGTTGGTGAGAACTGTGGTTCTAAGACCTGGAGCCATCATATGTAGAACGGGACATGTTCGCTCAACCGGGCTCGGCGCAGAGCTCTGTAGTGGGCCCACTCGCAGGGTTCCCACTCTGCTGTACTGTGCTCTTGCTTTGTTGCCACTAAGGGCACAAAGAGAGGAAAGGAGAGGAACGGGAACTGCCTGGAGCCCCAGCACCCCACTTTCCTTCCTTCTGCCTTCCTGAGGGATCAAGCTGGACACTGGCAGGGGAAACCAGGCCCTCCTCTCCTTCTCCTTGTCCCCCTCCCCCCACCACCAATCCTCCCTTTCCCTTCTCTCCCTTCCCACCTCCAGGGTGCTTTCTCCTCACAGTCAGCAGGATCCCAAGGGGTAATAGGTCGGAGCAATAATTAATTACACTTCCTGCTAAAGCTCTGGGTTGAATCCCAGGACCCTGCCCTTTAGAGGCCAAGGACAACCATGTGTTTCTGCTTCCAGGTGTACTAAAGGTCCCCCAAACCATCTTTTCATTCCTGACTCAGCAGATCCCGTCCTGGCGTCCAACAGAGAGCAGTGACCCCACCCACCCCACCCTACCCCATGGGAAGGAATTTTACAGTGAGTGTTTGGACGGCAACCAGCTGGGCTGCTTCTGCATCCCCAAAGCAACTCATGCCTCCTTTTTTCTCGTCCAGCAATTTGAGGTGATCAAGCTGTTGGATAACAGTGTTTCCTCACTTTTACAATAAAGCAATAGAACTAAATGATGGCCTGTCCAGTAGACAACACAAACTTCCCACTAGACTAGACAGCAGAGGAAAAAATAGGGGTGAGACATGAAGAAAAAGAAAACTGCCCACATTCTGTGGTCTTTACACTGGGAAGGAGGCAGACACGGCCCAGAGCAGAGGCAGAAGACTGAGGTTTATTGCCCTGGCCACAGTGACACAAGTACCTGCCTCTTCCACCTTCCCAGACCTTGCTATTGACCTCTCTTATGTTCCTCATGTCCTGGAAAGTGACAGGGAAGGACCCTGGCTTCCCAAGGCTCCAGGAACACAGTGGAAGCCACAGACTCTTTCACCACTAACACCTGCCAGAGGAAGGTTTGGAGGCGATGTGTGATGTGGGGTGGGGGTTCCTGTAGATATAGTCTGACAGACAGGTGCCTCTGTGCGGGGTAAGTCAGAGTAGCCACCTACTGGCTGCCCATAGCCTGGGCCCTCTTTAGGGGTTGGTGCATGGCCCTAAAGAAACGAACAGCTGTTGAACAGAGTGATGGTGGGAGCAGGGACCCATGCTGCTCTGGCTAGGGTGCTGACTGGTCTCAAACTCCTCTCTTAAGAGCTCCAGATCAATGGGTGACTTCCATCAGCCTTGGGCTCCCTCCATTGTCCAGATGACCCTGATCAGAATCGCAAAGCTGAGGCTTTGTCTGGGGAAGAGGGCAGCCATAAATCATGTAGAGCCAGCAAGCAGAAGCCTAGTCAGCTGCTTCTGGAGGGAGGAGACTTCCACTTGGGGGTTCATGCATGGGGATGGGGTGCCAAGCACAAAGCTGTAATTCAGTGTTGCCCCTCACCTTCCAGGGAGCTCTTGTCTGTGCAGCCCCTGGAAGACCTCAGTGGATCGTCTGAAACTAGGAGTGATGGAGCAAGCTGTGACACAGACAGGTTGTAGGAAGCAATCTAGAACTTCTAGAAGGTCTGCCATCTATCACCCTGACTCACTGATGTGAGGAAGCTCCAAAAAGAGCCTGGCACAAAGGCTGGTCATGGAGCCAGCCTGAATGCCTGTGTTCAGGAAAACCAGTATACTCCAACCAATGGACTGACCAATCCTT